>CM077204.1:18429218-19174218 GCA_039654625.1 Rhinogobio ventralis | reverse complement strand
TTAATATGCAGTTTTTTGCAAGGAAATCTTATCTATTCACATCACAAAACGTTTTTAGAAATTCTTGCTGTTGTTTAAGTGATAAAAGGCTTGTGTAAAGAATCTTGAATGCTCAAGCATGTTTTTGTCTGGAATTAGGCAGGTTTTCTGTAAATGGAGATGGCCCTCTTTCCCATTAGTGCGACTCTGTTTCAGTCTGCATCGGGCTCTTGCCAATGTGTCAAGGTGGCATAATAATGAATCAAATGGGTGGACGAGAAAAGAGCCAAGACTGAATACAGCCTATCGCAGAGTGCCAGGTCCTCTGCTAAACTCTGCCTAGGGAGAAGGTTCAGCCGCCTGCCATGAAAGATCACGTCTTTTTCTTTTCCTCTAACCCGCTTCTTCTTTCCAGCTTGCACGCTTTCATCTTTTCCCTCTTTCTTGTTCTCCATAGCTTAGTGAGTTTGTGAATTTGGGTCAAGAAAGACTGGCAGCCCACCTTTAGCAGCTATTAAACCCTCCTTCTGCAGATAAAGACTTCTGTGGACAGACTTTTTTCCAGTAAAGTTGGAGAATTTTCTTTGGCTACTCAGTTAAAGGAATAGTTCTGGGTACCAACATTTTTTTTTTTAGCTGGGGTCCAGCCGATTACAAAGAACAGAATGCAGTTTTGAATCCTGTGTGTGAACTAATCTATATCATGCCATGTCGTGGCAAGAGGCTTTCTAAAAGCAGCCCCTAGCATTGCTTTTGAACTGCCTCACAATATGTGAACTGAAATAATCAAAATTAAATTAAAGTGATTCCTTTCACTTATACCACAAAACGGACATAATCCACAAAACTGACAATTCATCTGTCACCCACTATTATGGCTGGGCAATATGGCCAAAAAATTATCACAATAAAAGTTTTCATATCAGTCAATATTGACAATTATCATGATAAATGTAAATCTTTCTTTTAAGTTTAAAGGCAGATTTTTGCTTGAAAGTGAAAGTTAATTGTGTTAATTGTTGTTTTAATCTGCTCTTTACTGTCAGAATATGACAATCACTTCACATTTTTTAATTCTTTTACATTTTTCATTTTCCCTTAACAAAATAAATATCTTAATAGAAAAATGGATTTCTTAGTTTTTGCATGTGCTAACGGCCAGGCGCGTTCACTATACAGTGGAGATGACGAGTCAGCATCGCCAACTTCATCTTTGCAGCCACACTGATTTAGAAAACACTAGTTTATTCATAAATTAAAATGTCTTCTCTCCTATTCTGACACATTCATTACATTGCTTTGCGGCAAGCTTTATGCATGTGCTTGAGTGCGGAACAGGCTATATTATACATACATACATACATACATACATACATGCATGCATGCATGCATACATGCATACATGCATACATGCATACATGCATATACATATAGACACACACACACACACACACACACACACACACACACACACACACACACACACACACAGTAAATAACGAGAATTATGGGTGAACTATTCTGTTAAAATTTGTAAAAAAAAAAAAAGGACAAAAAATACACAAGGAATGACAATTCTTAGTTTTAGACCCTTGATAACTGAAAGATAACAGAAAACAACATCACATATTCTCTCACTGATCTATCTGCCAATAAACCTCTTCACTTCAATTTAAAAACATCACATTACACTTGTGGAGACGTCCTTCTGAGCACTCTTTATTGAATTGTATTTCATGGTTGTCTAAACCACTATATGCTTTTCCCTCATTGAGCTCCAAGTCCAGCTCTCCATAGAGGCCCAGGTGTCCATCCAGGGGACTGGTACTTCCTCCATCTCCTCCAGGCCTGCTATGAACCACAATGCTCCTAGCTGAACCTCAATTTCTCTCTCTGCTGCCTCTCCTTCTTTATTATCAGTCTGGGTAGTGGGAGGAGAGGTTCCTTATTCCCTGTGGTCAGATTTACATAGATGACTTGCTTTGCATGAGTGGATTTCTTAACAGTGACTTCATGAGTCTTGGCTCCTATCATTTTACTCTGTCAAATACATTCCCTCCAACGCTTTTCATTAGTTGTGCTTGCTAAGGCAAGCATCACTATTACTATTTCTCATACTTAGCATTAGGGGTTGTTCAAAACCCCTAATCCAAAATACGAAACTTTGGTGTGTATATTGTCCTGCACTGTCTGTGCTACGAACATGAATAATACCTCAAATCATGTGGCTAGTACCTATTTTCTACTTTGAAGGAGGGAGCAGCCATATCTAGGGATCAGAATATCATAGAAATTTGTAGGTGGACTCTTTTGACTTGGGCCAGTAAGCAACCTTCCAGAACATCATAGCAACCACATAGCAACATGATAAATCCACTTAGAACACCTTCGCAACCTCATAGCAATGCCTGGGCAACTACCCACAAAACCCAAACTTTGTGGCGGTGGCTTTTGCACTGGCAAGCACTACTTGCAATGTTTTTCAGAAAATTATGTCTTCAGCTTATTGTTTGTTGTATCCCACAAATCCTCAGCACCAGGATGCAGAGAAGCAAACCAGTGTTCACAAACAGGATGCTGGCCTGTAAGTCCAAACAATATGTGCAGGTGATGTGGCTAAATGGAGATTAGAGGGTTCCTGACAAAAAGCTTTAATTAAACAGAAAGGTGGGATCCTCAGAAGATCTGAATATAGCCAAAGCCTTGTTCCAGATAAAATGACGGAAGATTGCACAGACTTCCTGAGTGAACAGGTTGAGCTTTTATAACTCGCAGTACACATTAATTTGAACCAAAAAAATTAAAGGCATGTGTAATGCTACAAAAGATCTTTTATTTCAAAAATGGTTCTTTTTAACTTTTTATTCAAAGAATCTTTGAAAAATGCATCACGGTTGGTTTCCACAAAAAATATTAAAAAGCACCACTGTTTTCAACATTGATAATAGCAAGAAATGTTTCTTGAGCTCTAAATCAGCATATTAGAATGATTTCTGAAGGATCATGTGACTCTAAAGACTGAGTAGTGGCTGCTGAAAATTCAGCTTTGCCATCACAGGAATAAATGTTGAAATTATATTAAAATTTAAACAGTTATTTAAAATTCTAATATTTCACAATATTCATTTATTAAACAGAAAGATACTTCTTTCATAAACATAAAAAATCTAAACGGATAACTTTTTAACTCTATATTTAACTTAAAACCTCTTCCACAAAGTGTCCTCTTTTAATTATTGAATCAAGTTTTTCACATTTTCCATGGTTTAATATCTTTTTACTCAAATACATAAACTCATTATGAATGGCCGATTTTACTTTCATAATTTTAAGATGTGTAGCCAACACACCGTTTTGAGGCTCCTCACAAATGTTTTGTGTTTACAGCACACGCGGCATGACGTTAAGAAACGTGTTGTGTTAGGTCATGACCATAAACTCAGCATTAGTCAGAGCCTTCGATTGTATGTCCACAGCTCTTACAGATGGCTTCTGAAACATTTCAGTCACACGGGAGGGTGTCAGTAGTGGAAGCATCAGCTCTCTCTGCTCAACATGGGTGGCACTTGTATTTTCACAGCTGGCTGTACATGCTGGAATCAGCCATACGATGGAAGAGCCCTGAAGCTGAAGACAAGGCCTTCAAAACCCAGCAGGGCTAACAAGGGAGAGCTTGTAACCTTCACCAGGCCACGCACACAGAAATACTCTCTCCCATAGGAGAGCCCGCCGTTACCGAACAGCCCTCTGGGACTACCAAACAAGCCCTTCACAGTCTGTTCATCTGCCCCTCCACTAGATAAACAGCTCCAACCATGCTGTTTGTTCTGCTGCTCTGAGATTCGGCAGTCTAAATACAATTCCCAGGAGAGAGGTAAAAATAGGAACCACACAAAAAGATTGACAATAATGGTGGCCATTGTTGAAGTGCATTCTCAAGACACAGTTTCCTTATCAGTATAGCATTCACCTTTTGGGATTTGCACATACAAAATTACAGGATTTATTTCAAATGCCCATGAAACATCAATCACCGTTCCTTAGTGAATTTGAGGAATTCAGAGAATTCCGAAGTTCTAGTGCTTTACAAACCAGGTGACTTCTTGCTTTGACTTTTCATTTGCATATTTGTTTTCTCTAAGAATAACTTCCAGGTGAGATGATTTAGCTTATTGTTTTGTAAAAGCAGTGCGAAACAAACAATGGCAAAAACAACCTGAGTGCTTTGAATGGCATGTGATTACTTCTCACATTTAAATGTGCAAATTAACTTAACGCATTTGCTGCCACTCTCGGCCGTAAGCATGCTGCATGAATTCAGACAAGGTAAACATGTCTTTTGGGAGAATTTTTTGTCATAAAAGCCATTTTTGCACCAGATTTAGTGATGCGGTAGCAAAGCCTCTTTGCATCTTGCTACTCTTGCCAACAGAGGCAGTTCAGTTTTTAGCAGTGTGTCTTTTTAAGCACATCTTTGCGCTTTCTTTTCCCTTTTCTGCAACTTTGGCCCAGCTTGGCAGGGGGAGTTAAAGACGATGAGCTCATAAAGGATTAAACTTTACTTTATTTGATTGTCTCTTCCTTGTGGGGTTCGGAGACTGTTAGGACTCCAGGAGAAGGGCACAGAGAGGGGCCTGGCCCCTAATCCGCGGATATTGAGCGGGATTCCTGGGACGCGACTGCTTTCCGCTCCTTTGCTTCTTGAGGTGTGACGGGAGATGCTGGGGAGACCGAGGATGGGTGATTTTTCTTTTTTGGGGCGGGGTGGGGGGGGGGGGGGGGGATGGGAGTTTTCGGGAGGATTCCTCTGTATCTTTTGTTGAGACAAGTTTTCAGTTTTGGGGCTGAGTAGTTGAGAATTGTGTGTCCAGTGGAGTGCGTCTGGAGAGGGGAGGAGGACAGCAGGGGCCTCAGAGGATTAGTCTCTCAGAGAATAATCACAGGATCAGTTCATACTGCTCAGGAGGGGGCCGCCCAGAATGCGTAGACAATCCTGAGAGAATGAGAGAGAGAAGGAGAGGGAGGTTGTGATGTAACCGTGACGTAATGTGGCTGCAGTTCTTTATAAAGATTAATATTATACTAATGTCTTTAGGTAGCTGATGTCAAATTTTAAGAAATTGATAGCTGTTAGATTTTAAGCAAGATTTTTAAATGGGCAGTGAGGAATGCTGTGAAAACTTTAACCCTTTAAGTACCACTTGCAGTTAATTACAGGGTTAATGTATAAATCTTGTATTATAATTATACCAGATTATTATACATTCAGTTTTTATGACTAGCGTTATTTTAGAGTATGGAATATGTACTTTTTAAATTCAATTAAAAATATATATTTTTTTATTTATCCACTATTTAAATCAATTACAAAAACATTTAAAAGACTCTTTTAGATGTATTATTATTATTTTAACTACCCCGTGCCTAACTTTTCACATACATTTTATCTGCAGTTATCTATTTACACTTCTGTTGTGCTCTTAGTTTATTATTTTGTGCATTACATTTACAGGAAGGTGGCCAGCGTGTATTTGTTTCATAATATCCTTTATCAGAAGTTATGCAACTAAAAATTTGTAAAGTTTCTAAAATTAGTATTTTAGTTTGAGCCTTTTATGTAATTCAGGGAGCATTTCTTTGAGCCAGCTATTATGCATATTTCATTTGAATACCAAAGCCAGAAGCTTCTGTAATCTGGTTTCTGTTGGCAGTAATTGGCTGATACAATAGATCTGGTGTTCTAATCCCTAATTCACTGCTACCAATATGTTGAGTGTTTAATCTAAACACGGTTGTTTAATCTGAATGTTTGCTTTTGAGGGATTTGTTGTTGAGAGATTTAGACCTGCGTAAGCTGATACTGTAAAATCTGTGAATTATTCATGGAAGGGCTCCAGACTAGCATATGAGAGTGGTGGCACTGGTTAAACCAAGTTCTACAGATGGTAAAAACTGATTTGGTAACACTGGTGGGGGGCCTTTAACATGAAAAATAATAATTATGACCAATAAGTACAGTTAACAATATTACACATTTTGTCCCATAGAAATAAAGACTTGACTTTTAGTTGGGATACAATATAAATGTTCTTATATTATCAATACACATCTGTAAAAACATAATTATCACGTAACTTATTTGTGCTTTTTTAAAGGACTAATTATTGTAGAGTTAAAATATTCTGACAATGGGACTGAGCTGGTATTCCTTAACCAGACATTGTTTTCTTTTCTTTAGGCTCTTGGAATTTAAACGCAACTGATTTTTCACAGAACGAAAACTGATAGTCTCTTTCATGGAGGCTTTAAAGGCCACAGGGAGTTATTGCCTGGTGTCCATACTTTAACTCTAACTCTAGTGTTTGTAGTAAAACTATTCATGGTCCCTCATTTCCATGATTGGTTGGATCTGTAGCTTCTATAAAACAAACAATGTCATTTAAAATAATTTACTATTTTGCATTTATATTGTCAGTAGTAACAGACCGGCAAAAAAAGTAAAATGTCCACACCAAATACTGAAAATGTTTGTAAATGAAAAAAGAAAAGAGATAATTATCAAGTCTGTCAACAGGAGGAACTCGCACACATAATCAGAAAATTTCTTATGAGGCCATAAAAGTGAAAAAAAAAAAAAAAAAGTGCAGTGTGCTTAGTGCAAAGAGATTTTCGATTTACGTTGTCATGAGTATCACAATAGCACACCTGATTATATGTATAGAGAAATATTTAGCCTTTATCTAATGAAATTGACTTAGTGAAGTTAAATTAAAGCTTATATTCTCAGTGGTAAAAAGCATTCATTTGTGTTAACATTCATAGACATACAAAAGCTATTACTGCATAAAAAATAACTTTAGGAAGAATATCAAAATTATTATTATTATTTTTTTTACAAAACATTTTAGTCATTACATATCTGTAAGAGAATGAGTTATCAAATCTATTATCCATTATACAGACGTCATGCAAACCTATGTCATCCAAAAAGTATTCCATAAAAAAAATTACTTTCCAAAAATGTTACATAATATTTATCAACATAATATAATAGTCTTATTTATACATCAAAATCAAATCAAATGGAATATCTAGATTTTTTTTCTGAAGAACATACTTCCACCCCTGCGAGGATGCTTAACTTGTTCAGTAACCAAAAAAAAGTCGAAGTCTAGAACTATTTCTTTACAAGAACTATTTCATATTTGAGAATCGTTATCTCCAAAAACAGGGAGCTGCAATGGGTTCCAAATTCTCTCCAGATTATGTCTTTTTATGGGTTATCTGGAATGCACGTTTATTTGGAATGAACACCTTAGTTGTTACAGTTAATGTTTCTATAGTCAATCTATGGGCAATTTATGAAAGAATGGTGGTGTGTATTGAAAAGATGTTTCACTTTTCAGGTTTTCGATATGTAGCAGAAAATGGTAGCATGTAACCAAAAAGAAGGGGGCAATTTAGTTGCATTGGCAGGAAAAATGGTCAAATGTTGTTGCAGTCTAGAGCCTTGTACAGTATTTTTGTGATTTATGCATGCTTATATGGCTGTGTTTTAGATGTTCTAGGAATTTAAAGCGATTGCAGATTGCTACCTAAAGCCAGGTTAATTTAGTCTTGAACTTCACTGATCGAAATGAGAAAACCAGAGGCGCTCAGTTACCTTCAAATAGAATTGTATATCCTGTATGAATTGTTCCCTCTCTTCCTGGCTGGTGTGGTCACCTTGACGTTCTCAAGAATGAGATTACTGTAAGGCTGGCAAAGGCAGATGCCAAGCTGAATGAGCCACATCTGTTCTTCTCATTCCCTTGATGTCTATTATACTAACAGGACAAAACCCGGAGAAACACATGGAAATTAGTTCTGCAGGCTTTTCTTTGGACAATACAGGATGATGATGGTCTAAACCTGCCAGAGCTGGCAACACCAATCAAGTGGTGTAAACACCTTGGGTGTGTAACGGACGTTTCTCCTCTCCTAAAGGTCTATCCATTGTGTAGGATGTATATCTTTTCAGCCAATCTTATAGATCATTGTATCCATGAATAGGGCTGAATCATAATTTTTCTTTCACCATTCATTAGTCTACATTTTTTTCCTATTCCTCTTTTAGATGTTGTGCTGACCTGCACGCATGCACATGCTTTCAACAGGACCAATATTAACCCAATTAGATGTCGTCTCGTCTTATATGTTTGAAGAATTAATGTTAAACTTTTGAAAAAAGTTACTGTATATGCTTTATACTGTATAAGCTTGGTAACAAATAAAATAAATATTTTATTTATATTTGTATATAAATATTATAATATTTTATATATATTTTTTACTATATACTTAGAATTGTGTCTTCTGAGACCACATGACTACTTTTTAGAGCTCTTTTAAGGCCTTTTTTTGGAAGGGGGAAAAGCTGTGTAGATTCATCTGAATTCCCTGTTTGAAACAGTCATGTATTTAGCACTCAGTAATGCACACTCCATCCTGTTTTGGGTAAAACATAGGAAAAATAAAAATAAAAACTTTTATTCTAGAAATGTATATGATAATCCATGTTTTTGTCCAGTGTACAGGAGTTTTTTCCCCATAGTGGATGCATTAGAGGCTCATATTTCATATTAAAGACATAGACTCTGGTTTTGATTTTGCATACCTCCTGACAAAAATTAAGATATTATTGTCACAGATTTGTTATCACAATAATATAATATTTTATAAGAAATCCTTAGACTATTCTAACAATTTATAGTCAGTCGGCCTGCATGTTAACATCTAACCCTGCAGTTTTTGGTGAAATGTTTTATGTAAAATAAAAATATTATTATTTTCTTATTATATTGTTATATTTATTCTTAAATACTCCATTTCTTTTTTAAATCACGAAAGTGTTATTGCAATACTAGTCTCGCGTAGCCAGACCTTCAGACTAGGGCTGGGCGATATATGGCCGATATGGGTTTTTGGTTGAATGGCGATACACTGTATATATCCAGGTATTTTCTACGTTTTTCTATTTGGATTTATTTCAATAATAATTCATTTTATTTCACATCCTGCCCAATGATATCCTAAAACAATGTTGATATTGAAGGCTATAAACAAATACAGTGAATGTAATGTAGGCTATACAATATATTTTGTGCAAAAAGGGGGTTAAATTCCCATTACATTCTAACATTGTAACATTACAATCAAAAAACAAAATTATTCACTAAACTAAAAATGAAAATAAAAACAAAAGCATATTAGCCTACATTTGATGTACCCTATTATAATGGTCACTTTCATACTTACTTGTAGGTTTAAAATTCCACACATGGCACATTTATTGTCCAACAACACATATTTTTAGAAATATGCATATTTTAGTCATAATTATTGCGTTCCTATTCTATTTCGCTCCGTCTGTTTGCCGCACATGCACGTGGCGGCGCTCATTCACGGAAGCCTGGATTTTAGCGGCGATTTACTTGCAGAAGGCTCATCCTCGCCGGACAGCAAAATGGACATATTTGCATGACTTTCTAGCATTTACAGATGGAGAATATACCTGTGAAATGTAATTTATGCACTGAGGAAAGCACCACATTTCAAACGCAAATATTTATCTGTCTCTCAGAGCATCTAACAGGGCAAGCTGCTTTAAACTATAGGCCTACATTTTAACTATATCTTACCAGTTATTTTGAAGCCCTTAATATAAAGCACGTATCATGTTGTATCATGCACTTTCCCTGCATCAGCTCACTCTACGTACTCCGCTATTTTTCAGATGCGCTCGTATCAATCTACTGTATATCGATATAAACGCTATTGCCTCATTCCATATCGTTTCTAAAAAATATATCAATATATCATACAAATTTGATATACCGCCCAGCCCTACTTCAGAATGACGGCAGAAGGTCTGGAATCGCAGCTTTCATTGGTCATGGACCACCCAAGAGGACGTTTGACTGACATGTAACACAACCAATCAAGTTAGTTTTGTTCCGCGTCATGTTTAGATGTGTGAAAATGTAAAGTCGATGTCCCTGCAATAACAGACCGTTGTGCATCTATAAATTATTCATTCAAGAACTTTTTGCAAGTTTACTGCACCAATGGAGCCGCGAACTTCACATACTTTTGAAAACTCAGCATTTAGGTGATCCTGGTAAGCGCTCATTGTCACAGTTGTAAACACGACAGCTTTCTTCTTTCATGAGGGAGTTTGGCTACACAGCATTTGTTTCTAGGCGGACCGTTAAAGAACGCAACACACTCGTCTCACGGACATCCTGTAGAATTCAACCAATCAGATGACGACTTCAAAATGCCTGAAGTGTTTCCAGATAAGTGTACCATGTACATCAGACGTTCAGCCAAAGGTCCTTGGGCGTGACATCTGAGGCTGAGACTATTACAAGATGAATATTTCTTATTTTGTTTAATATTTTTATTTAGCAATAATAATAATAATAATTATAATTATAATTATAATAATAGTCATAAAATGTTGGGCCAAATTCTGCAGCCCTACAAGCAAACACAACAAACCAGGTGTGTATTGTTGCTAAATAAAAATATTGAGCAAAATAAGTTTGTTCATTTATCATTTGTTTTCATAATTTGTTCATCATTTGTTTTACCCCAAATCGTGCAGCCCCAGTTTGTAACTGTGGGTTTCCTGAGTTTGCTTATTTTAATAAATACGCTACCATTTCATCCTTTGTGCCTATCTTCATCATTATCAGACTAGAACGTGATGGACAGAATGTTAATTATTCCTTTAAAGTCACTCAGAAGGGGAGTGTTTTAAAAAGCGGGTTTCATGACGTCAGCCAAAAGGAACGTTGTTTAAGAGGCAAGATAAATTGATGAATGGTGCCTATATGAGTAAATCAGATTGAGTGCACCAATCCACTGTGATTTCACCATCAACACCAATTCAACAGATAATTCAATATCTTGTAATCAAACCTGGTGCTATGCAGTGATTCATCTCACTGTGGGTCACTCAGGAGTTTTGATTTTCTGTACTGTTTACTATCGGTAAATAAAAGTTGACTACACACATACAACCTCATGTGCAATTGTCCCCAGAGTTTGTAGATAAAAAGAGGATGGCTTTTCCCATCATGCCTTGCATTCCTGGTGACCCGGTCTGTACAAATGGGATTTTGAATCTCATCTGAGAATTCCGATAATGGAAGGGTGCAGGAGCCAGACCTGACAATCCCTCATGTTCATGCAGCCTCAATTGATCACAGATCCAATTGCTAACTGCAGTAAATTGAATTTTGAGCCCTAACATTGTTCGTTAACCACAGTGCCGAAGAGATGGCGATACAGATTAATGGTAATGCTGGGCCCGGGATGGCTCTCTCTCACAGTCGGCGCGATTTGATTAGCCTCAGACGGCCATGGAGACGGAGATTGGCCCTCCTCGGCTGTTACGAGGAAGCACTTAATGAAAGGCTTGTATGGAGGACTAATCGGGAAATGTTTGTCTGGCTGTCCACTTACTGTAGATGTCTGATGTCGTAGACGAGGCGTGCTAGTACATGTGTGTGACTGTACGCACACACGCTCTTCCAATGAGTAATCTCCTTGAGGAATAGCGGTTTATTACGCTCTCGATGTTAGTCTGTTCGCATTCAAGCCGTCTGTGATGATGTGCTGAAGGATGTTTTGTGGCTTTTAGACTCCGGGTGTCGTGATTGCATCTGTGAACATGTGCGCTGTGAATGAACTCGTCATATTTGAGTCATTTACTCTGAGTTGCGTCTAAACTGACCGTGTTATTTGCGAACATCGTAGTGCTAATTAGTAAGCAGTTAAACATGCAGAGTGATACTTCTGTAGTGCGAGATGAATCAGGTCATTACTAGAACAAGCTGGCTAAAAAACGCATACACATGAAACGAGATACAAGCTATATTCCAAAAACTTGTGAGCTACCTACAAAGGGAGCATTTTAAGGCATCATAGGCTCACTTCTGACACAAAGCCTGTTCCATTGTGCTACCTAAGATACCTTGGTTTGGTCAAGTTGCATTGCATGTTTTCTTTGTGGAGGTGAGATAAATGTTGGGTAAAAATTTTAAAAATAAAGTTTTTTTATTTTTATTTTTTTTTTTTACGATAGGTAATGCATTAGGTACCATGAACTAACAATGAACAATATATATTTATATACCATTCAAAAGGTCTGGGTCAGTAAGACTTTTCCCCCCAAAGATTTTTCAAACATTTGAACAGTTATGTGTGTGTATGTATAATCTGAAATGTTAAAAATGATTTATTATATTTAGAAATTAACATTTAAGGTTAATAAATACTATGAAAGTATTGTCATTTTTATTATTTCTTGTTAGCTATTGCATTAACTGTTAGCATATAGTGCCGTATAATGATTATATATGGTGGTGTGTTCAGACTCAGTGGATTTGCCCTCTTCTACACAATGCTTATCAGGCTATTTATTTGTTTTATTTATTTTTAACAGTGTACTTATGCACAAATGCAAATATTTTATATAGTCGCACAGAATTACTGAACATCGGATGAAGCTGCGAACAACAAGGTTTTAGCAGCTTAAATAGCTATGTTTCCATCCAAAGTTGCAAATTGAACTTGTGTGCAATATTGGAATATCATATTTTGGAAAAATGGAAGTTGCTGCAGTAGTAGAAGCCACTGTATATAATAATTTAGTATAGAATAAATTACACGCGCCTCAAAGCGCACAGACAAAACGCAATAAAGTCAGTTCTGGGAGGTAATTATATTGAACCACTTTGCATTTTTAGAATTTATGCACATTTTGGCATTTCCATCCAATGTTTTCTTTATGCAATATCCCAAAATGTGCAAAAAATAGGTGGATGGAAACTATTTTTTAGCTAATGACTTCTTGCTTTTTTTAGCAACATGCTAACATCATATTCTATTTAAATCAATTACGTTGTAAGTCAACCATGCAAAAAAATTTTGTATGGTTTGCAGCATTACTGCCTGTGTAGGGAATTTCAAATCGGCCACTTCCATAGTTCCATGAGGCTTCCACAAGCAGTGAGATAGCTACTATGCTTGGAACAGAGCTATAGTGGTTTCTTTGTTGTAGATGTGGTGTTGTGTTCTAATTCCACAACATCCTGCAGGTCAGTCAGATTTTTTTTTTTTGGAACAAATTTAAATGTTTTATCACAACATTGAGTTTCTGGGACAGTTGGCATGCTTAAAAAAAAAAAGAAGAAAAAAAAAGAGTCTAACCAACTGGCTTAGAGCATCTGTGAGATTACAGAGCGTGCTTCGGAAAATCTTTTACTGTTCCTCCCTGCAGCTTAGAGAATGTTTAGTCTGATTTTTCACAGACGAGCCCTCGCACAACTCGCACATATTTTAGTCTGTGTGTGTTAGGCGTAGTATTTAAATAACTGTGTAAGCAAACCTTGAGACCTGCCACTCAATAGCCTACAGTTTGTTCTGTCTGAACCTGTGTGAACGTACCGACACGATGTGAGAGATTCATGTTTGAAAAGAATTCTGTAGTGAGATGTTCTGTGTCACTGTCTGCATATGGAGTATTGCAGTATTTTCCATAAAGTTGAACCTCATAACTCACTGATTTTAATGTCATAGATTATAAAAACATACTGGTCAAAGGACAATGGCAACATGGCGTATTGTAGCATTGTCCAGAAATGTATTTATAGTACTACACACTTGTATACCTAAAGGTTGTACATGATCGAGGGACGAGAAATATTTTATGAATGTTTCATCATTTTCAGTACCTACCCAGAAAATACAGGAATTTAAATGCATTATCAGAATATATATATATATATATATATATATATATATATATATATATATATATATATATATATATATATATATATATATATATATATATATATATATATATATATATATATATATATATTTATATATTTATATATTTATATTTATATTTAAGTTAAGTTAAGTTCTCTTGCGCTGAACTTGCAGTGTATTCTGGGACTGTTTTGTGACCGCACCAGTTTTTGTCAGAAACGGGTATCTTATAAGAACCTTATGTTACCTAGGTGGGTAGCTTGATTGTTTTTGAAATAATAAAGCTAGGAGAGCTTAATCATTCTATCATTGTGTGAAAAGATGGCAGTGAGTAGCAAAGTCAGATTCAATGGATTTTACTGTATATATATATACACACACACACACACACACACACACACACACACACACACACACACTCAAATAGAAAGTGACCGTGACATTAAACATTGCACTGTTTTTGAGTGAAATATGCTTTCCCAGCAGCAATGCTGCATGACACTTTGACCTGAGGTTGTTGCAAAACAGGATTTGTTCCTGTTGGATATTAATTGTCTTGTTTAATTACAGCTTAGTAATTAGAGGGGGGCGAGACACGAATTCCCTGTTGCTAAGTCCTTGTTAATGTTTGCGTTTTCAAAGTCAAAGCTGTATGTTCTCAAGGATATGGCAACTCTCCCCCTAAACTGCCAGTTAATGGACAGAGACAAGGCTGGAGTCAGCACCTCCTTGGTGGGGGTGTGTACAGTATGTGTGTGCGCTGACATGACAAACATTTCTGTGCTGAGAAGCCCTCTGGTATTAACACCTGAAGATTAATGATTCCTTAACTGCTGCCCACCAATCATGTGATCTTACCTAGACTGATCGCAACCCTACAGACCACAACATGATTTACGTACACGTAAACATTTCTATTGAAGAAAAACAACTTTAAACCAGCCGTAGGTAGTCATCTGGTCTCCCAGTCTGGACAGACTGGTTAGACTGGCCTGTTTTACTGGTTTTAAAGGGGTTTTGTGCACTTTTCCATTGGTCATGGCCAGGCTGGGAGGCCAGCTATCATCCTAAACCATATGACCAGATGACTACCTACGGCTGGTTTAAAGTTGTTTTTCTTCAATAGAAATGTTTACGTATGTGTGTAGGTGTGTATGTGTGTATGTATATAAATATAATATAAATAATTATATTATATTATATTATATTATATTAAATTATATTATATTAAATATAATATAATACAATACAATATTTATAATATAAATATAAATATAAATATTTATATTATATGATATTAAATATAATATATAATATAATATTTATAATATAATTAAATATAAATGTTATATATTATATTATATTATATTATATTATATTATATATTATATTATATTATATTATATTATATTATATTATATTATATTATATTATATTATATTATATTATATTATATTATAATATAATATAATATAAATATTTATATTTATATTATAAATATTGTATTAGATAATATAATATAATATAATATAATATTTATATTATATTAGATTATATTAGATTATATTAGATTATATTAGATTATATTAGATTAGATGTGTGACGGAACGGCTGCCTCTCCCTTATTATCAGCGCCACCCCGTCCCTGAAATCGCCGCCCCTTCGCCAGGTTCCCGACTGGTTTGGGAGAGAGAGAGAGAGAGCGAGAGAGAGAGAGGAGGGGCGCCGAAATTACGTAAAATGGCGGCGAGTGATGAAGCACACCTGAATATCATGAAGCCTCATCACCAACGCTGTTAACTGCCGAGTGCACCTCTCCTCAGGAGGCTAGTCTCTCTCTCCCCGGTAACTGAGGGGAATAGCATCTCCATTCCGGAACGCGGGTCCAGCGCCTCCCATATACGGTGGTGCGGAAGTCCCTCCTCACCCCCTTCCTGGACCCATGATGGTTTTGCTTGTAGTGTCTTGCCTTAAAAAGCCCAAAAATCCCATCTCTAATAAAAAATATATATATATATATATATACCAAAAGCAAACAGTACACAACATGGTTATATGCATCTCAGTGGATGTCTACGTGATTGTGTTTTCACTACGGCATAAATCCAATCCCTGCTTAAGCAGAGGACACGGACTATGGGTTTGTACATCTGGCTTAGCACATTGAGGCTTTTTACCCAGTCACAGAGCGATGTCATGCATTTTAGCCTCAGTCTCGCGTTTGTTGTCCAGTGTCCGCCTCATTGAGCCGTGGGCTTCCTGCAGTATTGCCGTGGGATGCAAGTTGCTGTGCTGAGATAACAGGCCCAACCCAGCTGCGTTATCATGGACTCCCTTCCCGTTAATCGGCTTTCAGCCTAGCTCAAATAAAGTTTTAGTGTTTCTCTGCGTGATGAGGCTAGCCTGCTTAGTTAAGAGAATGCAAATGGCAGGCCAGGCAGGGTTAATTTACTCAGAGCTAGTCTCAGGGCAAACCATCCGTCGTTGGCTCTAAACACAGCTCATGTCTGTAGTTTTGCTGTAGCGTGAATATAAAGACTTATGAACTGTTAAAAAGATCCCTGAGCCTGAAATCTGGGTTTTATTTATACAGTAGTAAGTAGAAAACAACAGCACGGTTTATGGATGCAATTTGTAATGTTTTTTTTTTTAGCACTGCTGTTTATTCTTCCAGAATATTCTATGCACTTTCAAGATAATTTTTACACTTTTGAAAGGTCCCTAACCCTCTTCTCTGGAGATGCCAATGAAGCGAGATGCAGACACAACTTGATTAAGCACACATAATTGTCAAAGAGCACCATAAACAGAAGTTGCTCATCAGCGCTCATGAATATGCAGCAAATATTTATAGGATTCTGCTGTTGTGTAGAACAATAAGAGCAGGGCTCATGGCAATCTGGGAAAAGGTTAATGACTCAATGAGGGAATCCAGCCATTACCTTTTTTTCCCCCCTCCTAAAGCGGATCCTGACCTTTGCAGGCCTGTAACACCACGCTTCTGCTATCACCGTTTCACGTGCGGCCCTCTCTTCACACTTATCAGCTGTACTTTTGCACAGAGACAAAGATGTAAACAATTCAGCTTTACAGTGGTGGATAAAAATGTGTGAGAATGTTTTCACTTTCCAGTCATTAAGTGGACAGTCATTAACTAACAAACAAACAAACAAACAAACAAAAACGATCTACTCTGCTTTCACTCAACACATTTATTATACTTATAATAATTATAAAATAATTATTAGATTTATTATTGTTTGTTTATATTATTTAGTATTTATAATCATTTATAATAATAAAGAATTATTTTTTTTATTTATATATTGGATCTGATGTAATAGTTAGAGAACTAGAGCCATTTAATAAGAATGCATGAATGAATGAAATGTAACTTTATATAACAATATTTCTTAATCAGGTCCTCTAATTTGATTTGAATATAAATATATAACAGTTAAAATATATAGCATAAATATATAATAGTTTTTATATGATTGATTTAGTGCTCAAATCCATTTTTCTTGATTTAAAGAATGTAGTGTACATTGCCTGGCAATGATGGCAAGCAACAGATAATCATAATGTTGTACTCTCCTGTAGTTGTTTCCACAAAAGGTTAAAATAAAGGAGAGAACAAAGCTCAAAAGCAAATGATTAAACGTTTTTGAAGGGACACAAGGAAGTTTTGAGCCGTGTTAACTGGAGACCCTTTAAACATCTTTATCTTGAGACCCAGCAGCAAGTGTACAACTGCGGAGCTTGGTTTACAGCAAATGTCTTTACGGGTACTGACTGAGGAAGTTGCCAGTGTGCTCTTCTTTACCCAGCAGAGATTTCGAGGTGTCTGCATAAATTGACAGCACCAGAAAGAAAGTTGCTGCAGTGGATTTGGTTTTTCTTCTATTCAAAGCAAAGTCACACAAATATGGGCCTCAATTCATCGTCAGGGGAAGAATGTTGCTATGCATCGCTTAACAAGCTAGTGTTTAAACAGAGCTTCCTCTGATTTACTGCTGATGGGGGAATGTGATTAATGCTCCCTTTTAAAACCCTCGTACTTTAGTATGTGTCGCAGCCCTACCCATTATTCCCAGGACAGCACATTATTTCAGCATTTCATGTCAGATGACGAATCTTAGATGGTTTATAATTCACTTGCATCGTCTCCAGCCACAACCAAGTGTTTTAATTTGTAAATAAAGCAGGACCGTTTATGTCTACAGATTTTTAACTTAATTAAATATTTAAATATTACACTGTTTACATTAACATTCACATGCTTGTTTTCTGTAAAATATGAATTCTTGATGCAATATTAGATGAAAAGTATTTGCCAGCTGTGACCAGCCCCAATTCTGTCAAGGTTATTCTGTGAATTTATACACCGGCCGGATGATGTTTTGACAGATTTGACAGTTGTAGAATTTTGACGAATAAAAGCTGCCAATACTGGAATTCACAGTTGTTCATGGTGTTGCTTGATTTTTATATCATTTCTTTTGTTTTAACTCATGTAAGATCCGTGCAAGAAATATGAATGTTAGCACACATCCATTGAATGCAACCTCCCGCTGTGATCAAAACAAACAAGCTATTTTGCATTACCATAGGTCATTCCCATCTCAGTCTTTATCCATCTAAATCTTTAATCTACGCTGAGTGTTTGGCGATAACCCGCCAGCCATTTTTGGTGGTTTCCACTAGTTCCACTGTAAAGCTCTCGACATTCCCATGTTTTTCAGCCTTGTCTTAAAGAAGCTTAAGGGAGGCCCCTAACCGTAGCCTTTTTAGCAGTAGTTTTGAGGTAAAATGGCTACTACTATGCTTAATTCATAAGTACTGCAAGCATGCTAAAGTTAAGTCAGTATGCTCCCGGTCTAAGATAGTCAAGAATGCTTTATGTGAGGTCTCTGTCAGATTTCTCAAGGTGGGTTCTTTCTCTCCTTTCTCCATTAGCAGGCCATTAATCTGAGGGTTTGAACTCAAGTCCTGACACTAGCGCTGTTTGTATTTTCAGTCAACCTCTTTATCTTTGTAATGACCTTCCCCCTGCCACCACTCTAATGGCTTAAAAATTCTCTCTCTCTCTACAATATTTTGTTTTATATATTTTTAAATATAGATTTAAATGTTTAGTGTACAGTTATTCAAAACTGATATATTTCTTTAAAAAAAACAAAAAATTAAATTTATGTAGAGTTCTAAGATACTTTCTTTTGGCCAAATTTTACACCAGCTGCACATGTCCTTTGTGAAAACAGTCCCAGTCACAACTAATGCATTTTTACTGAATATTTCTGTGCACTTTGTGTTTTTATGCTTATTACTGTATTGTGGAGTTTGCTAAGAAGCATGCTATCATGCAACTCTATTAGAATCCATTGTTAGTCGAGTTTCCTGTGTATTTCTGGCTCTGTAAAGCATTTCAAATCTGTTGCAGAAAGGATGCAGATAGACAGCCGGTTTGTAATTTTATCCTGTCCAAAGCTTGTGAGAATGTAAATCGGGAACAAAAGCGACTTGTTCCTAATTTACACTCGCACAACAAAAAAGTAAACACAACAAAAAAGTACTTTTCTTAACTTCAGTCCTGTTTTGTTTGTTGTGCTCTGCAGCAAATGCAGACCGGCATGTTCTCCGCATCGTTTTATCCTAGCCGCCAGACTTTTTCCCCTCCACACCTTACCAAACTTGTAGTTTCACTCCTTTTCAAACTAATTGACTTTAATTTGCCTTTTCTTCCCTCCTTAATTATGGTCTGAATCTCCGTGTCACAGCAAGTGCCATTTTAAAAGGTATTGGCCAATAAAAAACATGAGTGTGACTGATGTTAATTAATATTCATGCTTTATGAAGTGTGATACTGGTCCTTTGTGGCTCACGATACCCTTCGGCCATTTAGCATCATACGGTAAGCACCGATCTACTGACCGGGGCTAACGAGCCTTGTCCCTTGAAATGGAGCCCGGTAAGGAAATGGACCTGAGGGGTACATTATCTTAACACAATGAGTGCGTTTATACGTCCGGTGCTGAGGAACATTTTAAAGGGAATTTAATTTCCCTTCGTTAATATGTTTAGCTCAGTATTTAGAGTCTTTCGTTTTCCAAATGACTCATTAGAGGTTACATTATGACCTGCTTTATTGACAATATTTGCAGGCTTTTATTTCAGGACAGCTTAATCAATGGTACTTTGTTGCAATTTATCCTTCTTCGATTTGTCCTTTTTACTTGTTTTTTTTTATTTCTTTTTGATTTAAATAATGATTATTAAATTCTGTGCAATAATACTTTTGTTGTTTCCACAAGGAGGCTCTAGCATCCTCCAGAATGGGAGGGATGTTAATTAAATCACTGCCGCTGAATTTAGCAAATTTTTGTAATGGAGCTGTATTATTTAAATGCTCCAGTCTGTTGCATTGCAGGGTAAACAATAACCTCTTGCCGCAACCCAAAATTTAAATGAGCCTTTCATAAAACCTTTCCTGGTTTACTCGTGTTCTCTGATTTCAAATGTGGAGTCACACTTAGAGTATCTGATGTTGTGGTAATTTAGGTCTGGGGTAAGAGTGCTTCTGATGCAAATGGAAGCTCCAGGACCTCGGCAGACAGACAGCCGTAGTCAACAGCCTGTGCTAGTGCAATTACCTGGAAACTTTGCCTGTCTTTTCACCCCTCTTGTTTCTTTACGTCAGTCACTATGGAATATTTAAGTTGTGAAATTCGCTCAAAGATTAAGTGCAGTTCACTGTCGAGTTGCCTCATCTTTTTTAATAACACAAGGAGGTCGTGAAGGCAGTCCATTTGTCCTATTTCTCCCTGCCTTGGAAAACCAGCTCAAGGTTGCTGTTTGAAATGCACATCTCCAGGCTGTGTAAATAAATTGCCTTTGAAGGTGTATTCTTCGTGCTTGGGTTTAAAGACCAGGCTTTGTGCTGGTGATTTGCATTTTTCATGTGGGGAAGTCTGTACGTGGTCATCAGGTTGATTAATTTAAATTAATTGATTAATACAAATCTACAGCATTCACATCCCATCTTGTCACAGGAATCTTAGGAACAGTGAAACTTTTAAATAACCTGTCTCGAGTGTTTTGCTCTGTTGGAGGACGAACCTCTTTCTTGTTCCATTGTCAAATCGATACGGATTACCCTGGGAGAGATTGTGAATACCAGATCTGTTCAGTAGCAACCGTTCTGCACTTCTACCCGGTGTTTATCTATTATGAACTGAAATTGATTTTGTTCACCTGAATGGAGTTTTATTAGCCCTGTTTTACTAAATTGTGTCTCACTCAATGTTGCTTTTTTAAAAATTCTGCCTTGCTGTGTAGTTTTGCATCAGAGCTTATCAAACGTCCACTGAAATCGGAAGGAAAGTGACTATACCATTTTACAAGGTCACAAATCTATGAAATGCTATGAAATGCCTTTGCCTGTTTTGTCTGTTTTAGGCAAGTTTCTTAAAATCTGCTTGTTTTTCAGATATTGTCCAGTTCACAAGCTGGATCACATTGACCTGTCTAAATTTTACCCAAACCCCTCAGTCAACCTTTCTTTTATAGATGCCATAATAAAAGTGAAAACAGGGCTGTAAGGGGTAGACATACAGTATTTATTGACTTGACGTTCATTTTTTAAATACTTAAAATACAGTGGGGACCATGGAGAATATGATGAAGAAATAAAGAAAAAAAATGGGTGACCACAGAGAATGTGTGAATGATTAATAATAATAATAATAATGATAATAATAGTTAATTTATTATTAATATAATCATTCACTTTTTTATTTTCGATTTAAACCTGGAAATAAAGGGAATTTTGCTTTTACTCAAATTGTAATGTTAACTTGTGATTTAATTTAAATTTTTACAATAATGTTAGGCAAATACAAAATAGAATATTTTTCAGTAGTGTTCTCATTTGCTAAAGGCTGTTTGACTGTGGTTTTCAACTGTGCACTTTTAATGACTGGCAGTGAGAGCATTATGAGGTCATGTTTTGATCCCTTCCTCTCAAAGGAAAATATTTGAGGTCTAGTCTTCCTCTCAGTAATGTACTTTTAAAACGAGTGCAATTAATGATTTTCCTAATGCATAAATATTCACGATCAAAGTATTGTGATAGAAGAAGGCAGAGCTTTAAAACTTATGGCGGTACTTTTATCAACAAAGCCAGATCTGCTTTTAAAAATACTTTTCCATTTGAATTATGTTTTAATCAATTCTATTAGCATCTCACAGGCCGTACCTTTTCTTTCAAGGGCTTTAATAATGACTGCACTGGCAAACATTAAGCTATTGACTTATGTCCTCTGGAAGCCTTTGGAATGGGCTTTTAATGGGAAATATCTGCTCTGAGGGTGTATCGGGCCTAAATCATCATTGCAGTTTGAAGTAAAGCTCTTTGTTCATTTGTAATTGTATGAGTTTCCGAGGGCCTCCCCAGCCATAAATTAGTGATGACGGTGTTTGCAGAAACGGTTTTCAGATGGATGTTGCAGTAACTGATCTCACAGCCTTTTGGTAAGGTGGGGGACGAACACGGCTAGGAGACACTTGCACTCCTTCTGCGCTTTTGCTCCTCTCTGGCAGCCTAATGGATCACAAAGCCCTTGAATATGGCACTGTGTGAACCTCCCCTGGAGGCCTTTTGATGGAAAACATCCTTGCGAGGCCACAGTTGGCGCCTGGGCATCAGGAGCCTCTCAGACGCCACAGATTTACCGCCGCCTTTTAACAAAACCTTTTAATGGAGTTATAGAGTGTGTTAGTGAAGGTGTTGGATCTGATGTTTGAGCATTAACTGGTTTAGAAGAAGATTTATGAGTTTTTGAGGGAGTTGAAAGGTCTTATGTTATTCCGTATAGTGGTTTTTCAACTTTGTTTACTGTAAATACTGAATATTAATGACTATCTATAACAATCCAGTGGATTCAGGAGGAAATAGAGAACTTTCTGAAATGAAGTTAGTGCAACTTTTTTTGTATTATTCTGATATTTCCCATGACTCTGTCTCGCAGTCCCACCACTGGCTCTTTCTTTTAACAACTCTAACGTGCTTTAAACACATCAGGCACCTTGTCATCTCTCCCATCTGCGCACTTTGTTATTTCCTGCCCTCTGTTGCTGTTGTTGGCTCCAGTGTCTGTTCCCAACTCGCTACATCTGTTGTCATTCTCTCACCCCTAGCAAAGTGTGACCTCACACTCCTGTTTGTGTGGAACGAGGTGTTTTTAAAGAGTCCTCATGCTCCCATTGGCTGTCGCTGTCAGGTAACACCCCATGGCGCCGGTTTGTTCCCGAAGATGCTCTCCCTAGAAGCCCGGAAATGTCAAGGTTGAATGTTCTAGGATGGAGATGGTTCTGGCCTGCCAATGGCAGTCGAATTGAGAATTTATGACCCTGTTTTTGTGCTTATTTTTAACAAATGACTCATTTTGATCATTTTCATTCGTGTCTGTGTAGTCCGTTCAGCTCCCTCAATGTACGTTATCTTGTTCAAAACAAGCTAATGGGCACATTCTAATGAAACGCATCTGTTCAAATGGCTTCCTCACTGTTTGATCAATTCTAAAGCTGTTAATTAAAGTGATGGGAAAGCCTGGACGTCTTGCAAGCTCTGCTGCTGATTTCGACGCAATCGATTTCTGCAGCATTGATGAACGGATCGAGTGTCTTGTCAATCTGTCCATTCACACTGTGAACCGCAATTGTATGCAACGCTTACAACTGAATTTCTTTTTTACTCAAGGCTGCATGCACTTGAATTAGAGGTCAGTGTCAGTCAGCTTCAAAGGAGAAAAGAGTGAGATGTAGCCTTTTCTCATCTGAAGTCTGTCACTAGAGTTCACCTTCAGCCTGTTTAGTATGCCAAAGACATATAGGTGAATGCAGAGCTGGTCAGCTCCTATTTTCTCACCAGGTTGTACAGTCTACCTCCATGAAACCAGCCGTAGCTGTAAAACAGAGGTGACTGGACAAGGTTTTAAAGATTTAATTTGATCACTCTGTGGAAAATATGAACCGTTTCTGTGAATTTATTTCAATTTGAGCCTACTTAAGATTCAAATTAAATACACACAGCCGCACAGAATTAGATATTTTATCTCTGATAATTTGGGGATCCAGACAAAAAAGTGACAAAGGTGTCATTAGCTACTAAAATGAAAGATTTAGGAGGCATATTACTTTTTTAGAGGACAAATTACAGAATCGGTTGATAAAGGTGGTTGTTTTTTAAATGCTTGATCAAAGTGCATAGCCTTTTTTGAGCTTTGAACAACTATGACTGTGAGCTGTCATAAGACATACATTATATGTGTGTGTGTGTACAGTATACATCTAAAAAAGTTATGTCAAGGTTGTATGTGTGTGTGTGTGTGTGTGTGTATACACACGCACACACACACGCACGCACACACACACACACACACACACACACACACACACACACACATATTATACATACATACATACACACCGATCAGGCATAACATTATGACCACTGACAGGTGAAGTGAATAACACTGATTATCTCTTCATCACGGCACCTGTTAGTGGGTGGGATATATTAGGCAGCAATTTTCAAGTGCCAAAAAAGAATAAACGCATTTTAATTTTTCACGTGCAATTATATGGGAGGTGTTGAATTTAATTTTTTAGCTCCTTCCATTCTTTCTCATGAAGTCAACAGTTTAAGTAAAAATATAAGGATTATAATATAGTGCATATATTTAGCAAAATGCCCCTTTCTATAGTTATTTTTCTAGCTGACTAACGAGATTATGAGCATTTAATGGCTTTTCTGAGGTAAATTTGACATTACATGACATGATTGTTCTTAAGCAGTTTTATACAAGCTCTTTCCAAGTTTGAAATGCTGATTGAGTGATCTGTTAGAAAAAGAGCCCCAAAAAGTTTAAAGTTTATTAATTGTTTACTTAAATTTAACAAACAAGTTAAAAGAGACATATTAAAAGTGACATTTAAGTACAAATCGTGGTAGTAAAAATCACTGGTAGCCCTTCAGACAGGCACTATTTTGGTAGTCCGAAATGAATTTAACTAGCCCGAATAAAAAAAAAATAAAAAAAATTTTTATGTAGAAAACTGAATAGGAGTCGAAGCATCAATCAAAACCATTTTCAAAATCACAAATATCAACAATGGTATATAAAATAATCAAATTACAATCATCAGTACAAACAGATTTTGTTCTACATTTGGCTCTACCTGAACTGAAATTTCTATGAATGTCTTTTTTACCTGTGTAGAACTGAAACACCAACTTAAATCTATGCGCCTCTACACACACGCACGCGCGCACACACGCACGCACGTACACACAGCGACTTGCGCAGTTTTCTCCACTGTAGGCTTTATTAATTTATTGTCATATACATAGAGCGCTTCACGGCCGTTACACATCACATAGGCTACCCAACACTTGATTTGTCCTGTTAAACTACTTCACTAAACGCTCCCACATGTTACTTGACTTCGTTTTGTTTTTAATTTGGTAAATTCTGCAAATTAGTACCTGAAGAAAAAAAGAAAAAAAAGTTTTAAACACGTTAATCATTATGTTGGAAAATTCTTATCAGAATAATTTTAGGTAAAAACTGTTGAGTTATTAAGCAATATCTCATGTAGGGTTTTTCATTTGTTTTATATACTGTCCACTAGGAGGTGCTCTAGGTATATGTTATCCTTAATGGACCCTTTTCACAGACTGTGATCACAAGTTTTTTGTATTAAATTTTTTTTTTTTAAATGTATGTACATTTATAACACCAATACTTTGTATTATATTACTTTTGCATCAAATTACAAAAAAAAAGTTACCGCTGCTGTGAGGGTGTTTTTAATACAGCGTCTATGGGGGTGATGGTAAAATTAACATATTTCTCTCTTTTCACTGCTGCTGTCAGTCTCACTCTATTTTTTCCATCTTTTTGAAAGTTGTGAAATCACTATTGTGGCGTTTTTCTTTGGCTATTTGAGCAAATGGGGACACAAAAAATATATTTAATGTATATTCTCCTTCACCACTATAAAAGTTAACCCAACTATGATGACTTCCGCTCTGAGAAACCCGGAAATGTGAAAAGGGTCTATTTGTTTTCCCTAAAGAGATGCTGGTTTTGAAAACGAAAGTAAAAGAGTGACGCATGTTCGTTGCGTTTTACAATGAAATGAGAATTCCGTGTCTTTAATAAAATTAACACATGAATTATTTATCTCTCTTTCACCCTCAATTAATTACAGTGTTACATTTTATTATTTGGTCCGCTTGACCCACGGATATACCCGCGATCCGCTCATCACGAACACACTCAAAGATAAACGCACACACATACATCGGCTAAACTTTACTGCAGACAAATCAGCATGATCAAAAACATCCGTGATCTTATTTTTCCTTTAGATAACAAGTCAAGAGAGTCAACAACGCAAAGCAAGAAAGGAATTTTATTCACTATTTAAAATACCCCATCGGGCAGGGCCGTGATACGTTTTGGTTGCCCGGGCCCAGCTGGAAGATACCATAGCCCCGGGCCGTTGGGCTGTGTGCACTTGACACTTGCCTTCCTGCACTTTTAAAGTCTCCGTCGTTTCTATCTCTTTCATGCTGGCACAGCCGTCAGCGTTGTTCCTTGATAGAGATGAGGGCTTTGAAAAAGCCTGATATTTTCCGTTTTGACATATGTTTGTTATGCATATTTTGGTGCTCAGTCTCTGTGCTTTGGGGCCAGTGAGGTTTTTTCCACTAACTTTTGCTGCGCGTTGTCTCATTTTATTACGTCAACACAACAAAAGATGTGATTGGCTACTCATTACAGAACATGCAGGTAAAAAGGCACGCAATTTTTAATCATAACATGTAAATTTATATGGTCGCCAATGGCGATCTTAGCAAAAATTTTACTTGCAAATTTATATTTTTGGTCGCAAATTTGCAACCGTTTTAGTCGCAGTCTGGAGCCCTGGCAAGTGAAAATGTTGTCCTCCAAAGTTGATGTGTTAGAAGCAGGAAAAATGGGCAAGCGTAACGATTTGAGCGAGTTTGACAAGGGCCAATTTGTGATTTGCTAGTTGACTGGGTCAGAGCATCTCCAAAACTGCAGCTCTTGTGGAATGTTCCCAGTCTGCAGTGGTCAGTATCTATCAAAAGTGGTCCAAGGAAGGAACAGCGGTGAACCGGCGACAGGGTCTTTGATGCACGTGGGGAGCGAAAGGCTGGCCTGTGTGGTCCGATCAACAGACGAGCTACTGTAGCTCAAATTGCTCAAGAAGTTAATGCTGGTTCTGATAGAAAGGTGTCAGAATACACACTGCATCGCAGTTTATTGCGTATGGGGCTGCATAGCCGCTGACCCCTGTCCACTGCCGAAAGCACCAACAGTGGTGCTGTGAGCATCAGAACTGGACCACGGAGCAATGGAAGAAGGTGGCCTGGTCTGATGAATCACGTTTTCTTTTACATCACGTGGATGGCCGGGTGCGTGTAACTAGTTTCATGAAATCGTGAGCCCTATAATCATTTTCAATCTGTCAAATACACTGTACACAAAGCTACCCAAATGAAAAGTGTTTTATGTTTTAAGAGACTTGATTGATACATTACTCTCTGTTCTTCCAGCTGTCCTTTTATTTGACAGTGGAGAAATGCATGCGTGAGTTGCCCTCATAAATCCAAAAAACCCTCGCCTCCCACACTTTTCGTCTGTGCGGCTTCTGGACCCTGTTGGACACTCTGGCATTCCACCCTCATCAGTGTTCCCCCCGCCTCCTCTCACCTGCCATCGTCCTCTGTCATCGAAGGGATAATTAAGTCGATCCCCAGTTAGGGTCTAGAGGCCCCGCAGGAATGACCGTGTGCCAAAGCACGATGCCTGCTGACCTAGGAGACTTATTTCCCCACCTCCGGCCCCGTTGATAGATGGATGAATCCGTTTTGAATGGAACTGCATATTTGCTCTTTTTGTGCGTTATCTAATAATGGATTGGCCATGCATATATGTGAGGAATTACTTATGCTTGGCTAAGTGAATTAGCCCAAAACCATGGCCATCTGGCTTATGAAAATGAGTAAGAAGGGAGGGAGAAGTGCAGGAGTTAGAAACTAGATTTACATGATCAATTTGCATAGTGCTTTCTTTTTGTTTGGCACCAATGTCCACAACAAAAAGTTACTGACTACCCACACATAATCTGGCAAAATTTCCATCTCCTTTTTTTTTTTAAGCGGGGACCTCTGGAGGTCTTGGCCTCCTATACAATTGCTAAACGAATTTGGTGCCTTTTGCTCTCTTGCCTTTGACATAATTCGATTAGTGACCTGGTAAGCATTATTGTAAACGGACCTCTTCATACAGGTTCAAAGGCCTTTGGTGGGACGGTCCATGTCACGTTAGACACCACCCACTGCCCCCTCAGTCTCCCACTGTTGTTGTGTCGCCACACATAGGAAAGGCATGATTAATGACCAAGCTCATGCAGACATTGTCAGCCACTGGTGACGAGGACAAAATATACACCCCGTCACGTTAACCTCTTGCTCCAAAAGCAGTCGGCTGGGTGGAGGGACACAAAGTATTGTATGGAGGTTCCTCACAGGAAACTGAAGTTTAGAGATGTCGCTTGTAGACAGGAAAAATATAAAATGGGTTTTATTAGAGATGTTTCCTTACAGGAACATGGAAGGGCAGGGACACAGGGTGAGGGCTTTGTCTTTTATAGGGTAAGAAAAAATGTAAATGATCTATTGTTAGACTGACACTAGATTTGTAACCCCGCTCATCTCTCCTTAGGCAGTTTAGGCAAACATTTATAGAACCTTACTCAAGTTTTGGATCACCTCATTGATCAAACCTGTGCCTTCAAATCCTGTTCCACACAAATCACGGCCGTTTCCATTTTCAACTGACGTTTTAGAGCTTTATCTTGTGAGCAGATATTTAATGTTTCATTACAACACAGACGCCATTAATACAAAGCCAGTTTTCCTTCCTGCTAATAATAGTAGGGCTTATTAATTGAAAATGAAGAACGGGCCTGCCAGGCAACCCGGCAGAGTTTTCCAAAACTGAGGAGAGCAGAACTTCATCTTCGTTTGTGTTTAAATGAAACGTCTGCATACTAGAGCAGGGAAATAATTAGCAACTAAAAAAAAAATCTGGGGGAAATGTTCATCCTAATCCCCAGACAGGATTTGTATTGTTGTCATGTTCTCACTGGTTGAGAAAAGAGGGCGGGAGAAAAATGCTAATATGAGCAGTAAGGAGATTTATTATTATTATTTTTTTTTTTTTTCAAGAAAATTTGAAAGGTGCTTGCCTGTGCAGATCTTGCTGCCATGATATATCTCTGTGTGTGTGTGTGTGTATGTATGTATATATTATCAATATGTTATCAAAATATATTATTATAATTGTACATATTAGAACACTTATAAAACTCATGCATACATAATACATGCCTGAAGTCTGTCTTAGCTCCCAGTGTTCCTAGAGAGAAATATCCTTCAGGAAAAAGAAGGAATTTCTCTTGTGCAGGATGAAAGTGAGTTGTAGACTGAATGCTTTGCCACTTCCTGTCGTTCCATAATCCTGTTCTTATCAGCACAGCTGTCAGCCCCTAAATGAAGTCGGCTTCTGAACTCATTTACAACTGTGACACTCAAAACCTTCACTACTTCCTCTCACTGCATGTAACACACTGACAAGATATTCATGTTTCATATGGTTACACCATATTCTGTTCAGCCTTTTATTTTTGTTTTCTTTTAATAAAAATACCATTTATTGGAACAAAACTCTTTTGTAAATGTGTATTTTGCATATATATATATATATTTTTTTTTAAGAGATTAGATATTGACTTTTTTAAGATTATTTTTTGTTTTTACTTGCAGCTGGTGAAGACGCAATGAAAAGACATATTGTCTTAGCGAAGCACAATGAATCTGTAACATACAGTATTGGTTATTGGCCGATATTGTATAATTTTTATATTGTATTTTTTTTTTAATTGATCTGTATCAGTTAATATTGGATAATTAATTGGGCATGCTTATTTTCCCTGTTTTTACATCTGACGCGAATGCAAATTTAATCTTACTAAATAAAAATGATAACGTTAAACGTAGTATTTATCAAATCTTAAAATGAATATCCAATTTATTTTCAACTGTACATTATGATGTTGTTATGTTGTAATTCACTTGTACGATTTAAAGCATTTTATTTTACTTTTTTTAATGTTTAGTCTGCAAAATAGTATGGAATATTTTCTGTATTGATTATCGGCAAAACTATTATCAGTTAATTGTATCATCCTGAACATTAATATCAGTGTATCCCTAATGTTGTCCATTTATTGTCTCTTTGACACCCGCTATTTTTAGCTATATCACATTTGCTTGTGTGATTTGCCTGCAGTGATACATGAAATATAATTGTAACAGTGCAAGTTGGCAATGGAAAGATTTGTGTCTAGAAACGGAGGCCTTTGTCTTTTTACTGCATCACTTTTATTAGTGATGCATCAATCATGATTTTTCATGGCCGATTCCGATACTGATTTTTTTTACAAGCAAACTGGCCGATTCCGATACTGATTTCCGATTTTATTTTCTTTAAGCAACAAACAAGAAAGAATGGAAGTATACATAAACAAGGTGTTTATTTGGTATTTTACAGGCCAAACTGGCTTTTGGTTATTAAAAACAATAACTGTAGCCATCTAAAATGAACGGCAGTAACTGCGCATTAAGCACATTCAATATAGATACTGACATTTGGCATCAGCATTTAGCTCTTGTTTTTAATTTGGGTTAAACTTGAAAGTACATCAAACTAGCCTTGTAACCATGTGAAATGCAGAAACTGCATAGTTCTGCAACCCAAACAACACAATCATCACACATTCAACAATCCAAACAAAGATGTTAGGCTATTTAATCAGCTTTCATTCTTTTTTTTGTTTTTGTTTTTAAATTTGGTGTAAAGAAAAAAAGGTCTTTACCAGTGAAACAAATAAAACCAAAATAAATAAATTATTCCAAAATGTTGAATCAAATAATGTGTATTGCAACAAGTAAAACAAAGATGCTACAGCAGGTGCTTTTTAAATCAAATTAACTCAATGTAATTGTAAGGTAAAATAAAAATTTTCATATTATACAGAACTGAGGTTTCGCCTAGCTCCTAGCTCAAAGCTGCATCCAAGTTCTTCTTTACAAAAAGAAGCATTTCAGCTTTGTCACAAGTTAGTCTGTTTCGTTTCTAATCCAACACGTTAGAAGCTGAGCTGAACAAACGTTCACTGTCTATGCTTGTGCTTCCGGAAAAATCGGCCAGAAAAATACAAAAATCCGATTTATGACCGGTCAACTGGTGCATTCATATCCAGAATATCAGAAGGTCCATCCATCTCACCACCCATTCTAGTAGTGTCCAATAACTTTTGTGTGTGTGTTTGGGGGGGTTAATGCCATAGATGAAAATGGCTTTGTGGTCATTATAATGTCTATTTATAGATTACCAGTCCTCATTGTATTAAATCACAATCATTTTGCTTTTATCATGATTGGTCTTTACAGCTAAATGTTCAGTCTGCATTTCATTCTACTCGTACTGCAATCTGTTCATGGTCTTCATTGGGACTTGGAGAAAGTATTTGATGGTCAACATCAAAGAGTTGAATTGCACGCCACTGGCTTTGTCCGTGACCAAATGATCCCAAAGAGATTTGTAATGGAGTTCTTTTTTTGCCAGCTAGTGGCGCCTCATTTCCTGTCATCTCCTCACGTTCATTTGACAGTGACCTCTGAGCGAGTGTATGTGCGTGTGTGTTAAAGAATGGGTGGACAGACCACAAGAATGCCACGGTAAACCGTCATCTGTCACTTTAAGCCATATGTGTGTCCATTTAGGGACTGTCCTGACTCTGAGGATTGTCATCTGGGATAGGCAGTCATAGGAACGTCTTAAGCAGCTGAGAGATGTGGATTAGACCAGCTTATTTCCTTAGACTCTTCTAGTGGATCATTGGATTGCAGTAGCTTTGCTAGATTTTTTTCTTCATTTGAGAAATTGAAAATGAAATTTCTGTAGTGTTATTTCGCAAACACACAGATTAACCTCGTTCTCATAATATTTAAGAATCGCTTGGTGGAAAATAATTGGTTTGTTGTTTGGTGTGAATACATTAGCACTTAAACCTTCCTGCAGCTTAGAGTGACATACAGTGGCATCTGCTCGACCAGGCAGTCTATATTAATGCTCATGGGAAAATTTTCAGCGCGATGTGCGCAGGATGTGATGTCAAGTTATAGAAATCATAGTTGATCCATGTTGGTACGGACCAGGCCCCATAGTTTGGTGTGATTTGTGGATTGGTGTGAAGTTTAACCATAAATGAGCTGAAACATACGCCGCAAAATTATGCCAAAATGCTCATCTCTGCGAGTATCCTCATCGCTAATGCCACTTAGTGAACGCAAACAATTGAGAAAGAAAACGTGTATCATTATATTGGATCCATGCATTAGATCTTAAAGGGGACCTATTATGTCCCTTTTTTACAAGATGTAATACATCTCAGGTGTCCCCAGAATGCGTCTATGAAGTTTCAGCTCAAAATACCCCACAGATCATTTATTATACCATGTTGTAAATGCCCATTTTTGAGTGAAAGGACTTTATATATAGGAAGACGGTGCACTACGATTACTTATGAATGGGAGAAAGTGCAATGCCCAATATGGCGAATAAGCCCCGCCTTCTGAATGAAAGAGCCAATCGTTGATCAGTAAAGTCATCACGTCACTGCAGCTGCCATTAGAAGCTCCAGTTGCTATAGAAACAGGCAGTATTCTGAGACTCGCGTTTAGGATTGCACATGCGCATTAGCTTTGTCCAGGCTTTTTTTTTTTTTCTCATGATTGAAGCGTTTAGAAACAAAATTTATGAGACATTTGTTGTAGGGCTGGGTATCATTTCAGATGTTCAAATTCGATTCGATTTCGATTCGCAAGTTCTCAAATCGATTCGATTTTCGATTCAACTCAATGATTATAGATTTAATACAAATACTATATTTATAAAAAAGAACAGTTAACATAAGTTTACAATGGATAAACTTATTACTACAGCATTTCACCTCAGAATTACAAACGCCGGAAGCCGGCATTTAAACACTGAATGAATGACATGCGTGCCTCTCGCTCCTCTGTAACATTGCGCAAGGCAAATAAGAGGGTGACATCTAGTGGAGAAGACTAGTAATTAGATTTACGTTAATCTTATGTTTAATGTTTGCGGAAATAAATATGGAAAAAAAAACGATTCGTGGCCTTTGAGAATTGATTTTGAATCGACCACATTTAAAACAATTAATCGAAAAATAAATTTTTTTTGCCCAGCCCTAATTTGTTGTCAGATTTATGTATGATTTATGGGGATTAAAAAAAGATGAGAGTGGGGATTTTTACCATTTTATAGGGTGGTTGTGTACACACACTGCCGATACACATTTATGTTTAAACACCTTGTAAAAATGAATTTTACATAATAGGACTCCTTTAAAGTGACAGAAGCTTAACATACCTGTTGCCATCTGTGTCATTAATGTTAATAAAACAACAAAAGACAAAGAAAAAATCACTTTTGTAGCTGTTAACAAAGATTGATTATATTTAATTTATACAGTTAAGACTATGCAATGTTATTTTATATTTGATAGTTTCTCTACCTGACTACTGTTAGACTAACCTGAAAAACATAAATCCCTGTTTATTTCATTTGCATCTTTGCTCTATTGTATTTATCCATGCTTGTAATTTGTTTATTATTTTCTATACGGATGCACTCAAATAACCCTAGGTCACCACATTTTCATATTTCGTTTATCTGCAATACAAACTGCAATATCAGTTTTTTTTTCCCCCAATATTGTGCATTCCTAATGCTGTAACTCTTCACACTGACCTTTATCAAACTCCTCAGAGTTAATGCAGTACACAACCACCTATCTCTCCTCACCTAGAGCACAGGCAGTGATACAGAGACCTTGAGGCGTCGATGTGACAACGCCGATGTTCAGATAAATGGTGACAGCCAGTATTTAGAGCCTGCTGACACCACTGATTGTCCAAGAGTCGTAGTGGAGGCAGCCAGACCTACTTCCAGATCGTCCCAAAGAGAGACTTAGAGCCTTGGGGGAGACAGGCCTGTGTTGTGGTTAAGTGTAAGTGTATTGATGCCGACTGAAGTGTTGTGTAAGAAGCACCGTAGGGAGGTGGTGTTAGTCTCACAGTTCCTGCAGAAGGTCAGACTGTCACAGGCCGCATGGCACTTTTTCTTCCAGTTGTACAATTCCCTCTGAACCTGGTTTTTGTTTCTAAAAGCACTCAAAGTTCTCATATGTTTTTGAGGACAGAAATGGAGTAAAGAGGTTCATATGATACAAGCGGGAATGCATGATGAGGCTGTTTCTATTCAAGTGTCCAGGTTTGTGATCAACAATGATTTTCCTGATCCTGAATTTTCTTAAGAACTTCTTGAGTGGAATGACTCAGTACATTGAGTCAGAACTCAGGGGCGTCATGCATCTTTTTTTGAGGGGGTGTTCTTGACTCGTTTAGTGCCCTAGGCAAGATAAGACATAAGCATGCCCACATGTAATCTACACCCGCAGAACTCCGACAAAGTCTAGGCAGATTTCAGCAGAATTTGATTAGAAGTAATTCATAAAAGTGCATTAAATTGTTTAGTAACACTGTACAATATGGTAAATTAATTGACGTTTAGGGTAAACGTACCCATTAAGCACACTACTATCTTTGAGCTCAGATTATAAAAAGAATTTTTTTTTTTTATCATCCTACTTGATGTCTTAACCAATTGATGTGTTTGTTACTCTATACCTCCTGTAATTTCAAGCTAATCAGACTATTGCACACTGAGATATGGGTATTTATGTGTTCACACTGTCTGGTGGCCATTTTGAAAGCTGTCTGAAAACTTTCACCAAAAGAGGAGCCCCTTAAATGTGCTTTTTTTTTTTTTTTTTTAGATGTTTAAGCCTTTATTTTGGATAAGTATAACTTCTTATTGCAAAATTAAGAGATTAATGTTTAGACTTTTGCATATTATAACCTGGAACCTGGATGTGGGAAATAATTACAGTTAGATCCAAAAGATAGTTTTAGCAACATAGCGCAGATGCTGCAGAACACTGTTAGTTTACTAGCTGTATAAGACTGTGCTACACTAATATATTACTTCACAGGCATTACTGGCTTGTACTTTTAAATCCTATATATTATAAATTTACAGTTTATTGATGTTCTGTGGTTTTACACTGCTTCATGTTATTTTAAGGTGAGCTTAAAGGGTGCACTACTATGAAAATCACAGCTTCAGTGTGACATCAATAAGAAAAAGTATAATTTCATAAATATTTTCAATAATAGCGGTCCATATTAAAATATGTATGAACTTAATACATGACCTAGATTATTTATTTTGCAAAATTGTCCTTTTAAATTTAATTTAATATTATTTATTAATAAAAAATGTTTTGCTGTTCCAATTAAGCTCAGTGTGCTCCCTTTAAGCTCATCCACATTGAACGTCTATGTAAATACTTCATAAACAGACTTTAAATATTAACTGATGGTTGTCACTTCAAGTTAATCTTTATAAAATTATTCTTTAAAAATGTTGTTTAAAATAAACAAGAATTAAAAAAAAATGTTGTAAGCTTAATGGGAACAGGGGTGTGCTTAAAGGGTACAAACATGTACCCATTAAGCACAGCCAGACTTTTTGCATTTTGCATCTTAATTGAAATGCCTTTGTCATTTAAAATAAAATAAAATATTATTGTGTGAGAGATTAATCTTTTATTTTAACATAACTTCTTGTACTGAAACCAATACCCTGTGCACTAAAATGTCTCAATGTAGACTTTGGTGAGCTTAATAGATACGTTTACCCTAATTAATGCATTTCGTATCACGAATTAGCAATGAACAACGTTTTACACCATTCAATAATCTGTTAATGTCAATTTGCGATACAATTGTTCGTTTATTCTTTTTTGTTCATAATGTTTGTAATATTTTCATTTTACATAATATTACCTACATATTGAAATATTAAAATGTTTTATTGTACGATTAACATTAACCTAAAATAATAATGCTGTAAAAGAATTGTTAATTTTTCATGATAACTAATGTATTATCTAATTGATCCTTTCTGTAAAGTGTTATAAATAAATTAAATGTTTTGCAAATGTTTAAGCTACCAATAGGAGTGTAGTAATTTCAGCTCCACATTTTACTATAAATATGAATTTTTCTTCCCAATAAACAACACCAAAACAATTGGCTGGTTCCATTCAGGCCTGGACATGACCAAAGAAATGTGGCCAAAAAAAAAACAACAACAACCGTAGTTTTATACATGTTAGTTTAGTGGTACAGTTTTGACAGGTTTCAATTGTTCAATTGCTGACCTCTTTTTAATTTTTTAATTTATTATTTTTTATAAACTGCTGCTGGTATGATTGGCAGACATTGATGTGATTGGCTCTTATTTTCTGAAAGGTGTATGTTTTTAACATGACATTGCCTTAACTTGGGTGTGAACATTTAATTGAAGCTAGATGATGTATAATAGGTTTCTCTCTTAAAGATAATTTTGTTGTTTCTTGACTTATTAGGGTTATTAGATCAATCCACTGACATTTTTCTGACCAACTAACATTAGAAGTTCAGAATCAGCTTCTAGAAGGTGTTTGCAACTTCTCTCTCTCTTTTGATGCTGAATAATGACCGTCACTGTTCTGATATTATTATCAGTGCTTGAGTATCAAGACCAAGTGACCTTTAGCAGGTCTTATATATGACTGTTGTCTTAAAATCTAAAGAGAACTCATATTGACTAGTCCTTTTTCAGAAAATCTCCCACTGGCAGTCACTAGGCTGTCTGACGGCATTTCACTTTCATCAGTAGAATTTAAGTGAATGCATTGGTGTTATTTGGTGTAACAAAAATACTTTTCTATTTCCATACCAATTACACATTGACCTTTAAACTAAAGCTTATTGGTGTCGAAATAATCTGATTGCATCTCCCTCTTGCGGGTCATATCAGAAGGCTACATCAAATCAGCATACATAACACCAATGTACCAGTTGGCATTACAGCATGTCTTCACCATCTGTCAGTTGCGTATATCTGGCGGGTCGCCTTACCGGCATGCAGATACGCCGTTGACATTTAAACCTTGGCCCTCTCGCAAACGGGAATGCTAACCAGATCGAAGCTGGGCCCGACACGGTCCTCAGAGGGCTAAAGGACGATTGTACCACACGGGAACTTTCCAAGGGAATGCAATGATTATTCCCAACAAGAGCAGACATTCTGGACAAATACCCCGGTGGGTTGATGCAGCGGCAGAGAACGGGCCGCACAAATTTGCTAAAGGGCACAGGAAGATATATCACCTTTTAAAAGATCATTTAAGCTAGTTAATGGATGATGTGAATTAATGTCTCTCATCTAGTAAAGTCAATTAAATGGACGTTCTCAAAACATATGATGCTCTACATCAAATTATCATACCCAGCACTCGCCTGCAGGAATATTGGTCGTTGTCGCTTGTTATTGCATTAACAGATGCTGGCTGGAGGTAGGAATCCACTTCACTGCAGTTGTAAGTCATTTTCCCTGTTCAATAATTCAACCTGCTCCACCGGCAAAGTGTCACTGCTGTTGCCACATTAACAGACGAGCCTTTGTTAACTTGTATTAATGTCAGATGATTTTAAGGGGAGATAGATGTATGCACGCTGTGTGCTGTCGAGCAAAAAATTGGATTCATTTAGATGATGGGAGATTGTAGTTGTTGCAGCCTTAGAGTTTCAGGTCATTGGTCGTAATGAGGAGAAATACTAAGTCTTGTGTTTGAGAACTTAAAGGGACATAGGGAGGACTTTAGAAGATAGGGAAGAAAATGGATAGAGAGTTTGAGAGGTACTTTAAGGATGGGGAAAAATGATAGGCACCATTTACACTCAACATTAAGATCCGTCTCAGGTGATCCGATCAGAAGTGGTCCACTGAGACACATTGCTGTTTGTACCTGGCAGGAACGTGTCTCAAATACATCTCCTGTGTTCACTTGTTTCTGTATTTCTACTCAGGACAGATTTGAAAGCCTTAAAATATGAGAAGCATATAGGGCTGGTTATTGATATTGATATTGATTTTTATGGTCACGTTGTCAATTCAAGTTTATTTAGATGTTCATTAAGATAATGTTCATTTTGCTTACAGACAATTCAATTCAAAACTTTGTTACAGAGTGTTTCAAAATTTGGAAAACTTTAAATATAAAGAAATAAATGCTTGCTTTAAGACCAATTTTATGTTTTTTTTTTTTATTAATTGCTGCAATACACAACAAAAATATATAGATAAAGACAATATATGTAAAGTAACTTGTTTTTGAACTTTACATTAAAAAAATTATAAGAATCATTTGGAATCGTTGTAGTTTTTGATTCAATAAAGAAATATACAGGCTTATTAGAATCATTTGCACTGTGATATTTTCTCACAGCCACTAAAAATATGCATTGCCTAGCCATAGAGTAAAATATTTTAAGAAATAAGATCAGGAATGTTCAAATGAAGATTATCAATTAAGATGAAAATGTATTAATCGGAAAAACTAAATTTTTACCCAGCCCTAAAGCAAAGGTATCTCAGCATTTTAGACTTTGTCATATTTTTGTTTTTGTTTGTAACGGTTTTCTTTTTTTTTTTGGACATTATCTTCTGTTTGGTTCTTTAAACATTTGCTTTGACTCCTTGTATTTGTTTCACCACATGACCGTGGTGACAGCAGAGCACATGTGGCTGTGGCTCCACGCCCAGACCGCAGCTGTCTCTTCAAGACATGCAAAAGTTATGTTGTGGTTTCCATCTCTATTAGAACTTACAAAAAAGGGGAATGTATCTGTTTTTAAAAACTGGTCTATCCTTCTTTGGTTTGCAATGCTTGTAATAAGTGTATGAGTGGATGTAAACACTGAAAGGTCACAGGGATCTGTGATGATTAATAGGGGCTCTTCAAACCTCAAGCCCATACGAACGGAAGTACAAGCAAATGCACATGCATAGTTTTGCACGCTCTGAAGATATATATTAGTCTGTATCATTTGTATTGATATGATTTATAAACATTCTTTGTCTGGAGTCCAGGAGTGGGAAGCCACATTGGTGCCCGAGGTCTGACATTTTGACCTCAATTTCTCTCTCTCTCTTTTTTTAAAGACACTCAATGAGGGGTCTTAGCTTTGATGTGCAAGATGTCTTGGACTGAATACAAGGTGTGGAAGAAGAACAGAAAGCAAATGGCTCATTAGGGGGAATTTTTGCTATTTTATTTTGGAAAATTTTGCGCTGAGCTGTGGGAAAATGTTTCGCAGTGAATGCGAGGCCAGGCAGAATGGGAGCAAACACATCACACACTTGGGAATAGATATGCTAGGAGTTGATGACTACATCTCCCTGCAAGGTGAAACAAAATGAGATCAGAATAAGATGGTGCTTTTAAAGTCAGCTCCCTTATGGCTCTTTTGGTAAATTAAACTCTAAAAATAATTGAATGACATGTGGCTTCTGCATTTGCCAGTAATTGCCTTTCTTGTCAAAAAGCAACTCTCATTACCTTATTTTAGTTGCTCTTATAAATGTTTTATGATCCGAGAAAAAAAAAAAAAAAAAAAAGCAGAGCAGCTGCATTATCTTTTACACAATTCATTGTTTTAAAGAGCTAGGGGTCTGTCATTGTCCATGATAACAATGCATGACCTGATCTCTACTGTTCCTTTGCTTAAGAAATAGAGGTTAAAAGTTGAAAAGATGAAAAATGTCTCCCAATTGTAAAAAAGGAGGGTCAAAGGTCTAAAAAGATGAAAAATGTGTACCGTTTGCTTAAAAAAGGGTCAGATGTCTAAAAGATGAAAAATGTTTACTAATTGCTTTTAAAAAAAGGGGGTCAAACATCCAGATTGTCCACCAATTTTTCTTTTTTCTTTTGGCTTGTGACCCTTGTTTCACCTGCTTTTATCTGAACTCCGATCAATCATCGCTTTCCTTGACCACAGCAAAAGAGATGACTGAGCAACATCCAATTTCTTAGAGTATATTTCTTAAAGCCTGATATTTTCAAGCTCCACATCATTATGTCCAAAGTTTAAGTTTTTGTTTAGAGACTTTTGTCTTGAATCTCAAGTGAAGTGTCCTATTCAAGGTAGAATTTCAAGTGTGCACTGGCCTCATGGACATCAGACCTGATCAATGGCTTTCCCTGGGCGAATGAGGTCATCTGTAAGCTCCAACAATGTGCTGACAAAGATGCCAGAGGTGAGGTCATTGTGTTAAAAGGGTCACCACAGGTCACCCCCAGTAGCAGCCGCTCAACTCGCCCTCCCCCAATACTTAAGGTTTGTGTTCAGAATAGATCATTTTAACTGGAGAATACAAATTGCTGTTTGCACTCTCATCCAGCTGATTTGCTTTCACCATGCAGCACATGATATTAATATTTCAAGCCGTTTTGCTCGTAGCTCAAGCGGTAAATTCTGATGGTGTTAGGAAACTGGAGATTGATTTACTGCATGCAGAACAACCATAAAAGGAATGTGTACGCTCAAACACACTCGCACACCTGTGCGTTTTGATAATCAAAACTGCTGTGATCTCATTTCTGCTTGATACTGCTTTATACCTTTAGTTCTGGCTGACATCTTATCTCCAGAATGAATGATTTGTAAGTTACAGCAGCTGGTGTGAGTGTTAATATGCAGAAGAGTATAACCAACTTGAATAGAGAATAGACGATGGAGAAAACAATTGTTCTGGGATTTAAGGGAGAGATGAGAAATAATGAATAATAATTCTGTAATTCAGTCGTTTGAATGCATTTGATTAGACATATTGCAATACAGTATTTTGTTTTGAATTCAAGTTTAAATGTTAGTTGCTGTGTTTTTATATACCAAACATGGTTTTCTTTCTTACGTCTGCATTTTACATTCTTTTAAAATCAATAGTACAAATGCATTCTTGATCAGACAAAGGTAAATTTTAAATAAAATGGCTCGTAAAGAAAAAGCCTTCAGATTTGAAAGGAAGTGAATGAAACTTAGCAAAACTAACACTTGGCATTTGAAAAATCGCTAATACTGTCAATCAGGAAACCACATAAACAAATGACAAGGCAAGTTGTGGAACATCAACAGTATTCACATATGTAGACCCTTGCTGTACCATATGCTCACAGAGAGTGTTTACTTTAATTTCTAGCTGATACATTATATTTAGTACACAAGACTGTTGAAGTATACTTAAGGTTTGGATCAGACATGCTGTTTTTAGAGGCTCCCCTGGACTGTAATTATATCTCAGGGCGTGTGCATCTATGTGTATTCATCTGTGTGCGTTCGCACACTCATGGCCCACATATATGTTGTGTAGATGTATACACATGTACACATGCGAGCCACCTGTGTGATTCCAACTGTGATTTGGGCTGTGCCATCAACCTAATGATATATAGTCATTAGATACATACATCTACCCCTGTGGTCGCGAGACGTATCAAAATCCAGCACAGCATCTCTCCAACGGCCTCATTTAGCTTCTGTGCTGCACTCACTGATATTTCCCACTTGGGCCAATCAGATAAGTCATACGTGGCTTAACCACACAAAAGAGCACTTGGAGCCCCAAGTGGATGCTGCACTAGTAAGAAGCCTCAGTATGTTTTAGATCAGTGGTTCCCAATCTTTTCACAGTGGTGAACCCCCTGAGGCATTTAACATCCTTCTGCGTACCCCCTATTTTCCATTTTAGAATGCAGTCACACCTTTTCCAATAAGGGACAATATATTTGCCCCCTTAAAAACAAGAACTCACAAAGGGTATGTTTTTATATCCAAGAGTTTGAGTCTTAAATCGATCAAGTCAAGATTAATTTGTATATTGACTTGTTTCTATATTTGTTTTAAAGGTACATTGAACCTTTGCTTAATTTTGTAAATGAATAATTGCCAGATCAAAACCAGTCTTGCCACAACTATAAGAGCATCATTCATAGGTTTCTGCACGGCCCTAACTACATGAATATAGCTACGTTGAGACAAAATTATTCAGTTGTTCAGTGATATTCTTTCTTACCTTTGACGTCGTTGCCTCTTCCATTTACATCAATTTCTGATTCTGACTGATCTAACTCTTGTTGCTTGTCTCACGCTATCCTGCTTAGTATTAGAAGTTCCATCTTTGGGATGTCTTTTGATCAGAAACACCATCAGCTTTACTCCTGCATGGAAAATTAAAATGTGCTTGACTGTTTTTTTTGTTGTTGACATTTTGGCCACATTAACTTATTTTTATTACAATAATTTGTCAGGTATATACACTCTACAAACTTAATGCTACTCTCCAAACTTTGTTTTACTGCATGCAAAACAATTAGCAGTAAGCTCCAACCAATGAGAGTGATTTTGAACTTAAGAAAGCTGATTGCAACCTCCAAATCTGCATAAACCTGTGCTCGTTTTGTCTATCACACTGTCAACATTTAATGCACTTGTTAATGACGGATTGTTTAAAAACATATGCTGGAACGCAAAAAAAACCCATATAGGATATATAACCATATATATCCGATATAGGATCTGGCTCAAATTAAGCACTGCATTGAACGACAGTAATGTAGCATGGTATGCTAAGACAGGATACTCTGCAGGCAACCTATCATATATACGTTGCTTGTGTGGATGCAGTCAGTTGTGACCACAAAAGATGAGGTAATTTGATTGGATGTCATGTATTTGCCCTTTTTCACCACTACCATTTTCCTGTTTTTACACTAGTTGCATTTTGCCTGTTAGAAATACAAGCTCTCTTTTAATGTTATTTTAAGTTGATCTAGAATTAAATGAACGTCAAAATTCAGCATTTTGTTCGCATACCCCTTCTGTCACCTCATGTACCCTCAGGGGTATGCGTACCTCAGTTTGGGCACCACTGCTATAAATGAACACTTTTGAGGACTGGAATAGAGTATGCAAAGCTTAGAGGAATTAAAAATAAATGGAAAGCATCCTTTTGGGGAAAAGGAGACCATCGAGTTGGGGTTTTATCCACTTTTATTTTGCAATATGACCAATATCCTATCATATTCAAGTGTGTATGAAAAAAGTTAAGTCACTGATTTATTTTTTTGAAAAAGCTAAATACAATAAGCATTGGATCAAGGCACATACAAGACTGGCCAAAGGGCATTCAATGCACTTTGGTCTTCAGTTGTAAAGAACAATTTAACTGTGGCAACATAAAAGTGGCTTGAATTAGAAAAGAAAAAAAATACAAATAAGAATTATATGAACAAAAAAATAGTTGACACTTTATATTCCGAATAGAAAAGAGCCCAAATGTGTTTCTTGCCATATTTTTTCTGCCCACAATATATTCCTTTTGCAGGGCAACGTTTACATGACGTGGTTAACTGTACTGAGGGATGTCGTAAATGCTATTTCCCTTTGCCCAAACGAGTGATATTTAGTTCTATTCTTGTGTTTTAGCCCATCTGCTTTGATTTGACTGCAAAGTAACCTCTCATTTGATCTGTGTGCTTCGTTTGCAAAGGATTTAGGATTCTGTGCTGTGTTGCTTCCTCTTCCAGGGCAGAGAGGAATTATTAGATATCTGCTTCCTAAACGTTGCAGTGATGTAAAGCCTGGCAGCGTTCTGAAACGGGCAACCAGGATTCCAAAAGAAACCCAGAGGTTTCTGTGACACCGGAGAAAGTCTGTGCCCACCCTCCTTAAAATTAACAAAACACTTGTGTCTTTATTTCCTTAGATCAACTATGCCCTATATTCCCGCAGCCTTGTTTTTGTTGTATTTTTTTTTTTTCACTGACAGCAACATAGCAATAGTTTTGACCTGTGCTTATACTACATGGTTTTCTAATATCTGATTGTTCAACACAGCAATGAAAACCCACTTTCACAGTTGACAAGTCATCATATCTCAGTAGAGCACAATGTTTTTTTAATTGGTCTAAAACCATAAGTAAAGGAAGTACAGTACAAATGACTACAAATATCTAAAATATAGAATTGCAGTTTGTGGCAACATACACCGACGGTTCAGTGATGGCCTGCAATCGGAACCTTTTTCCTTTTAATAAATCGTCCTTAAATATAAATTATATGGCAAATGTACATAACGATGCTTTCTCAGTCTTTTCAATCCAGTGTTTTGCAAAAGACCAAGCAGCCTCCAAGTCACTCTTTAGCAATAAAATGTCTTTGTAATCCGCGCACACTATCATGAATGGGAATAGTCTGAATCTGGTATTCCACTGTCTCTGTAGCTTCTGTTGTTGATGCTGTTTTCACTGTGTGGACTCTTGTAAAGACTTAAGCCATTGGGAGGAAAAATCGTGTGTATCACAAACTCCTCCTTTGAAACAGGCATGTGATTTATGGGAATCATTTGAAAAGAGGTCTCTCTAATCTCCAAGATGGAGTTGTCCTTCTTTGTTCCAGCTTCAGCGTAATCGTCCTTCCGCCTGCGCCCTTTGTTGTATGTGCAGTTCCTGGAAAATAAGGAACCATTCCTGTGGATGTACCAGCACACCAGGGCCAGCATGATGATGGCCAAAAGGGCCACTGCTCCTCCGATGATAGCAGCTAAAGGCAGATTGGAATTTTTATAAGGCTCTTTCTCCTGCTCTCTATTCAAGGTTGTGGTGGGATTGTATGATTTCAGGGAACCAGTTTCTGTCTCTATGCAAACAGGTGTCTCGTCTGACAGGTAAATGTTACTAGTTTCCATGGGAACCATGCATATCCGATAAGAGGATTCGGGTTCCAGAGCTGTGAGCAGGTACTCGGTTCTCTCCCCTTGAACGATGGTCTCAGTTATGGATCCGAATGCAGGACTGTGGCCCAGCTTTAGCCAACTGAGTCTCAGGGCTGTCATAGGCTGAGATACTCTCCAAGATATGTGCACCGTCTCAGCACTACTGGATTTAATGCTTATTGTGATGATCTTACGACTGGACGGTGTTGTGCTACGATAGTTTCTTCCAAGGTCTGGACCCTTAACAACAGGTCTTTTAGTTACGTATGAGGGCCACTGGGGTCGAGAGGGTGGCAAAGTGTTTGAGACCGTGCTGGTCTCAAATGTGGGTGGAATCTCGGTGTCCGAGCAGCCAAACAGTTCTGTGGATAGGTCCTTGATGGCCATCCCTTTGACCTTATCGGGACCCTGGCACATGAAGCCACGCACATTAACCTTAGATGGAAGAGTGCGCAGCCAGTCACGTACCCACTTCATCCTGCAGTTGCAGTGCCAGGGATTGTTGCGCAAGAGCAGCTGGGTAAGGTTATCCAGGTCATCAAATACCCCCATGGGAAGACTGCTCAAGTTGTTGCCTGACAGATCCAAACGGTACAGCTGTCGCAGAAAAGCAAAGGCACCTGCTGGCACGTGATTGATGTGGTTGTCTTGAAGATTAAGCTTCTCCAGGCTTGTGCCCGGCAGGTTGGAGGGTGGGGATGTCAGGGAGTTTCGTACCAACGAGAGCTCGGTCAGATTGACTAAGTTCATCAAGGCCATCTCCCCAATGCCCCTGTTGTTCAATAGGTTGCCATCCAGAACCAGTCGCTTCAGGTTTATAAGATCCTGCAGGGATGCCTCTGAGATGGACGAGATGCGGTTGTCGTCGAAACGAAGCTCCTCAATAGTCATTGGCAGACCGGAAGGTATGGTGCTGAGGTGGTTCCGGGACAAGAAGAGCAGCCTCAAATGGTTGCTGTCCCGGAACGCACCCTCTTCAATGCTGACAGCTGACACGGAATTGTCATCAAGGTGTAATTCCTCAATAAAGGGAATCTGTGCCAGGGAGGCATGGGTGATAGTCCGGATATTGTTCTCCTGCAAATGAAGTTCCTTGACATTCAGCGGCAAGTTGGTGGGGAACTCATCAAGATTGTTGCAGTACAGGTAGATCTTTTCGACATTGTTTAGCCGTCGTAGATCCGTAGGGATTCCTGCACTTTTGATGCGGTTGTTCTGGAGAAAAAGTACTGTAGCATCCTCTGGGATGCCTGAAGGGATGGAAGTCAAATCCCGGTCATTGCAGTATATGAAAGTCCCGTCACAACGGCACTGCGAGGGACAGGAGGCTGAGGTCACCAACGGATTGGCCAGGCCAAGCAAAAGCCCAGCTCTGATGAAGAAGACAAAGAAGGACTTGTAATTGCTTGCCATCGCTAATGTCCTCTTTGCGGTTGTTGCCCTTGGAGGAAAAAGAAGGGGAAAAGTCAAATTCATGCAGTCTGAAGAAAATGCAATGTCCTGCTCTAATTGCTGTTCTATGTACAGTGCCTGCAGCACCTCTTTCATGGTAAATGATTCAATTTAAGAAAAATAATACTATATGTCTGCTGTTGAATTAATAAAAAAGGGGCTATTAAAATTTCCAATGACACAATCAAATGAAAAAAAAAAAAACATGGTAGGGAAACATGCCTGGGGTGTTTATCTTGATTGAAATTATTTTTATATAAAAAAACAATACAAAGTAGTGAAAAAAGAAAGAGGGATTAGCGAGGAAAATAAGAGGAAAAGGACAGGTTCAGAAGCAAGTCTAATTTAAGTTGAAGGATATTCCCAATCAGCTGATGTAGATCCACAAATCCTTAAACCTGCTAGCTTTCCTTGAATGAGATGCCTGTGTGTGAGAGGTTTTATCTTTTGCTGTGTGTAATGTAATCTCTGGCTCTTGTTGTTTTACACATTTCTGCTGTTAGCCAGTGCATTTCAAGACTGCATTTCATTGCTGAAAACTGGTGGGAGAACAAAGTCAGGCCTGGTTGATTAAACGTAAAATCGGTCTTTTTGCAAGATAGTTTGCAAAAGGTTTAAGGCTTATAACTTGGAAGAAAATAAAAAGCAAATTATTCCAAACCAAAATATTACTTTCAGATGCTATTAGAATAATTTTTTTAGAATAAACTTTATTATATAATTTCCGTAGGCAATTAAAGTGTGAATTTTTTTTTAATTTATTACTTTAATTTAACTTTTTCCTCATTACCTCTGTTTGTGCACATAGATAGTAGAAGATAGGGCATAGCAAGAACATCCATATTTGTCATACCTGATTTAGAAATGCCAGTTAATCCTCTGCTGCCACCCAAAATCCAATGAGGCTTTAAACCTTCTTTTCTATTCTTTCAGGAGATTTTGTTTGAGAGTTTGTCCGTCTTGTCAAAGGGGTCTCTTTGGTTATATCCTGACCAGGCTGGTATTTGCTGAACTGATCCTTGTTTGTACCGCTGACCTCCTTTCTTGTATAGCAGCGTCCACAGTTCATGCAATCAAAGGCTTTGCCATGGTAGATAAACCTATAAAGCAAGCAGCTCCACTTCCAGACAGACCTCAGGCAGCCTTTCCCTGTGCAGGCATGCGGTTTCAGTAATTTTTAATTACAAAAAAGTACTAAAACAAAAAAAAAAAAGGAAATAAAAAAGAGAGCAGAATCCTTTTATTTTAAGTTGCGATTCCTAATCAGACCCTTTTGTGTGTAACAGAAAGTCCTCTTTGAGAAGTGAACTGCTCCCGTCTCTCCCAAAGCAGACTGGTCATGGCGTAAAGACCACTGTCCGTCTGCAGTACGCTGGGCTCAAATCCAGGGTGGTTCGGTTCTAAAGTCAGGCTCCAAAGTTAGCCCCGAATCCTGTAGTCTCACTCCCGGCAGGAGCATGAATAAAGTATCCAGCCTCGTGGCTCGATAGCAGAATCTTCTGTGCTGCTGTAGCACTCTGGCTCCCTGGCTCTCGTTTCACAAACCTGTGCCTGACGTGCAGACACCCACTCCCTCTCACATGCTGAACTTCCTACCTGCAAGGATAGAGAGAAAAGAAAAATAAATAAGTCTATAAGGTCAGATCCTTTTGTTATTGCCGGCATGTGACATCTGAATACGTCATGAAACCGGAAAAGCTACGTGGCTTCGTTGAGAATGAGTTATTGACTTTGTGTAATATGCTGTTAGGCAGCGTTTATTTAATTCAGAGATGATAGTGCCAAGGCTGAGATTGAGTCAGACAGTGATGCAGCCAGCTGCAGTTGGCCACTGTCCTTCAAACAGACAGTTTCACATTGCCATCGACAATACATTGAAGTAAACCGATAGCTCTTTAGCTTCTGTTTTCAAGGTTTGCACCTAACATTAAAAAGTACACCACAATGGATTGGATTTTTATGGATTGTTATGGCCTGTAGATCGCTTCACTGCATTTGAGACTTATCAGATTGAAGTCAAGGAAAAATAAGAGGAGTGTGTGGTTGAGATGAGATTTTGAAAGTCCCTTAAGCTTATTGGGTTTCTGTATATCAGGGGATTTCTTTGCCTCTGGGTAAATGACCACAGAGAAAAGCCCCTGGGCTGCAGTCCTTTGATAGTGGACACTGTTTGTGAAACCTAGATTAGTGGAGATGTTGTGTGGATTTTTATAAAAACCTTTCCTTTTTCCTCCCCTTAAGCCTGTGCTGCCAGGATAGCCATGTTCGTTGTTCTGTCTGCCACTAACCCTAACATCCCCCCTCTAGTGTTCTGTATGGTGATGGCTGAAAAGAATTCCTTTGCATAAGAAAAGCGACCACGGTTTGGGCCCTGCGACAATGGCCAAAGACCGCTCCCTCCTGCCTGGCACTGTTCTCCACTGAGCTGTGCTTTCAGAGTGGCTGAAGACGCTCTGGAAGGAGAAGGTGAAGGTAAAAATAAGAGTCACGGTGAAGCATATTGCTGCTAAGGTGTCGAGCAGCCTCCCTCGGGCTGCCCCGACAGCGCCTGAACACAACGCCCTCGCACTGCTCAAAAATTTACATGTGAGATGAACACGTTTTATGTCTTGCAAACTCATGAATACCCAAATGGGCTCTTCATGCAAGTCACCTCCAGTGGCCCCAGAAGAGACGTGCTGCACCTTCCATACTGTAATTTCCCACGGTACATTTTTCCGGTTACATAGACTGACAATATACATTTCTCCAACTGACAGCCATCACCGCGGTTTGTTCCCTTGCCTGAAACCCTTCTGCTGACCTGCGGATGGTAACCTTCCTGTAAAACATGTTGGGGTATGCCAGGCAACTTTGAAACAGTTGTAGGCAGTGACAAGGAGAGATTAGGGAATTGAAGGCCCTGTAACTTAATAACAGGTCTCACCAACACGGCCTAATAGTACATCCCATCCTTCTGTTGAGCCTAAGTGCTCCATGTGCCTACTATTGTATTAGTAGATTAACGAAGGCTCAGAAACAGCAGCTGTGACCCTACTTTAAGGGTAGGTGACGTTTGACAGTGAGCTTTCAGTATGCTGACAGAGGCAAAGTTGCTTCCTTTTTGTTAAATCCTGAAACATTTGCCTGATGATTGTCAGATTTATTGAAGAGGAAAATAAATTCTTGCAGGAATGGTGAATAGTTAGTGATCGGCATGCAATTTTTCAACTGTTCTGAGGAAATGTATTGATTTGGAGAATTGTGTGTAGAGTAGCTTGCCAGAAGCTATCTGGCTAGAAGTCTGACAAATAACAGACTGCGAAATTGTGGAGATGGAATTGCTCTTGCTTTACTATACTCAATGTAAATTACTTCTTGGCACCGGAGTGGGCAAAAGGAAGTTGGTGAAACACAAGCCCCTTTTGGGTTTTTTTTCTGCCGAAATACTTTGAAAATTTTAGGGTTCACTCACAGGTGGCTGTTTATTCCATGATATTTCAACTGAGATCTTACTCAGGAGACCTTGATAAAAGCACAGGTATCTTGGGAAATATATGTGGGACAGTATTATGTTATGGTCGTAAAGGACAAACGGAAAAGAAGGGAGGGCATCTACCTTATACGCTTCATGTCCTTATAAGCTTGTCATGCCAGCTGTCTCAATGGGTCATGCAAACCGTGATCTGGCTGGATGATTGGCTGCATTATCTATTTCTTCTTTTTTCCCCCTGATCCTCAGATTTCAATGAAGTGGCAGTGGTCCATTGTTCATTACAAGTTAAGCATAAGGGCCCCGGCGTTCGCTCTTCTGCTTTACTGAATTTCTTTCACTTAGAATTATTAGCCTTTTCACATTTGGTTAAATCTTTCAGCCCCTATCCCACCCACTGCTCATAGCCAGAGAGAAAAGGCCACTGAATGTGACGGGCACCTCTCACTATCGTTCTAATAGGCCACATTTCCCGTTAGGAGATCTTTCTAATGGCTAGGTCTGCTTCTGCTCCATTGCTCTGCTCGAAGTGATGTTCAATCGAGCATCCTGGTTAAAATGGCCACAGCCAACTACCTTTTGCTCGTTTAGTGTCTTGAGTTCAGAACACAAGGGTTGGGGCACTGAGAAATGGATTAAAGCATTTAAGGGAAAACGTCATATTTTAATGTGATTATGCAACATTAAAGTGCAGAAAAAGTTTTCAGGGATATTACATAATTTTATATTTTTATTACATATGAAAACTGGAATATTAAATACAAATATTTGACATTATTATAATGACAATGCTTTGCTTTTATATGTGAATATTTCAGCATTTTTAGAGTAATTAGGCTAAACCATAAGATGGCAAACGTTGCATTATGCATCATTTTTAAATTTAGAACTGATGTTTTCTATTAGTTCTCAAAAACTGCTGTCACATTTGATCAGTGCCCATGCATGAACAGAGGCATTTAGGATGAAATTAAATTTGCACTACAGTCTTTGTTGGTAGGTCCTGGGCTATGATTATGAAAAACAGCTCTTGTTTTCAATAGATAATAGATTCTAAACCCGAGGCAGGATTTAAACTAAATGCCTCTTTTTGTCATGTATCTTATGTCCATGAATCCATATCATGCCTCTCTTAGCCTAGTGGGCCGAAAGATGAAACATTTCTGCCTACATATTTGGAAATGAAAAGAGCGGTTTTAGGCACGGCTTTAACGTTAATCTAAGAGCAGGCTATTGTGTTAGTGGCTCCCCTCTGTGTGCGGTTTTGGGGCAGATGATCCGCAGGTTTGTCCTTGGCTGCCGTTCAGGCAGTGAGAGTGGATTCTAGGGGAGACAGGGGGTCTTTTTCTTTTGTACTGCACTAAAAAGAGAGTAGTCTGTGGCAGCTGCACTGTTTTCCCCACTTGGGGGTGGTAGGTGCTTCTGTATCAGGCCTGTGCATGTAGATACACACAGACACATGAAGGCTGAACCGGCACTTTAATTACCACATATGTACCCCCTGCCTGGGTACAGGGGGCAGCAGTTGCTGGACAAGGGCAAAAAGGGATGGGTTGATTTACTGCACTGTACTTTTTTTGTTTCCACTCCAAATGGGGTACATTTTATCTGTAATAAAGCTAAAATTTAAGCCCAATTTTTCTGTTTGTTACATAATTTGTCCTCAGAAAAGTATATTGCCGCTAAAGCAATAAAAATAAGCAATTTTAAATTTTTTTTTAGAAAATTAACTACTAGGCTTGTTTTTAGAGGGTACATTTTATAGAATGGCCTCACCGAGGTCAGAGGTTGGCTGCCGACATGAGGAGAATTCTACTAGATGATTTGTTTTTGTCTTCGGCACAAAGGGTGACACTTTTTTTCTGAAGGCCTGAAAGACATGACCATTTCATGTTGACTCTGAGTGAATGCCACGGACAACTGGATTTAGCCTCCGGCATTCATGGCTTGAAACAAAGAGTGCTATCTGCCTGGCTGTCACTAAACACACACTGGATGCTAAGATTTTTGTATTAAAATATAGAAAGTTGGTTCATTTGCGTTGCTATGTATTTGTAAGGGAGACTGGTATTTACATCTTAAAAGCTCGGGAGGTGTAGTATTTGTGAATCACTTGATACAAATTGTTTATGCTAGCGAAAAAGACTGCCACAGAGTGCTTTGACACGTCCAACAATGAACAATGGGTTAGTTAATTTTATCACCCTCCTTACATAGTCAAAACAGACCATTTGTGTATCTCTGCTATTAACTAACCTCTCTGAATACACAGTCTTTTAGTGCATTTGCACAGAGGAAGCTCAAAGCTAGGGAAAACAAAAGTTAAGTAAACTTAAAAGTATATTAGGGATTTAAAAAGAGGTCATTTTCTGGCATACTTGTCTATTGTGAATTAGTCTTATAAACTGATTTAATCAGCTCTGACTGAAGGCTTTGGCTCTTATCATCATCTCACAGTCCCTCTTTCTTTATCTTCACAAAACTATTATTTCAATCTCGACTTTTTCTGCCTAACATATATAAAAGCGTATCTATCAGATAACTTGGAAGGCTTAAAAGAAGGGAAATTCGTTTGATGGGAAAATCCTGAAGCAGCTGACAGCCTCAGATCTCTTTACTCCGCCACACACTCACTCTCTCCCTGAAAAGCACAGGGCGCACATTTATTGCGCGCCAATGTAGTAGTTTTCAGTTTTCGTTAGTATTCCAAATTAGAACGGGACCCTTATAATCAACGAAGCTGTCTGCGCTGCAAGCGGCTTCTACAATGGGGGAGTTCTAGTTTTGTGGCGTCGCGCGCAGTGTACATGGAGTGTACGCGCCGCATCCCCGATTCGCCCATTCTTTATTCCAATCACTCTCTCCTCACGCTTCCACAGCAGAGTTGAGCTATTATTTATATATATATATATATATATATATTCTCATTTGTAATCGACGTCTGTTCGTTTCATTTAGCGATAAGCCTCTCACACAAGAACAGATTTAAGACGTACCGCGTGAAGTTTATATGTTCCTGTTGACTGCAGGCGGTAAAAAATACAATCTGCATTGCGTTATTTTTCTAAACGATGTTTTAAAGATCGTTATAGCAGGCTAACTGATATAGAGTGCTGATGGTGAGAATAAAATGCAAGTTGTGCGTCCTTAGTGCGTTTATTCGCGGCAGCGGAATGGAGACTTAAAGGGATAGTTCACCCAAAAATGAAAATTCGTTCGTTTTCTCGCCTCCAAGTTGTTCCAAACCTATAATGACTTGTAAAATGTGATGTTAGACAGAATGACAGCCTTGTTCACCGTTCACATGAATGATGCTAGTATTTTTTTAAGCGAACTATTGTTTTAAAATGTTGAATTCTAAATGGCAAATGAAGGACTATATATACTGCTGAATTTCATGACTACTGTACTTGAGTTTAAATTGCTATTGCAATTTAAACCTCAAATCCCTAAGGTTCTGCCTACAATTGAAATAAAATGCCTTTTCCTCATCTCAAACAAATGACTGGATCTGAAAGTTTAGAAGTCTACAATGTGAAGGTTTGTGAGTGAATGTAAGGGATAGATGCAAATTTTCTCTATGCATGTGTTGAAGGTATTTGATAACCTCAGGGTGATGAAATACATAAGGGAAAGGGTTAAAAATAGCCCAAGAATAAGGGGAAACCCAGAACAAAATACACTTACCTGCCAAAGCAATAATTCAAAAAGGAAAATAAAAAAGAATATCCTCAAAGAATAAAGTCAGTCCGTAGGATAAATCCAATACGATGGAAGATGATTTCAATCCCCAAAAAGAGCCCAGTGTCAGAAAGGCTCAGTAGCAGCAATGGTGCGAATAGCAGGGTGTGTTTTTATTTCCACACACACTTGTTCACATACACACACACACTCCTTTGGGTCAGAGAGAGACAAGATAGAGAAGTTGGCAGAGCTGGTCAGCTGCCTGGAGCTCACTACAAGTGTGAGGTTGCATCTGCCTCCAGCTCTGCTTCAACACAGCACTGATGTCATCTGGGGGTGGAGCTTGTGGCTTCCTCCTCTCTCTCTCTCTCTCTCTCTCTCTCTCTCTCTCTCTCTCTCTCTCTCTCTCTCTCTCTCTCTCTCTCTTCATCATGCTCTACTTACTGTGGACGCTAGGGGGAGCAGGAGAAAGAAAGATGACTATTGAGCAGCCTTGAATAGGCAGCTTGAGTGGGCATTTCATGTGTTTGTGTTGAAGGCCGCCATAAGAGTCATTTAGATGAGCTTTCTGTGTGTGTGTGTGTCTAAGAATTAAGTAATGGATTTTATATGTTAGAGATGCTGAGAAAAGGCTAGGCAATTGATTAGCCCTGGTATGTGTTATTTGAATAAGAGCAATGAGCTTTCTTTATTTTAGTGGTGTGTGTCTGTTAGAGAGTGTGCTGTTAGTGCCATCTAAGTTTCACAGCACATTATGAATTTTTAAGCTCGGAAGTCAGGCGTTATGTTCAGCCTCGTTATGCTTAAGTATTAAAGTGGCTCCAAATGGTGAATTTGCTCCCTCATAAACCAGCTGTACAGTCTGTGTGTGTGTCATCATCTCAGAAGGGCTTTTGAAGACGTGTCATGTCTGTTCCTGACCTGATCAGACCCCTTTTTAACCCTGGTTATTGTGTTTTGCCTAAACTCTTTGCAAGCAGATATGGTTCTCCTACCCTTATTGTTAAAGGGATGGTTCACCCAGGAATGAAAATTCTGTCATTAATTACTCACCCTCATTTTGTTCCAAACCCATAAGACTTTATTGTTGTGCTCATATTTATTGTGTGTAATGTGACTGGCATTTAATAATAATAATAATAATAAATAAAAAAGACTTTCGTTCATCTTCAGGACACAAATAAAGATCTTTTTGATGAAATCTGAGAGCTTTCTGTTCCTCCATAGACAGCGACACAACTGACACTTTGACGCTTCAAAAAGATCATAAAGAGATCGTAGAATTAATCCATAAGAATCAAGCACTTTAGTCCAAATTTTCTGTAAAACATTAATATAAATGTTTTTTTCATATAAACATTCATCAGTTAAGGTAAACGGAAGCTCAAGCTTCATTTTTGGGGGAACTATTCCTTTAAAGATATAGTTAACCCAAAAATTTAGTCATTATTTGCTAACCCTCATCATAGTAAACTTTTTTTTTTTTTTTTTTTTAAGGCCACTCTTTTTCATATAATGGAAGTGAATGAGGATTGGGGTTGTCAACCTACAAAATAACAAAAAAATAAAAGCAACATAAATAACACCATGGGTCATTTCTGTTGCCATTATAATGAAAAGAGTGGCCAGTAATTTAAAAAAAAAAATCTGTTCCACAGAAAGAAAGAAAGGCATACAGGTTTGGAATTACATTATAGTGAGATATAGATAACAAAATATTTTTTTAGCTGAAATATCCCCATCATGGATTTTTTTTTTTTTTTTCCATTTGAAAACTGATTATATACCTCTACTCTTCTGACCTTTTTTTATTGCTCAAATTATTAAAACTGTTTAATTAACTGCATGGAATTTTTCCAGCATGCTTTACCTGCTTGTTTGATTATCTTTTACATATTTGTTTTTCTCATAAAGGAACTGATATACTTTACAGAATTTGGGTCTGTCACTTATTAAATGCTGGTGGCCTTTGGTAGAATAGATATGGCTGACCTGCTTTCACTACTGTGTGACTTAACTGCAAAGGTTTTGGACAGACTTTAAGGTTAGCCATTGTCCCTTCACCAAGAACTGTTATATAGTCACACTATTAATGTAATTACTAAAAATGTATGTAACAATAATACTTTTAATAATATAACATATCAATACATATTGATATTTTATATTATTAAAATAATTTTTACATTTATTTTATTGATTCACATACACTCAATTATTAATAAAATATAATTATTATTATTATTATATATTACAATGCATTGTTTTATCATTGCTAAACCACGTTTTGTTGTATAGCTTTACAAGTGTTAATTGGAAGATTAAGCATCTGAATAATAATCTACCCTCTGCTTTTACAGCAGGTCTAGATGTCGTGTTTTTAGGGTCAGAGGTGGAGAAGCAGGGCACAGTCATAGGTGACAAGAGGTCAGTGCAGGGCATCATGGGCAGAGGCCCGTCTGTCCCCCCGCCTCGGGATGGATCACGACTCCGGCCTCTGCATCGACCCTTCCGGCGCTTTTTTCTCCTAAATCTGACTAGGCTTTGTCTGTCATCGGCCCTTGATTGACTCTAAGACGTACAAAGGGCCCCAGTGGAGGGCCCCAAGAGGGTCTGATTACCACTATTTCAATACAGTTGGGGGAGTCTATGGCTGGGGTCATCTGTTGTTTGAAAGGATGAGTGTTCTTCATCTTTCCAAAAGATGCCATTTATTTTATCTCCACCATCTCAATGTGTTTTGACAACAGACATGACTTTGATGGAGCTCAAGCCCTTCTCCTCCTGCTGCCCTGCTCTTGTTCGTTAGGGGGTGGAGATGAGCATAGCTAAGTTTATTTAAGCACTTGATGCGGTTAAGTACAAACAAGAGCATTTTTTTAGTTCAGGCTTTATGCTTGAAGAATATCTGACCTCTGTTTTCAGGGATTTTCACGGTACATTCTTTGCGTGACAAGCAAATAAGTTGCATTAAATCGGGCTTTTATTCACTGACGCGTGTTTATTATATGGCACTCTTCACTTGAATGGAATTTACAGCAAGAGTGTGTCAAAATCAAAGCCATACCTAAAGTTGCTCTTTTCAAAGACTTGTTGAAGGGTTTGTCATTCTGATCTTTACACCTTGAGTGTATATTTCATCCCCCTGGCCCATTCTCAAACAAACAATCCTGAGCTCAGCGCTGTGCTGTCCAGCTCCAGGAGATTTGTGGAGTATTTTTCTAGTGTCTCCTGCGACTCCACTTACACACATTCTCATGTTTACCTAGCTAGATTGGGGACATACCATAGACTTCAGTCATTTTAAAGTAGCTAATTATCATTACTGCAGACAAACCCAAACCCAACCATAGAACGAAGGAATGTTTCATAAAATAGTATAATTATAACATTTAATTGGCTTTAAAATATACAACAACTTTAAATTATAATTGATGTCACATTTAACTGTTCCTTTAATATAGCAGGTCTCAACACTAAGGATTTTTTTTGACACTTGTAACTTTGTATTTTAATAAATAAGGTTACGATACCAACATTTTACCTATCTGACAATTCTCGATTAGAATTTTTATACCACAACAAAAACTGTTAGCCTAACAAATATAAAGTTCAAACATAAAACAGAAGAAAAATAAACAAATTACAAGCGATAGCACAAATAAATGAAATACATATATCAATACATAAACTGATGTACAAGATGTACAACTAATGTAAGTGTCAATGCAAAACTGGCCTTTCTTTTAGATTAAGATAACTTCTTAAGGTTATTTTTTCGTAGCAGTTTATTTATTATTTATTTATTTATTTGAAAAAATGTAGCAAAGTATGGCTTTGTACACCCCCCCCCCCACCACACACACACACACACACAATCTAGAATACATAGTTGCAGGGCTTTCTAAATGTTGAACTCATGCCCAGTTAAAGGCAACTTGGAAAAGCTTGTGCCAAATATCTGCTTTGTGTCTTATTCTTGCTATATACTTCTGGTTCATTTCCATAATCATTCACCACAGGCAATTAGCAGTGATCTCTGTGCTGCTGACTTCTCATCCTCTCTGCCACTTCCACAGAGACCTCCGCAGTATGGCAGAATGTGAATTACAGGATGGGGTCTTAATGTATAAGTGTTCATGTTCATGGCAGCATGATAGAGTGGAGATGAATTATTTCCTGCCCTTTCCTGTACTGTATGACCAGCCCCATTCTGAGATGGGACGTTGCTTTACATGACAAGTCAATACTGTCTCCTCCTAACCCCTTACCCTTTCTTTTTTTAAATTCAGATCCCAGATGTTTAACATTAACTTCCTTGGTCTCTAGAGACTAGGAATGTCCTAAACAGCAACAACAGTCTCACCAAGCCGACTTCCTGCTGTTCAAACCCGAACCAAAGGTCTGAGTCAGCGGTCAGCACTCTTGTGTATTAGTGAGGAATGAGCAAATCCTCACAAACAGCCCTCTGGGTTGTCTTCTCCGCTTTCCCCTTTGTGTCTGTCGCTTGTTTTTTCAAGGACCTTCTTGTGTTGGCTGCAGGGATGAGGGGGTGGGTTTGGGTTGACTTGTCAACTGTGTGGAAACCTCTGGACCCCCCAGTGGTAAATGAGCTTCAGAACAATGGTCTCTGATCAGATTAGATAGCCCACCCCTTTAACCACTCTCCAGCCCAAACTACTCCGTTAGGCCTATCAGTATTGCAAGAGATAAAAGATGACATCAGCACACAATGAATCCACAGTCTCACGACTCCAGCACTCTAATGTTGCTTACTCAAGCACCTCGCTCTCTTCCTCTTCAACGGTTTACTGTTTCAGCCCTAAATCTGTAATTAGCCAAATAACAATCTTCTCACTCCTTTTCAAATATAGAAGCCTCCCCGTCTTCACAGTAGGAATTTAACTGCAATTGAAAGTCTCTTGAGGACTTTCTCTTTTGTTTGAAATGCACTCGTTTTCAAAAAGTTTCCAATAGGCCTGCAGCAAACAACTATTTTTGGTAATTGATTAATCTGTTCATTATTTCTTCAATTAATATTTAACAGTTAGTTATTGCAGCCCTAATCTCCACAGATAATCTATAGGCTTGCTGCGATAGTCTGTGTTGACGGTACATCACTTGCCCACCGCGACACCGCTCCCACCACACTTGGTCAAAGGCGCAATCATTTTCAGTTGCCTCAAAATAGCAACGCGCTTACAATCCGCCTGAACACACCTCGTTTTCAGACCAGCACATTCATGGGCGAACTGATGGGAGCGAGTGCGTTTGCTGTTTAAACAATGTGGTGCTGGACGTAAAAATTATGGGTGCGTCTCAATCAGTTCCCCAGCTCACAAGCTTGTGAATCAGTGTATCGTTTACACGAATTCGGGCACTGGTAAGGACAGTAAAGGACACATACACATTGGGACACTGATGACTCCATTTCCGGCGACTTGACAATGTCCTCATTGTACAACATCATTACTGGTATTTATGAGCAACAACGGAGCTGATATCTTTCTGACATTACTTGTAATGTTATTTAAAGTACATTATGATAAATACTTTGCTTGTTACATATACGTGCAACATTTCAGCCTTAAATAAATTATAAATGATAGCTAGATTGTGTTCATTCCCTGTCTAACGATGTATGTTTATGCTGAAATATAATAAAATAATGGTTTCTATTTTTAAAAACGCATATCGCCTGTCGTTATTGGTTGTTATGTGTAGTGAGTTGGCTCATTTGATTTAAGTTTCGCACTTCAGAACTTGTGTTAAGGGAGCATAGTGAGCATCAGTGCACCCTGGGTTTTGCAGTGCATTATGGGACTTTTTAGGGAGCGAACGTTTCAGTGCACTGGAAGGATTCCGCGATTTGAGCAGAATGTAAAAGCGCTTGTTTAAGCGAGTCATTGTACTGTTTTGTTGTTGTGTTTTTAGTTAGGAATATTAGGCTAATGAACCCACCATTCAAGCAATCTGCCCCTGAATTGGCGCTAATCTGAATGCGAAAGTAAAATGTACACAAACACTCAGGCATTAATTACGGTGCGTGCCTACTGTTGCGGAGCGAGCAGAGCAGAGCGAGCGTTTTCAGTTCATTCCTATGGAAGCTCAACTTCCATAGGAAGTTGCTCCGCACTGTTATAAATGCCTGTGCGGAGGTGTGCATTTTACTTTCGCTTTCAAATTAATGATTTAAAATCCCCTGCCAGTGATACCAGTATTACCAGTGTTGTTCCGTCCGTCCGTCCGTCCGTTCGTCGAAGCTCGCCAGGGGTTTTTGTTAGTTTCGCTCCTCGGAGAGGAAGCAATGCTTAATAACATTAAAGGTTCGCTGACACAAACAGTAGAACAAATTGTAGATAAGCTTGATAAAGCAGCATTCTTAGTCATTACAGACCTGTCTAGTCCCACTGGTTTGGCTAGATTTCAGGAAGTTTCATTTGGCAGAGTGCACAAAAAGAGTTACACAATGATTAAAGCGGTATGAAGTTTATTATTTCGTATACTAGGTGCTAAACAACAGTTCAGGCCTTTTGTTCATTTGTTGCCTTCATGCATTTTTATGAAGCGAGAAGAATGCAAATAGGCTTCGCTTGAATCAATTTTTAATCAGTGTTGCTCTTTATATCTGCTAAATCCTCCAAATTTATTTTTTCTCTATCATCCTGTTTTTTTTTTTTTTGAGGTATGATAGAAACCGTCATTTATAGCTGCTCATAAAAACTTGCTGCTATTATGAGTAACATATACTAAGAACTTTACAGCACTTTAAAGAATTCACATCTGCTGTGAATCAGTGTGCCGGAGTAAGACAAGAATGAGCCCATTGTGTTTTCATGTTCTCCAAATGCTCAAACAATGCTATGTGAGCTATGTGCTTTTACAATCACCTCCCATTGACTTATGTTGCATCTACGGGAGGGCTACCCCCCTTTTAAAATAATTTAGCAGTGTTTGTAATGGAGGAAAATCATTATTGGTAATGAACATTGAATGACTGAATACAAAGTGGCTTCAGCAGAACCGTAGAAATGTAACTCTTGAGCTTCAAGCACAGTGAATTTAGGTCATCAGGCCATTGTACTGTTTACATAAAGTTGCTAATTTGCATAAAGTTAAATATTTCTTTGTCAATTCGCTGGACAAGGCCACAGTGTCAGCACAGCAGAAATCACAAACTCTCTTTTAACGAACAACTTTTCGGCCTTCAAGTCATTGAAAGAAAACTCTGACTTCTTTGCCCATCACTTGTTGTAATACTTGTGAAAAGGAAGTAGGATATTACAGACTAGTGTCTCTCTGTTCTAACTCAAGTGTGTAAGACCTTGGCTTTGAACCTTCCCATAATGAAACTTGAGTCCTTCTGTCAGATCTAGAGGTGTTTTTCTTAACACCTCAAGCATCTGTGTGCCTCAGCGTTCTTGAGCGCTGGTGTGAGCGATGTATCAGATGTACCTCATGTCTTTGTGAAGAATGGCTCAAGAGCGGACAGGAATGGAATGATGACAGGTAAATGAGGGGAACGATTTGTGTACACGTCTTCCTTGAGCTCCCCCCCTCCATTAGCGACCGTTGTTCCCAAAGTGAACTGGCAATTTGTCGCTGCTGTTTGGGACGATGAAAGCTGAGGATTAAAGAAACTGGAGAAGGTTTCTCTCCGTCGCTCTTTGTCCTTGAGTGATCATTGCTTTGAGACCATATGTGGTGGTCTGACCTATGCTTTGTGTTGAATTTTGGCTGCCGAGATTTTTTTTTGAAAGAAATTAAGTGACAGTAAAGACATTTTTTAATGTTACAAAAGATTTCCATTATAAATGACTGCTGTTTTTTTCTTTCTATTCATCTTGAATCTTGAATATTAAGCAACGCAACTGTTTTCAACAACGTTAATAATAAGAGATGTTTCTTGAGCACCAAAACAGTATTAGAGTGACTTCACTGTTTTTACTGTATTTTTGATCAAATTAATCCTAAAGTTATTTAATAGTTTTTTTTTCTTTATTACAAGCAGAATCCCTAGAGTGTGACATCATATCTTGTCACCTGTGTCCATCATCTTCTAGTCTGAAATGGTCTCAGAATTACCCAAATAAAAGAGCTTTTCTTTTTATTTAACGATTTTCAAACTTGAACAAGATTTCTTGAACAAGATTTTTTTACCTTCAACATGCAGTGTAAAGCAGAAACTCCCGCTAGCTTTGCCTTCAAATTGAAGGTCAGTCTAATAATGTGAGGATGACATTTCAGCCCCTCTCCTACAGTATGTGAATTACTATCCTGCTGAGATCAGCTGTGATGAAGGAAGTGAAATCACTCGTCTTTGTGCGAGGATGTCGGCCTGTGTGTGTGTGTGAGTGAGTGACAATGTGTGGCGCCCACCAGTCTTTGCAGGAACAATGTCTGGTTCTGTCAGTCTGTTGTTTTTACATATTCCTCACGCTGTTTTACATGTCTTAGCCTCGACTAAAAAGGACCCATTTGCATCAGACCCACAGCGCTGAGCTCGTGCTGCAGAAACCTGGTCAGTGAGAGATGGATGAGCAGGCATGCAGAGCCCCTTTGAGGTGAAGAGGAAAGACGGATGGTGGTGGTGCTGGTGTTGATGGGAGGAGAGGAGGATAGAGGCGCCTCTGCAGTGTTGATGTATTCTCCTCTAGGGCTCTGATCATTTCCTTTCTGCTGCTGACTCAGTGCTGTCTGGGCCCCCACCATCCCCTGCGGCCACAACCTGGTCTCTCTGTGTGTGTGTGTGTAACTATAGGGGCTTTCACTGGAGGAACCTTTTCATAGTTCCTGGAACTAATGGCGGAAGTACCTGCTTTTTGACGTGTTCGCACCGCAGGAACTGGGAACGATTTTAATTCTAGGAATGCCTTTTGGGGGAACTAAATTAGATCCTCAGAGTAGGGTCTAACCCAGCAGAATAGGAATGACCAGTGACGTAAGTGTACGCTGACTGGTCGAAAGCATGCAAAACACCAGCACCCGCCATTTAAAAAAATTCTGTGTACACACACAGTTTATAGCCTATATATTTACTCCACAAACTAACTCTACGAACATGGAAAATAGTGATAGATGGACCTCTCAACCTTTATGCTAAAGAGAAAATCCGAGATCCAACATTGGGCATCAACCACACGGCAAACGCTAATACTTTTTCATATACTGTTTACTAGTGTTGTCACGATGCTGGAATTTCTAACTTCGATGCAATACCTGGTAAAGTTTCGATTTTCGATACCACGGGGAAAAACGCTGCATATACTGTCATTATAGATATTTTTAATATTATTTCTTTTTTTGTCCATCTATTGAAAGTCTATGCAATCAAAAATTTCTTTTGGAGAGATCACTTTATATGATAAAGCTTTTAAGCTTTTTTTTTTCCATGTATAAACATTAATTACCATTACAATTATCTCACAACTATTTGCTAACTCAATGTATTTTTTACAATGGGGTAATTTTAGCTTACACACAGCACAAGGAAGCTTGATTTCAAATGGTAAATTTAATTTAAAAAGACAAGTAAACTGTAATAAAATAAGAACAAATAAACAAATTACTAACAAATAAATACAATAGAATAAAGATACAAATGAAATAGACTGCTTTCTTTTTTTCAGGTAGGTCTAACAGAAGTATTCTGGTAAGAAACTGAATTAAAACAAATTGAAAATAACATTGAATAATCTGCATTGTAAAAAATTAAATACAGATGAATCCATTAAAGTTACACAAGTTAATCAGTCAAGAGCAGTAAGTGATCGTTTGTCTTTTTGTAGTTTGAATAACATTAGAAAGTGGTACGTTTATTTGGCTGCTGTCCCTTTAAGACCTGACACATGCATGGATCCAAAATACTGTTCCTGTTACACATTCTTCCTGAACTGCTTACGACTGAGTTTACGTTAATACTCACCAAGATGGGCATTGTGACATTATTTTTGAGTGTATTTGACCATTAATAAGCTGAGAAAAGGGGCTCATTTTTTAAATTGTATGTCAGAGGCGGCTTTATTACTGTATGTGTGTGCGCTTCAGATGTGAGCGTGTAATTTGCGGAATGATTCCATAAAGAACTATTTACATCCATGCATTGGCATGCTACCTTTCCATTCCACAAGATTCTTTATAGTAGAAAAAGGTCTCATTAGATTATTAAAATGTTCTTCATACTAAGAAAATAATGGTTCTTTTAAGAACTGTTCACTGAAAGGTTCTTTGGTGAACCAAAAATGGTTCTTCCGTGGCATCACTGTGAAACATCAAATACAACAGCCCAAAAACTGTGTATAGTCAAACAAAGTCTTAATAGAGCCTTAACAAAATCGCAGAAGTAGGTGTTGTGTTAAATCGTACAGCTTCATCATGGGGCCTGCATAAAAATAATGGCTGGGGTGTACAGAGAAGTGTATTCTTCTATTATGTGCACCGTAACTGAATTAAAAGCGTTAAATCTGCCCGCCGCTGCAGTTTTTAGCTGTAGTAACAGCAAGCAATAGTATCTCCATCCCCTTTTATTGGTGCAGCTTGTATGGTTGTTGTCTAAAATGCTGAAAACACTATAGTGAAAATTATTATATATTATATTATATTATATTATATTATATTATATTATATTATATTATATTATATTATATTATATTATATTATATTATATTATATTAGTGACTCAAGAATATCCAAAGGGTTTTTGAGTTTATTTTTTATTGGCCTAGAAATAATGCAAAAACGTAAATATTTTTATTAGTGCTGTGAAATGATGAAAAAAATTTAACAAATGAATCACTAATTTTATTTTTTGTAATTAATCACACATTTTTCTGTAATTAATTGCGATTTAATCGTACCTAACATTTTATAGTTTTTAATCTTTTTTTTATGTTGTAATACTGTTGTAATGATGGTAGGCACTATGAATGAAGGCCAGTATCACTGATACCAATACTGATGTCTCTATTACAAGGATTTTTTCCACTCAATTTTAGTCATTAATTATAGCCATTTAACATTACAGTATAATTGAAAGCTATCAATTTTAACATTTTAATAGGCTTTAAAAAATATAACAACATTTAATTGTAATGAATGTCACATTTAGCTGTGCCTTTTAATATATCATTTTTTTTCCAGGTGGGGCAGTTCAGATTTTTACCTGCCTTGCTAAAATGCACAAAAAGCTATCGTTTTCATTGCTTTTGACCCATGTACCTTGTAAACAGTGCTTTAAGGTTTTCAGGTAGGTCTAACAGGTAGCAAATATACAGAAATTGAATAAAGTTGTCAAATACGTCACAGTTTTCTCTGCAAAAATTATCAATTAAATATAGATTCATCCATATTAAATCTACAAACGTTATTCAGTCGCAGTGAACAGTGAGTGATTTTTCTCTTTGTCTTTTGTTCTTTGATTAACATTAGCTAATCATAGACATAGTTCATTAGGTTGCTGTCAATTTAAGACCTTCCGCTCATGACACAAATCTGACAACTCTTTGCGTTGATTTAACACTTTTAACACCGTGCTTACGAAGATACTCAACAAAACTGGAATTTTAGGCATAATTTTGTGTGTTTTTGTCCGTTCAAAGCGCGAAAAAACTCAGTGCAGCGCTGCCGTGCTCTCTGAGGCGTCATTCACAGACGCGCACCAGTAAAGATTTGTACCGAGTGTTCTCAAACTTTTGAAAGAGCCACTATGTTAGTCTGTCTTGGGACATCACAACCTCTAGATGCCTTCACAGAGCTTAAGATGGCTGATTGCAAATTTTCAGCTTGGCACATACAGTGGCCATTTACAAGCCAATGTCTGGCAGCTGGCTTTGTGTGTGTGGGTGGGTAAAGGTGTGTGTTTGTGTCGTGGCCAGCAAAAGCTCCGCACAGCTTTTCTCAGCTGTGTAAAGGTCATCTCTCCCATGCAAAAATGTCAGCTTTCTCTTTTTGGATGCTTTTAGCAACTAAATTGTATTGTACGGTATAACCTCACAGTGCTGAAAACAATTGCATGCTAATGCTTTTCTCACATCCTGTCACCTTTATATAACCCACCGCTGAGTTAAATAAGACTTTTGTCATTTTTAAACAAGTCCACAGACTGATATGTTAATCAGACTTGAGGAACTTACAAAAAACCTCAACATTTCAATTAGCGGTTAATCCTAAGGCAAACATAACTATTACTATTGCTCATTAGGATGAAGGATTTAAACTTTGTCCCACACCATTTGAGATACAGATGTGAATGATACCTTAAGTCATATCAGAATTGAGCACAACCTGTAAAATTGCAGATGTAAAAATCTCATCCATAGAGAAACCCATTTTTTAATGATTCTGTATAAACCTTTGAAGACTAATATACCATTAATTATTAAGAGCTCATGTTATGTTTCTGTTGAAGCCATCAGTTAGCATAACTTTTAACTTTAACTTAAAACATTTAACAGTCAAATTGCATGTGAAGAACTAAGCGCCCCTATGAATAAGAAAGAACTACCAATCAGAGATTGGCAAACAAATCAGGATGAAAGACATTGACCACCCACTCCCATGAAGCATCTGTGAATGATGTAAGCAAGTATCCCTACACTCTTTATATGCAATGATTAATTGTTCAAAAGTTGTTGTTTTTTATTTTATGCTCACAAAAGCGTTATTTACTTAATCAAAAATACAGTAAAACAGTGATATTGTGAAATATTATTATAATTTAAAATAACCATTTTCTCTTTTAATAAGTTTAAAAAAATGTACTTTTCTTTCTTCAATTCAAACTTTGTATTGTTGTGATTCATCACGTCTAAAAGTGGTCTGACACTAAGTAGCTCACAAACCTCCAAAACAGCCTAGCATTTACTTATCAATGCCCTTACGCCTTATAATTTTCATTACAGCATTGTGGTGGTGACATTTACTCTCACATTTTTATCTAAATAAAGGGAAGAGCCAGCAACCCCCCCAAAAAAAAAAGAAAATATGTCATCATTTACACACCCTCATGTCGTTCCAAACTTGTATGACTTTCTTTCTTCTGTGGAACATTTTTGAAGAATGTAAGTTACCAAACGGATTCGTTTCCCATTAACTTCCATTGTATGGACTAAATTATAATGAAAGTCAATGGGAGCAGAAACTGTTTGGGAACCAACATTTTTCAAAATATCATCTTTCTTGCTCCACAGAAAAAAGAAAATGCATACAAGTTTAGAACGACATGAAGGTAAATGAATGATAACAGAATTTTTGGTTTTGACCACCCCTTTAAATTCATACTCAACACAATTTTTTTTTCAACCACATTTTCATTAAGTATTTGAGTTATTCAAGTCCATGGAAGTCTGCTATCAGTGCTGTGAACTGCAGTGGAACACAATTCAGAGTTTTAGATTCCTGAGTCTCCGTTCTTGACTCGTATAAAGAAGTGCACAGGAACAGAAAGAGTGGAGGGGATTCCACTTAACCTCTACAGGATTAGTCCTCATGCCTGCTTTAGCAAGTCTAAGAAGGAAATGTCTCAACACACCCAGTCGATATGGGCTACCCTCAGCCTACTGAGATCAACATAAGCCCAACTTTAGACATCAAGCTGGTCTCAACTTGCCAAAAAGGGTTGATAGGCCTCTAACGGAGTGATCCGCCACTAAACCTGCTGTTACCATTCAAGTCAGGATTTGAGAATTAGCTTTAGATTGAGTGTGCGTGTGTATGTTTGTAAGCCTGCCATTCCCTACCATAGCATTTGACCCCTGAAGGCATGCGGGTCGAACTACGGAGACGACCGTAGTCGAGTTGTGTTTACTCAAGACGGTCATTGACATTCCCCCACCGTGTTTGGCTTGGCTTTCGTCAGTTCTTCTTTTTAAACATGCCAGCAACTGCTAAAACACACACTCGCACAGGATGCCAACAGGTGAGGCCCCATTAAGCCAGTCAGAAGAGACTGTGTGTTTGTGTGCGTGTGTGTGAGTGTGTGTAAGTGTGAGTTAGGGCTGGACGATATGGCCTAAAAAAACAATCCCAGATTTTTTCACAAAAAATCTGATTTACGATTTAAATCGAATTTTTTCCCCCTCCTACTTAAACTCAATCTGCAGGTAACAAAGAAATTGTTCAAAACAAGTTTTAACTTTATTTTATGTAAAATATTTGCGGCTTGGTAGCACCTACCTGGGGTCCAAAACTTTCAGCATGTGAATAAACCCCGGCTATTCCACAGTATATATGGGCACCATATATTTTTCAATATACAATATACATGTCAAAGGTTTATGAATTGATATGCAGATAAAATGAACTTTTATTAACAACAGTAATGTACAAAAAATTATAGGGGAAATTTAAATAGTCTGCTCTTATTAAATATAGGTTACCATTGTTCTTTTATAGTCTCACACTGAATTGAACAACATCGTCAGTGATTATTAAAGGAGCTCTTTACTGGGTAATTTAGTCACAATTTGAAGAAAAGTTTTTGTTTTTCATGAGACTTTGTGACTTCCTACTTTTGTCCATATATTAAGGAGTGGAAATGGCTAAGTCAATAAGTACTCCTATGCCACCACCTACTGGTTATAGTGGACATTTCATGTCTTTTTAAAATAAAAGTGCTTGTTTGCCACAAAGTGGTCTACACATAAAAAAAAAACAAAAAAAAAAAAAACATTCGACTATTTCTTCCACAATACCCCTTTAAACTTTTAGTTTTATAAATCATCACATTAAAAATAACATTAAAATGGGATAATATTTACATCTTTGACGTGCTGGAAAAAGTGTGAAGCACTTGAAAACCCTTGAAAAGTGCTTGAATTTCAATCCCAAAAGGTTGTATGAACCCTGAGATGAATAATGACAACAACAATAAATCCATGTGGTGTTACTACAGTAAATCATGGTGAATGTTGATGATTTGTGACTGAATCCCCTAAACTTTGCTCATGTTGTCTCAATGTTTCTACTGAATTCAAGCGCTTTCTCACTGGATCTCCCAGCGCTGTGTAGTAACGGTGTCACAAGATCGGCCCGTGTATGAGCTCGCGCTGCGCTATCTATTATTGCTCCTAGCTGATAAACGGTCCGCGCAGCTCAAATGAATAGCGCGGTTCCGTTCAGACTTCAAACACACTTTGCAGCGGGGTATTATTTGTTCTGCGACTGACGCCGAAAAACCGAATGAATTACGAATGACACTGTATGTTGTAAGATGACACTGTTGTTTGTGTATCTCTATGGCAAACGCACGGGGGGAGGGCTGAGCCCATTCGGAACCATGGGAGCCCAGAGGGGAGCGTCGGCAGATGTTAAAGAGAAAACCGATTTTCATTCAAACAAGTCGACGTAAACTATACATTCGAGTTAATCAATAAAATCGATTTATCGCCCAGCCCGTGAGTGTGAGTGTGAGTGTGAGTGTGAGTGTGAGTGTGAGTGTGAGTGTGAGTGTGAGTGTGAGTGTGAGTGCACTTACTCTGTAAGCTCATAACGTTGTCATTCACATTTAGAGTGTGTGCATGCTGTACTCTATAACAATGTTTAGTCTTGATCCCCCTCCCCGTGCGCAGTCTTTCCACACTGATAGATGTGGCTCGTTGTTTGTGGTTAATGTTTATTTCAGGTGTTGTGGCACTGATATGACAGCAGAATGGGGTTTATGGATTCACAGCGCCCGAGGAAGGGGCAACCAGAACATCTGTGCTTGTGTATTCATCCATATCCATCTCATCATCGCCCTCCGAACCATTAATCAGACCCCAGTCAAGCCGCCACGAGTGTAGTGTCTCTCCCTCTCACTTTTTCTCTCTCTTTTAACAATGTGAATGTCTGCCCAGAGACGGCATGTTGTGAAATTTCACACCTGTAGTGTCACTCTCGAGAAAAGAGGGTGGCGGAGGAGTGGTATACGAGAAAACAAAAGTGACGTGTCATTGTAGGCGAGAATTTAATCAGCTAAAACACCGCTGAAGCTTGAAAGACTGATTTTTTTTTTTTGTACGAGACCAGGTGCAGTACACCTGCAAAAGTTGTGTGTGTGTGTGTGCTTTCCACCTCTCTTAATTGGAGTGCACTATCTTCACTAATGAATATTCTCTCCTCACCTCAATGTGGGTGGGAGAAGAGAGGCTCGTCTGGGAATTAGCACAATCCCAGCATGCCCCCCTGAGAGTTGGAGCCGCTTTCAGTCCTTCAAGCGCTCACTCGATCCTTCTTGACCACATTATCTCAAAAAGAGCCTGCTAGCAATTTCCCCGAGCCGTTTGAAATTGTGTCGGAGTCGCGTGTGAAAGCGCGAACGTTCGTTCCTGTGGAGTTTGAAATGCGCTTTCGGCAAACTGTCATAATAAAGTGCTGCAGTACAGTATGTAAGGAAGGTTTTGTGATTGTGATAAGGCCAGGGGGAATTCTGGGAGAGAAATCCCTTACTTTCCCTCATATAGTGACAAGCCACATGAAAGCCTCATGAAAAATTCTCTCCCTTTCTTTTGACTTCCTGTCTTTAGGGTATGGCGTGGGGATTTTGCGTCTAGCGGAGCGTTTCGGAGGTTGAGATGTTAGCGCTCGCATGAAGTATCGCATCAACACTGCAGTAATGGGGCTAAAAGTAAAGTGTACAAATGTTCAGGGTGGTCCACCTAATCCTTACCTACTCACTGTCTTTTACCTGACCCTAAAATGCCCTGTCAGAACATGTCAGTTTTGCTGGTGTGTGTGTGTGTGTATGACAACGTATACACTGCAAAGTTTTGTTAGTGACAACTGCTTATATGTGTAGGAGTAAACCCATTGTCATTATGTGTATGTGCATATCAGGGTTGTTCACCTTTCAAAACTGATTTGAGAGTGCTTTTTCATTTCTTGAATTTTAATTCAATTTAAAGTGAAGTAACAAGCAGGATACAGAATTCCAATTTAAAGTAAGTCAAATTAAAATGAATTCAAAGAAATACAGTATCGTTCAAAAGTTTGAGGTCAGTAAGATTTATTTTAAACAAATTAATGTTTTCATTCAGCAAGGATGTACTAAATTGATCAAAAGTGACAAAATATTTCTATTTGAAATAAATTGTTCTTTTAAACTTTGTTCATCAAATAATCCTGAAAAGGTTTTCAACATTGATAATAAGAAATATTTCTTGAGCACCAAATTAGAATTTTAGAATTTCTGGAGAATCATGTGACTATGAAGGAGTAATGATGCTGAAAATTCAGCTTTGCAATCACAGGAATAAATTACATTTTAAAATATTTTATATATATATATATATATATAAAAAAGCTATTTTAAAGTGTGATATTTTACAATGTTTATTACTGTATTTAAAAATAACTTCTTTCAAAAACATTTAAAACTGTTTTGTCAAGAAAAACTTTTGAACATACTTTGAGCAGGGTTTTGGACCAATAAGATTTTGTTGTGGGTGGAGCTACAATAAAGTTAGCTTTTATTGCTGTATGAATGTGTGTGGATGTTTAGTTGTTTGTCTGTGTGTTTGATTGAACATATTAAAGTCTGCCTCAGAGTTAGAAAAAAATAAAATAAAATAGAAAGGTAATTAAAAAGGTAATTAAAAAAGACCTATATATAGACCTATAAAATATATAAAGTGACACTGAGATATAAAGTTACAACAGTGAGAAACAATTATCATCATTATTATTATTAATTTTTTTTTTTCTTCCATAAAATATGTACCCTCTTTCCAACAAAATCCACTCTAATAATGTGGACATTGTGTTGTAGCCACTCTCACTCATGACACTTCCTGTCTGCGAGTAGAGCCTTTAGCCTCTGTGTTTAGTAAACGACCATGTCCCTTTATTCACCCAGGGTTTCCCTGGAGAACTTTAGTGTGAACCCAAAGTAGAGACAGTTTGTGTTTGTGTGTCCTGTGTGTGTCGCAGTCATATGAGAGATCAAAGCGTCATGGTTTACAGAGCTATAATGGTGCCAAACACATTTTCATGTGCGCCTCCCTATGGTGTGCTTTGTTTTACGAAGAAAAGTTCAGACTGCTCACTAATGAAAAGACCATTTTGATTTTGCGAAGACATCTTTTGAAAGTTTTGCTCTCTGTGAATATTGTGCTACAGTGCTAACACATCTAGCATGGTATCACATGGTACGTGGTGCTTTGGATAACATCGCTACGTCTTTTGACTTTGGGAGTCCATCTGCTTGTTGTGTAAGACTGTAGCCAGACACAGCAGTTAGCCACGGCCTCATGGTGCTCTTTCTTGGTCTCCTGCTGTAAAGGCCTCTGACAACAAAACAAAACCAAACAAACAAAAAGGACAAAGATGGTGGTCCAGTAATCCTGCTGTGGCTTTTTTGGAGGGATTTTTGGAGCAGTTCCCTCCTCGCTTTCCTCCTTTTATGTCCTAAATCATAAATCACCTTTTGAATGAAGCCATTAACCCAGAAGAAAGATTCATTTGAGATTCGGGTTGATTCTCAAATGAGTTTCTATGATTTCTGCCAAGGAAAGAGCTGCCAAGTTCTGAGGAAGATGATTAGAAGTTTGTGAATATTAGTGATCTGCACAACTGCTTGGGGTGGGTGATATGACCACAACTTAATAACAGCATATATCTCTATATAGTTCATTTTTCAGGAAATTCATTAAGAAAATAGTTTATATTTCAATAGCCCCATGGTAATGTGTTTTTTGATAATACAATGAATAAAATACTTCACAAAACGAAAGCTGTTTTGTATCCTAAAGAGCGGTTCACACCAAGAACGATAACTAAATAAAAAGTTTTAACAATCATTCTAATTTTATGAGAATAGTGAAGTCCACACCACAGCTATGACAATAACAACACAGAGGATCAATATTGTTGGAATCATGTTTGTAACGATTTTTTTTTCCAACTGATGAATGATTAAAAAACATTAACAGCCATTTAGAATCAACCTGAAGATTGTTTTCAATAATGCTATATCAATAAAGTTGACTGACATAAAATTATTAAATCACATTATGAAATGCCATGTGACCGTTAGTCAAAGCTAAAATAAAACTGATATAAAAATTATATAATTTTAAGATTCAATTAAAATCAATTTTTTTAGTTTAAAATATTAATTTGACCTTTTTCTCTTCAATAGTCTATCTATTAGGCTATATAAATGATATTTTATATTATAGTGTAGTATAGTATAGAATAGCCTATTATATTATTTGCATTATGCCTCTGCTTTTGTCATCAATAAGTATTTCTTGTGTATCACATTGGTTACTAAATCATGTGGTGTTTCTTTTTTGTTCATGGCCTGAGATGCTGTTTATGTGAACCGCCAGTTGGGACTTTTATTTTTACGCTCTTAAACTGTCGTTGTACACCATGTTCCTCATTAGTTTTTTGGGGTGTTATGTGGTGCTTAACAAGCTATTTGTTTATGTAGCTTCAGCAGGTGTGTCTCTGGGTTCACAAGCCGCAATGGCAAGATTGGTTTGTGTGACTGTAATTACTAATTTATGGAAAGTGCGGTGAAAACAAACAGCGACAGAGGGAGAAAACGCTGCTTGATTGAAGGGTAGAGAGGGAGAACGGCTTTCTCCAGCTGCCTTCAGCTCCAGTTCTGCACAGGTAATTCCTTTCAAAGCCATCGAATCAGCTCAGACGATTGAATTTCAATGCGCCTGGAAACAACAGCCACTCTCTGCGCACTCAGCTGATTGTTGAGCTGCCGCTCTCTTAAAATGACATCTGCCCCGAGGGTGACGTCCTGCCTGTTTTTTCTTATGCCATATTTTAGATTTAAGAGGGTTCTCTCTCAATGCTCAGCAGTAATCACGTTTTTAATGTTCAGCTTAAACCAATTCCACGTCTTGACTGACGGACATCATCACTCATATCAGCCGACTTTCTGCGGTTCTCCTGAAATGTGTTTAGATTTTGCATTAGTGGAGCTGTTGACACTAACCCTTTGAGCTTACCAGCACTTGTGTGCATGTGCGTACCCTGCATCCATTTGTGAGGTCCTTTTATCATTTTAAGACCAACATCTTCACCGCATGTGCTTACGCGTTTCACAGTGTCCTGGATTATACGTGGAAGATGACTGATTTTATCACCCCTTCTGCATCCTTTATTAGAATGCAAAGTGTCTGCCAAATTTTACACCTCTCTGAGGCTAGCAGCTCCCTCATGTTTATGCAGCAGCGGTCAGGAGCGATAAAGCTTTTCAGCGGTACTGGCTCCAGCACTTCTGACGCTGAATGTGTACCATGTCTTTAAATACGACCTACAATCCATGGTCAGTCAAACATATGAAAACCGCTGAAGAGTATGAAGCTAAGCTTTAGTGTGTTTTGTTTGTAATGCATTTTGTTGTTTTTGACCTCCAATGTAATGTCTGTCTAATTTATCCCAATACATTTTGCATTCAAATTCAAACTGCAATTTTGCATCGTGTTTGGTGCTTTAGTTGAAATTAAATTCCATTTAAGGATTGGAATTGTAATTTAAAATGCATTCTCAATTCCATTCTGAATGGTTAACAAACCTGATAATTATCTTCTTTCTGTTTGCCATTGATTGGCACTCAAGGAAGAAAGCAAAGGCTTTGTTCTATACCCGCTGTATTCTCTTTAACGACTACAATGTATTGTTTAGGAAACATCTGTGTTCTGCTAAATCTTTATAGTGGAACTTGATACCTAGCGTGTATCCGCATACCCTCCACTGTTGTGTGAAACAATGCTAGCTCATTAGCACACACTCACCTATCGTGCCATTTCCTCTGAGAATCAGAAGTGTGCAGGAGGATATTACTGACGAGGTGTCGACTGTAATCTCACTTTCAAGCCCTTTTATATTCCCATCACACTTACCTCCCCCGTCCACTTTCTAACTTCTGTAATACCTTAGCCAAGTCTTTGAGAGATCTCTAAATGCTTATTCAACAGGTTGTTTGCTTGCTTTTATCATTGTTTATTGGTATTTGTTTATTTTCAAAAGGATAGTTTGAATTTATTAATAGTATTAACCCCTTGAGATGTACCATCTCGTTTTCGAGGGGGTCCTAAGATACACCAATCAAAACATAATAACAGAAACATAACAAAATGCAATTACCAGTATATCGACCAACAAAACAAACAAGAATGAAAAAAAAAAAAAAAAAAATGACACCACCAAGTTGACCAAAATAAAAAATAATACACAACAAAATAAACGATTCAAAGAATACAATTATAAATAAATATCAAGTACAAATATAAATAAATATAAGCGTAATCAACGTAAACGTAAACAACAGTGACAGTATCAATGATAAAGTGCAGTCTACCCTAAAATAGGAAAAGGATGGTTTAAACAACCTAAATTATATAATGGATCTAATGTCTGCAGGTAAAGTATTCCAGTCTATTGGGGCTTTAAACATAAATGCTCTTTTACCAATAGTTGCCTAACTTGGTAATTTGAAGAAAAAGGTACAAAGTGTTGTTGTAGGTAACTGGGATAGTTAAAATAAATACATTTAAATATAAAATGAAGCCAATGAATGTGTCTTCTTACATACAGAGATGACCGTTGAAGTACATCGTACATTGTACAGTGATGAGTGAAATAAGAACATCCCAAAACAAATCTGCAAATTCTATTGTACACTGTATTAAGCGAGGCAATATCTGATTTAGCTGCCGTTTGATAAACCACATCACAATAATCAAAGGACGGAAGTATTAGTTGAGAAACAAGTTTCTTACGAACACTATATGAAAAACAATTCCGAGATCGATATAAAGTACTAATTCCAATGTTGACTTTGCGTAAAACATGATTCATATGTGATTTGAAAGAAAGTTCAGAATCAAGCCATACACCAAGATATTTAATACAACACAAGAACTGGATTTAAGTTTCTGTCCAAAAATGACCAAAAATCATAATATATGACTTGTTATTAAGCACTAATTTATTAGCCAAAAGCCAATCTTGTAAAGTATTAAAATCAGACTGAAGAGATAGCTGAAATTGTAAAGAATCACAATTAGATGCATATATGACGGTATTGTCAGCATAAAGTTGAACATGACAATTTTTAAGAATTAATGGCAGATTATTTACATAAATAGAAAAATGAAGTGGTCCCAGTATTGAACCTTGGGGCACACCATATTATTGAATCACAAGATCAGATTTGTTTCCATTTAGGACAACACATTGGTTCCTGTTGTGCAGGTATGAATTAAACCACAAAACTGTATTTTCAGAAAGACCAATAGCATGAAGTTTATCTAAAAGCAAATAACGATCAACCAAATCAAAAGCTTTAGTTACATCAAGAAAAAACAGTTCTGTCAACATGCACTCACCCTAATTGTGTTCCGTCACTTGCATTCTTCACACATATACACAAAATATATTTCTACATTTATTTTATATATTATATATATTTTATAGAAAATAAATGAAAAATATCATGCATTCAAGGAAATATATATTTATAAATTATGTAAATATATTGTATGTAAATACAATATGAGATATTTTGAAGAAATGTTTTGTCTGTTGAACCCCTTTGACTTTCATTTTTTGGACAAATGAGGTAGAGTAAATAATGACAATTAAATTATTTGGGTGAACTGTATATGTGATAGCCATCAGGGTTGCCTCCATTCAGAATTAGATTGATAATGTGTTTTAATTTCCAATTATTAAAGTTCCATTGAATTTTAATTGAGGTAGCAAACACATTTGCAAAAAAAGTTGTAAAAGGCTTGGTTTATTGGCCTTACAGACAGATAGAACTCTAGCGTTGTAGACAGAAAGACAGAAATGCCACCTGTAGAAATCATATTTTATTAGAACAAAATTTTAAGTGAACTTTTCTTTTAGTCCAGCTAAAGCACCAGACCTCGTCGCCCTTAATTGCAATGTCACTTTACAGATCAGACTATCACGACTTGTTGAGATGAGCAGGAAAACTGACTTTTAGCCGGTCCGTGAAAGCAACTGTTGAGGATGTATCACCCACTTATTAATTGAGGACATAATCAAAAGCTCAACTCTGAAATGTAATTGGATCTCCGCTATGAGTGGCAGGCTCATTTATTAGGCCTTCGTGTTTACATCCAGAGCTGCATTTACAGTGCTAGCATTCAGTTCCCTCAGCTATGAGTCAAATAGGGAGATGATGAGAGCATCTCTAATTGGCATCCAGGGTGGGATTTGATCTTCCGCAGTCAGCAGGTCTGAGGCCATTGAAGGGAATTTTGTGGCATACGCAAGTTAAGTAAATGGCTTCCGTTTTGAAGGTGCACTTTTAAGAACACCCCCAGAAAATCACTCTCACTGTACACCTTAATTTGTTCCTAAGGCTTCATCCATATTTAAGGCACGATCCCTTTCGGGCACCTCATCTTCTTAGCATTTAGTCTGATCCGCATTTATGCCAGGAGTCTATAAGATCCAATGCTGTTCCCACAACTTCTCCAAGGCATTTTTCTCAAAGATCCTTTGTCTTATTCTAGATGCTTATCTACCAATTACTTAATGGTGTGTTCTAGAGCTGTGATCTTGCGTTAGTGACCAGTTGTCATAATATGGATGGAAAGAGGAGGATTTTGTGGAGTTAAAAGCTTATTGTCTCAAATGACAAAGAACAGGATTAGAGGGCAACACTGGTGACTGTTTGAGCTCTTTTACTCCATGCCAGTAAGTTCAGCTCTCCTGATCCAGGGTCTAATCCCTGTTCTCCAGGGCTAGCGGGCTCGCTGGGAAGTAGCAAGGCTCCTGCCGTTTCTCCACAGAGGAAAAATGCTATGTGTCATCATTAGCTTTTCTCCTCCCTCCTCCCTACGCCATGAAGTTAGTCAGGCCTGGAATGGTCTTTTCCAGGGCAACCACCTTTTCCACATGCATTAGTCTCCGCAGCCACTGGGCCACGTCCTAATACCTCCATCTTAGGAAAAGCTCTAATCCTCATCTGAAAAGAAGCAGAGGTTGGATTTGCAGATGGGGATGCACTCCCTAGTGTGCCTGGAAGTGCATGCAGAGCGGTAAGAACTTCCTAAACTGTAATAGTTATGCTTAAGATTTGCAGCACGTCTGAAATGGACTCTTTTTAAAAAAAAAAATCTGGTTCAGTGAGGATGTAGGACTACACAAGTCACACTTAAATCACACATCAGATTTACTTGACCAAACTCTTTACAATCCGACTTTGGTTTCCGCCAAAGGCTGCTTCGACGTGCAAACTATAAAACTTGCAGTCAAAGAGAGTCACTAAGCAAGGTTTAGTCAAACTGCATTCAAATAAATTAATTTGCTTGTCCAGTCATTTACAGTGCAACATGGGTCATTGCCTTCTGTGGCTGCACATGTAGTTCTCAATGTCCAAGAGGTTTTCTTTGTGTTCTCTAAAATATAATCGCTGGTTTCATGTCTTAAACTCTCAGGCAAAAAGTGTGAATGACGTTCTGATGGCCACTGCATGGTGCATTGTCCCTGTGGAGTTAGACTCCATCCTTCAGATGGAGAAGATTAGGTACGTTGTGGCATTTGGGGGCCAGAAGGATCAGTTCCAGAGATTCCACATCGCTAGCACTGCTTAAGCACCGAGTTAGTTATGGGTTATTTCATCTGCTAATTCTGCCTCATTACTTTGTAGGAATAAAAGCATCTGAAATCGCTACAAATTCAGTGGAGATAAGAAATAGCTGACAAGTTGTCTTGAGATTATTCAAAAAGTAAATTCTGAAACATTGTTCCACCACTTAATGCTTCATATTGCATCTTGTACACTCTAAAATTGGGATAACTGATTGAAACTGATAATTTTATTTTCTTCTATTTTTATTTGTAAATGTCCATGTTTTCGTACATTTGGTCATTACCAATAAACTGATAATTATTTTCATGTTATGGCTGATTGTTTAAATTCTGTACCATTTAAGTAAATTAAACTAAAATCAATCTTTGTAAATGCTACAAGTAAATTTAGGCCTGACAGCATTATAATCGATTTTCATTTTTAAATTTGCAAAAGATTTAAAATTTAAATATACATTTTAGTGAATGCTTAATGATTAATAATAACAAAAATGTAAAAAAAAGTCCACAATTAAATATGTAATATCAGTGTTTGTTTAATGTGTATTATTTATATATTTACATATATATTTATACATTTCCTTGAATGCATGCTATTTTTCATTTATTTTATATAAAATATATATAACATATAAAATAAATGTAGAAATATATATATTGTGTATATGTGTGTTTAATGAAGACATGACCAGCATGTAGCATCTCAGAACCATTATGCAATGCTCATTCTCTGCAGCAAAAGTATAATTGCCAATAGAAATAGATTTCAGAGGGACACAAAGATGTTCTCTCTGGGCTATTAGGACAACAGCCAAGCAAAATGTCCTCTTTGATCATTTAGAGTCAGTTTAAACCACTTACTCTTCCTGTGGAAAGCCATTTTGCTTATTCTAAAGAGCCTACAAGTTGCTCTCATTGCTTTACAATTGGCTAGCCTTATTATCTAACACTTATGCTAAGCTAAATGGAATTGTAAATCTTCATACCACCGCCCTGGAGTAAACGGACTACACCTTACTCCACAATTGAGTTAGTGCATTTAATTCTACAAATGGGCATTTGGAAATATTGCATATTTAAAAGTCAAGTCCTTGCAAATATTTGATTCATTTCGTCCATGTTCACTCACAGTATATACAACAAGCAAGGAATTATAAAATGTCATGGGCCTTTATAAATGGTAAATATGAACTCTGATATTGACTAAACGTTCATCACAATACTTTGTTACGGTCATGTTTGCGCCGGGTGTTAGCCTAGCGTCACTTTAGCTCAATACCAAGCTTTTTTATTGTGCAGATCTCAAGCTGAGAGCGCACTTTTTGCTTCTGAAAGGAATGGCACATTGCCTGGAGTGAGTGAAAGGAGGCTGTTTATGTAACAGCCATTTGGGAGATAAGAAAGCAAAGCATGTAGGTGTTGTTGCAGTTTACCCTTCTGAGTCAGATAAAAATGCTTTTCATATTAACCATTTATGGTTTCTCATGTCATATCAGCTTGCATCACCACATCATGGGAATGACACAACATGTCTACGTGGCACATGTATATTTTAACAGCCGTTTCTCACTCTGTAATTGTCTATCATGAAATGTTGTGTGTTCAGGAATATTTCAGATGTTTTAATGCATCTTCACAAACACATATTTGTATTATATTCATATTAATTTGGTTGCTAACACATTATTGCCATATACTAGAGTAGATTTGGGCATTTAATGCCCATTTTAGACCAGTTTTCTTATAATGGTTTGTACAGTGAAAGATGGTCTTAGAACTCTGCATACAAACGCAGCTTTTATTGTGAGTATTTAAATGACCTGATGAAAGGAAGAGAAATTAAGAGGTCATGTGACCTAAAAATAATGCATGCAAATCAGAGATGCAATGCAAATAAGAGAGGAAACGCACATCAGAGCTATGTGTGTAGTGTGTGTGTTGGCTCGGTTTTCTCTCATGTATATATTAAACCTGCAGTCTTTTGTGTTGTTGCATACAATGCAATGGAGAGTAGACATGTCAGTTTGAATGTGAACTTTCGTTTTCACTCCAGCTTTGCCATATTCTGTGTATTTTTTCCCCTGAAAGTACATTAGCACTGATGTTGCTGATGTTACGATGAGATGCAGTCAGTGTTGTAGCAGACAAATCCCTCTCTTATTAATTAAAGACTAGTCTGCTTTAGTCTGTCCCTCTCCTACTCAGTAGCTTTTCGTATTACATTTTTTTGTTCATTCATACAGGTACATGTATTTTTATGTTAGCTCTATGCTGTTTGTTTGCTTGGTAACATGTTCATTAAAGGTATTTATGAGCTGTATTTGCTCATAAACATCACAGTTTTCTGATAAATCAGTTTTTATTTATTCATTTATGGCCTGTTTTGTACGTTCCCATGTGTCACCATCATTTCTGTCCTGTTCTACATACAGATCTTTATTCTCGCACTTTATTCTGATCTCAATCTACACAGTTAAGCAACCTGTTTCTTCTATTTAATGTTTCAAAGCCTTAACTGCTTTGAAAACAGTTCTGTTTTTTTTATTCATAGTTTCACAACCCCTGAATGGATTTGTGTGCTGTTCTTAAATCTAATGTTAGTTGTAATGTTATGGTGATGTGGGAAGGGGGAAGTAATTTTTGGAGTTTGGTAAAAAAAAAAAACTTGTTTGTCTGTTTTTGTTGTTTCCTACTGAACTTGCCAAGGCTGCATTTATTTGAAAATGCTGTAAAAAAAAAAAAAAAAAAAAATCAGTAAAAACAGTAATATAATGAAATATAATTTTAAATAGATATTTTCTGTCTTAACATTTTAAATACATTTTAAAATGTTTTAAATATCATTTTTAAATATTTTAAATGTCATTTTAAAATGTAATTTATTACTTTGATGGGAAAGCTGAATTTTCAGCAGCCATTACTCCAGTCTTCAGCTGATGAATAGAAAGTTCAAAAGAACCATATTTATTTGAAATATAACTCTTTTGTTACATTATAAATGTCTTTATTGTCACTCTAGATACATTTTATTACATACTTTCTGAATGAAAATATTCATTTAAAAACAAAGAAAAAAGAAAAACAAATATTTACTGACCCCAGACTTTTTAAGGGTAGCATTACGTACATATAAAAGTTATTTAAAGTAGTCATTTAAGCGCATAAAAGTTAGTATAATTAGAGTAGGTATATTCTGTTCCTTATGTGTTTTGTAATTGCTGTCACTTTGTGATTTTTAGAGTGTTCAAAAGCAAGATGGCATTTATTAACTTATAACTGATGCTGTCCAGTGAAAATCAAATCTAGTGGTTAACTTAATCAGTAAGCATTAATTGACTGAGTATGAGAAATAGAACATTCAGTGCACATTCACGAAAAGCAGAGCTATTTTAAGCATACAAGTCTCCATCAAAGAATATTAAATAGAGATACAAGCAGTGCTTTCACAGAGTTAAATACAGGCTACAGTTTTCGCTGATGTAGCAATGTTTCTCCATTAGGTAAGATGGACTGCCAGCTTACTGCGGGAGGTTGTGATGCTGATAGAGTCCTCAAGGAAATCATATTTTCATGTTTAAATTAGACGAGAGATGTATTATTTTGAAATTGTGGGTTTTATTAACATTTGATAACATATTATAGCATGTCAGCTATAATATACCAATGCAGAAATCTCACAATAAGATACTGAATTAGAGAAATGGAGAAAACTTGTATGAGCAAGAAACAGTGCGAAGGAAGAGAAATTATATTTCATCACAGCACAAAAAGATTTCCAGCACAGCAGACCGTAATCAGCATGGCATTGTAATTTGTAGCAGACAGGAAGGAGTAACCTGATTTCAAATAATAGAGACCGAGAGAGAGAGGAGTGATCGGGTCGTCGCTGACTCGCTATCCTGTGCACTGCTGTCCTACGTCTTTGCTGCACAGACACAATTTTACAATCACTCCAGATGGTCGGGTCTATGTGTGCGTTAGCCGCGACTGCGCTCCCTATAAAACTCCCCGAAAAGCAGATGCTCTGCTTAAATGAGACTTCTGACATTAAAAACTGTTTGCCCTTTCCTAAGAGGCCTTTCTCCTCCAGCTGTTTAGGGGCTATTTCTCTCTTTAATTGGGATGGGAGAGATCATAGATAACATCAGCGTAGTAGCATCAGTCGGCTCCCTAGGCCTGTCGTCCGAGCAGCGAACGTGTAAACGGGATCCTGCTTTATCATTCCCCATAAAAACACTCTGTTCTTCTAACTGATATGTATTTGGGTTAAGCTGATTTGTATTGCGTTTTGTGAAGTTGTTTTCATACTGTACCCTTGCAACTGGAATCCAGAGCATGAAATTATTTTTATTTTTTTTTCTTCTTCAACATTTAAAGGGGAAGGCTGATGCTTTAGAAGTCAAGGCAGACACTAAAGTCCTTCCACAAACCTCTTAAAATATATTTTTTTATATTTTTATTTCATTTTATTTCGATTGCAGCAGCCAATCCTCTTTATCAATCCTCTGTATCAATCCCAAATGAAATTTTCTCCTAACTGAATTTGTGTAATTTTGTAAATTTGTATTTAGGTTATGTTGGCTGGATATAAGAAACACTGTTTTCATTTTGTGAGATGTCTCACACCCTAGTGACTGGAATCCAGAGCACGAAATATTGTTTTAGTCTTGTGGAAAGTTTTTTTTTTTTTTTTTTTTGTAACCTATTTTTCATCCAAAATGGAAGCTAACTGCAAAACGAGATGCAGAGAACGCAAAGATTGAAAGATATTCATCCTCCCCCTCCTTGATTTTCCTAGAGATCTCCGTGCTAGCTGTCTAGACTGTTTGATGGTAACATATCCTTGCCGTCTGGCCAGCAGTGACATATCATATATTTGCAGGAGACAATCCCCTTATTTATATATGAGTTAAATATGCCTCAGGGACCCGATCGGAGATTGCATATCTGCAACCCGAGTGCTTGCCAAGATTGACAGAGGCCTGTTACTCGATTCAAACTTGATTAAGTCCAATTGAAGAATGAATGGGTTCCACTCAGGATGGGGATGGAGGGGAGAGCACGACGATGGCGACATTACATTTCCTTGAAACAGGCCCTGGAAGCAGAGAAAAACCTGGCTGCTGGGAGAGGCACTCGAGGGAACATTTGTCCAGTATAGTACTAGACTGTGCCTTTTATTCCCGTCTGGATAAAATAGTGAGGTGACATTTGATCCAGTCACTCAGGGCTCGACTTAAATTGCTCCCCTTTCACGCTGCCTGTCACATCTGCGTCTGCCCCCGTCCAACTGAAGGGCTCGCATAACTGCGGGCGCACAGGTGACCGCAGGGGGGTCCTTGAATTTGGAGGGCGATCCATTTCACTAAAGCGCGAAGGGCTTGGGGAGGTTAATCCAAGACTAGCAGCGGCCTGCTCGGGTTTCCAGGCCAGTACATGTGGAGCATTGCACGCTTTCTCATTTATGCGATATTGCTGTTTTTTTCTTTATTTAACCAAAACCTCAAAACATCCTGATCTTCTGTGATCCATGCAGTTAGCTGTAACCACAGATCTAATTGAGGGCATGTTTTAATGGGTTGTGCTTTACAGAGACATCAAGCTAAAGTGGAAGGCCAATGCTTTAAAAGTCAGGACAGACCACAAAGTCCTTCCTTAAACCTATTTCCACTGCCTTTTTTAATTAATGAAGGAAGTGCATTATATTCCACATTCCCTAAAATTGTTAGCTGTCAGTTTTATTGAATAGACCCAATCTTTTTATTCTGTTGGAATCTGAAACACTGTTTGCATTTTGTAAGGTGTCTCATACCCCAATGACTGGAATCCAGAGCATGACATATTGCTATAGTCTTCTAGAAAATGTTTTAACTTTCATTTTGTCATTATGTTCCCCTGAGTGCTTCTCCCAGCAGCCAGGTTATTCTCTGCTTCCAGGGCCTGTTTTGAGAAAATGTAATGTCGCCGTTGCCACGCTCTCCCCTTCAATATGTTAGATGTTAGTTTTATTGAATAGACCATCTTTTATTTTATTGGAATCTGTGCATTTTTTATATATATATATATATATATATATATATATATATATATATGTATATGTATATTAGTATCTATATATATATATATATGTATATATATTAGTATCTATTTTATTAACAAAATTTGCAATTTCATATTGTTTCCATTTTTATTTTCTCTTTTTCATATTTTTGTTAATTAGTTTTAGATTATTTTATTGTCATTATTTAATTTCTTTATTTTATTTACATTTCCTAGCAGCCAGCCATCAGGCACCTGTATAACATGCCAGCCATCCTAGGAGGTATCTGATTGGACCATCATATTGAACAACAATACCCTTTGGGGTTTTCCTGTCATCCTGACAAGAACCTTAGCAGAGCCCAGACAGATTTCCTCCTTCAGGTCTGGCACTGGCTGATAGGACTTCACATGAAAGTGTGTCAGGAGATTTGAGGAAGAGAGGCGCTCTGGGAGTTCAGTACACCAGTTTGATGGATCCACCTCAAGTACAAACAGGGGTGTGACTTCTCCAGAGCTTTAGATATCTGTAAACTATTTCATGTTGAATTCCTTGCTGTGTGTGGCATGCCTACATTACAGGAAGACAGAACTTGTGATGAAAGCTGAAGAGATGAGCTATAGGCTACATTTCTGCATGTCTTAGTTAGAGAAAATGTTTTTGTCTGTTTCTGTTTGTGTGTGGGAGTGAGCCTACACTCAGAGTTGAAGTGGAACAGGGTGTAAAATATGTTTTGTGTCACTTTAGAATTAAATAATGTTTTACAAGATAAGTCAGATCATCTTTTCTGAGTGAGCAGTGCTCACTTGTGTATGAAAAAGGACTTTCTTGAAGAGTCTTCATCTATAGATCATCTATAGGTGCAGCGATGTGGCAGAATTCATCTGAGAGATGCCAATGAGGCACTTTTTTTAACCAAAGTCGTACATCGTAAATGATGAGAATGATGAGAGCTCTGGTGCATCCTCAGTAATTAGGATGTCCATTAATGATCACAAAGTCCCACTGCTTTGAAGTTCTCTTTTAATCCTACCAATGTCACATTCTTTTAGTCTACTCAGGGAGAAATATCATAAAGAGCTTAATCTGATGCCAAATCCCAATTTAGCAGTGGTGCCTCTATTATATCAAGCTATAGGCTCTCACTGGGCCTTTTAAATTGAATACTGAGATTGGTGGGATGAGGGCAGCGGCTTGGGTTTAAGTGGCTTGCAGTAACAGCTTACAGTCGGCTAAGACTCTGCTACTCTGAGGAGACTCCTAAGACTCTGAGGTTTTGTGAATACTTGTATGAAAACAGCATTCAAGAAAAAAAGTTTTTACATACATGGTTAGTTGATTAGTTTTATTTTATTTATTGTGTAAGGAGTGTGATGTATTTGATTTAATTTATTATTTATATATATATATACACAAAACAACTAATCAATAAAATTTCTTATTATCAACAATGAAAATAATTGACATTATCGTTTAGTCGAGTCTGCACGCTGTGCCCGGGAAACCATCAGCCAGTCACGCCGCTTTACAGTAGTGAATCACCCATTTCTGTGGACAAAACGCATATGGCAAATCGGGCGATTCTAGAATTTTCATTTGAGGGGGGGCTCAGCCCCCAGTGAGGGTATGAAAAAAATGGTAACACTTTAGTTTAGGGTCTAATTCTCATTATTAACTGTTAGCTTATTAGCATGCATATTACTAGGATATCGGCTGTTTATTATTACTTATAAAGCAAATATTAATGCCTTATTGCATGACCATATTGTACATCCCTTAATCGTACACAGGAATGTAGGCAGGGTTTTACAATCACTGAGATCCCAAATGTGAGGTTGTTAGGGGGTCCGTTGGGAATGCTCCCCTGAGAAAATTTTTATTTCTATGATCATATGTGCATTTTAAGATGTTCTGAAGGCCAACAAATTAGATAACAATAGCTTGAAAACCATGTCAGTGGGCAGTATATTATTTGTCTGTCTTCTTATCTCCACATCTCTCTTTTTCTCTTTGTTTAAATCTTGCCCTGTCTCTTCCCCTCCTAACGCTGAGCTTTGACTGATATAGTTTTTCCATTTTCGTCAGTGAAGAAAGTAAACATATGGTTAACTGATATTTATGTTTTATGAATCATTTTCTTAGACACGTTAATTCACTGAAGGCTACTAGGAAAGCTAGGTAACTAAGTTTATTAAATTAATTCACAATATGCACACATTCATTACTAATCTTATGCCAGTACAGGCTGAAAAAAACTCAGCTTTTTTTTATTTACTGAAGGCTACAAATGGAATTATATTAATTTACAATATGTACACATTCATTATTATTTTATGCCTAAATTGATGAAAACGGCTTTGTTACTTTTTCTTGTTCGTTAATTACATTATGAATTACATGGGCCTATTTTCAATTCAAAATGGCGAAATTAGACAAAAGTTTATTAATTTGCCTGAATATTTTTGCCATTTGTTTAAAATTTCTGACTTAAAGAAGCAGCTGTCAAATATGAAATGTTTAGTTTAGCTACTTGCATATCTCTCACTTAACGTTGAGTCGTGCTGCTAAAATTCGCGCTCAGCCTCAGCAGCTTCTGTGTGAACATAAAGCCCGCCTACTCTGATTTGATTGGTTTTCTCAAATATTTTGACATTGACGAGCGGTGACAGACCAATGAGGCTCAGGTGAACGCACACACCTCTGCTTCTAACGTGCGCTCTGCTCAGCGCCGCTGCGGATTAAAGAACACGCAGACTAAAAGACGCAGACTCCCACCAGTTTCATATGTTTTAAAGGTTAATCACATATTTTTTTAAAAGGGCCTAGTGACACCCATGTGGCAAATAGCAGAGGACACAATGTAAGTCATATTTATGAGATCAGTAACAGTAAAGGCACAGTTGGTATAGCCCATTATTACTATGTTCATACAATGAATGTGAATGTTCGTCATACCTCGTAGAAATTAACATTTTGTGCTTTTGTTGTTGTTTATTATCATTTTTAATTTAGTCGTTTTAATTTTAAATAGTAAGCAATCATTTGTTTTTGTTTTTGGATTTAGAGTATAATGTTTTATCCCTTTTTTGCTTATGTACAGAATAGCCTACATGGCTACATTCACTGTATTTGTTATCATAGGCTTCATTACACATTGTGGAGGACAGCATTGGGCAGAATGTGGAATAACATTGTTTAAAATAATGGATTAAAATGAATTTTCAATTTTAATTTTTTTTTTAAATGTATAATATTTTTTAGATTTTTTTTCATTCAATCGATTTATTCAGAAAAATAACTGACAGATTAATTGATTATCATATATACATTTTGAAGCTTGATTTAAAACGATTGAGGTGTGCTAATTATTTAAGGTGAAAAGTTTAGAGTCCAACAATACATTCAGCAAGACCATGACTATAGCAATAAGAGTGCAGAATGTTAAGGTCATATGGTCCGCCCCCTGAGGAAGCTGTTTATCAAGATCAAGTCCAACTTGGAGGCCATTTTTCACTCCGCTGCAAGTACAGCATCCAAAAGTAATGATGATTGAATAAACTATTAAACAGATGGAGACTTTCCATGATGTTTTTATCTTGCTTTGAGAGAGAGCGAGAGAGGAAATCAAAGAGACAGAAAGGGAGAAATTTCCAACACTAGCCAGGTGTAGCATATAGCTCTGGATAGTTTGGTCTACCTGCGTTCTGCTCCTGCTCCTGCTCCCTAATTGCATTGAGCTTTAATCACATATGCATTCAACCCATCTGTTGCTTCACTTTAATTTGCCCTCAGCCTTCTTGACTAAATGCATGCAACTTTGTAGTAACCGTCATGTGTGGACACAAACAAAGGTGGAGGGTCACCTTAGAGAGCAGGTGACAGGTGCACCGTAGGGTCCTGACGTGTCTGAGCTTGGCGCTTGCCAGGAAGTGACACTAATATTTACGGCCCCTATTCCAAAAGCCCCTAATTAATCAACAGGGATCATGGGGCTTTTTTGGCAAATGGAATCTTTCGAAATGCACTTTATTCACCCGCATCTGGTTAAGGAAAAGAAGATCAAACAAGACAGCAAACAAGCAGGCTGGGTTTTTAGAACAAGGGGCCTGTCTTGGCATGTCTAAACTGATTGGTCACTGACAGAAGAGACAAGTTGAGTTAAGCGTGTGCTGAAATGAATGCTGTGACATTCAATGCATTTCAAATGGAGTGTCCTTGAGATGCAAGGTCATGGAGGTGTACTGGTTAAAGACAGAGGCGATTCTTTTTGGGCAGCCTAAACACACAATTTTCTTGAGCTGTGATGTTTGTCTGGTAGAAATGTAGGGCAATGGAACATCTTTTCGTTCTGTCGTCAACTGTTATCACAGAGAATTCATTTGTAGAGCATTTCACAGTCTCTAGAAGAGACCGAAGGTGTTTTTCATCAGAAGGAAGCAGCTAGTTTTGACTTGTCCTTAATCTCACTATTTGCATTCATCTAATGGAACCTGCCGGAAAGTGTTTCTCTTATTTGTGCCATGCTTAGCCAGTGAAGGTTTGAAAGAGGTGTTTTTCATCGGATCTTGATTTTCTGTCAACCAAAAATTTATATTTGCATTTTGTGATCTAGACATTGAGGTTTATTTGCAGAAATACAGGACCTAATTAAAGTCAAATCCCACTTTTATTTTTTTTTAAAAAGTATATTATTTTAAATGTACTACTATCTCATCCTGATTCCGGCAGCTAATCAGCAGGCACTTGTGAAACATACCTGCCATCCTAACCCAATCTGATTGAACAAAAGTACGTTTAGGGTTTGTCTTTTCTATCAATGATGATTTACAATCTGCTGTTGATATATAAAATATACTAGGCAACACATCAATTGCTAATGTAGACTCTCCATAATTGAGCGTAATGATACTGTTTCAATTAATATTGTATAATTTCATTATATAGATGCTGAAGCAGTCCAAAAATATCTGGCTCCCATGTTTAGCTGGTAGAGTGAACAAAATCAGGATTAGTGCTTGCGCTCTTCCTGGAGAGCAGGAGGGAGTCGAATCTTGTGTCTTACTTAACCCCCACGCATATTCAAGCTCGTTATCACTTATTCTCCAATAACAATTTACTGTTTCCTGTCAGTGGCTTCTGAAAATGAATTCTGCCAGATGCTGTGGCAGCGTGATGCAAAGACGTTAGTCGTTATTTGGCCTGCGTCGGAGTTGTGGAGTTCTGAGAGGAAGAAAAAGCTCATGAGACGTAAGCCAATTATCCACACTGTGGGAATTCCATTGCCGAATGCAAACTATAATTTATGTAACACACTCATATATATATACATACATACATACACACTGTCATATACGCTTGAACCCTTTCTAGCTTAATATTTACATTGTTTTAGAGAAGAAAATGGTCCTAAATGATTTCATCAGGCTCTCTAGATTTGGAGATGCTTAACATTCAGAAAATGTTCATTGTCATCTCCCATGGTCCAATGGTTTTATTTTATTTTCAGTTTTGTGTTTATATTTTATGCAACCCTGTTAATAAATAAACAGGGACATTTAAAAACCTAATATTTGTGTGATTTAAAAAAAAAAAAAATTATTTTATTTTATATAAGATATAGTAAGTACAATAGTTGCCAAAAGTGATTTCTGTCCTAGGAAAATTGACATCTTCACCCTTTATTCAAATATTATTAAAACTTGATTTAACATTTTGTAAGCATATTGTGTAGTTGAGCTTGAAGTCAATTTTTTTTTTATTTGTGATAACGCAATGAAACATGCCAAATTGTACGGACATCATTTTTAGCCAGGCTGTCATACAAGGGAATTATGAACACAGGCAAAAATTCAAGAACATAGAAAATATTATTAACTGATTATGTTGTAGTCAGTGTATGCTTTTTCCTGTGAGCTTTTTTATCATCTTTTTTAGATAAAACCTTTTGCTGTGGTTTGCCTTTTTTGCCAAATAATTATGTCAGATACAGTAAGTTAACCAAGCGTAGTGCTTTGCTCTTCCTTCAGATTTAAAATAATATATTTTGATGGTTAAATTGAACTTGTAGGGTCATTAAAAACAAATATGCCCTCCAGACATCACTTTTGGCCACTACTGTACATTTAAATATATATTTAATAGAATACCAAAGTATGTTTTTATGTCCTGGATACAGTTGAAAAGGCCATGATGTTTTATAATCCAAAATCCAACAAAAAGCAGATTTCTGCCACTAACGCTTTTTTTTTTTTTTTCAAGTGAGATACCAAAGTGTACCATTTGTTGAGTTTGGTCCTGTGTGTCATGATAAAGGAGACAGGAAGTCACTGTGAAAGCAGGATACAAATTGTGGTTCAAGCATCTGATATTTGAGTTTTTACAAGTAATTTTATCAATACAAAAGAAATCTAAGGACTACCGTACCCATAATATTATGTTGTTTATTGTAGTATTTTTATTGAATATTAAGAAGGGGGGAAAAGCCTACACTTGACATTTAATAAGGCTTTCTTTTTATTTATTTATTTACTTTTTATGTGCATATGATGTGGGCTGTCAAAAAATATAACCTCTCCTACTTCCATTTAGATGCCATTCAAATTCAAATAGAAGCTTATGCAAATCTCTGTTGTTAATATTTGGACTGATTGCCTTTTACTTGGCCTTCAAACTTTCCCTTTGCTACTTATCTCAGGCGTAACATGCATCCCTCCCTCAAATACTTTCTTAACTACACTCAACTTAAAACTTACATTTCTGAGCTATAAACAGACGTCATCAATGAGCTGAAGTATGTATTATCAGTGATTTTTGTGCTTGTGATTTCTTTTTAACCTAACATACTACTTCATAAAGATTCCATATTGGCCTTCAAAAGGCCCCTTTTAAAAAAATTCTTTGAAATGTCATTTGGTTCAGTCAAAACATCTGTGAAGATCTAAAGGAAGCAATCAGATCTTTTGTTTCCAGATGCAAGAGCTGGTTTCGGTTAACACTTTTTTTGTTGTCTCCCCTCACTTTTTTTTTGCTATAATTAAAGACATCTTCAGGTTTGTTTTCACATTTCCTTAAAATTTTTAGTTTTTCCGGTCATAATCTACTTAATACGCTTACAATTACCTTGGTATTAGTTTATGTTTTAAAAAGTTGCGTGTTGTCTTTATTTGGTGCTCATTAAGTTTCTAAAGATAAAACTGTATAAGCTGCATGTGCCTTCGAAGTTCGCCGAGGTTTCTGAATAGCGCACTATTAATAGATGCAGAAATAAACAGGCACTACTTTCCCTTTGATGGTTTTTGCGTTCAGGTGAATGCTGCTGTAAGCGCTCAGTGCCCATGATGCTCTGATATTGCCTTTATTTGTGTGTGGCCCTGGGCACTAATGATAGCATGCAGGTTTAGGTAATAACCTTGTTTATCTCCTCTTTATGGCTCAGCGAGTAACAGTGGGTGCCGTCGGTGTGCATTTTTAACCTAAGCGTGACGCTTTTCCCTTTGAGGTGTAAAATCCAGCCTTATAGTTGTTACTTAACTTCAAGTGGCAGGAACATATGAAAATGTTTTGAAGTGAATACCAGTTTCATTGAACTCCCTATGATTGTCTTTTTTTAATTACCCAAAATGACTGTTAATCCCAGAAAGAGTACAAAGCAAACTTCTTTAACCTTTAGTTTAGCTTTCATCATGAGTTTAATGTCCTCTATGTTGGGCCCGCTATTGGATTTTTTGAACCGGGCAGCTGCGATTATGTTGCATAAAAGTTGAGATGCCAGTTTCCTGCATATGATACTTGCTTATTAAGGGATTGTTCGCTCAGTAATGCAAAGCTGCTGTTTTTCATACACAGCTGGTTCTTATGCACTTTCATATGGAACAGAGCATCTTAGACATAAAGCTTAATATCTCCTCTTCCACAGCAGATAGAAAGTAAGTAAATGGGTGAATGATAACAACATTAAATTTGTGGATAATTTATTATTTTAATATTCAAACATCTGTGTGTAGAGTATTAGTCTGGCAGGTAAAGGCTCTTGTTCAATTTTACAATGAAAACAGTCAAAGTAACATCCACATGGATGGAAAACAGGAAAGAACTTAAAGAAATTAAGACCGTATAGACATTTATAATGTTGCAAAAGCTTTATATTTCAGATAAATGCTGTTCTTCTGAACTTTCTATTCATTAAATAATCCTGAAAAAAAAAAAACAGTCTACACAACTGTTTTCAATATTGGTGATAATAATAATAATGTTTCTTGAGCAGCAAATCATCATATTAGAATGATTTCTGAAGGATCATGTGACTCTAAAGATTGTCTCTAAAGAGTAATGATGCTGAAAATTCTGTCACACAAATAAATTGCATTTTAAAATATATTCAAATAGAAAAAATATATTTTAAATTGTAAAAATATTTCACAATAAAACTGTTTTTGCTGTATTTTGGATCAAATAAATGCAACCTTGGTGAGCAGAAGAGACTTCTTTCAAAAACAATCAAAATAGTAATGTTTCCCAACTTTTGACTGGTAGTGTGGTTGTGTGTGTGTGTGTGTGTGTGTGTGTGTGTGTGTGTGTATATATATATATATATTCACTTCATCTGTTAGTGGGTGGGATATATTAGGCAGCAAGTGAACATTTTGTCCTCAAAGTTGATGTGTTAGAAGCAGGAAAACTGGGCAAGCGTAGGGATTTTAGAGCGAGTTTGACAAGGGCCAAATTATGATGGCTAGACGACGGGGTCAGAGCATCTCCAAAACTGCAGCTCTTGTGGAGTGTTCCCGGTCTACAGTGGTCAGTATCTATCAAAAGTGGTCCAAGGAAGGAACAGTGGTGAACCGGCGACAGGGTCATGGGTGGCCAAGGCACATTGATGCACGTGGGGAGTGAAGCCTGGCCCGTGTGATCCGATCAAACAGACGAGCTACTGTAGCTCAAATTGCTCAAGAAGTTAATGCTGGTTCTGATAGAAAGGTGTCAGAATACACAGTGCATCACAGTTTATTGTGTATGGGGCTGCATAGCCACAGACCAGTCAGGGTGCCCATGCTGACCCCTGTCCACTGCCGAAAGTGTCAACAGTGGGCACGTGAGCATCAGAACTGGACCAAGGAGCAATGGAAGAAGGTGGCCTGGTCTGTAGAATCATGTTTTTTTTGTTTTTTTTGTTTTTTTTGATCACGTGGATGGCCAGGTGCGCGTGCGTCCCTTACCTGGGGAACACATGGCACCAGGATGCACTATGGCAAGAAAGCAAGCCGGCGGAGGCAGTGTGATGCTTTGGGCAATGTTCTGCTGGGAAACCTTGGGTCCTGCCATCCATGTGGATGTTACTTTGACACGTACCACCTACCTAAGCATTGTTGCAGACCATGTACACCCTTTCATGGAAACTGTATTCCCTGGTGGTCCCTTTGCAACTTACAAGACTTAAAGGATCTGCTGCTAACATCTTGGTGCCAGATACCACAGCACACCTTCAGGGGTCTAGTGGAGTCCATGCCTCAACGGGTCAGGGCTGTTTTGGCAGCAAAAGGGGGACCAACACAATAATAGGACATAATGTTATGCCTGATATATATATATATTCTTGGGTAAAGTTTGTTACATTACAACAAAATTGCCAATTCTTTTATATACAATAAATCCAGGAATGCAATCACCTATAGAAGCAAAGTTGATCTCAGTAAAAAACAAACTGACTAAATACAACATCAGAAAGTTTGGCATCTATGGTGCTTGTGAGCATGTGGCCATGACAGTATGTGGCTCACATAAAAGCATTTGCCTTGATTCAGGTTGCATTTTCTGCACAGTTTCTCTTATTTCTGCAGGTCCTCATGAGGTCATTTTAATCTGACTCATTGTACAACCAATACATGCTTTTTTATCAATGTATTTTTTTCTGCAAGTTTCACAGTCATTCTCTGCAATATATTAGCAGTAGATCTTTTCTCGTACTCATGCCTGCATGATACTAAACAAATTATTTTTTGATGAGTCTGTTCTCTTCCAGTCTTGACCCATTTCCTGCATCTTATATAAGTATTCTACATTACCTCTTTTTGAATCAACTATAATGTAGTTTCAGGGTACAAGGATAGAAGTCATTTAGGCCAGACTAACTGAAAGAGACTGTCTGTTTTTTGTCCCTGTTATTTTATCCTATTTATTTATTTATATATTTTTGTCTCAGATGATGAATCATAACACCTTGCAGAATGCATTAGTCCATCTTTGCATTCACCAGCGGGAGCATCATTATTTTTCACCATTATTATTTGTTATTGCTTTCCCTTCTGCACATCAAATCTAAGGATCGGAAAGGGGGTGCAGGAAAGATAGAAGGTGAGAATGAATTAAGCCATTGTGATGAGAAGACTATAAGGAGGTGGAAAAGAGATGATTTCAGAGATGTACAGACACAAATATACTGTAGGGATTATTATTTTGGTCCTTGTTCTTGGTAACATTTAACACAGGTTGGCTTTAATTTTGTAGTATTGCAACTGATATTTTTAATAATATAAGTTAAAGACACTATGAAATTTGAAGTTGATTTATTTTACAGTACATGCACTTACAGTACGTGCCCTTACAATATACTTACCAAAGAAAGTACTGGGCAATATAATGGCTCGTTTCCACCATGCAGTACGGTTCAGTGCAGTTCAGTACGGTTTGCAATTTTTGCCATTTCCATTGTCAGAAGATGTGAATGGTACCCTAATTCCGAACCGTACCGCACCACTTTTTTGGCACCCTTCCGTTGGGGTACTTAGCACAGTAGTCCGGTACTAAAGGGTGGAGCTAGACTTGGTTGACAGAGAATCGTCAATTGGGTATGCTTTTTCGTACTGTACTGTACTGTACTGAACCATACCACACCACTCGGTGGAAACGAGCCATAAGATTACATGGGTTACATTAACTACATGGGTTAAGGTTAGGTTTAGGGGGTAGTACCTAGTTATTACTCAGTTATTGTAATAACTGAGTAAATTAAATGAAAAAATGAAAAAATTAACACAAGAACAGCATGGTTTACATGAAGACTAATCTAATGTAGACATAGCTGCACATTTCTGTATGCATGCAGTTTTACAGGATTCTATAAAATCCAATTTTTTTAAATTTATTATTACATTTTTTTTTTTAAGAAATCCATATTACTCTGGTCTTTAGAGAAAAAGTAAAAGCTGCTCTCCTTCATAAAAGCACTTTTTCGTGTCCTTCAGAGGAAAACTCCAAGTTGCATGGAAATTGTGCAGCTTGATTAATTATATAGCCTAGTTTTCTCTCTCTGTGCTTTTGATGAGGAGCACAGACAAATGTTTCTTCACCAGGCATGACCACCTATAATGCTTCTGACACATAAAAAAAATAAATAAAAATAAATTAGGCAAAGGGGGCGTTCCACGTAACCATCGAAGCTCAGTTGTGCCTCTGTTCTCAACAGGTCCTGCGATGCCGGCATTATCATTTCTGAAGCCTTGCCACAGTGTTGCGGCTGCTAATTGTCCTTAACATAACATTAAATGGTAATATGTTGAACAGATCTCTTGGTTTAACTTTCTGTTGAGAAGAACAGATGCTGCGGCTCATTTATTTATGAGAATGGGAAATAATGTTGTTTGATAAGTTAGAAAAACACATTGGCCCTTGTGTAAATAGAAGAGCCTTGAAACCAGAAAAACAAAAAGTATATTTTGTGCTTATTAATAGACGTTTAAAGGTCAGTTAAGCATTGAGCAGTAGTTTGGCTTGTTATCGGCAACTGTTGTGATTGATATTGTTTATCAAGGGGTGCCTAGAAGCTTTCCTAGATGTGACCCAACCTTCTGAATCTGTGGGTTACTTGCAGTATAAAGCCATTATATAGCACATCAGGGTGATCTCTAGATGTTTGTCTCATTGCCACATTCAGACTCATGTTTAATACTATAGTATTAAAAATATCAATGTTGTCATATTCGTTCCCTTCAGTCAGTTTTATTTAAATGGTACAGTATCTGATTTTAGTCTATGAAAATGGTTCAGTTGATGTGAAAGTGCAAGTGTTTATGCTTTAGATATTGATTGTCAATGTTTTAGTGTGTTATGGCAAGAACGTATATACAACATGATTAAAATGTTATTTGAACGTTACGTTGAACGTTATCTTTTTATAAGATTCAGGGTGATTGGGACACTTTTTCCAAGTCATCTCAATGGCAAAAAGTGTCCCAATCACCCTGAATTCACCCTACGTTTATAAAAAAACATAAGAAAGGGGTCTTATTACAATATTAATCTACATGTTTCCACCCATGGCGCTGCTATTTTGTTTTCACAAGTGACAACGGCGAACAAGACCCTTGTGTGTATTTGACAGTTTAAACACAACAAAAAATGTGAAAGAGAAGTTACTCACGAGACTTGACATCTGACAGCCAGTTGTCTGTGTGCGTGCTTCAGATAAGTGTGCTCAGAAAACGATCCATTAGAAGTTTAAACTAATATAGCTTTAAAAAATGTGGAAATAATAAACTTTAATGATGAAAGAAGAACTATGCTATCCGTGAGAGTGACCGCGATATACACTCACCTAAAGGATTATTAGGAACACCTGTTCAATTTCTCATTAATGCAATTATCTAATCAACCAGTCACATGGCAGTTGCTTCAATGCATTTAGGGGTGTGGTCCTGGTCAAGACAATCTCCTGAACTCCAAACTGAATGTCAGAATGGAAAAGAAAAGTGATTTAAGCAATTTTGAGCGTGGCATGGTTGTTGGTGCCAGACGGGCCGGTCTGAGTATTTCACAATCTGCTCTAGAGTTCTAGAGTTTACAAAGAATGGTGTGAAAAGGGAAAAACATCCAGTATGCGGCAGTCCTGTGGGCGAAAATGCCTTGTTGATGCTAGAGGTCAGAGGAGAATGGGCCGACTGATTCAAGCTGATAGAAGAGCAACTTTGACTGAAATAACCACTCGTTACAACCGAGGTATGCAGCAAAGCATTTGTGAAGCCACAACACGCACAACCTTGAGGCGGATGGGCTACAACAGCAGAAGACCCCACCGGGTACCACTCATCTCCACTACAAATAGGAAAAAGAGGCTACAATTTGCACGAGTTCACCAAAATTGGACAGTTGAAGACTGGAAAAATGTTGCCTGGTCTGATGAGTCTCGATTTCTGTTGAGACATTTAGATGGTAGAGTCAGAATTTGGCGTAAACAGAATGAGAACATGGATCCATCATGCCTTGTTACCACTGTGCAGGCTGGTGGTGGTGGTGTAATGGTGTGGGGGATGTTTTCTTGGCACACTTTAGGCCCCTTAGTGCCAATTGGGCCTCGTTTAAATGTCACAGCCTACCTGAGCATTGTTTCTGACCATGTCCATCCCTTTATGACCACCATGTACCCATCCTCTGATGGCTACTTCCAGCAGGATAATGCACCATGTCACAAAGCTCGAATCATTTCAAATTGGTTTCTTGAACATGACAATGAGTTCACTGTACTAAAATGACCCCCACAGGCATAAACTGTGTGGAGAGGGGGTGGCACGCAGCAGCTCATTTGCATTTAAGGGCTGTGTTGTGACTCTTTAGCTCCGCCCACTACACGTATCCACAAGTTCGGCTGTTTTCGTAAAGGATCGGTACAGCTATCTGTCTTTTATAAATATGATAAAACTAAAGACTCTTCGGAGATATAAAGATGCAATGCTACTCTATAGGTACTCAAGTTTAACATGAGATTGGCAGAAACTTGTGCGTGTTATGTACCCTTTAATTGTCGTCACATTTTTATTAAATGCAAATCCTTCATTAACAAACATTTTTGCTAGTGATATTCAATCGTTTCACAACCTCAAAACCGGTTCGAGCTGGCTTTGGGAGTTATGATTAATGATCTTTGGATCATCATATACCAGGATATCCAGAAGATTGAGTGTTCCTCCTTGAACAGTTGTTACAGCCAGAGATGCGGGACTGTATTGGTGTGCCTGTTGAACGGACCTCACTGATGTGGAAAAGAGGGGCTTTGATCAAGAGTGGTATGGCACTCAGTGCTTTCGGCCCTTTCCTCCCTTGACTGCTATATAACTGTATGCGTACACAGAGAGAGAGAGACAGAGAGTGAGAGACAGAAAGAGAGAGACAGAGAGTGAGATGAGAGATCTGTTCTGGTCCCATACTCTCTGATTCTGCTTGTCCTGCTCTGGTGCTCAGCAGTAGCAGACGTATTCCACCGGGAATGCTAGGCGCAATAAAGAACCAAAGAGCCGAGTAGAGTTATCACACTATGCTGCGTCTGGGCCAGGCAAAACCGCATGTATTTTTAATGTGCTGCAAATAAGAAATACAGCCTAGTTTTTTTCTATCTTTTTCTCTGTCTCATTGGCTAATAAAGAGTCTTATCATTACCCACAAGACTTGGTTAAATTTAGCGCCGAGCTTTACTGACATGAGATGGGTTCTCCCTGGTATTTTCTGCCTTCAGCGATTTCGCAGGGCGCTTTGTGAGTGTGTGTGTGTTGGTCTACAACCCATTGCTTACTGCACTAATGACTTCACCCTAACATTCTGGGCTGACTGGCAGATCTAGTTAAGCTGTCTTGTGAAGTGGGAAATGTCCGGTGTGTGTAAACTGAAGGGTGATTCACCTATTATCCTTATTTTGAGGTTTGCAAGCTTATTTTCACATGGCTGAACATTTGAAGTACTTAATTCCCTACTGCTGTAACTTGTTCATTTTGATCGATGCTCAGATTATTGAAACTGGAATGTACTCTCTGGAAATCTGTTTTTAGCCTTTTTTATTATAAAAAGCAAATATTTTTTTAGCGAGATACTTGCACATTCAGTATGTCTGGCCACTAAATATGGCGGCTTCGTTTCTTCTGTCGACATGCTTCTAGTTTAATGTTGTAGGAAGGTTCAAAATCTCTGAGGAAGATTATATTGGTGTTTTGAACTTGGCATCATGAATGTGAAAAAACTGAAGATTTGGTGTTCATCTAAAAGCAAACCTCAGGAAAAAAAGAGGTATAAAGCCAGAGAAGAAAATCAAGTTGTTTTCCAGTAAAGCATTTTAGCTTGGTTCATTTGAGGTCCTGGCAGATAATTTTTTCGTTTAGCCTCAGGTTAATGCAGACTGTGTACTTGCTTTACTCTTGCATCTTCATTCTGTTTGCCAGACGAAGTTAGTCAGTTAATCACATATTCTGATATTGTGCAACTGAGAAGAATATGGATGAAAATGTGAAAAGTTCTGGAAGCTTGCAAAGGTTGACAGGTTCTTATAAAATAGATTAATTAAGAAATGCAATTTCTGTTCAGCATGCCATAATGGTGTACATAATGTATCTGTATCTGAAATGTACTGTACACTTTAGGGGTTGCACAGACTAGTTGACACTAATGCTCTGCCATGATGCTTTAAGCTTGACATCGACTAGTGGCTGAACTTGGCCTATAGAGGCAGCAACAGGATAAGAAATCATTTTCACAATTGAAGTCCACTTTTACGCTCTGTTTCCAAAGAGTTAAAATGACAAATAAATGCATACTCCGAGAGCGCTCCACAAGATTATACCATCTGGATGCTCAAAATTGATCAGGTTAATGCATGTTTTAAAGAGTTTATTGTACATGTAAATTAAATTGCCCTTCTGTGCTGCTTCATTGTAACGCGCACACACATACAGACAGTGCGCAGATCGCACAGAAACCACAGAAACATTCAGTAGCGCAGAAATGTATCGTCAACACTGTTCTGTGATTTATCAATAAAATAGCTTAGAAACTGAAAAATTCTAGCATATATTTCTTAATAACTAAAACCCACAGCTTCACTATTAGTAGAGAGACGCTGCCAGGTAGAATTACTTCACACGCAATCGCTCTCCCACTAATGCATTCATATAAATGTAATCTTTACTGTAATCTTTATTTGTATCTGATTTAGAATGAGCAGAAACCTGTGAGAAATATAACGACCCAAAGACAAAAGAACTGATAAAAACCAGATGTTTTGTAGGAGCAATAGCCATGTGGGCAGCGCTGTGTCATATGCCAAACCTGTGCACAAAGGCAACCCATGTTTGAGGTTCAGGCTTATTTGTTCATTAATGACGTCATCAGCGACTAGTCGACTTTCATCATGTCGAACCCTAGTCCCCAAGTTGTTCAACCTCTAGTACACTTACACTATTGTACCAGTACTACAAACTCTAATGGCAATCCGTAACTATTTTATGTTTTGGCCAATTTGGGAGCTAACGCATATGAATCCATACAATCTCAGTAGTACATTTTCATACAATCTGGCCACACTCTAAACATTGTATGTATATCGAGATTGTATGTATATTGAGTGGATAAAGTATCCAACATTTAAAACTTTTTTTGGTTCATCATTATCATCTGGGTAATTGCAGTATATTTATCATATTCAGTATACACACCCTACATTAATTGCATCAATTACACTACAAAATGGTGGAGAATAGTGTAAAATGGGAAAGAGCAACTGATAGTATTATGGGTTTTAGTTAAATATTGTTTATTTGCTTTTATTTGTCTCTTTATTGAAGGGATGTGCTTATTGTCTATACATTTTTATTTTACTTTTATTTGATCAGAAATTCCCATTGAGATTAGTTTTACCTAAGAGAGAAGTACCTATATTGCAAAGGCACAGGATTCAATAGTAGTGTAATTATTTATGTATTTTAGAAAATTTGCCTAATCATGACTCCAGGGGGGACTATCCCTAAATTAATGTACTGTCCTGTATTATCAGTGTACTTTAGGATGCCTCTACTTAATGATTAATTAATATACAGATGAATACTTCAGTGTTTGCCCACCATATTTAGACATGTTCCAGTCTTTATTGTATGTCTTCATTTTTTGCAGTCTGCCAAAAGTGTGAATTTTATGTGATGTATTAATACAGAATGTTTCTCTTTTTCTCTGGTATTTTTTCTTTTCTGGTAGACATGCGCTATTTCCCTATGGGCCTGACAGGAAAGTGTGAGCAGCTTTTAGCTCCTTGGTATCAACCCAGAGTGCAAAAGGAAAAACACAGGAAAGATGCGATTGTGTGTGTGGAAGTGTGGGAATGTGTGAGGATGTTGTCACCATGGAGGACGGCGTCTGTGTTGTTTTCTGACACTAACTAATGACCAGCACAATGTCGGTGTTTCTGTATTGTTAGATTTACGAGCTTAGCGGGACGCCCACCGCTGTGAGTCCTACTGGCCCTCGTCCGTTCTCTAAGAGAGAGCAGGAAGCTTTGACTGGGATTTATGACCCAAACAGGACAGAAAAAAAACTTCATGTACAGACGGAGCTTTGTCTTTGTCTATTGAGTGTTGTGGTCTTATCAAGGGTGGACACCAAGCGGAGCAAAGGTCTAGGATGACACAGGAAGTAGCACATGTTGTCTTCCTGTCTGCTTTCTGGCAGTGTTGGTGGTTTGCTTGGTGCGTTTCACTTTTTTCTTTATTTTTATTTTTTTTCTTTCAGGCAAATTACGTAAGGGCTAAAAGCACATGAGAAAAAAAAAAAGAAAAGTGGGGCAGTCAGTTGTATTAATGTGCAATTATCACTAAATGTGTCTAAGTTTAATATTAGCCTATTATGGTTTAATTTTTCAATCTGCTTTCTAAAGACAAGAGATTAATCATGACATTACATTTTGTTGACCGCCATAGATTTTAAAAGTAAAAACATCAAAACCCAATCTGCATATAGTGTATATATACATTTTTCTTATACTCACCAAGGCTACATAAAAAACAAAAACGTAAAATAGTAATATTGTGAAATAGTATTAGAATTTTAAACGCACAATCTGTAAGATTTTTGGATTAAAATATCCAAAAACCACTAGAACAATGTTATATATTTGGTTGACTTGTGTACTTACAGTATCCCAAATGTTTCCAAGAATGTTTAAATCCAGAGAAACAAGCTATTTTAACCAAGACACGGACCGTGCCCGTGCGTCGCCTATAAATGACATTATACCCGCGTTACCCTCAATTTCTGGTTTTATTTTGTAGAAAACATGGAAACATGACGCTTTATTAGACAGGTGAGCTGTGAACTGTTTGGACACTTTTATTGACAGAAAATTAATCATTGTTATATAGTTCAACACCGTTTGTCTTATCGTTTAAATATGGTTTTCTTGATTTACCGTGAGTACCATGTTTTAACATGCATATTGATCTAGCTTACTGTAGTGTGCAACAAGGGTAAAGACCAGAAGGGATACAGCTACGGCCACTGCGCACATCAATATTTTAATTACTGTATTTGCATCATTGTAAGGGTAGGTTTAGGGTTGGGTTAGGTGTAGACGTTAATAAAAAGTAGCTAATTAAATGTATTGTTATTTTATTGTGAGATTTTGCCTAAAAACCCACAGTGTCTCATAGTAGCCGCCGAGTGAACGCACAGAGTAGCATTATAACATAACTTTCAACACACTTAAATGTATCTAATATGATAAAACAGCACTGCGTTACCTCACATACACATGAGAGGAAAAAATAAGTATAATAAAAGCTCCACTCCATTAGCAGTTGCTCCAGCGGCATCATTCGGGACCAACGGCTTTCAGCCCCACCCTGCTTAGCTCATCCATGAATATGATTTCTGCCTGTCAGATTCTTTTCAGGTGAAGACAACATCTTCCATGATCCCGCGAAATCAAGGCGTCATCAAGCTACGCCTTTGATTTAAATAAGCGACCTCTAGTGGCGAAAATTGCATATTGGAACTTTTAAAAAAAACGTTTGCCAATTTTACAATTTATTTTATGAATTATTAGTTATTAATTATTCCTGTGATGGCAAAGCTGACTTTTCAGCATCATTACTCCAGTCTTCAGTGTCACATGATCCTTCAGAAATCATTGTAATATGCTGATTTGGTGCTCAAACATTTCTTATTATCTGTGTTGAAAGCAGTGGTGCTGCTCAATGTTTTTGTGGAAATAGTATAAATAATGGAATAGAAATGGAAATATGATTTTGCCTCTGGTGTGGATTTCTGTTTAGATTTTGTCTGTGGCCTGTTTGGACTCAAGTTCCTGTCACTTTTTGGATTATACTGCGAGTAACCAGTTCCACAGCACAGCAGCACTGGAATATTCTTCTGAAAGTGCACACGTTTTCTCTTTTACGTGTACACAGCAACTGTTCTCCATTTGTTCTCCTGCTCGCTGTCTTATGATAAGAGATTAAGAAAAAGTCCCCATCCATTTTGAGGATTTTAATGTCTCCCTTGATATCAGTTGCTGAGGGGTTAGTCTTGTTGTCGATCTCAGTGGAGGTAGCAGGTTTTTTTCATGCTTACCTAGACGTGTATTCTCTAAGAAAAAGAGCAGGAGCGAGGGGAAGAGAGATCAAAAGTATCCCACAGAGAGACTTGCTTCACAAAGGGAAAGAAACATTTAAGAAAGTAAAAATAAAAGGGCCCTCGTGGGTCATTATTCTCAACTTTCTGTGCGTCCCCACTGGGATATGAAATGCCGTGCTGTCGTTGTTGGGAAAGCTCAGACAGAAGCACACAGTCACACTGTTAGGACGTTTCTATGCTGTTAAAATGCTGATGTATATCTTAGTATTCTTTCTGAACAGTGATGTATAATTAACATAACACCATAACATAACACATATTACATAAACACCCGTATTACATACACACCCGTATAATGTGTATGTCTATATAATATTTATATATGTGTGTGTGCATATGTGTGACTTTGGGTATAGATTTAGCGTCTTTTACTTTTTTTTTATCATAATAAGATTTATTTATTTATGATGATTGGTTGATAATTTTTTTTATCTATAGCAGATATAATCCTAGTCATTTTTAAATATTTCATTAACCCCTCTTTTTTTCTCTAATGAAACCTCTTATTAGCTTACCACGTGTAGAATAGAATAGCAGAGAAAGGTTGTAACTGTGTGTTGTGGTGCCATATTCTATTGTGTGGCTGATTGTTCAATTTAAGTAAAGAGGAGTGGAATATAGTTTTACTGTCTGTTTTTAGCACTCTTATCCGGGCGGCAGGAGAGATTTCTTAGACAGGCCTCGACCTCGGGCCGCCCACTGATCGGAGATCAGAAACATTGCATCAAAGAAACACCCGGGCCCCCGCCGCTTCTGCTTAAACTCACCACAGCAGCTCTACGTGTAGCCCACTCGGCTCTGACAGAAAACACGCAGCCTAAGCGTTTAGCACTCAATGGCGTTCATTTAGAAGTGTAATCATAGCATTCTGCAGTATGGCTGCCAGCTTACTGGTGCCTCAAACCTCTATTCAGTGCAAACGTCTGGCTTTGGAGTGTTCTTGACCTTCAGGTTCTACATCTCTGTTGGCTCTCATCTGAATGATAGTGTGCTCTGCTTTGAGCTAAAGTCCTTCTTTTGAACGTATTCTTTAATTCACACACTCATGTTGTTTTTCTCTCTTTTGTTTCCTCTACAGCAAACTCTTCTCTGCTCGGCGGTGGAGGAGGTAAGTGTCTTATCTCATTACGTTTTCACTGTGACATCATTTTGAGATGTTAGGTGGTTTCTCCATGGATTCGACAGCAGAAAACATATCAGATGGCAGATGGAATCAGAGGTGTCCAACCATGTCTGGGGTTACCCATGTGGGCGGTTGATGGCGCAACACTACCCAGGCCCTCATTTGGAAACATTTCTGCACATGCCTTGATGTGATTGAAGTAATTGCCCACAAAGCACGAGAAATGGGGTAGAGAAGTGTCAGGGGTGTGGGGTCGTGAATCAACCCAATTACATCTGGAATTTTGACACACCTCACTTTTACAGAGGAATCCGTTTAGTCCCCAGATAATGAATGTAGGTCAGTCGTGTGCCCCCATTCGCACGATCCATTGTTTATCCATCTGTGCCACAGTGTCAGGGAGGGTCCCTCTCCCCTGCCACATCTCGGGAGTTAACGGCGCTTGATTGGGTCCCTCGTGAAGAAACGATTACCACTTGTGATACACTATCCGTCTCACATCACACTCTACTTAGTATGGTTCTTATGTTATCTGATGTGTACTAAAAGCCCACAAGCCCCCGTCTTTCTTCACCATAGCTCCAGAATAGACCCTTATCAGCCACTGTGACCGATTTCCCTGATTGGAGAAGTGGCCAACAAAAAAAAAAAAAGCCTGATTAAGGTTAGAGGTCACACGTCTGTGACAAAACTACTTACCACAGCACTTGTCAGTGAATCAGTGTGACCCCCACGACTGGGAGTCAAACGCTTCTGTGGCTCTGTGCTTTATTGGCACCTCGTTGTATGTCATCATGGTCCTTTTATTGATTTGTCACGATGCGAAACGTCTTGAGGGCAATTTGGTTTCTTCATTATTTTGCCGTAATTGGCTTTTGATATTGGTGTGTGTGCGCGTGTGTGTGTCAGGGAGACTGTTAGAGGATGTTCATCAGCAGCGGCAGGTGAACGAAGTCTGATGTAACATTCTGTGGGAATATTTTTGTACCTGAAAAAGATCTGCAAAAGGAAATATGCCTGTTAGCATTGCATCTGGAGGTGTTTTTCCCCAAACATGTCAGCCTGCAAACAAAACTTGCATCCCTGATTTTAAAAAAAGAGCTCATTGTCGTGTTCAGCACTGAAGGGAGTTTAATCAAAGCCCATATCAAGAGTATTGTCTCCCCTAATTGCCCTCTCCAGATGCGAGTGCTAGAAAACCAATTAACCCGTAACTATAAGACATTTGGTGTAGTGTCAAAGAAGAAAACAAAAATGCTAATCCAAGGCTGGCAGCATAAGAAACACATGTTAAACTCTGAAAACAGGGGGAAGCAGTTACACTAATTTGGGATTGCCACTGTTAAGATTGGCTGATGTCATTGCATAGGAAAAAGTTCCCCTTGCTATTGCACAAGTGTTTTGAAAACATTATCCATAAAAAACTGTAATTTACTTGCAGACAAACCATTGAGAAATTGTTTACTTACGATTTGTGATGTAGTTGCTGTCAGATCCAGTACAGTTGGCTGCTTTATCTTTTAACAAAAGTTTCTTTGCGAACTCCCCATTACTGTGTCTCGCTTACAAAACAATCTTGAGTCAAATATTCCAAACAAACATATAATCCTCTGATGCGATCCGGGATGCCATTAAAAATAAGCTATCCACTTGTTTCTGACACCGTGGTCCTTTTAAAGTCTGTACAGAGATGCAACAAGCTGTTTAAACAGGATGCGTCAAAGCAAATGTTCTTTTACACTTCTATTTGTCTTGTTGTTGGTAGACTCAAGTTTGTCAGAAATTGAACAGGCATCTGTATGTTGTATCCTGTATAGACAGCATCAGTAATTATTATGGGTTCTATTTGTTTTTGACGAAATGTGACACTCATGTTCGGTAGGGCTGGGTAAAAAATATAGATTTCTCGATTTTAATCGATTCTCATTTTTATGAACTGATATCGATTCTTAAATCCTGTTTCCAGTTGATGAATGAACGGACCTTTTTAGAGCCCCTCCCATCAAGTGCCTGAGTTCAAGAGAAGCGGCAACGCGCAGCTCACGTTAGCGGATCATCTCCTCCGCTTTAATACCAGTTACAGTGCAAAATAAACATTTATGAATGTCTGAAGTTATGTTAAAAGATGGAGTAGGCCTACAACTTACCAACATCCGTATCATGTCTCGTGTACTCGCTCAATTAGTGTTTAACCGTGGAAAGACGTCAATAAAACAGCAATATGTCACGTAACGTCACATTTACCTCAGAAAAACCATATTCAGTGACCATAAACTCGTTAGTCAGCTAGAAAAATTAACTCTAGAGATAAGCATTTTGATATATATGAACCACATTACATATCATTATAATTTTTAATGTTCTTCAATATTAATGCATATATTTGAATATAATTCGTCAAGTTTTTATGACTGCCACCATTTAAATGTTTATATTTTAAAAAACAAATTGGAGTAGAAATATGATTATGTAATTGCAAAGTTAGTATTATAATTTTATTATTATTAAAAAGCATCCTTGAGTGTAATTCATGTTTGTATTTAACTTAGATCAGTTAATTTTAACCTTCAATATCAACTGACTACCATGTATAGTTTACAGCATTACAGCATATCCACAATAATTGATATTGAATCGAATCAAATCATAATCTGAATCGAATCAAATCGCAAGTTTGTGAATGGAAATCGAATCGTGAAATTTGTGTCAATACCCAGCCCTAATGTTCAGTGTAGACCGGTGTCAGCCTTTAAGCTGGGCCTATTGTGCGATGATGTAAAACTATTCATCAATGTCTTGCTGTAGAGACAGTCATATGTAAATGTATTGCATCCCTATGAAAACGATAATAGTCTAAATGTACAGTTAAATATCTAGTATTGGCTGATATATTGTTAATATTGACTGATACGATAAATCTAATTTCTGTTGGCTGATATATTGTGCATCTTTATCAAAAAATACATTGTGCACTACAAATGACAAAAAAACAAAAACAACTACTTGACATCTGAGCTGATCTTGTTTTTTTTCTGTTCAAGCTAAAAAATTTAACTGATTTGAATAGGATGCACTAAAAATTCCAATTTTTGCTTCCTGTCTGAACAAAGCCGAGTGTAATCCTGTAGAAATAATTGCAAAACTGAAACAAAAGCAAACTGACATGAGATCATTCAATGGATGATGGTGTAAGCAGCAAGTGATCTTTGGCTTTTATCTTTGAGACTTCAATCTAAAGTTGACTTATCTCATCCCCTCCCCCCCACACTTTTAATCCGTCTCTCCTGTTTCACTCGAGACAAAGCTCTTCATTTCTTTCTCACTCTCTCCAGGCTTGTATGTCCTGGGTGACTTTATCTTTTGACCCTACAATATCAGCAGTGGGGCGGCAGATACACAAACTTGTTTTCTTTTCTCCCCCTTTCCTACCGCCTATCGTTTATCGAGGTGAGGACCTCCATCTGTGACGAGTTGAACTCACTCGCTACCCTTATAAAAAAGAAAGACGCAGGCTTCCTCTTATCTTTTGAAGGTTTTCTTGGTCTTGTTTTGCTTTCTAATGACCTAAGATCTGTCAGAAAAGCTAACTCTTTAATGTAAATAGAAGGGAAAGTTTCTACTGCATCGGGCTTTTGAACTCTGGGTGGGGCAAAAGGTCACAATCATTTAATTTTTTACTTGTAAACTGTTCTGCCGGTTTAGGCTTTAGCGTACCAATATTCCACCCAGTTTTTGACTCCCACAGGGTTTCATAGCTGCGGTCGAGTGGTTTCCTGTTGTTGAGCCACAAACGCAACACACAACAAACTCAATCAAAATTAAATTGGTGTGGTCAGCAAAGCATGTTCTTTAGTTGCCACTTAAGCTATACTTAGTTTTGAATAGACATTATTTAAATCTTTTATTTTTTTTACATTTTCTCAATATAATATTAATTATTAGATTGAATGTAGTGATACTCTATAGCTACTATAATTTCTGTCTTAAATTTTGTGATCACAGTTATTAAATACATTCTTTCAACTTCATAACTGATCGCAATATCTTAATGTTTGCTTTCTAGTAAATAAGGCAGTTCAGAGATGCATTAGATTATATAAATGGTTTGGAGTTGTTTAGTTGGCTGGGTGTTGATGGAGTCCTGATGGACTACGTCTGATGTAAATAAGTCCTGATGTCTATCAGTCTGGTTGTTGGTGTAAAACATGATGATTTTGCTTTTTACTTTGCTACTAATCTTTTGTAGCAGAGAGAACTTTGATGTTATCTTTCAAAGGGGATATTGGCTCGTTTACATTCTGATCAAAATGATTTGGCCTGTTTAGCACTGAGGTTTGAATTAGACCACCCAGACTAATCACAGTATTTAAGGTGATGTTTCGTCTTAGTAAGTTTGTGCGAGACCAGAGTATGTGAGTGGAGTAGAAGTGAGAGCAGTTACCCTTCCTGCTCAAAGCATTCTTGAATCACTCTGCTATAATTCCACTCAGAGTTTTCCAAAATTAGCACTGTTACTGCTGTTCCACTTTGAATAATTCTTAATTGTTTTGGCACAGGAAATTTAAATATACAATTGTGGAATATACAATTTCCATATGTGAATGAAACACTGCGCTATATATTATTTGAATTTCATTAAGTGAAGTTCCAGATTCTCCTTGTTGGAATTAGAACATGTCATGCTCCATACTTAAATTATGTCGTCTCATTCTGAGCTGTGGAGCAGTAGGTCACTTGACCTTGCAAAAAGCAATTAAGACCGTGTGTGTTGCCAGCAACATCCGTTAGCCTGCGGGCATTAATAGTTTTATTTTTTTTGGTGGCTGAACACAACCATTGGATAGCTTTTTAAATTGCTTTTTCACACTTTAAAGTAGCCTATTGATACCCGACGGTTTGCACAAGCGCCATGTTGGGATTTACATACTCTTTTAGTTTATGAATTCATGTGTCTGGATGTGTACAGTATGTTTTGCAAATTGGCTGCAAGACACGTACTGTATAGAGCTTCTATTTTGGTCACATTCAACACGTTGTTATTGTTTCATCACATATATCTCCACGGAGCCTGTACCAGCTGTACATTCTGCTTATTTTCAAAGATTATGTTTTTACAATACAATCACAACTGAAGGGTTTGCTTTAGTCGGATTTCAGACGAATTGTTTGGGCAAAACCCCAGTTGTGCAACCTATTCACAGTCGACTATTTCTAAAAATTAAATAGACGTGTTGTGGATGTGGAAATATCTAAAAATGGATAATGATCACTTTTTCCCAAGATGTGAAAAAAAAAAAAAAAGTTCATTGTTTGTTCATGATACCTTATCTCCCCTAAGCGTGAAATCGAAGACCCGGAGTGGATTTGGACCTAGTGATTTGAGAATGCTTTAAGTGGGGAGGGGGAAATCGGTCATTCCACTTCACTAGAGCCTCAAATCCCCCATCCTTTCAACTGTTTCTCAGTCTCTCTTAGTATGAATATCATTTTCAAAGGGCAGTTTAGAATGTACACATTTGTAAAAACTCTCCCTTAAATGTTTCTGGTGCTGAATGCAATCAGCCGTGGGTTTTTCAGTTTGTAGGGGTGAAGCTGCACAATTCATCCATCCTTTCATCTTTGCTATTAATACAGAACATCATGAATCACACTTCATCTTCAGGTTACCTCAACATTGCTTGGTAGCTAATACATCATCAGTGCTTAAAACGGTTTCGTCCGTGCACCTGCTCTCATCCATACTGAGCTCACAGGCACTGGAACAAAGGCATCACACCTGCCACTTTAGCTACGATCACATCTATGCTCGAATTAATGCCTGAAATGATGCAAAACCTGTCTTTTTGTCCCAACTCTTACCAAAACATCGTCCACATGTGACTGTCAAAAGGCAAACGTGCATATGGATCTAATGGATCTCAACAAGGCCATTTTACTCTTTGATAGAGATGCTTGTTACACAAGCACATGAATGTGTATTCTTTTGGATGGTGGAGTTTTACCCATAATCCCTCACTGCATGCTTGTTCACAGGTTTTTGTAGGAGGGATCCTGAAATAGACTCTGCTATCGCACTCTGGCCCAATCAGCAGTGATGGATGGACTAATTGATAGGAAATTATCTCACCATTAGTGTTTGGGCTACTTTAGTGAGCTCTGTATTTAGATGTGCTGATGTGTCATGGTGACTTGGAGAGCTCTAAGAATGTAATAAAGTATGTATAATATTAGTATTATTATTTACACATATACTGTATAGCATTGCATATTAAAGGGGTCATGAATTGAGAAGTCAACTTTTCATTCAGCCTTTGATATATAAAAGTTCATTGTGATATCCTGTACGTTTCGGAGCTGAAAACTTCCTTGTTAGTCAAAGAAAAGCTTTTATTGACACCAGACCCAGCAAACGCTCGATCTCAGAATGTGTTAAGCTGTGACATCAGAGTGTGGTGAAACACCGCCTTAACCGAAGAAGAACAACGCCTGATTCTGTAGCCCCGCCCACCGGTTTGTGCATGGCATGTTATAGATAACATAGGCCTACGTGGAGCTAAACCGGATTGAACTTCCAAGCAGTAAACATGCTGCGTAAGCTTAATTCGGATTCCAATATTATGAATGAATGGATGAACTTTATTTTCAATGAATATCCAGCTCACGTGGGGAAGACATTGCGCGTTTGTTCCTTCATTTCACCACGGATTAATTTGTAAACAAGAGACTGGATTTGCATACAGGATGAGATTACATGAATGAATGAAGCAACACACTTATGTGAGTAAAAATGTTTTTTTATATGTGATAGTATTGCATTGTTACAGATATCTATTGATGTGTACGTGTCTAACTGAACATAACATAGCACGCTGACACAGGCTGGAGAATCCTTTATTTGAGGTGTTGTTGGTTCATTGTGCTGCGATTCGTGATCAGACTCGGACATGTATGGGGCCAGGGCTTGCAAAGCCCAACGTCCCGGGGCTATGTGTTTTCCAGACGGGCTACCAAAACACATCACCGGCCTGCCGACGGGCTATCTTAAATGGTGAAATAACATTTCTTTCTTGATGTGTGTTGTTCACTCTCTTGACTTGATATTTGAAGGAAAAATACAATCGTGGAAGTTTTGATCATGCTGATTTGTCTGACTCTGCAGTGAGGCTTGTGCGTGTGTGTGTGGGTGTTAGTGATGCACAGTTTGCGGTTATATCCACCGATGGGGCGGGCCAAGTAATAAAAAATAACATTCCAATTGATTGCAGGTGGATGAGAGATAAATCATTGTGTTTGTTTTAAAAAAAAAATTTGTGCGAGCCCTGTGGGTGAATCATCATTCTGGTTGCCGTTTTCAAAACAATTCCTCACGTGTACTCACGGGGAGCCGAAGCTCATTATAATATGCAAAGCTTATCCAATCATAGCAGTGGGTGTTTACTTCCAAGTCTTCAATGCGGCACGCCCATAAAAACCGAGCGTTCCATGAGAGAGGCTCAAAACCAGGGTAGAAAATAGCCCATTACTTATTCATTATGATGTTTTTGAATGTAAAAACCATGCAAACGTCATAAGTTGATCTCAGAGAACGGTATAAAAAATAAAAAAGCCAGTTCATAACCCCATTAATTTGGCAAAAAAATTTGAAAATTAAAAATAAAACACAAATACAGTATAATTATTATTATAACTATTACTATTTGATGAAAACATAAAATGTGCGTGTCCATATAAGTGTCACTGATCGGTTGTGTGGTTGTAATGGTTTTCTGAGGTTTGTTTATATTTGTTATGTGATTGCTAGGGTCTTATGGATACTTGCTAGGCTAAATAGGACACCCTCAAGTCATATTTTCAAGATATTCTAGTTCCTTGAAATGGCTCATGTTCCTCCTTTAATGTAGGATACATTATTTGGCAAATATAAGAAATACCTTAGTAAATACACACACACACACACACACACACACACACACACACACACACACACACACATACACGCATACATACATACATACACACATACATACATACATACATACATACATACACACATACATACATACATACATACACGCATACACACATATTTACACATTTATTTATTTATTTATATATATATATATATAAGATGAACAAAGAGCAAAATATGCCAAGACACCCCCCACGCCACCAAAGCTTCATAAAGGACACATTAATGCAGGTGTCGGACAAGGTGGCAGGTCTACTGTCACATCTCGGTTAAAGTGTGTGGTTTCTGCCGTCAATGCTGGGCTCAGTGTTCGCATCACTGTTCCCTAGAACTGATGAATCATTCATCTGTGTCTCCACACATAAATCTCCCCACTGTCATCCCATCCCCATCGGCAACCATGCCATTAGTTAGTCAATGGCATCACTTGGGCTCTGCCTGTGTGCACAATGCCAGGAAAGTGTTTTAACTTTTACCAGCAAATTACTGTCTGCACACATGAATGCATTACTCCTGAACCCTTTCATTTAGAGAAGAAAAATTAAATTGAAATCCTCAGTATTTACTGGTTACAGGTGCAGGGTTTTTAGATTTATATACGGTTGTGGATGTGCAGTATTTAGCTTTTCAGAGTAAATGTCAACAGACACTCTGACATTCCTGTGCAGCTTACATCTTCCAGTCAACACCTGAACAAACTACTTCACTGGAGCCCTTCATTCCCATGGGAATAACCCTGTTGGGGCTTGTAAATGGTTTTCCCTTCACACATTCACAGTAAACAGTCATGATCCCAGGAAATCATGATCCGAGTAATGATGTTTGTGGAAAGCCTGAGTCATTTGTTTGATATATGCCAACAGTATACACAGTTTTTTTTGTTTTTTTTTGTTTTTTGTTTCTCGTCTTATTTCTGATGTTCGCACTTTTGATACGTACCCTTTCTGTGCTGATGTGTGTATATGTTTGCATTTCAAATGTGTAAATCTGTTATTTGCTCTGTTATTAGACACCTGAAACTTAGTAGAGAAAAACTATCTAACAGCTATCTATAATTTTATCTCTGTGCTTGTGGAGAAAATATCCTCTGTAATATCTTCCTCCCATTTGACCTATGACAACATATTATTTGAGAAAGAGATGCACATGACTCCAGGTAACAGATTTTAAAGCATGTGTTACTCATAGATGAGCTTTTACGATGTCATCAAATAATTTTTTGAGAAACTGGTCAAAAAAAGTTGTGGATATCGTTCCTCAGTGACACATCAGAAAAGTCAAGTGCAGGAGCGAGGACCTCATCTCCCCTTCTGCATTATTCTGGGTCAATCGCTGAGATTTTAGACAAAACCGAACATTCCCTTTCTGAGTGTCACTTTAGATTTGGGTCTGGAAACCCTCGTGTTTGGTGCTGTGGTCGCTGAGCCTCGCTGGCTGTGCACACTGGGAGTCATACTTGTTTGAAAGATAAGTCGTCCTGTCAGTTTACTCATTGGTCAGTTTTTGCATCCTTTAGCCCTGGGCTGTGGACAAAATTCATCCTGACAGTTTTAGGAGCAAAGAGGAACAGTCCCCACAAGAGCACCATAGTCTCACTAACGGACCACTTTATAGACCTAGCATTTAAATCACCCACGATCCCTATAACGCTGGTTTGATCTGTCAAATCAGTGGCCGCTTTTAACATCGCAAATCGGATTGAATTATATTACTTTGTCCAACACTAAGAAGTGGTTTGCACAAGGGATGCACATTTTAGTGATTTTTCAGCAAAATTTGAGGTATTTAGCCAATTAATTAGTAGTGAGATTTTTTTATATTTTATAAATACATACATGCATACATGCATACATACATACATACATACATACATACATATATACATATATATATATATATATATATATATATATATACAATTTTTGAGAGATTTTTTTTTTTTAAATTTGAACTTTTTTTTTTATTTGGTATGTTTACCCTCCCATTATTTGCAATTAAACCCTTGTGTACAGAGCATCAAAGAAACTTTCATTCATTATTATTAATATTTATTTGAATGCATGTTCTCCTGAAATTAATTTAACACTATAATCAGAAGATAATCGCTGCTGGTGGCTAATAGATGGCTAAATAGATAAGCTGATGTGCCCATATTCTCACAGAGCATTTATGTGATCTTTATCACCTAGATGAACATTAGCTCGTCTGGAGCACAAAGCATTAACTCAAGCATGGGATTAAATAGATTTGGGACAAAACGATTAGGTTCAGTACTATTAGCTTTTAATGGGCTAGAGTTAGCCACAGAGCTATGGAGTATGAAGCCGGATACTTTCACTAAAGTGAAAAGACTTAGAAGGTTTTTAGTAATTACTACAAATTAATTCAATTTTAAATGGAATTTACTAAAGACAATTCTCAAGTGAAGTGTGAAGCAGACCACATTATCCAGGGAGGCTGGGATCACTGAAGGGGTGTATTTGGATGCTCCTAATGATGGCAATACAAAAGAAAACATTAGCTTTCGCTAAAACCCTGCAACCCCAGTCCTGTAAAATGCCAGCGTCCATAGGAAGCAATTAGTTCCGAGCGAGAAACAATGTTTGCATGTATCTGTGTGTGTGTACGTAGGTTCACATGGACACACAACATCACAACAGTGTCAAAATGTCCATTCTTCTGTCATAATTACAGCCTTTGTACTTTTACAGATGTCAAAATGGTCTGGAAAAGTTCCTAGCTTTCTAGAACAAAGGCTCTTGACTGACTCATGGTAAAAGTGCATCTTTTCTCAATTTCTCAAATATTTCACAAAATTTCACAGTGTCTGTTATGTCTGTTTGTTTATGGCGTGATATTAGCAAGAAAATACAGAAGGGAGTGGATAAATTGGGGTTTGGGGTTTGTTGGGGGGTTGTGGGTTCAATGAAGGGGGTTGTGGGTTCAACATTGTGACACTCTTGGCACCTCCAATGAGCACACACAGACCAGAAGTCGTGCCCTTTAGCCAAACCGTAACTGACTGTCAGCCTTTCGGTGTGTCTCAAGAGGCTGAGCTAGTTAGCGCTATCTGTCAGGTTATGCTCTCGCCAACAAATGCCGTGTTTCTACCCTGAGATGGAGCTGAGGAGAGAAGGGGAGCTCCAGAGAGAAGCTGTCATCTTTTTTTCTCTCACTCTCTCTCTTTCCTCTGTTACCGAAGCGAGAGAGCATCTTTCCTTCTGGATATTCAGCTGGTGAAGGCTGTCCTGGAGAATGCCGCATCTGTCTAGAAAGTGTCACTCAAGCAAAACAGAGACAGCTCCCACGGGGCAGAATAAATTCATTCATGCCGTTAACCCCATGGCACCGCCAGCCCTCCTTGGAGCCAACATGTTACACACACACATATATGTGCACATGCACCCGTGTCTGTGTGGGTCTCCCAGAGATAATAGGTGACACGGAGGAAGAAACAGTGAGACTGGACTCATGTGTTTTGTGTATGTAAAATGACAGAATCCCAAATCTTTTCCTGAATCTAAGCCTCCCGGGCTAACTGTACAGCGTAACCAACCACAGCGTAATAAAGCACATTTTACTCAAATTGTGAGTGTGCCGCAGTCCGGATTTGCATTCAAAATTGAATGTGACGAGATGGGGGGGAAAAAAGTATAGTACATGACAACATAAATGCGAATAAATGCGTAATTCTAGTACAAGTACCAAAACAAACATACAGCATAAACAATATAGCCTGTGTCGACCGATTCATTAATAAATGACTCTTATGAGCTGATTCTTTTTTTTAGTGAATCAAAAGTATACAGTGAAACTAGTGTAATACAATTCAAGAAGAAATGACTCTTATGATCTGGTTCTTTTTAGATAAAAAAACACTCAGTATTGTAAACAGTATAGTTCTTTAATGAATCGTTCATCAAGTCAAGACTCAAGACTCGATTTACTGGAGATATTTATTCAGAAATCTTTCACTGAATAAACCCACAAGTTATTTACTTTTAGTGATTTTCCTCTTGAAATTAAGCATGTGTACTTCTGGCTTGTCTGAAATCAATACAATTACTGACTGGTTAATAAAATGTTTTAATTAAAATATAATTTATTTAAATAACACTTAAACTTGCATATAGACATTCAGTCAGTAATTATACTGATTTAGTCTGTACAAACGAAGTTGCACAAACTGTTTAACTATCCAGGATCCAGTGCATACCTAATAGAACAGTTCATCCAGAAAAAAAAAGAAAAAATAATTTACTCATTGTCGTATTTGATTACTTTATTGCTGAATTAGGTGACACTCTGGGAGATCTAGTATGAAAGGTACAGGTGCTTAGAGAGAGAGACAAGATAAGGAAATGAAGAGGAAGCAGGAAGAAGAGTCAAGGAAAGCAAGATGCAGAGAAAAGGAGCACTTAAGGAAGTTGGTTATAAAATTGCAAAGTGGGAAGCTCACAGTGGTGGATGTTATCTTAGGCAGGGTGGAAAAGTAGGCCTGAAAAACTGATTTTGTGAAGAATGAAGCGTCGAGGGCCAGTTGGGAGGAGGGAACAGCGGTTTTTGGGAGGTGAGCGGATTTATGAGCCGAAGAAGAGATATTAGGAGAAGAGAAATTTTCTTCAACAATACTATCTGCACCTCTTAGTCCTAATTGGCTCTTATCTCTCAGTATCTGTAAACAGTCCGCTCTGTGAACTGCGAAATGGAGAAAGAAATGGGGAGAGCGCTCACTGAAATATTCTCCATAAATTAGATTTATATTCATTACATTTCCAGAGTGGCTGTTTTAATTTGTCAGTCACCAGGAACCTTATCGTTCAGACCATTTAAAGGCCTTCAAATGGTGTCTGGATCCCAATGGCCAACAAAAACATAAAGACAATTTCTCTTCATGTTCCTCATAGCTAAGAAAATAAAATAGTTTCTAACCATTTATTTGATTCTCCCAGGAGAACAAAGTTGAAATAAAAAGCAGTTTTAAAAGGGGAAAGATGACATTAAAACAAACTAATTAAGACAAGTTTCTCTGTTTCTTCAGATGCTGCAGTTTGTTTTTGTAGAGCAAGTACGTAATGGTACGTCATTTTATTTCAGTGCCCTTTGAGTTTTCTTGTTACTGTGTAATTTTTCTTTTAACTTGTGCTGTTTCAGGTTACCTTGTATTGTATGACATGACGAATTGAAATGTTTACCAAGTTTTTTGTCCATTTGTATTTTTCTAATGGAATTTTAGGAGAAACATCTAATATAAAGTTAATTCAAAGAAACTCAATTAAATCTCTGAGCTATGAACAGGCAAATCTCTTCTTTTTCCTGAGTTTTTCCTCATTTATTGGCCACTAAAAATAGCATACTTTAATATATATATATCAGTTTATGAAATAATAAATGCCTACGGCATGTATCTAATTGTATTGATCAGACATGTTCAAATTTCTCTTTGTGTGTATATATATACACTTGTGCTCAAAATTATTCATACCCTTATGATCAAAGAAAGCTGTGAAAATAAATCTGCACTGTTAATCCATTTGATCTTTTATTTAAAATTTTTTACAAAAATCTAACCTTTCATTGGAGAATAAGAATTTAAAATGGTGGGAAAATCTCATTATGAAATAAATGTTTTTCTCTAATACACATTGGCCACAATTAATTATACTCTTTTATTAAATAATTTTTGCAACCTCCTTTTGCCAAGATAACAGCTCTGAGTCTTCTTCTATAATGCCTGATGAGTTTGGAGAACACCTGACAAGAGATCAGAGACCATTCCTCCATACAGAATCTCTCCAGATCCTTCAGATTCCCAGCTCCATGTTGGTGCATCTCTTCTTCAGTTCATCTCACTCTTTTTCTATAGGGTTCATGTTAGGGGACTGGGATGGTCATGGCAGAAGCTTCATTTTGTGCTCATTGACCCATTTTTGTTTTGGTTTTGATGTTTAGTTTTGGATCATTGTCCTGATGGAAGATCCAACCACGGCCCATTTTATAAGATTTCTAGCAGGGACAGTCAGGTTTAGAATTTTTTTTATTTACTAGAATCCATGACACCATGTGTCTGAACAAGATGTCCAGGACCCTTTAGCAGAAAAATAGGCCCACAACATTAAAGATTCAGCAGTATATTTAATTATACACATGGGGTAAATTTTTACCCCTGTGTGCACCAAACCCATCTTGGGTGTTAAAAAGCTGCTAAAAAGCACATTTTTATTTCCATCTGATTATAACACCCAGTCCCGTTTGAAGTTCGAGTAGTGTCTGGCAAATAAATATGCTGGAGATTGTTTTTGGATGAGAGTTTTTTTTTTTTTTTTTTTCAAACAAAATGTGGTGATTTTAGGTTCTGTTTGATGATTTGTTTTTTTTTTTAGAGACTTTTTTGACCCAGAGACTCAACTAATCTCTACAGTTCTCCAGCTGTGATCCTCGGAGAGTCTTTGGCCACTCAAACTCTCCTCCTCACCGTGCATTAGGACGATATTTGAATGTCTGCTCTTCCAGGCAGATTTGTAACGTTTTCTGTTGATTGGATTGCCCTTAGCATTCATACGAAAGTTTTAGAATTTATCTTAAGAATTTTGTTAATTTCTTTCTTAAGAAGATTTTTGTGAATTTGGCCCCAGGTTTAAAATTCTTGGTTCTATTTGTTGACATATTAGATGAGAGGGCTTTTACAGAGAGGATTCTGGATATCTTATTTTGTGCTTTAGTAAATTAGAGAAAACTGACAATAGCCTTAAAAAATCTATTTTCGTCATGTTTTTCTGAGTAAAAGGACCTATAACTCAGGATAAGAATGATATATCAACAAATCCTTCTGTAAAAGCCTTCAGAATATAGTTAAGTATAAGACTGGAAAAGTTGGTGCTTGTAGGTGCTACTGAAGTGGATATATCTGACTCTGAGTGTGAGAAAAAACGGCCTTCAAAGTTTTATATTGTATAATTGCATACATTTCTATGAAACCCCCAACCTTCAAACTAAATATATATTCAGTTCATTAATATCAGTAGTGTATGATATTTAAAACACACGGAAATTGATAAATGATTAAATTATTAATAGCAATAGCCTTAAGCTGAAGAGAACTACCTTAACAAACACACATAACAACAGTCACACAAACGGCAAACGGGCTGTCCCTGTTTGTTGCATGTCCATTTATAACTATTTTATTCTAATTCTGACGGGGTTTCATCGTCTAATCTGTTGTTGTTTACTTTCTTTTTACTAGCTCTTACTACTTCTTTTCTGTGAACGTTTATGAGCTGAATTCGGTGTTGTCTGCATTTTCTCTCAGGCGGAAAATACACAAGGAAGCAGCAGCGCGCATCACGTAGTGGGAAATTCACATCGACCAATCAGATGTGGTTTTTGGCTGCAAACTTTCGCCGTTGGTTATTTCTACAAAGGAAATGCCCATATTTGGATTAGACAGCGCTGTGTATGAGACTGAGAGCTTTATAATGATACCAGGCATGACATGTTTCTATGAATGGAGACGGCACGGGAGCTTGCGTTAGAAGGCTAACTTTTGATGAATCTTAAGGCGCAAGTTGACAAAATATAATGAAATAACCACTTTAATGTATAATGTTTATCGAAGCATATGTGTAGCAATATTCAATTTGCAATGCAATATGCAAAATGGCAATGCATTTCTGTATTTAAATTTACATTTTACATACCATGTGTGCAACATTTGGAGCAAAATGATAATTCAAATTGAATAATATAATTTACATTTACTATTTCCTACACTAGTTTTAACATATTATTTAAACATATATTTTAATGCTTTATAAGTTGCAAAATTAAAATGAAAATGTATTACAGAAATTATTAGATGTGTTTAACATGTATTAAAATGATCATTTAAATGTTATTTTTCTTAATTGCATTTACACTCACAGTTAAGATACTTGCGAATGCATTTTCATTATATGGTCTGCAATGAATGTAGCAAAATTCAATGTGAAATTGAAAATGCAATCCGAGCCGATCAAGTCTCCGCCCCCGCCCTGTCCATCACTGCATCAAGGCGGGGCCAGGTGTTGGAAACATGGCGGCAGCAGAGCTATTAGAGCGAGGCATTTACTGTCAGATGAAGTGGAACAAGAACACAGAAATAATCACGCGCGTCTGTCAGTGACTGTTCTGTGCGACCAGTACGTTATTAGAACCATATATATTTATGGTTAAAACGTCTCGCAGAGAACGCGCCTGGCGCTCGTGCACCTTGACGAGGGCGGTCGCGTGTCTGCTGAAGTGAGCGGTGTGTAAGATTATTTTACTCTTAAATAATCTTACACAAGCTGTCCAAGATTATTGTTTGCTATATCAGTATGGTTGTATTTTTTCTCTTTGTTTTTGATTGTTGTTAAAAGCATCAATTATATTAATAAAACAATGTGTAGTCCATCTGGATGGTGACAACAACAAGCTTCTTCCCGGATTGGTGACATCACAAAACCTGTTGTTTGGGGGTGTTAGGAGGATGAGGTTTTGACCCATGAAGGCGAGTTAATGGATACCACACAAGTAGTGTGCAAACTATGCGCAAGAGTTGCCGGTGAAGAAGACTTGAGGCTTATATTACATCTTGTGAAAACGGCATTAAAGGGCCCCTTTAACACTTATTTTGCTGCCTTTCAAGCACTAGTATTTTCTGTATAAAATGCAAGTGTAGTCTTTAGTAGCAATGTGAAATAAAACACACAATAATTGTGATTATTATCCCAGTTGAGTATAAAAGTACCATTAACAGAATTGCACAGGGAAGCTATTGCATTATAAAAGTACTGTTTCTGCACACTGCAATAGGAGGTGGGCTGTGCCTTGTTTGGCCCTGCATCTCACTTTCATCCCTACCATGTGGCTAAATGAACTCCAGAGGTGGGCCACCATGCCTGTGTGAAATCTGCACTTACACCTGGGTCTTTGGCGATCCCCTGTGGACCAGAGACCCCAGCTGGAGACTGGAGGCTTAGGAGGAGATCAGTGTTTATGAGGTGGGCGGTACGGCCACGGTGGTCCTACTCCTGTGACCGAAGTGTCTCTCTGTATTTGTAGTGTGTACTTGTATACGTTTACACAGCTCTGTAACCTTGAAAGCGTGAGATCAACTGCCGCTGTCCCTTCAGTATTGTTTGAAGTGCCGTGGTGTTTTTTTTTTTTTTGGGCCCTGAAAAACTCTTCAAAGGCTGCAGAGTAGCTGTTTACATTGAATAGAGTTTGAAGTCTCCGAGAATCTGTGCGAGTGATTTTGTTTGCGCTCAGGTGATTCTGCAGGACGTGACCAGTGACGAGAATGTGTCCCAGAGTAGAGAGAAATATATTTGTCTGTCTGTCATACATATGTAATTAAATTATACATACAATATATATTTGATTAAATACATACAGTGCTTTATAATCCAATGAAAGTTGAGCTTTATAACGCGTTGAGCATTATATTTCAGTTTAGCACAAATTTAAATATCTGATATTTTACATTTTTAGATGTTTTTAATTAGAAGAAAATGTCAAATGCTTCTAGCTATCGATCTATCAGCTAAACTTTAGATTCTTCAATTATATGTTGTATATGAATGCATATTTTCATTTTTTTGTTTTGTTTTTAAATAAACCCCATCCTTCTGAGGACCCCTTTATATAAAAATTTTCAGTCACAGGTGTGGGTTTATCACATTTATCGACTTCAAAATCGTTTTGTCCAACAAATCACATCAAATATGAAGTCCTTGAGTGTTTGTATGAGTGTGTCTGTGTCTATATGCTTTGTATTGATTTGTAGTGCTGCTTTTATTGTAGGACTATACTTGATTTATCAGTTTAGTGTGCTTTATTGGCATGACAAAAACTATACATTTCCAATCTGAAGGGCTTACATTTTAGATGCATGCAATGAGAACCATACAAAAACAAAAATAAAATAGTACAAATGGAGTAAACAATTACTATTAACAAACACTTTTGCACTTAAACATCGCTTTGAGATCTTTGAGTGTGTGTTTTTGTTAATTTTGTATTGTACCCCATGCATGACAAACCTTGGTTTTGTGTTTATGAAGGTATCTTACTCGTGGTAGGCTATTTGTTGAAATCAATTCAGGTAAATCAATTATAGTAGTTATTAATATTTTATTAACTGATCCCAGATGAGATAAGAACAATGAGTAAAATATTTCCCTATCTTTGTCATTGGCTGGTCACCTCCCCCTCCCCTTAGTTTGTAACTAAACACCTTCAGTGGCCAAGGACACATAAAATTAGTTTAAAGTCTATAAAATGTGTCAATGGAGAGACAACACTTGCAAGATGTAGTTATACATTCAGTTACAAAAAAGAAATATGCTTTATTTTACTTGTTTGTATTGGTTTGAAATGACTCAGGGCTTATGTCTGTTGTAAAAGTGTTTTTCAGTACGCAGGGCTGTGAACTCTCAGTAGGAGGTGGCTGAGATCTCTGAAGGTAAACCGCCATGATGCGGATGGTCCCTTTGATCGCACAAAATGCACATTACGCCCAGTCCGCTCCAGCAGAGAGCAGATGGCCATTAAATTTACCGTTTTATTTTTTACAGCCTTTTTTTTTTTAACTTAAACGTGGCTTGAAGATTTACAAGTCCTTTTATCGCTGTCGTTTAGGAGGCTGAGCACGCTGATTAGAAACATTCAACGTGCAACAAGAAGAAGAGAAATGTTTCATAAATGCTTATCAGAATCACTCATCTTGTCTCTAATTCCCTCCACACTAAAACCCCTTCCCTGTTTGGAGTCCCAAATCTGACAAAACAAAGTCTAGCAATAGACTGGTCGTGTGAATCTGATTAAGCCTGATTGTCTGGGCTTTGAACTCAGGGATGGGGTGGGAGGGTATAACATTGCCTATAATCTGTGCTTGATCCAGGCCGTGGTAGTTTATTAGAGAACAATATTCTTGAGTCTTTGTTTAGTTATTTTGTGCAGGGGGTCATGGCTAGTGTGTTTAAGAGCGCTTCATGAAAGAGAAAAACACGTTTACAGCCATGTTTAGTTACTGTAGCTCACAGTCTTGCTGGATTATAACACTCCGCTTCTGCAGGTCTGCTCAGACAACAAGCGGCGAATGTCACACCTCCATTCAAGCGTGCCACAAATACTCGTTAATCTTCATGTCAGTCTACACAGGCGTGCTGGTCTAATTACCCCAACTTGATTAGTCACTATGTGGAGAGGGGGAAAAAAAAATCACTTTAATAATGTCTGCCCTGTGCTCGCCTTAGTGCTAACTGACCACCTGGGAGTAGGGATAAAAGGGAAAATGCAATTAAAACCCCCACATTTTTCTGTTTTGCACAAACAATTGAGTGACCGAACAACAACAAAAAAAAAAGAGAGAAAAAAAGGGTAAAGTAAGCATCACAAAACGCAAACTGTATAGCCTGACCTACTTTGTGTCTAGCTGTCTTTGATAACTTTTAATTTACTGCAAGAATAAGAGTAGTTTATCCTCTTATTCCAAACAGAATATTATCAGACCATCGTTTGTGATAGAAAGAGAGCTCATCTGTGGTTTGCTTAACTATGTGTTGCCGTTGGAATATTATGAAGCTTTATTATGCAGAATGAATAGGATTCTTTTGGATTGTGCCCAGCACCGGGATTGCAGCCACAATTCCATGTCCACCAGATTTCTGCATCGCAGTATTATCTGTGAAAATGCCCCGTGGAGTTTGTCCCTTTCTTCCCCTTGTCTGACGCCACAGCGGAATAAAATCTAATATATCATGAGTCAGTGGTCTATTGTTGTACTTGCTTTCCTTTCTTAGATGCATCTGTTGTCGATAAATGTTGTGGTTTGGAATCCATCACCCAACCAGAGTTGAAAGAATCTTCAGCAATGTGCACACACGTTCACCGGCATCAGCACATTTGTTGTTCGGGATGGTGTCCCTCAACTTTTACCTTCCCCTATTTAACAATGGGTGGCCATTTTGGGTCAAAGGGCATTACATTACGGGGCAAAAAAGGCCAAAGTTCCTGACAGGGCAATTTGAGATTCATTCTGTGAAGGGTTAGTCCTCACAATAGTGGCCCGTGAAGTGGACAGTGAGGCCTAGTTAGTCTAATGAGTATTAATCAGAACTCACTGGTGCCCTTCACACCTGACCTGCATCCACCAAATGCAATTAAGAGAGGTGAGAAGGACTATGTCAGCGTGTGTCTTATTTATAAATAGCTAAGATTCGTATTCTAATGGGTGTACGGCATCATTAAGAGGGGTTTAATATTACCTGGCATTTTATTGCATATAGCTGCATATTTACCAGCGTCTGTCTCAGTCTTTCTTTGTTTACCATTCTGTTAATTCAGTGGCTAGACAACACAATTGATCAGATTCTGTTTTGTCTGCTTTTACAACCAGAACATGTCCAAATTCATTTTGCATGGGTTTTTAAAATTGTATACACATTTTGGATGTGTTCATGTTGCATTGCTCATTTGCTGTACTGCATAACATTGTTTCTTTATTGGCAATATCATGGCAAATAATTGCAATCATAATGTACAGCTAAAAGAAATATAGACTTCTTTTCTTTCAGGGTGTTGTTAAGTGAAATCTAAAGTAATACTTCAATTATGCTAATTCCCAAGAATAATTAGATTAGAGAGTCTTAGACTAGCACAGAAATTCCAATCAATTATTGTTGGATTCCGAAACAAAACAAAAATGAATTAGAAATGAAAACCGAGAGCAGCTTAGCAGCCTTTTTTCTTATTATATCGTAAATAAGATAGGCTCAAAAGAACAGGAGTTTAACTGACATCCTGGGAGGAGGTTATTAAATTCTAATTATAAGGATGTTCCTCCGGTGGAAACAGAGAAGCTAAAAATTCTCATTATGGCGAAAAATGAAAGAGGCCTCAGTTTTACTGTTAGCTGATTAAGGATCAACTTCAGAAACCTTGGCAAGCCAGTCATTGTATCTGTAGTGAAATTAAAACAGTTGACTCAGGATTATATAATGTGGCCAAATGTACATCTGGCGTCTTTCTCAAGACATAGAGTTATAGTTAAGCTTAATATGCTTTGACTGAAGAAAGTTTTAGTTTTTTGGTAAATTTTGATCAGTTACGAGCAGAATGTCACAAAAGTAGAGTTTATGTTAGTTTTTTTTTTATAAAAGTCTCTTGGGCTCACCAAGGCTGCTTTAATTTGATTAAAAAATACAGTAAAACAGTAATATATATATATATATATATATATATATATATATATATATATATATATATATATATATATATATATATATATATATACACTCACCTAAAGGATTATTAGGAACACCTGTTCAATTTCTCATTAATGCAATTATCTAATCAACCAATCACATGGCAGTTGCTTCAATGCATTTAGGGGTGTGGTCCTGGTCAAGACAATCTCCTGAACTCCAAACTGAATGTCAGAATGGGAAAGAAAGGTGATTTAAGCAATTTTGAGCGTGGCATGGTTGTTGGTGCCAGACGGGCCGGTCTGAGTATTTCACAATCTGCTCAGTTACTGGGATTTTCACGCACAGCCATTTCTAGAGTTTACAAAGAATGGTGTGAAAAGGGGAAAACATCCAGTATGCGGCAGTCCTGTGGGCGAAAATGCCTTGTTGATGCTAGAGGTCAGAGGAGAATGGGCCGACTGATTCAAGCTGATAGAAGAACAACTTTGACTGAAATAACCACTCGTTACAACCGAGGTATGCAGCAAAGCATTTGTGAAGCCACAACACGCACAACCTTGAGGCGGATGGGCTACAACAGCAGAAGACCCCACCGGGTACCACTCATCTCCACTACAAATAGGAAAAAGAGGCTACAGTTTGCACAAGCTCACCAAAATTGGACAGTTGAAGACTGGAAAAATGTTGCCTGGTCTGATGAGTCTCGATTTCTGTTGAGACATTCAGATGGTAGAGTCAGAATTTGGCGTAAACAGAATGAGAACATGGATCCATCATGCCTTGTTACCACTGTGCAGGCTGGTGGTGGTGGTGTAATGGTGTGGGGGATGTTTTCTTGGCACACTTTAGGCCCCTTAGTGCCAATTGGGCATCGTTTAAATGCCACGGCCTACCTGAGCATTGTTTCTGACCATGTCCATCCCTTTATGACCACCATGTACCCATCCTCTGATGGCTACTTCCAGCAGGATAATGCACCATGTCACAAAGCTCGAATCATCAAATTGGTTTCTTGAACATCACAATGAGTTCACTGTACTAAAATGTCCCCCACAGTCACCAGATCTCAACCCAATAGAGCATCTTTGGGATGTGGTGGAACGGGAGCTTCGTGCCCTGGATGTGCATCCCATAAATCTCCATCAACTGCAAGATGCTATCCTATCAATATGGGCCAACATTTCTAAAGAATGCTTTCAGCACCTTGTTGAATCAATGCCACGTAGAATTAAGGCAGTTCCAAAGGCGAAAGGGGGTCAAACACAGTATTAGTATGGTGTTCCTAATAATCCTTTAGGTGAGTGTATATATATTTAAGTTGTATAGTTTATATATTTTAAAAAGTATTTTATTCCTTTGATGGCAAAGCTGGATTTTCAGCATCATTACTCCAGTCTTCAGTGTCACATGATCCTTCAGAAATCATTCTAATATAATGATTTGGTGCTCAATAAACATGTCTTCTTATTATCCCAGTTGAAAACAGTTGTGTTGCTTATTATTTTTGTGGAAACCATGATACACTTTTTCAGGATTCATTCATTTAATAGAAAGTTCAAAATAACAGCATGCATTTAAAATATAACTCTTCATTTATGTCTTTACTGTCACTTTAGATCAATGTTATGCATCCTTGCTGAATAAAAGTCTTAATTTATTGTTTTAATAGTTGAACGGTAGTGTGATGCAAAGTAAAATGTATTTGGTATATGTGTTTTTTATTAAACTCACTATACAAAACTCACCTCCAAGATAGGGTGTTGTGGGTGTTTGCCACGCCATTGCTATGCAGTTGCTAAGGTGTTTTGAGTGGTTGTTCAGTGTGTTTCTATGTGGTCACAAAGGTGTTCAGAATGGTTATGGTGTGTTGCTATGCAATTGAATAGTTGATGTACTGTACCAGTGATGGTTCATTTCCTAGCCTGCACTGCTTGTTTTCACAAAACATCTCCTGTGCCCCAACCCTGTATCTGAGACTTAAAATGGAAAAGACTGAGGTGAAAATACAAGCTTTTGCACACGGAAGGCTTCCTAGGTAAAATGAAAGAGATAAAAGAGTCAAGAAACTCCGATGTACACAATTACAGAGACATACGTAGCTACCATGTTGGTTCGCTTTGAAGCCTTGAGCATATTTGTTGGTGAGATTAATAAGGGACCTCCTGGTAAACCTCATCAGACATCAGTGAAGTGAGAAATGAGAGAATGAACAAATAGCAACAGGAAATAAAGAGGGGTTGTTGCATATCAGCAGATCCATGACATTGGAAGGAAGAGCACTTAATCCATGCACACACCCTTTAGTTGACATTATCCCCATTAGAATAGGCAAACATCAGGCACAGGAAGAGGTCTTTCTCTGAACCAACGATTACATTTGAATAAAGTGCAAACTATTAAAGTTGATTTAAGTATTAAACCTGTCCATTTAACCCTCTTACACAGCCTTGCAGGGTGTTCTCTCTTGGCTATTGAGTTTTGTTAATTTGAGGAGCGGCAGTCAGAATTGATCCCTGACCGGCAGTAAGAGAAGTTTTACTGGCTCTCAGCGCATGCTCAAAGCCCACTTTAATAAAGCTAGCCTGTCACAAGCCGTTAAAGTTGGAGGTGAGAGCCATAAACAAACACAGATTCTGTACACGCAATCGCCTTTCACAGCAATCTTCCAAAACCACAATGCAGAAAACTAAGCCTTTCTCATCATAGTCTGTACACTGCTGTAAAACCAACAGCAATTAGGTGCGCTATAATTTACATAAGCGACGGATCATTAAAGGTCCTATTAGATGTCTTTTACAGGCATATCGACTGTTTGAGTTTGTGTGTGGATGGGGTGGGGTGGGGTGTTGGTGCCTAACCTTTTTTAATTAGTAGTGCTTGCTATACTTTATAATAGTAGGTATTGCTCATACTGAGGATTAGGAGTTTGAACTAATCCCAAAGACTGAGTACTATGCTTTGGCAGGTAACTGGTCCCTCATCGTTTGTGCTGCAGACATAAATGATTCCTCACATCGAGTGGCTTCTTGAGAGATGCTGTGCTGTTACTTTTTTCGAAGAGATTAGACTGACGATTTTCCTGGTGGGCAATAAAATGAGACCAAGAAAACATGCAACACACTAATGATAACTCAGAGCACATTAAACAATTACCAACACATTAAGAACCACTCAAAACATCTTAGTAACTGAATAGCAACACATTGGCAAGCACTCAGAATAATTTAGCAACCACATAGCAACACCCTGGCAACCACCCACAATACTCTAGTATAACTATATTTATTTGTTTGGTTATTGTCGTTGTGGGTTTTGGTTCTTTTTAGGGCTGGGTATTGATACAGATGTCCCTATTCGATTCCATTCCGTTTTGCCAGATCTCAATTCAGTAAATCATTTTCACTGGCCCCACCACAAAAAAAGTCATACGTTAATAATATAATTGTTGTTTTTGTTGTTCTTGATACCACAGCTGAAACTACCTACTAATATAAATTTCGAATACTGTTAAAAACAAGTAAACAGTCATTAATAAAAAAAAAAAGAACAAATAATCAAACTATAAGCAATAGCACAAAGAAATAAATACAACAGAACACCAATACAAATGAAATGAACTGTTTTTCAGGTAGGTTTTACAGTTGAAATTTTTCAGAAATTAATACGAAAAAAAAGGTAGATTCATGGCTTTTGAGAATCAATATCGAAATGACCACATTTTTAAAAACGATTAATCGAAAAATCTATTTTTCTTAACTTTTGCTGTTGTATGCTTTTTAAATAATTGAAATAATTTGGTGAGGTGATATGGCATGTAATGCGGTCAAGACCTGCCTGGAACTACTTTAGCGGTGCGTTTCCCTGAAAATAATTGCACACCTTAGAACGTTCGCCAACCAATCAGATTCAAGGATTCAACAGCCCTGTAGTATAAATTTAATTAAAATGTAGTTTAATTCTGAAATTGCGAAACGTTGCAGTGTGAATATGAAAGGAACTGTGTTGTGGCCTCCACAACATTGTTAGTGGTTGATGGAAGGTTGGTCTGGTCTATGCAGATAGGCCTTATCGACAGCAGAGGTGGATGAGATCTGCTCCCAGACGTGCCAGGTGAGGAGACACTGTCATGGATCAGACACTCCCACCGGTTACACAATACCACTGCACTTTATATTCAGCCTGTGAAGAGTGGGGCGGAATTTCCAGAGACAGTCAATGAGGTGTTTTTCAAAAGAAAATTCTGTAATTCTTGTGCTGTCACAACAGTGCAGAGATAGCCTTCAGCTCTAAGATTTCTCTTGTGCTTCCTGTGCGTCCGGTGATGGGGATCTGTCTTCAGAAGGAATGATCTGAAATTGAATCTTCTTAACTACTCTCTTGGCTGCCAGATCTGAATGTATCTCTCTTCCCATCGTTTTATTCTGTAGCTGAAATGCTGGGAAGTGTTTGTGGCACAAGTATCTGTATTCGGTTCTTCCAGTGGACACGAATGGAAGGGTTTGATTTATTAGACCCTGGAGTTAATGATCAACAAGATGCCCACAGCGTCAAGGACACGCTGGGTTTTTATAGGAAATTGAGTCAAAACATCTTTAGGAAAATAGGATGTAACTGGTTATATGTGTCAACAATCAACTTGTTGAATATTAACAAGTCGATTTTGATAATGATAGTGGTTACGCTCTGTCTAGCTGTTATGTAAAGGCCTCTCTAATAAGGGTCATTTGAATAGAAACAAGCCTAATTATACAGACATTTAAGTGTAGCATAGTACATTTTTAAAATGTGTTGTTTTGCACAACCCAACTTGTGTGAGTAGTGTAAGTTTGTTTTAGCTGCTGAGAATGCCTTTTACATGACAAAATTTAAAGCTGCTATGGTTCTAGTGGTTATTTCTGTATATTTCATGACAAAACTTTAAACAACAGAGTAGAAGCTCATTATTTAGACATCCATAGTTATGTCACTGGGCTTCCTCTTGTTTCAGTGTTAAATGGCCTTGGCTTGGATTTGATTTGAGATTCTTTCTCTCTCCATAAGCATGTGCTTTCTGATTACTGATAATGGTGCATGCATAATATGAAAGACGTTAGCCAGTGTATGACTGCGCCTTCATTATTCTACAGCCTCTTAAAGCCGTATGCTAAAGCTGTATTACTAATGGGCCGTATAGCGGAAGGTGACAAAGGAAATGCGACAGGAGAGAAAACACTAAAGCGACTAAATCTTTCTTGGGTGATGTGCTGTGTGTAGGTACTTTATCACATTTGGGAGTATCTGCAGTATCTTGTTATGTGCTGGAATCACGTTTTATTTGCTATTATGTATCAGAAGTTTTTAATAGGCAAATCTGATACTTATTCAGGTTATGTTTTAGAGAAAGTCTATTGTAACTTGAATATTGATGTTGGTAACATTTATTGATACGGACACAGTTGCACTTATTACTAGTTTCATCTCACACAAATAATCTGTACGACCAAATTCTTATAAATGCCGAATTGGCTAATTTTATATATTATGTGTACTGCGAAGTCTTACACACAGTAACAACTTAGTGAGAATGAGGGTTGTATTAGTGATGACCTCTCCACCTGGCCACAGAGACAGACACTCTGGGGCCATCCTGGAGCTGCTGGACACATTAAATCGTCCCGTCCTCCTCTCTTCCTCTTTTCCTTCTGCATTCCTGGCCTTTTCTTTTTGTCCCCAGGGCTGCTAGTTTAGCTAATGACCTCGGAGATTGCCTGAACCACTATCTATTTGCCAACGTAAAGATAGTTTTTTGAGCCCTTGAAATTTTATCCGAGAAGATCAGTGTTGCAGCTGGCCTGTATGTCCCATGTTAGGGTTAGGGGAAGAGGTCAGACTTTGGCCCGGCACCCTGGTGAGCATTTAGGGCTATACAGGATGCTCTGGAGTCCTGACTTTTTATGTCTTTATATGAGTGAAAACTTTAGAGGCGCTAGCTTGTAGCCCCTTTAAAATGTTTTAATTTTTTTAACATCATGGATTAGAATTGGCCCATCATTTAAATGCCTCTCTCTCTCTCTTTGTATACAGTTTTTCAGCTCTCTGCATTTTACTTTATATTTTATCACCTCCAGATAAGTGAGCTGTCACAAAAAGTGACAGACAATGATGGAGGTCATTCTCAACTTGTCAACGGACACCAGTCAATGTCTTTTTGGCAGACGACAACCCTCTGTTTTTTTAGGTGTTTTTTCTCTCTCTTTCGTTTAGAATGCATAGCTACCAGGAGATGTGCTGGCCGTTCTGCGTGTTAAGCTCCTCTCACCAGAATTTAGAGTGCAGACTCAAAAAACCTCGCCTACAAGGGCATTATTCCCCCGCTCTTCTTTATCAGCCTCCACAAAAGTGGGTCTCAGTGCTGCGATTTCATGCTTTCAGCTTACTAATAGCATTATACAAAATACCATTACCCTGGGAAGGACATTGCCGCACAAAAAATTAAGGCAGAGCTTATTTTGGCCAACTGAGTGTTTTTGCAACAAAAAAGAGAACTTTTTTCCTTGCGAATCACACTGCACTGTGATCCTTCACACAATAAAAGCTCTGATACGCTATTTTTTCCCTTTAGGTTGTTTATTGTTTACTGTGTATTTGCATGGCTGTTTTGTTGGGATCATTGGTTTCAGGCCTTCAACTTCAAGAGCAAGCAGTGATGTTTCAATACTTTATTCTAGCTTCCATTGTAGAAAAAATGAAATGATCCAGCATGTTATATAAAGTAATAGTTCATCCAAAATAAAAATCTGTAATTATTTAGTCATGTTTTTTATATTTGCATTATTATTTACTCCTTGTTATTCCAATCCCATATGACTTTAATAGATGGAACACAAAAGTGTAAATGTGAGAGTTAATGAGGATGGGGGCTGTCAAGCTTCAAAAGTATGATAAAGCACCATGAAAGTGTCATAGAAGAAGAATAGACCGAAATGTGAGTTGAAATTTTAGAAATTCCACTGATAAGAATTAAAAAATAAGATTGGTTCAAAAATCAGATATCTTTTATGAACTCTCATAAATACACCCAAGACAGCCAGGGCTTATATTAAGGTTTTCTTCTTAAATTGTGCTCTGTTTCTTTCACAAATCTACAGTATAAGAAGACCTGGAATGTAGACTTTTATGGCACTTCTGTGGTGCTTTTTTGTAATTTAGGAGTGGCCAAGATATAGAGAACATTCACATTTTGTCTTCCACAAAAGAAATAGTCATACAGGTTTGGAATGACATGAAGGTGAGTAAATGATGACAGAATTTTCATGATTGGATGAACTATTCCTTTAATTGATGTGCTCAATGGCACTCTGTTTACTCAGGTGCCTCTCCTTCCCTTGTTTTTCCTCTTCATCTTCTCTCTTGCTCGCTCATTCTCTCTCTCTCCCTCTCTTTGGTGAATAATGAACAAACCCTTTGAAAGCAGATGTTGCCTCTTCATCAGCCTTCTCAGAGAGACCCTCTTGAAAAAATTAGTTTGTTTAAAAAAGGAAAAAGAGATAGGAGAACAGCATCAAAGTACCGAATGACTGATGTTAAAAATGGCCAAACCGTGGCGGTGTGACAGAAACAATACCTCTGGCACATCTCTGGCTAAGCACCATGAACGATAATGATATTAGACATGGCCCAATGAAAATCCCCAACCTGACCCTTGAGAAACCCTCTTCATGTGCCTTTTTTGGTCTTCCTGTACTTAGTTGCCATGTCGATGAAACAGTTGTAGATTCGTTGAGTTTTTTTATAGGGATTCTGTCAATATTTGCTCCCACTTTCATTCATGGAACATGAAAGATTAATATACACACTATAGTGTTTTGAAGCCATACAAAAGCTTTGCATAGCAAGTAAGCTTTTTGATGCTTTTATGGTGCTTTTGCACCTTTTTTGAAGCTTTTAAGCACCAGTCCCATTCATTGTCATTGTATTGAATGACATTAGATCTACTTTTTTTAAAATTATTTATAACTTTCTTCATGGATTATTCATGTTACCGGACATTAACTTGTCATGATGTAAAGAAAAACAAGCAGTCAATAATTAAGCCAGGAAAGAAGGAAGGAAGGATGGGTTAAGAGGCTAGTCTTTTATAGTAGAAACAGAAAATCTATAAAATAAATTATTCCGCCATTCTCAAGAGGTCAGCTCATGATTTTCATGGAAATGTAGCTTGAAAGAAACTTGTGCATATTAGCATGCATCAGCTCTTGTAAATCAAGAAGGCTTTGGCCTTTAGATCTAATGAGAACATATTGAAGTGTTTTAGTGAAAAACATGTCAGATTGCATATCTTTTATCCAATCAGTACTTTGCAGATTGAATCAAAATGATATGGGATAAAACTTGCAACAGCTTGTGCTCTAAACAAGCAAGAAATCAATAATTCAAAAAAAGTCTACAGATGACTATTATTTTCTGGTTTGCATTCACATCCAGCTCATCAGCAGATACTCTTTGGAACAGATATTTTGTCGCTTAGAAGATTTTACTAACTCATATTTTTAGTGGTCACTTGAAAATGGCAGATTCCTCAGTCACAGACACAGGCAATTAGAAGTTTCCTTTTGCTGAACTGTTGCTGAATGATTAAGTGTCTCACTACAAGGTCATTGAATAGTCACATAGTCGAAAACTGGAAAAGTGATGCTCAACCTCTCTCTTTAATTCTGATTTGACTCTTGATGTGGAATGTAACTGACAATGTTCAAGCTGAATAGATGGAAGAATTAAAAAAAAGAATTAGCTAACCATTGTGAAAACATTTATAAGAGCCTGAACAGCATTGCTTTTAAGAACTTTCATTCAGCATTAAGCATTGCATGGAACGATTCCGAGACCTTCGCCCAGGACAGGAAATGCTGGAAAGCCCTTACTGCCTAATTTGCTACCTAGCAAGGGAGGATCTAAGTGTAAGTAAGAATAGCATTGCAGGATAGAATAGGTTTAGCTTTCTATCTAAATGAGAAAAACGTGCTTTCTGACTGCAGCTCACTCATCCAAACAGTGAGATCACAATGTGAAAGGAGCTTGCATGCCCTGCAACGGTTGACCCTTGATGTTTCTGCTTTGTTGCACATGTTGGTGATAATAAAGTTGGCGGCATTTATTCCTGTGCCAGGACAAAAATCTTTGAAGTAATTTTATATGGAAGATTGAACAATATAAAAAATGAAATACAGAGTGAAACTACTTCTAAATGTCTTAAGCTACTTTTGCTTGATTGATCACAGGTGCTTCTTGTGTTATTTTTAATGAACCACTTTTTTTCCTCAATACAGGACGTGACCTCCCTAAAGCGTCTTCCTGAATAGTTCTGCTTGACTAGAGATTATTAATCATGTTAAATGTTCCAACCGGGTCATTTGTCAGGGGTTAATCAGGGCGGTATTTGTCAACCTCTGGCTCCAAGGTCAGGTGGAACCCCAGGCCCAGTTATACAGTTCATAATCGAGATGGGTAATTGGTGCATCTGGATGATGAAAAGAAAGAGAAACAGAAAAAAAAAAATCCAAGTAAGCAGATAATTGCCATCTGGATTATTATCCAATCTTAAACCCTGAGATCTAAGTTTTTTTTTTTATGGATAACGGAGGTCAAATTGACCAATAGGGTTTTATTTATTTATTTTTCAAAAAAAAAATTTAGTTAATAAATATAATACTTGATAGCCTATGTATGGCAGCGCCATGACAGGTATGAAAGTGAAGCTGATAGAATTACCATGTTTTCAATGGCATCTGCTGTAAAAAGCTGTATACAGCTCCTAGATCACTAATTTTCCACAGCTCATGTTATCTGGAGTATTTTTACTGACTTTCATCAGCAGAACAATAAAAAAAACACATTAAATAACAGAACAATCCACTGAATGTATATCCCCCAATATAGCCTCGCTTTCATTCCCGTTGAAAATCAAGATGGCACTGCTCTAAATAAGGTCTATTGCTCATGAATCTCATGAATTTAATATTTTGTGTTAAAAGACAATTTTAAATTTAAAACAGTCACTATTTGCTACAGGGTTTTGTCCATAATATGCAAACGTTGCCAGAAAAAAAGAACACACCTCACATTAGTTATAGTTAGAATCAGTGTTATTTTAGTGTCATTTATATACTAGTATTTATTAATATTTTGAATTAGCTTCTATTTTTATATTTTTATCTTTCATTTTAATTTGTAGTAATTTTAGGTGCTTTTGTTATTTTAATTCGTTTTTATATTTTTATGTGGCTTTATTTTTATTATAGTTTTAGTCATTTTAGTGTTTCAATCAAATTGGTCTAATATTTATATGTATTTTATTTCAGTTACAAAGTGATTTTAATAGTTTTAATTTTAGTTAACAATAACAACAATGGTTAGAATTAGTTGTACTGAATGTATTATTGAATTAGATTTTATTATTGTACTATGCGTGTACTTAAGTTAACAAATTAACAGCATTTATACTTGCATTGTATAATGACTACATTGTTTGCATTAAAAATAAAGATAAAACAGAATACCGTTGTAGAAAACATTGAATCCAATACTTGTCTTTTTATCTATTCCTGTTAATGTTGGGGGTCATGCATTCTAGGGTTATTATACAAGGAAGTAAAGCAGCTTTATCGCACAGGTTGAGTACTGTATGTGTTGCTAGTGCTTTCGCCTATCTTTTCTCACCTTGAAAATTGTTACCGTCAGCTTGCCATCGCTCTTGGCAAGCTAACATTGCTCACACTTTTTCTTCTATCGGTGATGATTTTCTGGTAATTGTTGGCATCTCACAGGTGTGTGTGAACTCCCGTCTAGACACCGCTGGTCTTATATTAGAGATCATAAAAGAAGCATGACTGTCACTTACGGTGTGAAAACTGTGTAACGCATGTGAGTGTTTGGAGGGGGGTCTGTGTTTTTGACAAGAGAATGCTGAAATAGCGTGTTTTATTGCACCTCTGAGTGTAAAACCTGAGGCCGCTGGGAGAATGTTTGTGCCTTCTGTGTGAGGAAGCGTGTTTAACAAGCAGAAAGGAGAGGGAACGGCCACCTTGTCATGAGCGCGAAGTGCACAAAACTCAGTTTCAAGTGTGAAAGTAACTCACTTAGTCAGCAGACAGGCTCTCTGTCACTTTGTGATGTACCTTTTCTGTTTGTTCTTCGAGGAACATGACATCCTGTTATTTGGCATGAGTCTTGAATTTCATCACAGCCTAACATCATTCTGACAACCATTAGCATGTTTTGCATAGTCACCACTCACAAATGGATGGCATCGTATTTTTGACAAATCATTCTGCCAGCCTTGATAATTCACTGTGTTTTAGATTCCACAACAGTCTTCTTCTTTTTTTTTTTCTTTCTTCAAGATGATATTAAGGTAGTCTAGTCTGAATGATCTTTCAGGTGTTATCCGTGCCAGTATATAAATCTTGAGACTCCAGCCTGGCCCCCAGTGCCTGTGCTCTTTCTTAGACACAATTATCATTCTTTTAATGAAATGGCCTGGCGTTTAGCAAACATGTTATGAAAGGATAGTTTCTAATAGAACTGGGACACCTCCTCCCCCATCTCTGGAGGATCTAATTAAACTAAACTAGTTTCCAACCCGTTCTAAATGACTTCAGAAAAACCCATTCATTATGTCTGCCCTCCAGTCCTGTTAGAAATATACTCAAACATTATATTTATCAATTAAATAGGTTATTAAATGGCTTAAGTGTTGTTGAGAAATATGCTGCGTCTGAACCCTGGAGAGTTGGGTTGCTTTCTGTCACATCATGAGAGTAATGTGGCTACTGGACATGAGCGTTCATGCTTAAGCCCAGAATAAATGTACTCATGAGTCTATCTCACGACATTCAAATAATTAATCCTGACCTCAGGTTCTCCAAGGTAACATTTTCTGTAGTTTTTATCAAATTTGACCTGAGCGCAACAATTCGATAAACTAATCCACCTTCTCTACTCTATCTGATGAAAGTTTAAACCCATTGATCAATGACCGACTGCAAACAGAGACTTCTCTCTGCTGCCATGGCAACAGTACAGACACTTTAACTTTGTGTTTACCAACTAACACAGATTTTGTGTTGCCTTTGTTTTGTAGCTAAGTACGAAAACAAGGCAGCTCATACAGGACAAAGAGACATGATATGTGTAAATCCAAATGATATATGGATACTTTCTGGGACTTTGTCTCATTGCTTTTGTTTCCTCGTGCAAATGGTAGGTGGGCTTCATCCAGATCTAGTCAATGAGAGGCACAAACCCATTAGACCTCAGGTGTGTGGCTATGACTGTGCTAAATAAATCAATTTCTCTGCAGGCTTTCCTCATCACCACACTCGCCATAATTCATCCACTCTCAAGTCCATTTGGCTAATAGCGATGGGGCACCGCTGTCCAACGAGGCCGCTGATTGGCTGTCCCTTGTCTATGCAGGTTCATCCAAGACCTCTTAGCTGAGGACAAGGAGGTTTATATGTTCTGACAGAGACAAATGGCTTGAGAGAGAGCGAGAACGATAGAGAAAGAGAGGTAGACAGTGAGAGGTGAGATAATCTTTGAGTCGGCTGAAAACGAGCCCTGCCGGACTGCCAGGTTGTGCCTCCCTGATTAGAATTGCAGATAACCCAGACAATGAGGTGAGACTGAGCTACTGGTGCTGGAGCTTTGAGTGACAGCTGGAACAGCTCTGAAGCTTCTGGCCCAGTCTGTGTGTGTGCTCAGTCTGACGCCCAATAGACGCTTTCAAATAGATCGAGCAAGAGGAAACCATTTATTTAAAGCTCTGTGCTTGCACTGCGGTCTAAAAGATGCATTTATGAGATTGCGTAAATAGGTGTTGTCTAACATGTCTGGCTGAACAGAACTGTGTTTATTGTGTAAAAGTAAGATTTAAAGGTTTAAAGCATTTAATGTGCAGAGAGGAGAGGCAAAAGTCATTTTGTCATTAACTTGATTCACATAAAGTAAGATTTAAAACGCTAAAATGAATGATCACTAGAGCCCGACTGAATTAACGGTCTGCCGATTTTATCGGCTGATATAAGCCTGTCGCAGATATATCAGCATCACCATATATGCCACAGATATGCCACCGATATGAACGTGCGCCCACGCGTCTCGCAGCGCGCGAATATTCACACAAAATTATGTTAAAATGCCTGTCTTGTCGAGTATCATCGTAAACCGCCAGCATTTTTTGGTCATTTTCACAAGTTTCATGGCCCACAGAATATCTTGTGTGAATATCTGAACATGTAATATATCAAAAGAAAGAACAGACCCGCTGTTTTATTCTAGCTTCATGCATTCATTTTTATCAACACTTGAATGTCGGTAAGTTTTGTGAAAAAAAAAAAAAAAAAAAAGAAACATTTTGAGCAAAAAGCTGAGAAAATCGCGTTTTTGTCAAAGATTACATACAGATGAGATTCAGAACGATGATCAAACACAGATGGAGTAGATCGAGTCCATCAACACCACCAAAGCTTCACAGTCCTATAGCTCATCCTGGGTCGACATTTCATTCAATAATAAAGCCGTTTTGATTTAAATGCTGTTTAATGTTGATAATCGTATTATTTTACATATGCATCTGCTCTTTCTGCATCATCTTCTCCTGTGTTTTGATCAGGAGATTAAGTACTCGTTCAGAAAATGTGTAATAGCACCCCCTACCGTATAATAATTAAAACATGGAAAGCAGGAAAATCTCGTCAATGGCAGGGAAGCGTTTTTTCATAAAAGAATCACTCACTGCTCTTGACTGAATGACTTTAATAAGGGTTAATCTATATTTATACAGTGAAGACTATGAAGTGATATTTTATATTTGATTTCTATTTCTGTAGCCTACCTGAAAATCTAGTTTAGACCTACATGACAAACCTGAAAATAACATTTTTTCATTTGTATGTTTGTTCTGTTGTATTTATGTACAATGTATGTATATACTGTATTATACACAGTACCAGTCAAAAGTTTGAACACATCAGTGGCAAACTTTTGACTGGTACTGTACTTTAATATACACATAAAGAATATCGGCCGATATATCGATATCAGACTTTTTTTACTCCCTAATATCAGTATCAGTATCGGCATCGCCCCCCAAAAACCCATATCGGTCGGGCTCTATCCCTATCTGTTACAAGAGTCTCATTAGAAGTAGGATTTGGGAAACAACTGGTTGTTTTTTTACTTGAACTAACAACTTTCATGATGCACGTGCATTCTTGCTCTGATTTGGACGGGATATTATGCAAAATAACACTGCCAAAGTTTCTTGCACCACTGTTCACTTGAGGTATTGGAGAAGTGATTTTCTTTCCAGTAGCCATAGCCCAACTACAGGAAGTGCAACAACCTTGGCCCTTAAAGGTCAAGTTGTCTCAGCCAGCATGTTTGTTTTAAACAAAACGTGGTCCTTCAGACAAATGCATAGCCCCTCAAGTGACCTTCATGATACGGCTTCTAGATGGAAGCAGCATTTCAACTGGCCGGGTCCTTCTGTAAGTTAGTGACTGTGGTGTGAGTCCTTGAATGTTTCACCCAGTGCACACACATTACCAAAACACAGACATATTCATAAAAAAAAGTGTCAGAATCCACCACATGTCATTTCCAACCGACATGCTGGACATGTTCTGTCTCTTAAATGAACCTTAGGGAATTCGCTGCTGAATATTCCTCCACTATTCGTCTGACAGGAAGCACTAGAGCTGCCCTAGGTGCTCATGGGCAAATCTGGCACCGGTAAAGACACATGTCTCTACCTCAGCCAAACCAGCTGTCTTGGTCTGCCAACTCAGTCAATCCTTGATAAGCATGGGTAGGAATGCTGCCATTTTCACACTCTAGGAGGTTTATTTATTTATTTCAATCAACAGATTGAACTAAAACATTTTGTAGTAAGATGATCCGTATTTTAAGTTAAAGGCCGACTGAAGTGCCTTGACACGTACAATGTATTATTCATTGTGTTGACGTAATTTCCACTGAAACAGGAAGACAGGGCAGGACATATCTAACAGCTCCTCCCCTTTAAAAAAAAAAATGGCCAATAGCGTTTTGTTTATAACGCAGCTCAGCCAGAGCCGTTGAGCTCTGCAAAGCTGCATTTACAGTTTATGACAGCCACAGTCTAATAGATTCCCTTTTTAGATTTAATATAAAACTGTTACTAAAGCAAAACAGTGAACATAATCATGCTGAGGACGTGTAGTTTGAAAAGTGTGTAAGTTACGTTGGTACGTGGTGCCACCAGTGTTATCTCTTCTATTTGTCAGTGTTGTTTCTAATGCCGAGTCTGTCTAACTGTTTCTCCTCCTAATCTCCCCTATATCACTTTAAAATATAGCATTTTGTGCAGAATACAAATGGGTTCGATACGTTTTCTGGTCTGCGCCGACTCATTCATATGATCCACACTGTGCTATTGTGTCTCTGGACTTGATTAGACTGCGTGCGTGCTGCGGTGGTCCATGTGACACTAACGTCAAACCAGACTTCAATCACCCCGATGGAAATCGAATCGTTCCCTGTCCCCTGTATAGTGCACTATGTGCCATTCACCATATAGAAAATTATAATTGTGTGAACAAGTGACCTATTTCATCTGCAGTTTCAACATCTATTTATAATGTAGGGTGCGGGATGCTTCAGATTCTAGAGAGCATTTGATTGGACAGGAAATCTGATGAAAGTGTAGGGTGATGTCATCACGGTGATTTCATGCAAGTGAGAGACTTCAAGTTTTGAACGCTTATATCTTCTAAATGCGAATTTTGTCATTTATTTTGGAGCACACTAGCTTATAGATAACCTTAAGGCTAACATATTCATACTAAAAGCCAAAAAAAAAAAAATCCAAAATATAAAATCAGGGGAATAATACTTGTAGATTTCATTGACGGTAGCTCTCATTATTCACCAAAGAGTGTTGTTATGAATATGTGCAAGATGATCCAACTAGATTATGAATGCCTCATCTGATTTCACCTCATTACCTCATTTAAATGTCATAACCTTTAACACAGCTGATTATCCCTCTCATTGAAATACTGCCACAAAGTAAAGCTTTCTCTGTGTGCGTAAAGGGCATTTAAAAGTCGTACGCGCTCAGCCCGAGAACACAAATTCTGTTCGGGCCTTTTAAATTCACACTGTGTTTCTGATTTGCTGCAGGGCTGTTGGTGCAATGACACATCAAATAATAAATCAAAAGAGAAAAATAGAAATTTTTGAATCATATTGAAAGAGTTATAATACTTTTCTGTATTTTCCATCATTTCTGTTTTTGGCTCAAAATGTATTTACCCCGCTGAGATAAGTTTTTTTTTTTTCTTCCTTCGCTTTTCCTAATGTGGTTTCATATCAGCTTTTGGTGCTGTGAGCAATTAATTTGTTGAATTGTGATATATTGTTTTAAGATACAACCCATGTTAATTGGAATTCAGAGAGCAACTGCCACAGGGTTTCAGGATAATGGCTGCTGTTTCTCTTCAGTCACTCTTCAGTGGCTCTTGTACACTAAAGGCGGTTTTATAACAGGAAGTCCTGCATGGATGCTTGTGCTGAGAGCGAGAGGGTAAAGAAAAAGTGATGAGTCAGGCGTGGAGGAACACGACTGAATGAGAAGGCGACCAAGCGTGCTGGCCATTATGTGTTTCCTTCCTGTCAATCATAAGCCAGACTGACAGTTCACACAATTGCTTTAACAGATGATCTCCAGGGAGAAGACCCTCAACCTTTCTGCATTGATCATGATATATATAAAAAAAAATGATATATTTATTCTCACTTGACACAGTGTGTGGTTTAGGTAGGATCAAAGTAGTTCCATTTCGCCTCCCGACTCTTTAAAACATGTACTACTTTAAATGGATTAAACAGAGTTCTCAGTATTTGGTGTGAAAGTCCTGCAAGCATATTGGTGCTCGTCGCTCCCCCTTCCCCCATAGAAAAATGATGGTGTTAATTAAGAAGACCAGCAGGAACAGACTGGGATCAAGATGGTATAATTATTAAAGTCTTGCTTGGGCTAATGCGCTGCACTTTAGCTGTGGGCTCAGGATGGCAGAACCCTGGAAACCCATGATCTTGCCTCCATAGACATCTGTAATTTATATAAGCCAGTTCTCTTCCTCAAGAGAATCACAGGCTGCTCCTCTGTTTCATAAGCTGGGCATCTTAACAAAACATATTTAGTAAAGCAAATTGACTTTTTTTTTTAAATTTAAGATTTTAGTTGATGACAAACTTTTTGGGATGTGTTTCATTTTGTAAAGAAATTAATACTTTTTATTCAGCAAGGATGCACTGAATTGATCACAAGACATTTATAATGTTACAAAACATTTCGGTTACACTTTATTTTATGATGTCATTGTTACAGTGAAATTATATATTTAAGTACTGAGTAATATTAACTACATGTACTTACTATAGGGTTATGGTAGGATTAGGGTTTGGTTGAGGCTTAGTTGCATGTAATTATGCCTAATTTACTGTTATTACTATGGTAGGTACATATAACGTGTAACAAGGACACTGTGAAATAAAGTGTTACCAACATTTCTTTTTGAACTTTTCTTTTGAACTTTCTATTCATCAAAGAATCCTAAAAAGAAGTCTATACAAAAAGATTAAGCAGTACTGTTGATAATAATGCACCTAATCAGCATATTAGAATGATTTCTGAAGGGTCATGTGAATTGCCATCACAGGAATAAATTACAGTTTAAATATTAAAATAGAAAACAGTTATTTAAAATTTTTGCTGTACTTTTGAACAAATAAATGCAGCACTGGTGAGTGTAACACACTTTCAAAAAATCGTTTTAAAAAAATGTATCGACCCCAAACTTTTGAACAATATTATATAATTGTTTTTGTATACTTTCAAAGTTATAAAACACAATACCGTAAGGGGTGATAATCATATTGACAGAATTCTTTACACTCAGAAATATTTCTGTATTTAAAGTCTAGTCGTCAAACTCATCTGAAGAACAAGTTAACAGTTTCAGACAGACTTCTTCCTCTAAATGTTTACACTACTCGTGTGGCACTGGTGTTTTTGCTTCACTCTGAAGGTGCTCCGGGCCGGTGCCGGTCAACGTGAGGCCAGTGATTTGTGCCGTACAGCTGGGCCTGCAGTGGGCGGGAGGAGGTGTGTAGGGGAGCACTGGGTGTTTTAGTGGGCAGCTGCTAATGCTTAATCTCTCCCATGCTGACACCGGCTGAATTAATTGATAGTGTTCTCTGGAAGTCTGCTGGAAAGTTGTCAGGGCCCGTCAGATAAATCACTGGACAGGATTCCTCTCTGTCGTTTACTGACTCTGGCCTCAGCCGCCTCCGTCTTTGTGTGCTCATGTGGCCGGTCACAAGAAGGGGGGTTAGAAAGAAAGAAAAATAAAGCCCAGTCAATAGAGTGCGTTTTTGTTTGAGTGTGTTCGCTGGATTGTCTCTTTCTTTCCAACCCTGTGAGAAACTGAAATGTGTAACTGATTGTACTGAAATCACTACAGTACGTCATTGTCAGTTTCTTAATTTCCTTTTTGTGAAAGTACAAGTGTTACTGGAAAACATGAAAATTTTGATCTAAAAGGAAATGTCTACTTAAAGTTTGAGTCCTTTTAAGAAAGTAAAATGAAGATGGTAGATTTTTATAAAGGAGGGAAACAAGGGTCCATCTTTAACCTATTTTTCACAGTTAAGCCATGAACTAAACATTATAAAGAAATATGCATGGCTAAGTAAGACTTCGTGAATATTCCTGACCCTGTATTCATTCCCCATAATGACTGATACTTGACTAGCTAAAAACCTGGATTCTGTAGTATAATATACTTAGCCTTTACTAATTATGATCGAGAGCAGCCTAGAAGATTAGGACGATAGGAAAGAAAAATAGAAGGATTATACTAATAGTAGCTAATGTATAAACAGCAGAAATGTATATTTAATTCATGTAGTCACTACTAAAAAGGCTCTCCCAGCTCTGCCTTATGTACACATGCATTATTTCTAGAGTGGACACTTTGGAGAGGAGTTGATATCGGCATATTTATTTTAAAGATGACATGAAATGGTTTGGGAGTGTAGTTTTCTTTCCTGTGTTTTTGTACTTATATTTGTAGCTCATTTTAAATGTGTAAATGCCTTAAAAGTTAATGTATACTAACATTTAAATCACTTGCATCTAATAGATATAAAATAAAAAACACAAAACTTATTTTTATTATTTCATGGGGTCTTTATAGATCTCCAGAGTGGCTTACAAAACCAGTTTTCTTTCTAATATTTTTTTTAACAGTTGTGTTGTTCCTTAATGAAAAGTGGAAAACAAACTCCTACTGCATTATTCTTAAACAAATACGCTATATGAAGCATTGATTCAGTCTTAATGTTTACCACTGCAACAGTGTTTATTTTTGGCTTGGGCCTTATTGATGTTTACACTCTCAACATCGACTGCACTCTTAATGAGATTAACACATAAAAATCAATTATACTTTCTCTAAAAATGGTGTTCAAACCAAAGCAAGCGTGTACCGCAGGGATATTGTTTCACTGTCACATTTGGCTCCTAATATTACCCGATGTTGCGACCGATTCGCAATCACATTGACTGTTGAATGCCGTCTCATCCAATTTCCACACACATATTCTCTGCTAGATCAGCCTACGCAATGCCACTTTATCCTTTTTTCTTGCTTAAGTAGTGATGCGAGGCAGCAATAGCTTAACCCTGATCGATGTTAGAGTTTTTAGTTTTACAGTTCTTTTGAGCAGTTGGAATTTAAGACATCGGTATGACACGTTTTTAAATGCTCAGTCTGACAGGTAACATGTCTCAAAGTACAGATACTCTGAATCTGATGTTGGCTTGTTAACCTGCATCATTTAAACTGCTGAGAAATGTCAGATGTAGGCAGCTGTGATTATTACTTATGTTCATCACTCATTTTTTCCCCCACTGTGTGCTGCATTAATAAATACATGTAAATGCAGTTGTGGTCAGAATTATTGGCACCCCTGGTAAATATGATCAAAGATGGCTGTAAAAATAAATCTGCATTGTTTATCCTTTTGATCTTTTATTAAAAATAAATCACAAAAATGTAACCTTTCATTGAAGTAAAAGAATTGAAAGTAGGGGTAAATCACGTTATGAAATAAATGCTTTTCTCCAAAACACGTTGGCCATAATTATTGGCACCCTTTTATGAAATACTTTTTGCAACCTCCTTTTGCCAAGATAACAGCAGAGTCTTCTTCTATAATGCCTGATGAGTTTGGGTAACAGATGTCCAGGACCTCCAGCAGAAAAATGGTGTTTGTTTCTGGGTGAGCAAGAAGGATTTTTCTTGAAACCCTCCCAAACAACATGTGGTGATGTAGGGGTTGTTTTTAGGCTTTCTGACCCCAAGACTCAACTAATCTCTACAATTCTCCATCTGTGATCCTTAGAGAGTCTTTGGCCACTCAAACTTTCCTCCTCCTCGTGCATTAAGACAATAGACACACGTCCTCTTCCAGGCAGATTCGTAACATCTTTAGTTGATTGGAATTTCTTAATTATTGCCCTGATGAGTTTTCAATGGAATTTTCAATGCTTTAGCTAATTTCCTACAGCCACTTTCTATTTTGTGAAGCTCAACAATCTTTTGCTGCACATCAGAACTATATTCTTTGGTTTCACTCATTGTGATGAATGATTAAGGGAATCTGGCCTTTGTGTTTCCTCATATTTATATACTCCTGACTCCAAACAAGACGCCATAGCTAGACAGTCACCCTGGTGTGCTTAAAAATGTAAATATTAATGGGAATATACTTCAGAGATATTTTACTTATAAAAAATTCTATGTATGTATGTATGCATGTATGTATGTATGTATGTATGTATGTATGTATATATTATATTATATTATATTCTTGTTTAAAAATGCTGTTGTACAGTATTTTTAAGTGGCACTCCTAGTCTTCCATAAATATCTAGATTTAGAGAAAGACTTTATGTATTTGAAAATAACTTAAAAAAAGTAGACACTCTTCTTCTTTAAGTCCTGCTATCTTCGTTTAGTGTCTTTTCCTGCTGTCTGCTATGTATTGATTTTTATTTTCAACACTCGGCTGCTTGACTATTTTGGCAACTTGGCAACTTACATTTTCAGGCCATCACATTTTCCCTGACCTTCAAACATAGAGCTGCTCTACAGGTGCGTCTTTCTCTCGTTCTCTGGTCCAATTACTCATTCCCCTCACTTCAGGCCCATGACCTTTGACACAGTACGTATGATTGCATTCTTCCGTTTTCGTTTAAGTTCATTTTATTTTGGCACAGGAGAGTCAGGCTCCATCATTCTCACAGTGGTGTCTCTGTACGCTCTGGCCTGTACACTTAGGTGAACGGCCCCACAACAGAAGCAGATGTTCATGCATTTTAATCTGAAATTGCGGCTTTTGTTTGTCTGGCTCCATCTCTCTTCATTTCCGTAATTACTGCTTCTGTGGAAAAGTCCATCTGAGAGCCAGGAACGTAGAAAGACAGAATGGTGTTTCTCTCCCCCTTTCTCACTCTTTCTTTCTGATGGACAGACTCCATTTCACTTTTTGCCTGTAATTACTTGGGTTTGGCGGCCAGCGCTGTTGTCATTTTTCCAGAAATAACAAGTGAACAGAGGCCCTCTGTCCCAGGACTCACCTCTGACTGGCTGTCTATTTACCTTCACGGCACCGGGCTGAACTAAGGACAAAACTTCACTGGTGTCCTTGTGATGGTTGAGACACAGCTGCTTTACTGCCTCAAATGGAAGTACAAGGGAATACTCTTTATGTCACTGATCACTGAGGATTTAATGTGTATTTTTATTCATTGACAGTGCTTGACAGCTGGGCATGCAGAGCCTGCACTACTTGTTTACTAGCTTGTTGTTTATTAACTAATGGATGTTTTTGGATTTCATGAAGTCTTATTTATTATATTAGAAACATACTATTTGACATAGAATGCTGAACGAGTGCTGACATATAAACAGCAATTAATATAATGCTATATAATTTATTTATTGAATGCATTATTATTTATACTTGCATTATTATGCATTACACATCATATGTTGGTATATTCAAATGTGATCCATTTGAGACTACCTGGTTCAATTGTACATATTTGTGAGTGTGAATGAGTGAGTGAATGAGGCTGTGTTTGTGTTGCTCTGGCCTTGCTGGAAATGAGTAATTGCGACTATATGAAGAGGTGCCAAAGGCAATCTGACCTGAGGGTGCAGGTGATAATGGTCATATCAGCAGAGAGTTTTCTGTAATAAGACACTGTATGAGAAGTCAAAGGTGAAAAATCACAGTTATATTGTTTAGAGGGGAAAAGAAGGTGCGAGTTTGTGTGTTTGTGTGTGTTTGTGTGTGTTTGTGTGTGTGTGTGTGTGTGTGTGTGTGTGTGTGTGTGTGTGTGTACATACGTATGAGAGCCTGAAGGAAATCCTCATCCCACAGTTCTTCAGCCTTGAAGTGTGGCTAAATTTTGTTGAGAATGTGGACTGTCTCTTGCCCTTATTTGACAGACTCCGCTTCCTCTAGAGCCCACACCAGAAATACAAGTCTAACAAAACAGCACAAAAACATTCAGAATGGCCAGCAAGTGTCAGTGTCCCCAGGAATCCGGCTCCGCCGGGGTCTGGCACCGAGTCGTCCGCAGCTGTCAAAGTCTTGTGCAGCAAAACGCCAGTACCAGATGAGCTTTGGTAACCCAACCTGGCCCAGGATGCTTTATGAGCCTGGGAACAATCCTGTTTTCTTTGAAATGCCTGACCCTACCCCCTGGGTGCTAGACACTAGTGTTATTCCAGTGCTACCCCAATGACTTTATTTTTTTCTTTTTCCCCCTCTTTCTTTTTTTTAACGACTGTGGCCAAAACATTATAGAAAATGCATTTTGACGTGTCTGCGGATCTTCTAATCCAATAAGAATGCATGGAATGGGGTTCCTGTCTTTTTTCTCCTTTTCAGAGTTGCTTTAAGAGGTGTTTTGGTTGAGTTTTCACAGGTCTGGTCTAATGACAGTGATATGTGAGTGCACAGAAAAGCAGTTTCTATCACAGTGAGAGACCAAGGACAAAATAAACAAAAATGGTCACAGTTTCTGTCCTGCCATTGTAAAACCTTTTATGAGCTCTTTGCTTCACTGAAAGAATATAGTCACAACAAAGACAGATCAAATGTAGTTTAAGGATAGTCAGGGCTGCATACACTATTTGGACTTTTGGAAGATTGGACTTGCTTATCTTGTGTAATTATTTGTAAATATACATTAAAAGATTGGCATGTCAGTGCTTTTTTTGTTTGTTTTTCCATATTGTCACCTCTAAATGTATGTAGGATGGTAAAACATTTTTTATTGAGAGTGAAAACAAATTGGGTTGATCTATGTCGTACTTGACCCTTTAGAGCATTTGTTTCCTACTTTGCACTCCTCTATCATGAAATATGTCCAAAAGAGAGCATAAAAAATTCATAATATTGTATACACAATATTACAGTTGAAACATGTTTAAGGTCATAAAATGTTTGAATATGTTTGTGTTTTTGAAAAAAGTATTTTTTGCTCAAGGCTGCATTTATTTAACAAAAAAATACATTAAACAGTAAAATTGTGAAATATTATTACAATTTAAAGGAGCTGTTTTATATTTTTATGTTTTAAAATGTAATTTATTCCTGTGATGGCGAAGCTGATTTCTCAGCAGATTATCAATGTTAAACAGTTGTACTGTTTAATATATTTGTGGAAACTGATACTTTATTTTTTAGGATTCTTTGAAATTAGAAATAAAGTTCAAAAGATCAGCGTTTATTTGAAATAGAAATCTTTTGTGACATCCTAAATGTCTGTACTTTAATCAACTGAATGCTTCCTTGCTGAATAAAAGTATTATTTCTTAAAAAAAAAAATAGCTGACCACATTTGCTAAATTTTTATTTTTGTGGCCATTACATTCAGAGTAAAACTGATTAAATTAAAATAATATGACATGGTGAAATACTGACTTAATTTAAAGGATATTTTCGCCAAAATACAAAAACTACAGAATGTAGTTACAGAAATAACCAAAATAACAGAAATGACCTGTTCACATGTACTGTATCTCTGAATTTTTTTATTTTTAAATCTTCACTTTAGAAGGCTCTGTAAAACAGCATTTACATGTAGATAGGAGGCCTAAATGCAGACATATCCGTGTAGACGGGCCCTAAGCTCAAAGAATAAAGCCACAATTCTTATCTGTAGCTTCCCAGTCAAATCTGATATTATCATTGAGACAGGTGAGATTTTTATAATTTCCATCAGTGTTTTGAAGTGAACTTGAATAATATCGCTCTCTTTATTCCCACTGCCTGAACAGTGAGTGTGATTAGCTAATATAACAATTCGTTGGAGCTCTGAAACTAGCGACGGGTGACGAGACGTCTAATATCTGACATTTAGAGTTCTAAGGATCTCTGATTGGCACTTGATTAGGGCCTAATTCATGCCATTATCTCCTCCAGTAGAATTAGCTGGGTATAAAATTGTGTGGTAAATCACAGGGGCTGGAAACAGGAGGGTCGGGGAGGAGCCAGGAAATAAGGCATGGAGTCGGAATCAACACTTTCAGTTACCTAATCATAAAGTTGACTGGCAGCCCAACAGAATGGCACGGGGCCGCCAAGTGTTTGCCAACTTATTTGGCACTGAGGTGTTCCTCTCCGTGCAGTTAATTTAGGACAATTTACAGAGTTCTTCTTCTTGCTTTCCACCTCCAGAGTTTCTGTTTCTCACCCAGCCCACCCTAACCCACCCCGGTGTGCACTTAATGGCAGCTGCTCCCCCAGGCCTGAACTCCAAACCTCACCAGGGACGGAAAATAATTAGGGAGGGAAAATTGCGCCTGACACCATTTCTGAAAAGCAGGGTATTATAATGAAAGCAGAGCAAGGATCTTTGTGTCAGAGGGAAAAATTGAAAGCAAAGGAGTCGGAGAGAGAAAGACTTTGCGAGAAAGGCCTTTGGGGGGTTAGCGAGGCATTACTGTCTCGCCGCAGCGCTTGTGGGAAAACGTTAAAACTCATGCATGTGCCCAACAGGTACCTGAATTTTCTCTAGGCACTGTCTGCACTTCTGCAGGAGAAAGGGAAGGATATTGAGGTTGCAAGTGTCTGAGAGAAGCTCCTACACGCGGTGCAGCTTTGTTTTAGTTATAGTTATAGTTTGATGAAAATATCCTTAAAATGTCATCACCGTTTCATTCATTTTAGTCAGTTTTACTCTAACTGCAATGACATTTTAGTCAATATAAATTAAAAATATATTTATATGTGTCTGTATATGTATAAAGTCATTCAGTATGCTGGTGTAAATCATATTCTATCTACACTTCAAAAACATTTTGCAGTGTTTTTTCTCATAATTTTTTCATAAAATTGATTCATTATTGTCATGATTAAATTTTTTCATCTCGTCTTCATTATTATTGACAAAATCAATGCAGAACACCTTCAAAATTAATAACTCAACTGGCGCTGAGTCACACATCCTACGGCCACAAGACTGAGCAGATCGATGCAACATTAGCAGTAATGGTGAAGGAGACTTGGAATGGCGATGGTGGACAACACCAGATGCTACGCTGCATAGTAGGGGAGCGGATAAATGACAGATCCGCTGTTGAAAGGTCCAGCAGGGGCATTGTGGCTTTTGAAGAGGAGTGAAATATTACACTGGGCAGCATAGTTGCAGGATTACTACAGGCTGAAAGTGCTGTTTTTAGAGCCTTGGCAGCTGTCTTGAAAGCACAGGAAGCCAGGGACTGCAAATTTCTTTAATAGCCAAGCGATCAGTGTTTATACTAGAACATCAACTTTAGGAGACTGCATGAATATGCTGTTGGAGGGCTTTATTTGATTACCCCTGGTTGTGATGTCACTCTAATTTGCATAATAAGCCACAGAGCAGATGATGACAACTAGCAGAAGCTCTCAAACACAGCTTACCGCCTTGAACTGCACTCAATGTGTCTTAAGTGACACCAAGCAGCCAAATAAAGAAAATTATGTTGCTTAAATGTATTGGTAAGACCATTAATTGTTAGTATTGCACCAGAAAGACACAAATAGCACACTATATCTCTTAATGACACGTTCTCCGCTCAAAGGTGACAATAACACCACACTTAGCTAATGACGATCAGAGGCTGCCTTTGTAAGTTCGCTAACGTCGCAATCAGCAGGGAATTCTCCTTAAATCCTCCCCAGATTAGAAAATAAATTGACACCCCGGTTCGCATCTGGGTCACGCTTCTGCTGCGGCTCGGCTGAGACCTGCTTTCGGTGTTGTTAATTCATTTGTCATGAACAGAAATCATCGGCGTCGCTAGGGAACGATTGGGAACAGTAAGTCCTGCATTTGGAGCCTGACACAAATTCCCCTGGTTAGAAAGCAATGGTTATTGATTCCTGCAAAGAATTACATTGTTTTGTGCTGCGAGTTGTTGTGTCTGACTAGAAAGTCGAGGAATCGGCTGACTGGACATGATTGCGCCCGGGATCCAGGCTCAGGCCCCTGGGCTCATTACCTGGGCTGGGTGGGAGAATAGGCTCTCTGCTCTGCTTTTCTCATCTCGAAAGCCATTTTTTATCGGAATTCATCTCTAAATATACCTGCGGCGGGGGAGGTGGGGGGTTAGTGAGATTACGGTTTTGAGCCGGCAGACGATTTCAGTTTTAGTGCCCAAAGCGATTTCAGATTGCCTGTCTTTAGAGATGTATGAATGCTGGTGCATTTTGATACCTTCGCTTAGCAGTGAAACGGGGAGCATGGGCTGCCACTCACACTGACGCTGGCATCACCTGATATGGCATCTGCTGCACCCAGCCTGCTGAACTAGTCTCCAAACTAATGGAGCGAAATTAAATCTGAGCTACTATGATGCAAGGCCACAGAAATCAGCTGAAGCCTCTCAACGCATCTAACAGGATTTGCTGTCACAGTGTGCTGAACTCACAGATTACTTCTGAAATCATTACTTGCATCGTACAACAATGCGATCAGTTAAATATCCTCAGGAAGGCATGTAGGTTGGTGCCAAACAGACGTTTGGTTGCGAGGCGATAGCGACCCAACGATATGTTGCTCTGAAGCTCTTGTATTGCGGATATTTTGTAATCGGGAACTCGTTTTAAACCCTGCAGTCCAGCAGCCTCTTGCCTAGAATATTGCTGAGAGTCTGAAAACACTCCTAAATGTGAGTGTCGGTGTGCATGTGGGTGATAGATAATCCCATGCAGGCAGACAAAAGACGAAAGTCCAGGGACTTGAGCCCAGTGAGAAGATGATGATGATGATGATGAGGAGGAGGATTCTGCAGCAGCTGGTGAAGGCTCTAGGGCACCCGAATACATCTTTCACCCGGCCTGGCTCTCTTCTCTCATGGGAAGAGTTCACCTAGCACCTGCTGGAGGTGATCTGAAGTGCTGCAAAGAACTAAATCTGCACTCTCTCACAAACGCTCTCAATCTTCCACCAATTCTGTTTTTTTTTTTTTCAACTTCAGGCAGTTGCACTTCAGGTTATGCACCATATATTGTATTTCACTCATAATTTTTCATCTCAAGCATAAAGCGTGACATTGGGGGAAAAAATCTAATCACCTTGTGAAAAAAAACAACCTCTAAAACATTTCCAACATTGTTATGTCCATCATACAATGTTTATATTTTTTCTTTGTTTATTTATTTATTTGCTGGTTTATTTAAATTTATAATGTAATTTTATTGTGCTTTCAATGTAAAAACAACTAGTGCACAGCAAAGGTTTTATATAAAACTGTTTATACAAACATTTGATTTTAATGCTCTTGAGCTGGAACCACAGCTGGATTTATTTGATAAAACAAATTAAGTACAAACCGTTATAATGTAAAGTATTATTACAATTTAATTCGTTTTCTATTTGAACATTTTAAAATGCCATTTATTACTGAGATGGCAAAGCTGAATTTACAGTAGTCGTTACTTCAGTCTTCAGTGTCACGTGATCCTTCTTAAATCATTCTAAAGCATTTCATATTATGTTAAAACATATATGTTGAAAACATATCCTAGACATTAGAATGGTTGAGTATATGTTTTACTTTGGTCCATTTTAAATAGCTGTGTTACCACACACACACACACACACACACACACACACACACACACACACACACACAGTAAATGGGCTGTTTTTAGTCTGAAGTCATCCCTGCCTATATGCAGTACTTTGATCAGCTATTTGATCGTGCTCTTCATTTTACAGTGTAATATGCATTTTGCATTGTTTACATTGTTGTGTCTGCTTTAACCCTGATGGTCTGTTTGTGGTCTATAATCATTTCTGTAAGAAGCCATTTAACCGAGTCACTGATGTGCAGCAAAAAAAAATAAGGAAAAAAATAAATAAGTAAAAACACTGTTTTAGGCTGATTTCAGTGAAGATGAGTTCCAGTATGGTATGCTTGGTGTGGGATTGTGAGGAAACAGAATAAATCAGCATTTGTGATGTTTCTTTGACTAGTTTGAGACATGCAGAGGGCAAAGATACGAGAGCTGCATAAGCATCAAATAATCAGACATAGGAAAGAAGGCTTAACATAATACTGAAACACATTTGATTGGTTCAACAGCAGCATCAGGTCAGATAATAATGGGCTTTGACAGGCTGTGAGGATCATGTGCTGATTGACTTGTATCACCCGATCTCCATCCGATCCTTGGCCTACAGCTCCAGATTTTGCTCAACAGCTCTGTACAAACCGGAACCGTGGAAGTTCAGGATTTGAACTCTGACATAATTATAGGGAGACGTTGTGCCTTGTACATGGTGTAATATAAGAGTATGTAAGAGCATCCATCACACCTACGGGCTGTTGGCTAAATGTCTGATGCATATGGCACACAAAATGTGAAACACTTTGGGAGTTTTGAAGTCGTCATCTGATCGGTTGAATACTCAACCAATGAGTATTAAGCACTTATCAGGATCAACTAAACGCTGGATTTTCAAAAGTATGTGAAGTTCACAGCACCATTGTTAAACCATCGTTGCAGTAAACTTGCATAACATTCTTGAATGAATTGCACACTGGTCTATTATTGTGGAGGCATAAACTTTACATTTTTCCACCCCTAAACATGACACTGAACAAAACAAGGTGTGATTGGTTGCTTTACATGTCAGTCAGATGTCCTTTTGGGCGGTCTTTGGCCAATGAAAGCTACAATGGATTCCAGACCTTCTGCCGTCAGTCTGAAGGTCTGGATACATGAGACTAGTGGGTTGCAAACTTGGATCAGTGAACAGACTGCAGGGGTTTTGATCCATAACGTCACAAGCTTCTCTTTTAACCGTCTTCTCTTAGAACTATTTTGTAAAGCGTAATTAATTATTACTTTTGAATAAACACATCTTCATGAGCTTCTGCAAACAAACTGTAATTACAGGGGGTTTATTTCCTGCGTAAATGCTTTCCTCCTGCTTGAGCTCAAACATTCACACATGCATGTTGATTACCTATTCAACATACTACATGAATTTATTGCCTTTTAACTGTGCTCGCAATCTGCTCGCAATGCTCCACTTCCTGTAACACTCATCTCTCAAAGGCTGTGGTGTGCTTGACCAGGCGTATTCACAAGAGGCGTGATTCACAGCCAACTGACTTTTAATGCTAACGCATAAGAGCTTTAATAATGTACTTTACATGCAGCACAAAATATGCTGTTTTTATGGTGATGCCGTTTGCTGAGCAAGAGACTTGTGTAATGATCTTTGTTTACAGGGGCCTGTTATATACAGTAGACAGTGTTTAGAGTCGTTCTGTGTTCAAAATGATACAATAGTTAGTTCTGGTCCTAGAATTTGATTGGCTGAGAGTGCTGATATGCAGCACTGGGACTTTCTGCCACTTTGTGAAGTAAGGATTGCTAGTGATTTCGTTTTTTAGGTTATATCATTAGTAGGTGGCACCAAGTGATTAATTCATGAACAATACATGTGATTTGTCATAAGTGCGTAGTTGAATCCCTCACTAAATAGATTTGTGTAAAAACTATGATTCATTCATGAAATATACAAGTGACTTTCTTTATTAGTGAAGCATTGAATCATTCACTAAATCAATTTGTTAAAAAACACTGATTCTTTCAGGAACGGAACAAGTGACTCTCCATATGAGTGAGCTATTGAATCAATCACAAAATACCGTTACTTGGAGACGCAACGGTCAACAGTCAGTTTTTTCCCATTGTTTGTAACAATTTTCCTTGACAGAACAGAAGTAGTCAATGTCAAAGTTTCTCAATATTAACAACTACTTTTTCAGCTGTTGTATAAAATTAATATTGATGAAACTTTAGAGATGACTCCATGTGGTCCATGCTAGATTTCTCAGGAACTGTATAGGTATTGAAAAAATACATAACTGCAGGACATAAAGAAGTACGCCTACACGGCTCTTGTCAACATGTCCATTGCATTCTGATGGCATTTGATGAGGTAATTGTCAGGCTGTCTGAGGAACCGATTCTCTCATTGCAAGCTCTGTCACTGTCTTCATCTTTCGAACTGAGTGCATTCTCAAAAGCCATCGGAATCTGTATCTGTCGACTTGCTGTCGCTCAGACCATTAAAGATGATTGATTGTGGTGGAAAAATCTTCCCACCAGCTGGTGTCTCCTACAGAACATTGTAACAGAAAAAAACCTGTATGTAGTTTTTGTCAACTTTGGTAGAGTTTCTGATAAGGAAAAAAGGGATTTTTTTTTTTTGCCAAAGCTGTTTGCACTCATTTACAACATCATTGCACAATGAATGAGTGCGTGGATCAGGTCGATCATGAAATTTAGCACGAGCAGCCTCTCTTCTGTAACAGCGGGCTGTCTGTCATCTTTATTGCCTCTCATCTGCTTGTGTCATTAGCGTACTGAGACTGATCTCCTTTATGACGTGCTGTTCATCTCTGTGCAAACCAGATCAGTGGCAGCAGCTAAAACATACATTTAGGTCACATGTATCACGACCTGTTGGCTGGGGCATTGTGTTTTTAACGCAGGAGTGATTTGTCTTCATTTAGTTTAAAATCAACATGAAAACCATTTTGAATTTTCAATGCATTTAATGTCAGTAATATGACATTTCAGTGTGAAATATTAATTATGTAACTAGATTTTTGTTCTGTGTGTAGACGTTTTTCCTAAATGTGATGTTTTTTTGCCTGATATTTTGTCTGCCATGCCAAAAATTAAAAGTTTGATTGCTTTGAAAGATAGTAACACACCTATTCCCAAAAGTCCATATAATTTGACAGATCATTCATGTCCAAACACACTGTATGTGGTGCAGGAAAGTTATGTGCCAGAGTTACTTACATAAGTATTTAACCTCTATTAAAATAACTATAATAATGCAGGACTGGGCTAGATACTGTATGACTGGTTTATTAAAGGTTGACTGTGATATATTTGGTTAAAATGTTTCCCCAATATCACAGCCTTGATTATGCCAGAAGAACACATTTTTCAGATATGTAAGAAAATTATTACATTTTTGACTAAATATTATGAACATTTTTATTCTTTAGAATGATGTGTATGGTCCGTTTTTAATTTCATATTCTCTTTGAGAATAGAAGACAGAGACTCTGCGTCTGTTTGTGCAAGTCCTTCATTTCTGCTTACAAGTTCTTTTTCAGATTTATTTGTTTTCCTTATGACTGTACCTTTATGATGTTTCTTTGTGATTGATAATGGGCTGCTGGAGGTGTGTCATGGGCTTTTAGAGGGATAGAGACCATTTGGATTTCTATTTCTCTGCCTACTCATGTAAGCAGTACCATCAGTCAATGGCATCCTCAGCTTAACCATGTGAAATTAAAACATCGGGAGGTGGGGACAACCAAGGGAGTGCAAAATAAAACAGAAGACAAAAGCTTCTTCAAGACATATGACATTCATTTTATACAAATCAACAGCGGTCAGGGACGCGAGGTGGTTAAGCACTTTTTGTATCAGTAGTTCAAGGGTCATGCCTTAATCTACCACAAGGCCTGAGAACATGTGTGTTAGAGTTTTTTTAATGTCTGTATGCATTATTTCCTTTTTTAATACATTAATTCATAATAGTAGTTCACCTCAGAATTTCTCTGTTGTTCATAACCTGCTTTTCTTTGTCTTCTGTGGAGCACAAATTTCAAACACCCCATAATAAAAAGGTCAATAAAAAAGGTCAAACCAGCACCATGAAACATCAACTAACTAACTAATATATATATATATATATATATCATCATATAAGATCATAAATCACACCATCATAAAAGTTTAATTTTATTGTATTTCAGGGGGAAAATATTTTAATATTTCTGCAAACATATCTGTTCTCACTAGGGCTGTATCTCCCCAATAATCTGGCGATACGATATGTATAACGATACAGTGGTTACAATATGATATATTGCGATACTGTAAGAAAAGCACTATATTGCATTATTTCTTGTTTGTTTAGGAAAAGGATTTTTCTCATTTTAGAAAAATGAACACACCACCATATACATAAAACCTTAGCAAAAAGTTTTTAATTTAATGAGAACAGTGGCATCTGCATTTGCATTTATCAGTCTCTGTAACATAAAATATCAGCACTAATTTTTGTGCAGTTTGAATAAAGGAAAAATAGTAAAATGCTATTACTTTTAAGTAACTTTTAAAGCATACTTTTTAGTATTCATCTTAACGACATTCTTAGCAGCGTGGATGGCACCGGGATGTTATTTGAGCTCTTTAGATTCAATGTGTTTCCCGAGTATTGGATTTTGGCATGGCTTATTTTGCAAACAACATGACTCTTGTCAATTTCATTAGTGCTTTCTTTATAGTGGAAGCCAAAATGAGTCCATCCTTCACCTCTGTACACCGTGGCGGGATCTGGTATCATTCATTGGTCTTCCATTGGTGGTAACTAGTGAGCTGTGTTTGCTAATGCTAGCGGTTCATTCTTGTGCTTATGTCAGTTCATGTTCTTCAGACTTCAGACTACACTTCCATCTAGCGATCAGGGTTTAAACTGCACAAAGTCATGAATCTTGGATGTAAACAAATACATCAACAATATCGATACAGTATTGCTAAACATAATATCATTATATTCAGGTGTATCAATATTATCTTACACCTCCTAGTTCTCACACTGGTGTTGTTTCTTTCTTTCAGTGGATGGCTGCATACACAGAGCCGCGGGTCATCTCCTGTATGAAGAGTGCCACTCGTTAAATGGCTGTGACACTGGAAAAGCCAAGATCACCTGTGGCTACGACCTCCCCGCTAAATGTAAGTATCTGCATGTTACCCTTATTTATTTTTTTGCAGGTAAATGAAGACGGCCAAGGGAACTGCAGTGCTCACAGACCCGCTCAATGGATGTCTTGTATTGTAGTTTCTTTAAACAATAAGCATGAATTCTAGAGAAGAGTTAATTAACTGTCTAATGAGTGAGTGTTACCGCGCTTCAACTTTGTGATGTTCCTGCAGCAGAGCACCCGTTGTTTGCAGCGACGCACTTTGAGCGCATATGTGTGATTAATGGAGTGGTATTATTAGTGTGCTGATTATTATGATGACTTGCTGTGGTGTGCTTGGCTGGCTGAAGGGGCCATCTGTACTCCAACAAAGACATTAAGGGAACTATTAGTTTGTAATTTGATTGATATTTCATCCTTGATTTATTCCATTAGCTTATGGCATTCTCTGACTCATGTGAGTGATGATGAGCGTCACGCTGGTAGCGGCTGGAAGACGGCGTTGCTACGAGGCAGCGTCACGGGACTTAGAATGCAGGAGGGTCTTGTGTCATGTCGTTTGCCTGCTGTGGTGAAGATGTGCTTAAAGCATTAACGGACTCTAAACTATGGACTTCTCCTGAGGTGGTCTGATGTAGATATACAAGGTCATTACTCTGCTAAACCCCATCAGATGCCAATTTGTAGTTCTTAAGATGTCTTAATAGGGTTTAGCTGCTCTCTCAGCCTGGTTAAGCGGGTGTTCGAATCATCTAGGTGGTCGGACAGTTGGTTTAGCTGGTCGGGCAGCTGGTCTCCCTGCCTTACCAGCTGACAAGTGCTCTTGAATTATGTGGTTTTGCTGGTCTTAGCTAATTTAACTTTTCTCCCAGCCTGATTAAGCTGGTTTAGTTGGTCAACCAGCTGGTCTCTCAGCCTTACCAGCTGACTAGTGCTCTTAAAAGGATAGTTTACCCAAAAAGGACAATTCTGTCATCATTTACTCACGCTCAAGTTGTTCCAGACCTGTATGAATTTCTTTCTTCTGAATATGGGTAACCAAACAGTTGATGGTCCACACTGACTTTCATAGCATGGGGGAAAAAATACTTTGTAAGTCAATGGTGTTTGTGTTCAGCAAAAGAACATTGCATAGTCTTCACTGTATACATGAAATTATTATTAATCGTTGTTAAATCTACAAAAAGGATCTTCTCTTTGTCGTTTGATTAACATTAATGACACAAACAGCAGCAGGTTTATCAGGCTGTTGTCACTTTAAGATGTAATGCACGGATCCAGTATAATGATACACATCCATTTTCTTTCTCAATTGTTTACATTCACTTAAGATATAACCAAACATGTTTACGAGGATACTCGCCAAGACAGGCAATTTGGCATAATTTTGTGTGCATGTGTCCGTTCAAGCAGAACAAGATGAGAAAGAGAAGAATTCAGTGTTTGCTTGCGTTCTATGCAGCTCTGCCTGTGCAAGTTCTGAATTGGGTTTTCTTTCAAGTCATCTTGCACTCAAATGCTTTAAACTCGTGATGTTGATGCTGAAAGGATATATCGTGCAGCCCTAGTCTGCATAGGGTGAATTCTTGTGTTATTTTATTTGCACTTTTATCTCTCTTTTTTTTTTAAAACTAGTTTTTCCATGTTAGCATTAGCATGCGTTAGTCTGATGTTTTTAACCACTGTGACATGTAAAATTTTACTTTTAAAAGTTTACTTTTAAAAATGCATTTAGAGACACCTGTGGTATGTTTAATTTCATGTTTAGTTTATGTTTAATTTAATGTTTAATTACTTTTTTTATGGGGATTGGGTTGTAACCTTCCAATCCTAACTTTTTTTCTGTATCTTTTTCTTTTTTCAGTTTTTTCTTCCATTGAAATACAGGGCAGCTCAAATATCTTGCAAACATTGTTAGATGTTTTGTGTTCTGCCACCTGTCTTTTCTAACAAGGAGCCTATATTGACTAAATGAGAAGCTCTGTGGCTTTCTCTACTGTCCTTGATTTAATGTTATGTCACTTCTGAGCTAAAACAATTGAATTGGATGTAACATCATCCAGCAACCTTGAAGCAATCTTTCAGACAGTGATGCCTGAGCTAAAGCTTTTTATAGGCTTATCGAATCCTGGATGGCTGGATGATGTGATTAATTAGTGCAAAGGCAGAATCTCGGCGAGAGGAACATACTGTATGTCTCCTCTTCAGCCCTTAGGAGATTCATCAGTAAGCTGCATTTTGTCTCTTTCTGCATCAACATCATGCCACTTCATTATTTCTCTGTCAAAGCCGACATCTACTGGAAGTCTTCGTGTTCTCACTCGCTTCTCTCTTCCTCTCTCCTTCCCTCTTTCTCTTTCTGTCTGTATACTCTACCCATCATTCAGTTTTCTTCTGTTAAGCATTTACTCTTTTGTGACTAATTTCCACCCACATACCCATTCTGAGACTGTCTGCGTTTTTTTCATTTTTTTTCATGTCAGAATATGTTGTTGAGCGCCTTCATTCAGTTCTTGCAGAAAGTCTATTTCACAGCTTTGTTTGCAGTTTATAGAAATCATGCTTTACAAATAAATCATACTGTGTCTCCAAGTGAAGTTGCTACCAGATTAGCATTATTAATTGTAAGCCATTGGTTCTCAGCTGGTTTTGCTCCAGGACAAAGATTATATTGGACGTCAAGTGGTGGCCCAACACAGTACTAAAATAGTTTATTCCTCAAAAGAAACAAAAATGTCTCTAGAATCATACAATAAATATAATGATGAACAAAATAGGTCTAAAAAAGGCAACCAAAATGTACTAAAATGTAGTACAATTGACCCTAAATGCTGCACTATTATTACTTTATATATATATATATATATATATATATATATATATTTATATTTATTATTATTATTATTATTATTATTATTATTATTATTATTATTATTATTATTAATAAATAAATGAACATTGAAACAAAATCTGTGCTCAATATTGTATTGGCATTAAGTGACAAGTAAATTTGCAGTAAAATACTAAGGTTTGCTTTTAATGTCAACAGTAAAAGGTATGGGAAGCATGTTCTCCTCCATTTTAAAATTGAATAAGCCTATTTATATATTTATAATTTATAAAAAATAATTATGCTTTCGGTGAAAGTCAGTCAATCCAAATGTGTCAAGAAGCAAAAACATAAAATAACAATAACCTTACCTATTAGGATTGGAAATCTTCGTTTTTCGAAAGTTCGTCATGATTTGCTTCTATTTTGATTCAGCAAGTCAGTATCTGATTCTAAAATGATTCCAGATGCTTCTCAGGTTTTTGGCAACAGTGTTTATGTCCTTGCTGTATTTGTAGTGCCCTCACCACGCTTGTGTTTTATCCTGTATATACATTAAAAAAAAACTATTTATTAATACATAATTTAAAAATCCATCTACAATAATTGGAGAGAGAATCACAATGCAATGGTGAATCAATTTCCCCCCTCCCCACCTCTAGTCCCTTTGCTTCAGATGAGTTTACTAATGCATTGGAAAACGGCTTCATTATGACATCGTCTTTACGGTAGCGAAGGAAGGAAGCTCACCACAAACAACACTGCATAGATAAAACAGGCTGGGACAGTTGCCATGGTTATACTTGCAACTTGCAGCACATTATAATGCATATTTATCATCTCTGAGGCTCATTCTGATTGGACACACAAGCTCTTTCAGCGTCACTAACTTGTATGTTTGCGTTCCATCAGCATCTGCTGCAGGATGGTTTACTCTACTGCGCCACAAAGACAACCAGGGAGCGGGATGCAAATGGCACAGATGGTCTTTTTACCTTTTATATCTTGGCGTAGTCAAATATTTCCAGCATGGGCTTTTTATGCTTCCATAATTTGCCAGAACACAAGCCCTTTTTCCTTCCATTCTGCTCTCAGAAAGTGTATCCCTCTCTTTTGGTAGAAAGGCAGAGAAAGGGAGCTCTACTACCTCGACCTTTTCTGAAGTCTTACCTGCGGGCTTCTCACTTCCCTCTGGAATTGACGAGAACAGAGATTTTACAGTGTGCAAGGCCACTTTATATCGCTCTTTCCCTTTTCTTTGCTTCCTTCCTGCATTCCTTCCTCTAGTTTCAGTTGACCTGAGACTGCCTTATAGACTGGGGCAATAAAGTGTCTGGTAATGTAGAGCAGACGCCACAGAAAGAAATTCTGTTTATTAGCATCTTTTTGCTATTACTTTTGCTGTTGCAAAAACAATGTTACCCATGACAGGTCTACCCATTTGATTTTTTTTTTCTTTTTCTTCTGCTGGTCCGGTGAGGCTAGTAGATTAGATTTGTACATCATCTGACAATATACTGACAATGTTTTAGTTTTATTTTATTGTTTGCCAAAAATATATATTATCAATAATATGCAATTATTAAATAGTATAAATAAAGTATGCAAAGTATTCTGGAATTTTATTATTATTTAGTAGTAAATATATTATCATAGGCCTATATTTTACTTTGCTTTTAGATGCGTTATATATTATTTAACAGTTTAGTTTAAAACATTTAAATGTACTGTTAATATTTATTTTTCTTGCAAAACACAAATAAATGTTCTTAATAAAACAATTGGTCTGGTGGGGCCATAAGTTGTTACATAAATGTATAACTCTTAGCTGTAATATATACAATGATATTCTGTGGTGAAGTAAATACTAAAGAAAAAACACATGTCATTTCTACATAAAAAAGGCAAGCATTCAAAAAACAAAATTAGTACAAAATATTAGTACTCAATTCAAGCTTGCAGAAAATAAGGCATAAATATCTGTTATAAAATTAAGTAAAGCCTACACAACTTTTCTGATACTGGTGTTCCCATCATGCACTGGGGCTTGTTTTAATTAATAAAGTCGATTTTTTTTCCAGCTGTATTTATTTACACTGTTTTATCATTGCTTTTGTTGTTAGGTTTAGTAGCTTGCCATTTTGTGACATCTGGAGTTCATTTTATACTCAAAATGACATTACTTCTATTATGTAGATATGGTAGATATATGGTGTCTACACATCTATTGTATTATTTACTTAGATCTTTCTAAGTAAAGCATACACTTTAAAAGTGTTTTAATTCAGTGTTGTATTGTTTGAGTAAAATGTAGACAAAGTTTTTTGGCCAAGAAAAAGTTTATTTATTTTTTTATTAATTTTACTAGCTTAGTTAAGTAGAGTTTACTTAATTCTACTTAACTAACTACTTAACTTTAATACTTAATTTACTTTAAATATGTGTGATTTTTTTCAGTGTAGGCTAAGTTCCCTCACAAAATCTTCTAGCTTTGCAGTTAATATTATTGTAGTAAAACCATGGTAAGCTTTGTAAGGGGTAGCCACTGTTGAAGGTGCCTTTTAGGTTAATTCATGAATAAATTAAATTCGCAAAGATGAGTAGAAGGCCGTTGTCCCTGTCCCAGATGGTGTAAAGATAATAGATTTAATTCGATATCTGTTTGTCTTTAGCATGTTGTTGTTGTTTTTTTTAAACTTTCTTTCATTGTTGATTAAAAGTTAAATTGGACAAATAACTGGCAGGATTTGTTTGGTCAGGATGGATCTGAAAGTTCTGGAATAGGAATCCAGTTAAAGTTGTACCTAGTGAGCTTAACTACTCCACTCATCAAATACTCATTCCTCAAAGGCATTGGTGCTGGCTTGCATCGCTGCTACAATCTGTCAAGGTCACAGGATGGCAAATTATATTGCCTAAGCTAATGTCGAAATTAAACGCATAGGAGAGGGGAGGAAAAACAAAACATAAGGGATAAAATGCTTCCTTGTGTTTGGACAGAGATGCTGAACGCTGTAAAGAACAACCCACCATCAGCCTCAGGAAAGTGCCTTTAAGTAATGAGCTAAAACCCAGCTAGCCCAGCTCTTTTTCTCATACACATACTTTACTTGAAGCCAATGGGACATGACATCTCAAAAAGTGCCCTTTTGGATTCCTGTTCCCATCTTTTGATTCTCTCTTGCCAAAGACAAGAAAATTGGGCACTATTAGTGATCAGCAGACCTCTTTCTTCTCATTTTTTTTCATACGTTCTCACTTTTTTGGCTTAGATAAAACCAAGACTTGTGTATCTCAGAGGCAAATGGGACACTTGTAAGATCAGGCTGTCACATGTGGCACACATTACTGAAGACTGGCCCTGGGATTATTAATAAATGACAGTAATTATCCTCCCACCATAGCGGAAAAAGGCACTAAATAAAACTGTCTGTTACCTCAATCTGACAATGAAAGCAGTGATTTATTTAGGACAATAGCTTTTTTTCCCCCCGTTCAGTAAATAATTTATTACGAAAAGGTGTACTGTATACACTTGAACATTTTTATTATTTAGTAACTTTCTGTACTATATATTATTCAGAGGCCAGTTGTATGAAAAGACTTGGAATTTATGGAATTAATTTAGTCTTTCTTAAAGGGATAGTCTGGGTTCAGTATAGTGTTAATTTCGTCAGCTATTTTTTAATTTAGTCTTAGTCCTGTGTCACATGTGCTTTTTAGTTTTTATTATATTTAGTCAACCTTGTCCTGTTTTTATTTAGTCAAGTTTTAGTCGACTAAATGTCTGAGCATTTTAGTCTAGTTTTTGTCAATGAAAACCTAGTCATGCTGCATTGATAATCCCGATTATTTTGCTCAAAATTATAATCACAACGATTGTCGTCATTTGAGAAATGTATTTTTACATTTAACCAGAATTGTTGCAGTTTCACCTATAAGCACAAATCAAGAGAATGTTGACCCATGGGCATGGTTTATTTTACCTCTAGTTTAATGATTTATTTTAGGCTATTTATCATATAGGCCTAATGGAAAAATAAGAAACTTCTCTAAAAATGTAAAACAGTGAAATTCCACATTACTTTAATGTTTTTATATTAAAACAACAGCAAAAAAGACTTTATATTGTCACACAGATGTTGCATAAGTGCAGTTATTCAGCAAACACAATCGCAAATAGTCGAGAGATCCATGCTTAGATTTTATACAGTTCATTACTGAGAAGGTTTGATGGCAGATTTACTCGCACAAACAGCACAAGCGGCTCGTGAGTCGTGACAGAACAAAGACAGACTGAATGACACTTTCATTTAAGCAGAATATCCCAAATGGAGATTGATGAAATGAAGCTTACTTGTTTGTCTGTGTTTTCAGATCATCCGCGCGAACGTGAGAAAGAGCTCGCGTGCACATAGTTGCCAGACTGCAAAGTTTAAGTAAAACACTGGATATAATACGTGTGCTTTGAACAGAACAAGCTCTGCTTGGGGGATTTAAATGATTGAAATCTGGCAACCACAAGCATGAACGCTCGAACACTCCTTTTTTATCCCCCAACAAAACCAAAGGGTGATTTTGGTCAAGATTTATTTTTTAAACTACATTTTAGTCTCGTCTTTTGTCGTCAACGATATTGCATGTTGACCTTCTCTGCCTTCAAGTGATCTCACACTTCTTCATGTTATGCTACATGACTACTTATTGTATTAATGTTCTCTTTGATTCTATAACTTCTTTGTTGTTGTTGTCTATCTGTAGTTATTTGTTGTACACCTGCTTGTTTATGTGTTATAATGAACAGGCTGACTGTCTTTCTGATTGTAAATTGATTGTACTCTTGTATTCCATTGTGAAGCAAACTTGGGTTCTTGAAAGGCGCTATAAAAAATAAACTTATTATTATTATTATTATTATTATTATTATTATTATTATTATTATTATTATATAGTCTCAGTTATCGTTTAAGGACGTTTGTGTCATCTTGTCTTCGTCTCGTCTTAGTCATGGGAAAAATATGTTGATGCAACTTAAAGGCCCCCTGAAATCAAAATTTTAGTTTTTTTTTAGCTTTTGGTATGAATATGTTAACCTTAAGTTTATGAATAAGCTGGTTTGTTCCAAAACAATGACAAAATTCATGTTTAAAATTCGATATAAGCATTCAAAACGTAGTCACTTCCGCTAAAATGGATCAAATATTTTAATGACATCACTGCGGACTTCAGCATCTCATCACATCTTCTGTCCAATCAAATGCTCTCTAGAATCTGAAGTGTCCCGCCCCCTAAATAGACGCTGAAGCTGTGGCTGTAATCGGTCACTTGTTCACACATTTACTATTTTCTACATGGTGAATGGCACATATTGCACTATATAGGGGATAGGGAACGATTCAGCAAGTGTAAATATGCTTTCAGTTGAGGCGAATGAAGTCTGGTTTCATGTTAGTGTCACGCGCACCGCCGCGGTACACACACACACACACACACACACACACACACACACACACACACACACACACACACACACACACACACACACACACACACACACACACACACACACACACACACACACACACACACACACACACACACACACACACACACACACAGACAGACAGACAGACAGTCTGCTTCGGTCCAGAGAGTGGATCACATGCGCAAATCAGGCGCCGACAACAAAATGTATCGGACCCATTTGAATTCTGCACAGAATGCTGTATTTCAAAGCGATATGGAGGAGATTATGATGATAATTACAGATTAGGAGGAAAGTGCCGTTTGCAGAGCTGAAAGGCTTTAGTCAAACTATGATATAAACAAAACGCTATTGGCTGTTTTAAAAAAGGGGAGGAGCTGCTTGATATGCCCTGCATTGTCTTTCTGTTTTGGGAAATTACGTCAACACATTGAATAATGCTGCGTGTTTCAAGGCACTTCAGTGGGCCTTTAAATTAAAATAAATTGCGAAATTGTGAAATAAAGTGTGAAGTAGTATAATTTCATATAGTTTATGTAATTGTTAAAATTATTATTTTGTTTTGTTGTCAGGACAATGAATATGTAAAATTGGACATAACTTTTTAATTGATTGTGGCTATAGTTTTGAAACGGCGAGTATTTATTAATATGCCCCATTCACTTCCATAATCAACATTATGCCGCAAAACTTGTATTTAGCCTGGAATATTCCCTTAAAAGTTGAACACACAGTAAAGGTTTATACAGTGTGAGTTATGTATTGTTTCTGCATAAATTTCCATTTAAACAAAATCCTCCTGTACTTTTATGTTCATCATATCCCTAAAACAGCCCTTTGTCAAAGATTATTTGCAAAAATATCAAATATTAATGCAACGGTTGATGGTGCTTGAATATCACTTCAAAACACTTCAGCAATGTGGTCATAAATACACTGGCTAATCAACAGAACGGATACATTAGATGAAGCATTGTTATGAATTATTTAACCATCACACAACAGCAGATCCATTTGTGTGTGTGTGCATGTGTGTTCTCTTTTTCATTTTCAAACATAATTTTTCACACATTTTACATTTATTACTGCACCTCTCTCACCTATCTGGCTCGAACGCATCGTTAGTTCCTGTTTCGATAAAGCCCTTCTTTCTGAAATACGAAATCTGTGATGGGATAGCTGGCACAGTGTGTTGTTATTGGCACCTCGTGTTCGGGAAATGTCACGCCCATTACCGTAACCGCAAGTTTCATCTGCTCAGGTGTAAATATCAAGGATGGCATTCATTTCAAACCAATTCAAGCCTGATTCAGACTTAAGAATTTTAACAAACAAGAGGATCGTCCAGAACGGATTTCATGCACTGGCTTTGCAAGCAGGGATTTCACAGGACGTTTCAGAGTGGTATGTTTTTTTTTGTAATTTTCTTAGGCATTTTAGATACGATGTTGTACACCATTTAATCATGATATTTGTCGGAAAACTACGGTAATACAAACATTAATCTATCATAAAACCATAGTTACTTTTCCTAACAGCCTTTCAAAAACAAAAGCTTACAAAAGCTACTGTAAACACAACATCTATACTGTAATGTTAGTTAGCAGGCAGGCGAAGGCAAAGCTTTGCCCTTTGTTTACATCATAGCAACTATAAAACATAATTGGAACTGTAAATAGAAAACACATCTACAAATAATAAGACATACTTACAAGTTGTGATCCATAAACAACAGATTGTCCCGACAAAGTGGGAACTGCTCCATTTCAGGAGAAGCTTTTGTGCGTAGCCTGGGTTGTATTCATCTTAAGTTCTGGAAGCTGTTCTCCGTAAAATGTGCAGCGCACAGATTAACTTTTGGGTTATAATGTTTAGGAACAGTGTTTAAAATAAAAAAGCCTTAGGAAGGTCAAACAAATGAGTTTTGGAAACGGGGTGGACAAAACAGCGTCTCTTCAACATAGCGACAACACTGTGTTCTCAAATGCAGCTCAGCCAGGCCTCTTCCGTGGGCGGGAATTATTCAAATAATTCCATTATGACTTTATGATTCAAATAATTCCATTATGAAGTCAATATTATGACTTCACAAAGCCCGGGAAAAAAACACATTGTAGTTCTTGGAAAGTGCATTTTGTTAAATAAAATATCTCCCTTTGGAGTGGACTTAGAGCTTTGTAACCTTGCAAATCTTTTTATGCTCAAACAGCAACATTACAAACTAATTAAGTTGAAAAAGTGAAAAAGCATAATAGGACCCCTTTAAAGTACTCTCTTACATCAAATCTTTTTTTTTTCCTGTGAAGAGGTGTTCACTCAGAGTCAGTGTGATTTGTTTACTAGTGAGCAAAAACACACGTTTGGATATGACTGATTGTAATGCTTGTATGCACCATGTCTACTATGATCAATAGGAAATGCACTTAAATATCTCTTTAAAATGAATGCACGCTATCCAATGCTCTTCATTCATTCACTGCAGGGGCTGATTTCAGCATCCCAATATGTTGTGGGCTACTTGAAGGAATGGAGGAGGAAGCTGATTTTATCCTCCTCCTCTTCTTTTTCGTCTCTGTCTCTTCTCCTCAAAACCAGCAGGGTCTCATCTTTATTAATGCGCTTGTACGTAAACAAAACTGTGCAGTGTTTAGCATCAGCTGTCTCTGTAGAGCCCCAGCACATTAATTGTTAAGGCCAAAGAGGACTGCCTGGGAAAAGTTAACATCCCTGAGGAACGTTAAAGACAGATGAGAAAAAGAACGGAGGAGGAAGAGAGGGGCTCTCACTTGCCGATCTCGTCTGAAATCACCCACTCTCTCTTTGCTTTTTGTTTTTCTCCCTGAGGCGGCTGCAGATTGACAGTTCAAAATCCTTTATATGTCATTTACTGTTCTGGCTTTTATTCTCATTTCTTTAAGATAAAACCTCAATGTACGCTCTAAATAATGCATTATGCGCTGGTGTTGAAATTCACTGAAACTACAGCACACATACGCAGAGGATTCAGGGTAACGTGTGTTTGCTGTTTTCATTTGTGCTGGATCGTTCGATAATTGTGGTTCTGAGTCTTTTGTGGTCATGGCATCGTTTTAGACATTGCTCTGATGTTTTCAGTGCTTTCATACGTTTGTTTCTCAGATTGCCAACATAGCATCACCATTGCCAAAATGTTTTAGTGCTCAAAAACTCAATCAATCATAATTGATAATGGAAATAATTGACAACAAATTTCATTATTTAGATTTTTTTTTCTTATGTGAGATTGTCTATGTTAGAGAACAGAATGAGTGAATAAATGTTGCTGTCGACGTTAAACTTCACAGTTATGCGTCATGTGTCAATCATTGTTTTTTATACATAATTCAATCTTGAAATCCTTTATCCATGCAATTTATAGAATGTATTATAAGATTTCCAATCTTTCATAAACTTTTTCTCATTTCTAACAGATATCCAAGGTATTTAATATGATTATTTAAAATAAATTGTATTTATAATAAATACCCTATACTTGCCTGGTTCTAGCAATTGCAGGACTGTGGGGGGCCCCATTTAACGCATCTGGGGTCTCAGAGGGGGCAAAAGACGTCCCTGCAGATGTTGTGTTTCAAACACCCTGCTATTAGTGTGTGTCAGAGGCACAGCGTGATGGATGGACAGAAATGATTTAAGTGAGTGTTGACCAAGGCTAAAACAAGCCTCAGAGTTTGAGTGAGGAACACAGCCTGTTTGGCCTGTCTCAACTTTGACCACAAACACGCAGGGGTCACCAGCTCAACGATTAGCTCATGCAGTTTCAGACAGTCTGCTCATGGAGGGAGTGTTTTATTATCGAGGCGTTCAAAAGCACACTGAATGCCTTTGAAATGAATGCAATGAAAGTTTTATAGCTTTCAGCATCATATCTGAGTGCAAACTTGAAAGAAACAACAACGAAAAATAGATTAGGGGAAAGAGGGGGTTAAGCTATGCTAGTTTTTACTTAAGTTGTCCTCTAGGCATAGAAAAATAAATCATCTAGAACATAAGAAATATAACAATTTGTTTTGTGTATACATATGGTGGGTTTGGGGTAATGGGGGGGGTTGTCCACCTCGGTTTAAATTGTGTTCTGGGGGCGGGGTGGTCATCTGAGAAGTGCCGGTATGCAAGAAAAAGTGAGGGTACACTACAGATTAAAATATGAGAGAGAGAGAGAGAGAGAGAGAGAGAGTTATTATATTTATACAATCAATTCCTTCCTGAGAGAATACAAAATAAACACATACAATTCATATCAAATACACATCAAATCAAAAATCAATACACATTCAAATCAAATCATTAAAAAAAAAATTACAAACTATAAACTCTCATCATTTATTTCACACAGAGCCCCCTTATAACACCAAATCAATTCAAAAGTCACAAGGTCCCCCATAGCCTTATAATACTGAAAGTCAATTAAAATTCTGAAATGCACTAGATTAAGAAACACAATTTGTAAATTGCTTGTATTTCGTTAAATTCTTATATTCCTAATATCATAAATTGCTATTTTTGTAATTATCTCTGTATTTAAATGTGAAAAGGTGTATTTAAAACTACAAATAAACATTTCTGATGAAAAAATATCATCAAAATGATCAAATATACTCTAAAACGTGAAAAAATTGTATGAGTCTGTTCCAATACAAAAAAGCATGGAAGCAAAAAGGACATTATTTGCTAATCCCAGGGTTTATAACCGAAACTAGTACATTCACTGCAACAGCGGCATGAAGAATATATATATATATATTTATACATACACAGTATATATACAGTATGCTTATATACAGAGAGAGAGAGAGAGAGAGAGAGTTTGATGTATATTTTCAGACTTGGAATTCATTGGTTTTAATTCATCTGTATTTATCAGATGTGTAAAATCAGTACAATTTTCTGACACACACAAAAACTAAATTACTTGTGCGCATCTAAATCCATAGGCAGCTTCATATTATGAGCTCTGTCGAAATTTATAATAATGTGACAACAATGTTGCATAATGTCAATTTTTCTCTCTCTGTGTAAGCAGCACAGACTGAAAAAGGTCTTGATCAGGAGCAGGGCCGGTGTGTGAGTAATGTCATGTTCATGGGCTCAGTTCAACAAGTTAATGGGTAATTATCTCAAATATGGGCGGTCTTGACTGAGCTGGTTGTTCTTTCTCCACTATGAGCTATTCATAGTGACTCATGAACTTATCTTGCTCTCTCTCTCTCTCTCTCTCTCTCTCTCTCTCTCTCTCTTCACATATATCTGATATACATGATTCATTCTACATTTTTATATTTTTAAATTGAGTTTCATATATTTTAAGACTCATTTTAATCAGACTATCAGCTCTGTTTTTTTAAGACTTGCTCTATTTGTAAAATGACTACCCTCTTAGTTTGCTGTCCTCAATACCAATTAACATTTAACTAACTCACTGCATACAAAATTCGATAATTACAGCAGAAAGTTAAATTATATTGCATCAGGCGCACCACAGTGTTTATTAGCCGGTTTTGAAGGTCGTCTTATCATCATCTCCATCAGCGTCAAACTCTCATTCCAAGCCAGATGCCAGGACTCCAGTATTTACAGTAAACACACCTGGAGCAATAATACTAATCATTAGCACATGTCTCAGCGAGTGTGATAAATTTGGGTGAGTTAGCAATGAGAAATCACTCGTATGCCCCGTTTCATCCAAGGACCGTCTGTTCGCCTCTCTTACCCTGCAAATGAAAATTAATTAAACCAAAGTACCCACTATTGATAAGTGACACATAGTTCATTTAGATTAAATTATCCCTCCGAATCATTATCGGTTCACTGGGTTGCAAATGTCACCCGGAGCTCCATCTTTTCATCTGATTGGACGCCTTTGACACTCCTGCAAAGATGATTGTCCCCTTTAATTTGGTTATTGGTGGTCTGCCTACGGCTCTCTTCTCTGTGAATTTATTACTCTGCCCTTTTTTTTTGCCATCCTCTTAGCACAACAATTTAGTTTGGACCGAAACTTTCTGTACTGACCCTCTCGTTATGCATGGTTATTTACTCCTAAGTGTATGTTAGTGTATTTTATGTGGATTATTGTGTATTTTATTGTGTATGAGCTCTATTGAGAGAAGAAAAACCCCTTCATGTTGGATGTTAGAATACAGAGAGCAATTTCTCCATTTGTTGAAGTGGCCCACGGTGCTATGTGTGATCTTTCTGAATCAAAATTTCTCACTTCATGCTTTAGTCAGAGTTTCGCCTCAGGTTCTTTTTTTTCCCAGCTACTCGCAGTTTAGAATTATTTGATAGCTCAGCACTGAATAGGTGCTCTAATATGATATATTTTCATTATGCAACTGTGAAAAATTCTCTGTTGTTGGCAAATGTAAAAGAATATTCCACGGCTATTTCTAAACAGATAAGTCTAAAACGTTTATGATGTAGTTGTAATGTTTTAATTTTTTTATCTCAAAAAGCACAAGCATCAGAATGTGTTCTATTTTTGGAGAATTTACCAGAAACAAGGTTTTTAGGTTCATGACGCAAATTAGCCACTTAAAGATAACAATTAAATTAAAGTACATGTTTCTCTTTTCGAATCCTGAATCATTCAAGTTTAAAATGAGATATTACACTGATGTGGGCCACCCTAAATTCAACAGCCACTTTCAGAGCAGAAAAGAACATTTAGGCTGGTGGCTCTGGAAGCAGCAAGTGGGCACATCGTAAATGTCACCTATACGCAAAAAGTGGTTTCAAACTTTATTGGAAAACAATAAAAGTCCATCGGTCCAGTCTTGCAGGCCATCATATCCTGTTATTAGCGCCAGGGTGTGCAAATCAGAATTGAATTGACAGTGTTTTTTAAATTCTATTTTATTTTCTGAATTCAAATTGAGGTTGCAAACAGGAATGAAAATAGATAGATGAAGAGGTGTTGATCATTAAAGGCTTGACATTGTCATAATGGACATAAGTTGAAATGGATCTTTAAAGAAATATATTAATGTGCTCAAACCATCTGGTGTATCAGGAGAGAGACATGATTTCAGTTCCAACATTCTAATCAAAATCTGCTCTATTGCCTTATTGAACGTAATTACAGAGCAGTCACTAAAACCGTCAGAATGCTCTGTTAATTGGCTAACTGTAATTTTCTAGACTTCTCTCTTGCCTCCCCCTCTTCGTCCACCGCCACCGCCGGAATATGAGTTTCTTTTGTTGGCTGGACCTGTCAGTCGCACCAATGCCTCCGGGGGGTTGGTATAATTTGGTAATTTTGCCTAAATGGTGATACAGTGATTATGTGGCATCAGCTGCAGGCCTGTCAGAAAGACGCTCAACGCTCATCCATCACCACAAACGTGTTACCGGGGAAAAAAGCACTCTGATAGACTGGAGTGTAGGAGGGAAAATGCAACAGAGGGCAGGTTGGGTTGGGGGCGTAATGTGAGTGTCTAAGGGTCCCAGTTTGGCCAGCAGAGTGGCACTGGTGCTTTTTAATAAAAGGGATGCATCAGTGGTGAAAGGGATTCTGGGAAGGTCACCTTTCAAACTAAGAATGCAGAGAGGGCGGTGGAGTACTGCGGGTCTGTCTGTTCTGCCCACATGCTCGCACAGGGCTCGATCTGTCCATTTACCCATCCTCCATTACTCTCTGCACCATCATCACTCCATCCTTTTTCCATCTCTTATCTGTCTCTCCCCGCTTGGGGGGGGTCTGGGTTCTGTTGGTAATGTGCAGGTCTGAATAGGTCATAATTTCACTGAAAGCACACCAGAAAGGCACGTGGCTTGACTTTTCCTCCCCAGAAATTCAATTTAAGGCATCTCGTCGTTACGGAAATGGCTTTACAACCATCCAGAAATCATCCTCATGACTTTGTCAGTGGAAGTGACTTTCCGGTACTGATTTAAGACTAATATATCGCATTTGTCGAACAGTGTTTGCAATGTTGTGCAATCCTTCATTAAGCAGCCCGCCACCGTAAAAATAAGCAGCCGTTGCGCATACAGTGAGCCCCCGTGTTTAATAAAAACAGACACGGGAGAATGAGTGTGAATGCGGTCCTGCAGCTTAACAGAGCCAAATGCAGTGCCGCCAATGCAGTCAATAATTAGGAGACAGATGGGCAAATTGGAAGCAGCCAAGTAATGAAAATCACAGAGGCAGCATTGGGACCGTTACTGTACTGATTTAGCGTCTCCCTTTTATGTTCATCAACAGAAACACAAAAGAAAAGACACCTGAATATGAAGTTTCTCAAGCTTAGCGCCTTTGTTTACCTCTTAGCGAAGATTTAGCAGCAGAGCTAATTAAGACTAGCAAGTAGGAAAGTCCTGTTGCGCCATTTTCCTGCTAATTATGTCTGAACACAGGCTGCTAAATAGTTTCTCCTCAGTCCTTGATGTTCCTTTTGCTAAATTGCAGTTGGTACTTGCGTTACTTCCGCTCATTATGTTTTACGGCTCAGGCTGAATTCTCGATGCCTGCGTGTTTGGGTATTTTCCTCGCACTCCTCTCACTCATGAAATTCTCAGCTTGACGCAAACGTAGCATTAGCGGTGGAGGCGGTTTTTATGTGACGGCTCGGCCGAGAAGTGATGTCAAGGGTCGAAGCTGAGCTGCGTTCGATGCTGAGTTGAGCAGCCGTTTTGTTTGACCTCGACGGAATCCCACAGTGCCATTTTCTGGTTTTTAATGTTGTGGGTTTAGCTCAGCACTTGCTCCTTTAAATGCCATTAACCCGCTAATAAAAGTGCATACAGCTGTCCATAAACCCTAATGGGCGAGCCAAGACATACACTGAGCCCTTTGTGTGTGCGTTCAGGAGGGAAAACCTTGACAAATACTCAGAAATGAGACTTAATAAAACAGAAAGTAAAGTCCTCTTAAAATACACTGTCAAAACCTGTAAATGATCTGATATCTATGAAATAGTCTGCCCTCTATTCAGAATTGTGGCAAGTAGTGTATTTGAACTCGCTCACATATAAAACACTTGCTCTGAAGGGGTTTCATTTGTTTATTGACAGAATATGGGTTAATGTCTTTATATTTTTCTGTGTTTCATAGAAAAGGCTGCAAAATGCAAATAATGCAAACAGTGCCTGTGAAATGCAAATAATGTCCTGCTGACCCTGAAACAGCTTGCATGAAACAACATTAGATTCCCTGCAGAATGTAGTACATTAAAAGCTTAGAGAGCTCATTTATACTATTAGTATGGCTGTGTAATTGTTTGTTTATATATATAAAAATATATAATATAATATATATGTGAAATATATGAAATATATATATATGTGCAGGGGGTTTGGAGTCAGTAGGATTTCTTTTTATGTTTTACTGTTTTTTCTTTTTTTTTTCTCAATTTATATTTTAATTTAGCTATGTTAACCATACAAAATAAAAAAAAAATGATTTAATCTAAAAAATAACTGGCTTGGCACAGATATATTGTGCATCCCTAGTTTTAAAGCTTCTCTTCAGCTAAGATCAACAATATCAGGAGTTTTAGGGTCGGATCACGTAGTTCCTGGAAAACCTGAGGCTTTTGTATTTGACCTGGAGTTGGTGAAAAACGACGAAGGCTGGCACTTTTATGGTGATCACCTTGAGCCGTTGTTTTGGGATGGAGACCAGTGTGGATAATAGATCCTTTGGGAGTCTCGAGTGGCTGAGTGGATTTATGAATCAGAGCCGGACCTGTGCTAGAAATCAATAGCTCTCCTCTTCTCCAGACCCCTATCATGAATAATGCCACGTAGTTTACACAAATTGAAGGACTTCTAGAAAAATACAGAGCCTGCCCATTGCTGGTCTGAACAGTGACATTAAGTATAGAGCTAGTTGGAGTTATGTCCTGTCATGGGGTCCTTCCTTCCTGTTACCCTCTACCCTCAGCGCACAAATCAATAAGAGAGGAACTGCCCTTCTCTCACCTATGTGACTTTTTTCTGTTTGTACTCGATTGTCAGAAAATGCTTTTTAGTTTGAAGTAATTGAGTTTTTTTTCCCCCAGAGAAAAATGAAAAGAAACAAACTACTGTTAAAACCTGCATTCTAATAAAACATTTACACACTAATTGGTGTTTACATTTTGCAGTGGTGGTTTTGATCTGACATATTTGCAATTAGTTACACAAGCAAATAATGTAAAAAAAACAAAACAAAAAAAAGAGAAAATCATGCTTACAAAAAAATGTAGTTATAGTGAGAGTTGCCTTGTAAAATGAAAAACAAAATAGTTACCCAAGACACAGAGGAGTGTGGACAACAAATGGAGTCGCTCCTGTGGACGGCACGTTCACCGCACAGCAAGGAGAGCGGAGGAACGGATCTGATTCTCCCTCCTGCAGCCTAATTATTGACCAACTAGTATTGTCTTTTCAATTGTCTCAATTATGATGGCACTGGTGTTTCTCTGCTCTGTGGTGTCCCAGCCTACATAATTCATGTGCAACACCCCGGACTCCACTCAGCACTGGGGAAAATGAGGAGAATGTCAATACTGCTGGGTGGGGGTGTAGGGGAGGCAAATTCAGCTTTCAGTGGAATCTGAACATGAGAGAGAGGGAGATAAAGTGGAGAGGCCAGATTTGTGTTGTGTGTCTGTCAGATTTTCAGTTCCTTCTGCCATGCAGTAAAAAGAGATTTGGATAAACTGAAATATAATATGACAAATGCAACAACCTGGGTTCCCACGTTCATATGTATCAGGGAGTTTTTGGTTGCACTTTATTCCTGTTCCCCATGTACATACTATGTACTTATTAAAGTAATTATAATAACTGGGTAATTACTAGGTACTAACTCTGAACCTACCTCTAAACCTAACCTTAACCCATAGAGTTATATTATATTATATTATATTATATTACCCAGTACTTTGGTAACAATGTAAGTACACTTAAGTCCACGTACAGTAAAATAAAGTGCAACCGAGTTTTCTGTCTGTCTGTCGTTCTATTTACGGTTCTACCTGTCATTCTATCAGTCTATTGATCTGTCTGTCTGTCTTTCTATTCATCTATTGCTCTGTATGCCATTCTATTTGTCTGTCCATCCATCCATCCATCTGGATTATATTGGGGATGGAATCCTGAAAATTATTTTGCTTTTGTTTTTTTCGAGTGCAGTCTTTATTAATTAATTTTTTTTTAAGTCATATGCCATGTAAACTTGACTTTTTGTTCCAAGCAGCCCATGACAAGCAGGAGGACATTTCACCAATCGATTGGTTTCCATTTGTCGTTGTGCTGGATAGCCCTGCCCACTGCCCATCTCATTGATCCCTAACCCTCCACATAAACATAATCTTAATACCTTCTAATTGGCTGTGAATTTTTCACGTTGCACATCAATTTTGCTTTGAGTGTGGATAGATAAATTGCTTAATGATGGAAACTCATACAGTAGCACTGTTAAAGCATTATGCATTTTCCCTGCACTCTCAGGAGCTTGTTGCATTGAGTGTAGTCATAGCACAAAATCTTTTGCCGTTTTTACTGTCACCTCTTTATCACAAGCAGCATCCATTTTGTTTCCAGAACATACGGCAGACAGAAAGACGCCGTAAGACACTTATCGTCACTCCGTGCTCGCAGAATCCTGGAGCACAGCGAGTGTCCCTTCGCATGTCGCCGTGGTTTATGTTTACAGTTATCTGATCTCAGGTCCAATTGTCACCCCAGACCCCAAATCAATAGTGTTAAATTAACAATGAGCACCAGCCGCCTGAGCCGAGATCTGCTCCAAGATCACAAACCCCCCACCCCACCCCAGGAGGGACAGCGCCATCAGTGGGTCAACCCAACTCCCTGCGGGCAGCTCAATGGAGGGAATTCAAGTGAGATAATGGGAAAGTTGTGTTTGTGAGAAAGGATGTGAGAGCAGGTGTTCATTAGGAGATTTGAAGATGAAAGTCAGGAGTGCTTTCTTTGACCGGCTGTAATGCCGTTGTAGTAGAGGTTCTCTGAGCAGAACAGAACGCTACATCTGTAAAATGCTTCATTAGCGAGCACAGCCGCTGCAGGCGCGTTGTTTACTAGTGATCGGGCAGGGAGCGAAAGAGAGGGAGCACTGGCTGTGATCAAAGGAGAAGAGAGGTGTACCTATGTGCTAAGCCTCATTTTAGCAAGGAATGATGGACCCTAATGATGCTAAAAAGACGAACCGGGGTGGATGCCCAACACACACACACACACACACACAGAGCATGAACCTACCAGCAACAGTAAAGAAGATTCGTTATGCCTTTGTTTTGAACAGTTTTGTCTTTTTATCATTCTGTGCAGATGGGTTATGAATGACTACACCTCCAGTAACCCTTTGCATGCTTCTTAATGTATTCAAAATCTACTGTGTGTGTACGTGTATTCTTGACGTAACCTTTTACTAATTGACCAGAATTATATTTCTGTTTCAACTCTTGGAAAGATTTTAAAAAGGCTGGATTATGTACTATAGTAATGCTTAAATAGCTATTTGGCTACTGGTCTTTTTATGGAGGACTAGGGGTACCAAAAGTGCCCTTATTATGCTATTTTAATTGTTCCTAATTTTGTTTTGGAGGTCTTCTGCAATAGGTTTACATTTATTAAAGGTCAAAATACTTTTAATTTTCTCATAATATACATTGCACATCACCTCATCAAAGAGTCGGTTAGTTCGAAGATTCAGTCCCTTTAAACCCCTCCTCTCTGAGAGAACTCTGCTCTGAGTAGTCAGATGGTGCAGTCCGTTGTGATTGGTCTACCGCTTACAGTGTGTGTCAGAAACAAAATTCCTACTACCATATCTTAATTTCAGCTCCGGAGGCTTCCTCAGCGCTTGATACGCAGTGATATGAATAATGAAGTTGCTTTTTCCGTATCAATTCCAGCGCGATCAAAGTGGATTTGCAGCACGAACTAGACTAGTCTCATCTACAACTACAGTGTTCAAAGTAGATGTTGTTTGTGGGCAGCCAATGAAGACATAGGCTTTTCCTTTGTTATCGTTTTGAAAATATGACCTCTAGCGGCAAAAACTTACAGATTGTGCCTTTAAGTGGCACTCATAGTCCACTCAGATGTTATTAAAAAATGTAGTTATCCAAAAGTTTCAGACCTGGAGCAAATTTTTTTTTCTTTCTTTTCCTATTATTCGATAGAATTCGCTATTCTTTAAGCCATTATCCGTGCCTTTCCAAATAAAGTATTCAGCTTCGGGCACATCCCTACTCCAAAGTATAGAACACCAGACAATCAAGACAGGAAGGGAGGGTGGCACCCTGAGGTTTTAGGCTTTTAAAAAAGTGCAGAGTTTGACATCATTTCCATTTGGCATTCTCTGACATTTTACAAATATTATCCCTTTATGCTTGTTAATTGATTTGATTTCTTCCTTATTTGGACCCCGGAAGTTCAGACAGTAAGTGATTGTATTCTCAAAAGCTTTAAAACACATTGCCAGTCATTTGCTAAAACACTGAGAGCAAAGATGTTTTAAAAGTAAAATGAGCAGAATCACTCTCAAGGACCTTTGCTTTAGGATGCTGTGCATAAAACACCCCATAAGATCGCATTGATAAACGGTTTTATTGCTAAACAGCAAGAGCTTTTACTGATGTCTCATGAGTAAATTCTGTAAAGATGTGGGTTGAACAACTTTAAATGGTTTACTGCATATTTTTTTTTTTCATAATTTTTGAGATATGAGACTAAGCTTGCTGAAGACACTTTGGCACATTTGTTTGTGATCATAGTCAAATCAAAGCCAAATGTGCAGTAGTAAGCTTGGAAATGCATCCCATCTTTTCAGATAATGGTTGAGAGTGGATAGACAAATAGATGTCTGTCTGTTTTTATGTCCATCTCTCTGCTGCTTTAATGGTCATCACTCTCTCCATCACTTTGTTAATAGCCTGTGGAAGATAAGGAGAGAGCTCATTAGGTCTTTGAGGGGTTTCAGTCACCCACATCTTTGTGGAATGCCAAGTGAAATTCATTTAAAAGCAAAAGGCACTTAGTTATTGATTTGCTGAAGAAGTTTTGATCTCCACCCAGGCTTTATGAGTTGTCTTATGGTGATGAATCGTCAGCATTTAAACTTTCGCACAATTAATTGCTATGCTTGTTGTGGAAGGGCCTCCTGAAGGTGAGAATTGGGGTGAAATCACCATGGGTAAGATATTACGAAGCACTTTCATTAACAAATCCATTGTTGTCTCCCTCGACAACCTGCTCAGTTTGGTTTCTTAATATTCGTCTTCCTTTTATTTTCATAGTTATAGTTTATGGTGAAAATATATACTTTTAGGATTTTAATTCTTTTTTTTTTTAAACACTGCTCAATTGGGAATTCCATGTTACCTTTAATAAAGTGAAGTAAAAAAAAAAAAGAAAATAAATGATTTTAACTTCAATAAGAAATAATTACATCTAAGCCAAAAAATAAACTATTTGTGGTTTAGATGTAATTATTTCTTATTTAAATTAAATTTATTTTTATTTATATTTTTGTATTTTATATTTAATTGGGAAATACTCTGTTAGATGTTATTTTTTATGTGTAAAAAATGTATTTATATTTTATTCAGAATGAAAGGTTTGAATGCTCAGTAGAGTCTGCTGTATTGATGGTCAGCACTAGGTCTATTATTTCTATCTCAGTAGCTGTGTGGCCCACATGTGTTTTTCTAATCATGCTGATCAATATGACAGCCCTTCCCCCTTCACTTCCCTACTGCCCCAAAACAACTCTTTCTTCACTCACCCCATTAAACGTTCACAGCTAATGCAATCGAGAAAGGCCAAGACCACCAAGACATTGATGGAGCGCTGTGTGTGTCTGCAGTGTCAAACTGACCCCTCTAAACAAAGACGGTAGTGTGTCTTTCAAAGCTGTGGGGGATTTGAGGCGATCCCTCATTAGCATCACCTGTTGTCGCAGATGGCATCATGGGAATTAGAAGGATCAGGTTGTGTGAATTTGTGGTTCTTTCTCCTGTTCTGTGACATGCAAGCATGGAGAGGTGTTTCAGAACCACTGATGCCATCTGCTTGTTTTTTGTAGGGAAAGCTTGGAATGAAGACATAACAATGGCCCTGAGTCATGAGCTTGCCTTACTTTGATATGTATTATTAGACTTTCATATTCTGTGCCGTTATTTCAGATCTGCAATGTCAACCTATAGGGCCTGCTAGGCCGAGTTTGTTTTGACTGAAGGTGAGTTTGAATATAATTGTACTGTACTGTACTGTAATGGTGTTGTCCTTTAAAATCTCTCAGGATGTTAGAGACATGGCCTGGCAGGTAGTGTACATGTGCCAATACATTACAAGGATGTTATAAAGATAAAATAATGTAAAATTAAAATTAAATAAACAAAAGGCTTTTGCAAAAAAAAATTAAACTTTTAAAAATAAAAAGTATATTAAAATTGTATAAATCTTTTTATTTATAAAATATACAAAAAATATGTGCTGCTCCCTTTTTTCTTTATATTTAGAATGAAAATGAGGGCCATTTAACCATGCTAAGTTCGAGATACTAATGCCATTTAAATTATGCATGTTCCTTCCTGTCTTTGATTTTTGTCGTCTATTTGCATCATTTGGTGAATAATAAGGCACTGACTTTTAAATGAACCATGTTGCTGTGTTATTTTCCCCTCTTCACCGTTTTAGATTTGACACTGTTGAATTTATACTGTTTGATCATCTTGTTGTATTCACATTAAAAATCACAACTCAAGTGCTGTGTTAGGTGCTTTAGTGTTTTCTTTAAGCACTTCAGAGGTTCAATACTCTTCATTTTACAGACTTTTACACAAAGTTCCATATTTAACAAGTGCTGTAGTTCATCTAGCAATGCTACCTGCATTCTCAGTAATATTATTTGTACACTATTATAAGATGCGTTGGTAAGAAAATGGTGACATTTTAAAAACTTGAATTAGGGCTGCTTGAATATGGCAAAAATCATAATCATGATTATTTTGGTCAATATTGAAATCACGATTATTTAATGCTTATTGGTGGGCGATATGATCAAAGTCTTATTTCACGATATGAGTAATTTTAAATATCAGTGATATTTTTACTATTATCGATACTTCTCCAAAAACCAATACTAAGTTATCTAATGTATGAAAAAGGTCCTCAAAATAATTATAGTAAACAGTCAGAAATACAATAAGAACAAAGAAATCATTACAAACAGGAAAATACAAATTAAATAAAAAGTGTTTTAAGTTTTTCAAGAAGATAACTGGTATTCAGAAAAATAATAGCCTATAATACAAAAAATTTTTAAATAGCACTGCAGATACTGCATAGTCTTACTGTACACATTAAATATAGATCAATCCTTATTAAAGCTACTTAAGTTATTCAAATCAGTTAGCTCAGATTGGTGAGTGATTTTCCTTTGTCATTTGTTGTTAATTACCAGCAGGTTTATTAGGCTGCTGTCATTTTAAGTGGCCAGGGGAAAAGTGTCTCTTTTGTGGTTTAATGTGCTTTTAATAACACGGTTTAATATCAAACACGTCCCACAGTTTAGTAACAGTAGACTGCATTTTACAACTTTCACTTTTTCTGATTTGGATGTTGAGTTTGGGCTTTTAGGGAGGAATGAAAGCGCACCACTGTGAAGAAAAGGAAGATGCACTAGACGGATGAGGCAGTGGCAAAATAATCGTTTTACCTCGATTATCTTGTATTTATAATTGTTAGAAGGCAAAATTGAAATCGAAAAACCATTATGATTAATCGCAACGCCCCAACATAAATGTTATTGTAATATTGCTATTATACTGCTGGATACATTTTTCTACAAAATGGATTTGTGCCATTTCAGCCTGGAGGCCATGAACAAACTGTTTTACCATTTAAAGACGGTCTGCCTAACAGTTCCTCGTTAGAGTACATTAGCCACGTTAGTCATGTACACACGTTATTACATCTACAGAGCTCACCTATATGAAAAAGCCATATAGCATTAGCAGTCTTCTGTAATGGTTTCTCAACGGCTCATTAAGACGGTGCGAGAGCAGGAGCTGCGTTAATGCTGAACAGTGTGCAGGTGTAGGTGTCATCTCTCTTAGACTGCAAGCTAACAGCACCCCCCTCCATGTGAGAGTGAGGGAGATAATGAATGCTTTCACACTTTACCTTGAAAACTGACCAAGCGGCCCTCGCGCCAATTAAGAGCTTGTTTTTCACTGGAGTGGCCATTATCAAACCTGACCTTCCAATTATTTTTCTGAATTTCCTCCACGATTCGTCACCTCGTTGTGGCCCCTAGCCAAGCAGGCTTGGTTGAAGATGGTCCTGGAATGGGTAATAGACAACAGAACTGCCACGATCCATGGGCCTGGAGACACCTTTACCACAGCCAAGATATCTCTGTCTTTCTCTCTCCTTCACCCTCTCACCTTTTCCATCCTTCTTTTCTCCCTCTTTGCTCATTTTAATGAATCATTTTCTCCCTGAGCATATCTTCTTTCTCTCTCTTGGTTCGTTTTCAATGAACTAGCTGTCCACACTCTCCTCCCTGTATATCTTTCTCGTTCGCTCTTTACAGTTCTTTTTATTTAAGTTCTTTGAAGCTGTCCCAAAGCTACAAACAACTGCAAGGTCTTGTCACGGAGGATGTTCAGGACCAGCTCTGATGTATATGCTTTTTCTGCTTCTGTCTTAGATGCATGTTTTAAAATGTTATACACTGATACGTGAGGTCATTCCATGTGGCCATCCCTTCAACTGTATCCTTACGTGCTATGTATCACTATCACTGTTTGGGAAGCTGCTTTGAAACTACTGCTTGTTAAGTTACAAGATACTAATAATTGAAAGGGTTTGATGAACTGCATTTAAAAAAAAAAGAAGTATAATGTTCTTTGAGGTCCATTTATAATGTTAACAAGTTTTTAACATCCTTATTTGGAAATAATAGGCTATTTTCTATCCTGTTTTTGAACCTTTCTTAGAAACACTCTGTTTTGATAGACTCTGTTCATTCAAGACTTGGAAGTAAACGCCCACTGCTATGAGTGGGTAACAGTTTTGCATATTAAAATAATTTTAACATCCCCGCTACACGTAAACTTCCAACATGTGAAACGAAGACGCTACAGAAAGGTGTTTATCTAGTTACATAGTTTAAACATTTGCCAAGTGTGAAACATTCATGCATATTAAGTCGTCACCTTCATTTATATAGCGCTTTTTACAATACAGATTGCTTCAAAACAGCTTTATAGTGATAATAGGAAATGTATTTTGCTTTAGAAGAAAAGCTAAAGTAGGTTTTTGATTGATTAATTTCTGTTGTAAAAACTGATTAGTTATTTAATTTGGTGCCACTTAAACAACACCATTCTCAACTAAAATAGAAAACCCCCAATGCGTTCCGGACGCCCATCAGCACGGCAACAGCACTTAGTGGCCCGAGAATGCAAATCATGAAATAGGTTTTGAAACTATACCATCATCATCTCTGGGCCAACCCCAAACAAGGCGAATCTGCGAAAACTGCGATGGCATGTACGCAGGCATCACGTGTTTAGCCTATAGGCAAGCGCATTTGAATATTCTTATGTGTGCATATTTGTTTTTATCTGTACAGAGGGGAAGGGAAGGAGGCCTTCACAGGGGAGAGTCTAGTTGGCACGGTCTCTGCCGACACTTCAGGGCTGCGTTGTGGTCATGTCTAGGCGTAGGTCCACCATCTGATCTGGATCAGGCAGACTACAGTAAACCTCAGAATAAACAGAGACGCTAACATTAGCGTAAATGCCATTCTTTTTATGATGTAACGAGTACATCAGGTGTTATGGGAAGTGTTCCCGGTTCAGGCTGACCTAGTTAATGCAGCCTAACAATCATTTAACTGATTTAAATAATAGAAATTCATAATGTTCTATGTGTATGCCATAGTAAAGAGATATGTTTTTAGTCTAGATTTAAACTGACAGAGTGTGTCTGCTTCCCGAACCATGCTAGGAAGACCAAAGTTGTTCCAAAGTTTAGGTGCTAAATAGGAAAAGGATCGATTGCCAGCAGTTGATTTTGATATTCTAGGTATTATCAACTGGCCAGAATTTTGAGACTGCAATAGATGTGATGGAGTATAATGCGTTAAGAGCTCATTCAAGTACTGGGGAGCTAAGCCATTTAGTGCTTTGTAAGTAATAAGCAAGTATACATTTTTAAAATGTATACAATGTTTAATAGCGGTCAGATAAGTATGATTTAAACCATGCCAGTGCAATTCCACTAATGCCAAAATAATTTTCGAGTCTATTCAAAAGAATGTTGTGGTCGATAGTATTGAATGCAGTGCTAAGATCAAATAACACTAATAGCGAGATACAACCACGATCGGATTACATATGCGTTAAATAGTAAGTCTTGGTTGTGGCAAATAAAGTACTTGGAGTTACTACAGTTATAGCTGACAGGATAACTTGTGGTGGTTTTGTTACGAATTATGAATGAATGGACCATTGTTTGTCGCACTGTTGTTCTTATATTCATCGTTCATCATTTTCTGTAAGAAAGTGAGTAACAAAGCAATAGCGAGTAAGCGACAAATGGTAGAAACATTGTTACTCACACTTGTGTGTTGCGACACTGTCAGATCCAATATAGTCAGCACTGCATCATCTTTTATTTTCAGTCTTTCTAAAATGCCTGTCGAACTGTGTCCTGTTTAAAAAAAGAAACCACAGTAAAATGAAGCAAACAAACAATGTCTTACTGACATGATCTGGAACTTTGTTAAAAATAGTTAATCCACACTTGGGATCACTAGGATGGCAATGCAAAGACTGTGTTTTGCAACAACATGGCACTGCAAAACCTCATGTAATCCTCAGTGGCATCTCTATCGTTTTGTAACTCGATTAATCCTGTGTTTGCATTTCTCTCGTATTTACTACTACATGTCATGTGTGAATTGGTGGGTGGGGCTAAAGAGGCAATGATGTAGAAGTAGGCGTTGATCTTCTTTTGCAGAGCCGGTCTTTAGTCGTACTATTACATCATACTGAGAAAAAATACGAGACGGGTCATTTTGGGAGCTTGGTTTAAATTAAAGCCATCAACCATAGTTTGTTATTGACAGAAGCCATCAAATTTTGAGACCTCAAAATGTTACAGTTCTAGATTTTACTTGATGTGAAAAAAATACTTAAATTTGAAACAGGAAAGGTAGTTAACAGTGACAAAGAACGAACGTAGCAATCAGCAAGCTTATCAAACTATATTCAGAATGTTCTTTAATCACTCTTCAAATGAGCATGACATTTTGACATCAACATGAATGAGATCAGTGAGAAGTTATGTATATTTAAATATATGAGATGTATTAAATTATAAAAGTTTAAATGCACATATTATTTTTATTCGAATGGATGCACATGCATTTTGTAGTAGGTGCAGGTTAACCTTTGCAATCAAATATTTAAGATACTTCAATTTCCAAAAGACTCTGTCCTTGCTGACACCACAACAGTGAGATTGGCTCCATATTGGGCGTTTCATCTTTCAGAGGATGTTCTAGTGTCAACAGCTCATTGATCATGTCTTTGTAAAGGAAGGAGTTTCATAACAGGCCAATGTCATCACCTTCTTCATCAGGCCTGAACTCTCAGTAATGCAAGGGTTTCCCCTTTCATTTTTTTTGTCTGCTATGTGGTTTTTGACCCCTAAACTAATGTCCTGCCACTCCCTGTCTATTTTGGTTCTCAGTAATTTACAGGCATAATAAGTATACCTTATGATTCAGAACCACCTTTAGCAGCAATAACTTGAAGTAATTCTGGGAATTTTGGAAAATGTAAGGAATTTTGGCCCACTCTTCTTTACAACATTGCTTCTGTTTATTTAGGTTTGCGGGCATCTGTTTATGCACAGCTCTCTGAAGGTCCTGCCACAGCATTTCAATCAGGTCTGGACTTTGACTGGGCCACTGCAACACCTTCATTCTTTTCTTTTTCAGCCATTCAGGTGTAGATTTGCTGGTGTTCTTGGGATCATTGTCCTGTTTCATGGTCCAATTTCAGCCAATTTAGCTGTCAGACAGATGGACTCACATTTGACTCTAGAATACTTTGGTATACAGAAGAGTTCATGGTCGACTCAAAGACTGCAAGGTCCTGCGGCTGCAAAACAAGCCCAAATCATCACCCCTCCACCACGAGGTGTTTGTGCTGATATGTTGTGTTTGGTTTTCGCCAAATGTGGCGCTGTGTATTATGGCCAGACATCTCCACTTTGGTCTCATCTATCCAAAGGAAATTGTTCCAGAAGTCTTGTGGTTTGTTCACTTTACAAACCTAAGCCGTGCTGCCATGTTCTTTTTAGAGAGTAGAAGCTTTCTCTTGGCAACCCTTCCAAACATGTTAACTGAGGCCTGTTGAGTTTGAGATGTAGTTCTTGTTTTTTTTTTGCAATTTCTCTGAGCATTGCACAGTCTGACCTTGGGGTAAATTTGCTGGGACGTCCACTACTGGGTAGATTGGCAACTGTCTTGAATGTTTTCCACTTGTGAATCTTCCTTTTGGAAATGGCCATATAATCCTTCTCAGACTGATGGCAGCAACAATTGCTTCTCTAAGATCATTACTGATCTTTCCTCCTTGGCATCCTTGGCACACACCTGAATGCTCCAGACCAGCAAACTGCCAAAACTTCTTTTTATTTAGAGTTGGTCATGCTGGCTGATGATCAGTTAATCAAAGTGCTTGACTGCTACTTACCCTCTTAATTCCTATGGAAGCATTAAGGGTGTACTTCACACATGTCTTGTTAAATAAACCATGACACGTTGTAATATGTCATGTGGTTGTTCATCTGACTTTTATCTGATCTGTATTTACCTAATTTTAAGACCTGTCAAGGACCAGAAAATGTTTTATGTCCTGATATGTAAAACCATATATAACTTCCTTTCTTAGTGGTCGTTCACACAGGACATGTTTTTCACTCTATATGTCGTTGTGACCGTCCAATGTGTACAGTATGTCAGTGCCTGAAGAACTTTGGTAACACAGTACAAATGTTAATATTTACAGTAATAGGTTCTTGTGACTCCTGTCTCTTGGTGCACAAACTGGCTTTTCCTTAGGGTGAAATTGTTGCCATCATCCATTCCCTGGAATCCAAAGATAATAATTTCCATTTTAATTGATTTGTCAGATGTGTTTGAACACCCTCCAGCAGTCGTCCTTAGAGGGTCAGTCTGAAAGAAAGTATCTCTGGAGGTTCTGTAGAGGAAGAAAAAAAAAAAAAGTCAGGATGTGGGAGGAATATTCTGCTGCTCACTAGTCCTTGTAAGGACTTTCCAAGCCACCGTGATTAGGACGGTACAGATCTTTGGCCTGTTTCTCATGCGCTTTGTTTGTTTTTCCTCTTTTCTTTCTCTCACTAACTTTGTTTACATCCGCTGTTTGATTTGTGTCGGGAAGAATCCTACATGACATACAATTACACACAAAGCCAGAGGCCATGGTATTCCTTCCTCCCAAAATAATCTGTTTCAAATTGGATCCTGCATTTTGTGTGATGGTGCATAAAAAAAAGGCCCAAAGGTACTTCTGTAACATCTCTAAACACAAGATTTGCGGCATTGAACTACAATCAGCATGAAAAATTTGAACGTTTGAGACTATTTTATTACTTCTGTTCCGACATTAAACATGCCAGCATGTTAAAACATAAACCATTCAAGGATTCTGCCTGCATTTAGAGAATTGTCTTGCTTTTCAGGAAAATCAGCTTCATTTCTTTCAATATGATTCCACTCTAGGCTAGAATGCGTTGTGCTCTCAGATGCCATCCTGGATCTCAACAATGGCTGCAATCAGAATTACCAATCTAAAGTGTTGACATAAACACACAATGTTCTTGTTTATTTATCTTCTATTCCCTTTCTTCGTCTCTGCCTTTCTTCCATCTGACTTGAATGTCCCTGAGTATTCATCACTCTGAGATGAATAAATTATTGTATGCATTATTTACCCAGCACAGAGGTTTCAGTAGAATGCTTTGTTCGCTTTTGCCATCACCCTGAAAAGACATCGATATCCCCGACGGAAACCACTAACAATGCTAAAACAGACTTGCTTGTTTACGTATCTGTGCTACCTGAAAATTGTGGCCTAGTGTGCATTCTGTACAACCTCTCAAACCGATTGAAATATTTATCAGCCAGTGGCCCATTCCAGTAGCAAACAGCCGTATGAAGAATGCTAAGTGGATCAACATCAACATCAACATCACTAGCAAAATGTAATGTTTATCATCATAAACACTCTTTTGTTTGAGTTTATGATATTTGTTGAACAGTACTGTATACTTCAGAAAGTTTATATCTTTTATATACAAGTCTATCGATAATTAAAAGCTACATAGCAATAAAACATCAACTTCAAAAAATAAAAAATCACATGGTGTTTTTTTTCCTAATTGTTCAAAACCATAAACTAATGACATTTGAGGAGGTCCCTCAGATATGTCCAAGTGTGTTTGTGTATGCGTCTACTCTACACATTTATGCACATATCTATGGGCATGAATCTGTGACCTGAAGGTGTGAAATTAATGTTTGCTTCAGCAGGGTTAACTTGAATTTCACGGCAGTGTGGCTCCGGCCACCCACATTAATCTGTGTGGTATGCTCTTTGTGAGCGCGGCAAACTTTGAGTGAGTGCGGCAAACTTCTAGATGCAGTGATGATTGCATATTGTGTGGGCAGCAACACACCCTGCATGCTCTCTCCTGCACTTCCTGAGAGTGCGTGCGAGTGATGACACTTCCTGGGCCTGGAAGAGTCAAGCATTTTAAAGTAGGGGAAGTATGTGGGTTTAAACTGACTCTAGTGGCCCATCTTAGAGATCTGGATCAAGGAGGAACAAGCGAAATGTGACTCTATGGAATGAGATACTGATGCAGCCACTAGAGCAGCTCGTCTATAAGGACACCCCACCAGAGTATTCATCCAAAGCATAGACCCATAAACTGAATCAATAATAAATTGTAAAAGTGTGCAGCATTCTGCAACAAATATTTTTCGGATTATCTAAACTATTTAAAGTCTTAAAGTGAGCAGGATATACAAAAATTTAAGGCATAGCTTTGACAGATATGTATCATGATACTAAGCAGGACAGAGGGTGCCTGAGTCCTCCTCAACTCTACAGTGGCCCACAATTTTCCAATGTAAATCTGTGGTGGAAAATAGAACCGCAGCACTCTTCTAATTAAGACCGTCGAAGACCATTGAGACTGCCCCGCTTTTTTTTTTACGTTACTTTACGTAAATCTCGCTCAAGACCAAGATATCAATCTGCTTCTGCTATGTGTATATTAGTCTACGTCAGATCAGTAACTAGTTGTCATGTCTGTTCTTCCTATATGGAGTAGCGTAGCAAATAAATGAAAGTATAAATCATTTAGTATTTGAATAGCCTTTATATAGTTCTGTTATGTTTGTTTTATGTTTATTCAGAGAATAGACATGACTTTATTTTCCTTACCGCCGGAATTCCTCCATAACTTGCAGCATTCTAAATCAACATTTAGAGAGGCAACAAATACTATTAAGGTAATTCTAAGATAGCATTCTCTGTGTCAAGTGTCAAGTGTACTTAGAGCCTGTCAATCAACATTAGAGCGCCACCATCAGGCTGAATAACGCAAGGACATTAGAACTGAAGATGTTTATCATAAACTTGCGCTAAGAACCAGAATCTGCCCTACTAAAATTTTAATTGTTGGAGAGGGTGCAGAAACCTCTGGTTTAGCCACTTCTCCCCTCGATCATTTGTCCTTCCCTGTTTTGGCTCTTTGATGTTTTGTTTTATCAATTACATACATACTTTAAATATGAACTATCTGGCTCCAAACAGGGTGCTGTACATAACGCGTCAAACTAATGTCATATCTAATATCGTTACTGGGAGACTTTGCCATTTGATCCCCCATCTAAAGGGGTTTATAGGAATATCGAGTGATGCAAGACCAGGCTACATCAGTCGAACAGGCCAGCTTTAACCCAGCTTTGAGGCCGATTAAAGCAATCAATCTGTCTCATTTAACGTGCCAAGATTTGTTTCTTTCTTTACCCTTCTGCCCCTACAAAGTATCTGTTTATCAGGTTGAGCCACATCAGTCCAATCATAGAGTTCTTTATACAGTTTCTATTTGCTTCTCAATAAGGAGCGAGATCATTGTTGTACCAGCCGAAGAGGTTTTTCTTTTAGAACACTCATGCTAAATCAGCCAGGAAGAATCTATAGTAAATTCTCTGTCAGCTGTAGTATTTTCATTGTACTGTAAAAAACACAGCCACTCTTAAGTGGCAATTATTTCTAAGCTTGAAGGTTGTTGCACATATTTTCCTTCATCTTTCAAATGTCCTTTTCCAAAGGATGAGGTTATTTTATTAAATATGACAGCAATTTGAATTAGCAAGAATTAGTACTGCAAAATATTTTGGCCATAGAGTTATGTTCACAATAAAGAATCTCAAGAAGAGGTTTCACTTTCCTCCTAACCTCTTAATGTATGATGTGATATTATTCTGCTGTCATATTTCAGTCATAGTATTTAGTGCGATCATTTTCAGTTTATTTGTATTATGTTTTTACCTGTATCTTGGATGTGCTGGTTTTCAGGAGTTACATGAACGCTAAAGCTGATGATACACGGGGCAACTTTTTTGAGCAATGTTGCCGGGCAATGTTTCCAAGTGATGTTGCTCAATGGGCACTTTCAATGCAGTTTCAAAGGGCTTCAGAGGCTCTGCACGATCCCAGCTGAGTCGCAGAGCAGCGCAAGATGAGCAATTTAGGTTAAAATGTAAATACATTTTTATTTTTATTTTTTTTTAGAAAATGGCCGATGGTTTCGCTAGATAAGACCCTATTCCTCAGCTGGGATCGTGCAGAGTCCTTTGAAGCCCTTCGAAGTGCTTTGAAACTGCATAGTTTTGGACCTTCAACATTTTGGTTGCCATTGTAGTCCATTATATGGAGAAAAATCCTGAAATGTTTTCCTCAAAAAAACTTAATTTCTTTTCCACTGAAGAAAGAAAGACATGAACATCTTGGATGGCATGGGGGTGAGGGGGAAATTTTCATTTTGAAGTGAACTAATCCATTAAACGATGGTGTGGCAGGGCTCAACAACAAAGGCTACATTTTTTTTGGCTAGTCCATTTTTGCACTTGAAATCTCATTTAACACAATGACATGGGTGACATTTTGATTATTGAGCCTTGTGTGATTGTGGTCCCTTTCAGCCATTAAGTCAGTGAAGCTTAAGAAGCCATTATGATAAAGTTAGTTTGAGGATGCTATTGATCCTATTTTGGCTGCTGCTGAACATTAGGTTGTATTTCTGAATGGGAAAACCAGCCTGACTACAGTCCTTCATGAATTTGAATTGCATTGTTTAGGAGTAATGTGTCGAATGAAAGGAGGTCTGATCCTGAAGACATCGAGAAATATAAGGAAAATGTCACCTCAGCTATCTTGAGAGCTTAATCCTCGCCCGATGTAATGTAATCAGCAAACCGCTGCCCATTGCTCTTTCCTTCATTATGAGGTAGCATTTCAATGCACTACATTTCCATGCCTTGCGTGACATCCCATTTATCTTCGTAAAGTTATCTCGCTCTTCAAGCGTTTTCAAGCACTGAGCAGATCGACTTACAAGTAATGAGACAAAACTTTAGCCCCACTTCAGCCAACACAAATGAATAACCATGAAGACACAAGTTTTTTTGATTGATAAATGCTTTATGCCTACATATTACCTATTTCAAACACAGCCTGTTTGTTTTATGAGCTTTGCAGTCCCGTTACTATATGATAATGGTCTTCAACTGGTTTTATCAGTAAGCAGAAGGTCATTGAAGACATGGATCTAATTTAATACTAGTTTCCATTACAGTTGCATTGATCTACACTGCAAATCCTTTTAGTCTTGGAATTGGCCTAATTGGTTTTCAGACAACCTAACTGGAAATGCTCTGTCTCAACCTTGCTTTTAGCTACAGTATGTGCGTGGGCTATACGGTTAATGCATTTTTGGTCTAGGCCTTATAGACCAGTGTAGTCTTTATTTTAACACGATTAGGTACATATGATAAGAACTGTAAGTATAGCCTCCTTTACTTGTTCAGTTGTTAAGGTATGCATTTGTGAACATAAAACTGTTACAACTTTCTAAAGGGTGTTCATAACTTGATTTATCATTTCTATATTGCACTCATGTAATACAGGTTTATGAGCACATGATTAATAATGTCAGGAGTCATATTATGACCCACATGCAAAGAGAAAACAGGCCTGGAGTGGCTCAGGCAAAGGTGCATGACAGTCTTGTGAGGTCTTTGCCCTAAATCACAGCTCCTGCCTGAGATTTGAGCACTTAAAATGCCGCCTCTGGCCCTCTCGTCTAGACAACTGGATTTTTATAGACGGAGTGGACAGGTGTTGCAGTCGCTCAGGCTCTGACTGAGTTTTCACTATGTTTGTGAAGTGTTTTAATGAATGTGCTACTACGCTACAGTAGCCCTTCCAGCAGCACCCTACTGAGTCGTAGCATCTTGTCGATCGTGGGTAGATGACTATGAGTTTAGCAGTGTTGCTGGCAACCGCCATCTTCGACTCTGTAATGCCCCGTTAAGTCAACGATCATATGGTATTTGGCTAACACTTAATTATATTAACTATAATTAAGTAAACAAGAATTATATAAAGCATTCAGGTTTGGTGATAATGCAAACAGTTTCTTAAAAATATGACTCCAAGATCTAGTGAACAAAATCATTAAAACTGTATGTATTTAAATATCAAAATATATATATGTACTATGTATATATTTTTCTTTCTTATATATCATGACATGTTACAATTAATGTAGGTAATATAATAATTTATTTCTAGTTTTTTCTAATATTGTAATGTGTTTATATATTTTAGATTTTTCTAAAATATTTATTAATAGCATCTGTTCAGATTGAGCTTACTGGTACTTTTTAATATTTAATAAGTTTATTTGTAATTATTGTTTATATTGTATTTATATGTATAAGTGTAATGCATTATGGGATTGTATTCTTGTAAAGGCAACATGTACTATTGAATAATTGTAATATAGAATTTGGCTATAAGAAGGTAACTTTCGGAACAGCTTTAGTGCTTCTATGATGCCTTAAAATGCTGCCTAAGTGGTCAGCTCACTAGGTGTTGGACAGAGCTGCAGTATTGCCTAAAGCAGTGTCACTAGTACTGTGAATTGAAATTGCTTGTTCTTTAGCATAATTTGTCCTTGTTTCCCTAAAACAGTGTGATGCTTTTTGAATGTGGATGCTGTTTGGGCCTGTGAGGGCACGCTTGAAGTCTCACCATTACGCAGCAGTTGCACAGTGGAAATGGAGAGGCAGAGAAGACAATAAGCTCAAGGCACTGCCTCCTGCAGCCCCTGACCTCGTGCTGAAATGGCTTTTCCACACGATCCTAAAAGCCATTGGACTGCATTTTAAAGAATAATAGAATTGCTGCCTCCTCCCCAAGAAGCCATTTCAGCCCAGTAATACGGTGGCACGGGGGCATGTCTTTGAAGGTGACTTCACTTTTTTCTCTTTTTCGCCCTCTTTCTATTCTCTCTCTTTGATTCGTTCTTGTGACACTCCGTCCAATTCCTGACAAATCAAATTGTCCTTAAACAGTGCTAGCTTGTTGAGGTGTTGTGTTGTATCACTACATCAGAGAGAGCTCTTGGGTGGGAAGTGGGAAATGCTCTTTGCTCGCTGGTAAACTCCCCCAAAAAGTCATTTTGAAGAAATCTTTTCACTAGAACAGAGGAGTATGGACATGACTGGATGGGAGTTCCCACACTATAAAGCCAGCATAAGAGAGAGGATGTTCTGACATGAGCACAGAGTAGGATGGGTAATCTGGTGCTGCGTATGTTCAATCATTAATTATCCATACGAGAGCAGAGCTGCTCTGAGAGAAGCCAAAGCGTGTGACTCCTGTGTAAACACAAGTGGATTCCCTTATTTACCGAAGCTCTCATGATGAAATGGTGCATGATGACTAAGGTTGCTGTTCTCTCTGGGAGCCTATGCAGTCCTGATATGAATCTTTATTGAATATTTTTAATTAATTTAATTTAATTTATTTATGTATTTATTTATGTATTTATTTATTTATGTATTTATTTATTATTATTATTATTATTATTATTATTATTATTTGTCCGTTTTTCATTTCGAGTACTGATAGGTCTCAAAAACAAGTACTCAGGGATGGGGCGTGTCCGAACTAAGTTATATGTTAAAGCCAGAAAGTGTTACTACCATTGTGAATGCGCTCTTCCCATAACAACGCACTGAAACACAGGCAACTAAAGCTAGAAGAATTCACAACTTTCTAAAGTTCTGTTCTCAATTATATATATGGCAGATTGGCGCTGCACTTCTTGCACTTAAATGTATTTTCATCTACTTTATCAAGTGATTCCAGACATCCCTGCGTGTTTTCGAAGCCATGACGAGAACGATTTTAATTAAAACATTCCTACTGTTGAAAAAAATATGAGAAAAATTACACTGCTGGTTTATTAATAATAGCATCAATGTTTTTGAAAATCATATATAGTCAGTAATGTCGGACATTGCAAGCTGAAAGAGCGAATAAACACCGGTAAACTGAAGCTTTTTGCTAGTGGGTTAATAAACTCGACCAAATGCATCCTATATGAGATTAATCAGATATATACAATATAAAAGTAATATTACAACATTTGCACAAAATGACGTGAATGCGCATGTGAACTTGACTGTGCTTTTCTAAAAGTGCCGTTGTGAATGCGCTCTTCTCTTCCCGTAACAACAACACTGAAACATGGGAAACTAAAGCACAATGAATTTACAACATTCTACAAGTGTTCTCATTATAATGTTATGTAGGCCTATACAGTTTCACTTTATTTCGCCGGTCTGGACGGCATGCTGTCCTAACGCTAACCAAGCAGACCTCAGGTACCACCCAAAATGAAGAGAAAAAAAAGTCACAATGATCATCGCTTTCTTGTCCGAGTACTCAAGTACCCGTGCACATCCCTAGTTCATATTCATATTGTCTACTGGAGCATCCGGATGTGGTTTTTGTAGAGTCAGAGCTTATTTTATTCATACATAAAATTATTTTGTTATTGAACAATCTTGGTTGAAGTGTTGAGTATAGCGCAGGCACCATAATCTTTGCCGTTTCAGCAAATTAACCTCTCATAGATGTTTGCTTGATAGAAAAGGGTGTTCTCTCTCTCTCTCTCTCTTTCTGTTTCTATTAGTTTCAAACTGCTTATTCATCTCAACGGGGGTATCTGAGGCGAGATAGAGAGCATAGTTCTCCAGACATGCAGTATTATCAGGGGGAACTGAAATAACTCTAATTAATCAGCGGAGTAATAATAAACAGAAGGGAAGTGGCCCGTGCTGGAACTCTTGGCCCACAATGCAACACTGCAATGTGAAAGAAAATCGAAGTAGTGAGTTTTTCTAGAGTTTGATGGCTCCTCAAGAGACCCTGTAAAACATGACTTCTCATGTTCTCTTTCATGCAGAAGCTCTTTAGTGGTCGATTCTTGTATATTTTGGATTTTAAGCAAACCCATTCCAAAACTTTCTATCCATCCTGTCTATCCTGCTTAACTTATTGTTTATTTTATTATTTATTTGTTAGGGCTAATACCACAATTTTACTGCTTCAACAAAAGTATTAGTAATTTTGTTAGAAACTATGGTTAAACTAATTGTTTTAATAAAAAATTGCCAGTATTCCTTGTAGCCTATTTTTCTGTATTACACACTGAAACAACCTAAAGTATTCTATTGGTACCCACGGGACAGATCATGCTAATTCATCTACATGCGTATAACTAAGGACAAATCTTCAATACAGATGAAAAATAAGGAATAAGTTGTGAAGTCCAAAGCATAGATTACTAATAGAATATGGCCCACTTCAGAGGCTGCATAGACCTGGGAAATGGGGTGAAGAGTCAATGTCTATCGCTCTATCTAGATTGATGAGCCTTTGATTGCATTGCTCATGAGCAGCTTTCATTAGCGCCAGTCATAGTGGATTGTGAGAAATTTAAATGTGTGTGTGTGTGTGTGTGTGTGTGTGTGTGTGTGTGTGTTTGCTCCATGAGATGTCTGTGTGTGATGAGTTCTTCAAGACTGCTCTCATTATGCACCTATGGAGGACTGTAGCTTCTCTCAGACTCAAGCAGCAGTGGAATCATGCCTCTAAATGGCTGATCTGATTACCTTGTTCAAGCTTTTACAGGAAGATGAGCTGGAGACCTGAAATGGGGCCTTTGTCACTCACTATGAATGTAACCTTTACTCTCATTTGCATGATATTTTTCAGAGTTAAAGAGCTTAAAGGGGGGAAAAAAGCTTAGAGCAGCCAGGTGCTCAGCTTTAGTCATTGATGAAAACATAACGCTTGCGTCGAGAAGGTTCAGTCATTAGGAGAGTCTGTGTGTGTTTTTTTGCTCCATTCTTTTGCATAATGATTCCTCCATGATCCTTTATTGAACTGTGTTGGCTTATACTTGCAGGCCAAAAAGACTCTGAGGCTTCATTCACACCCTCATGATTCATTTTTGAGCTTAGCCGAATGGCCACTTTCTAATGGCAGCCATTAGGTATAAAATATCTTGCTTTTAATATGCAATTTATGAGCTGAAAATGTCACATTTTCTTGTTAAAACACAAATAACATTATAGAATGCAAAAACCAGACTCGTCTGACGTATAGGAAACCTTCCTGCAGCTCTATTAAGTGGCCTGACCCAAAGCGGGAAATGTGGCTTTGTGAAAGGGGTTAGTTTATAAGCTGTAGTATGATTATATGTTGAAACCAAATTAAAATGTAATACATAAGCTCTCAGTAGACCATTCAGCCGTCAGTATGGGGCATTTATTAAAAATCCTGCTGTGATTAATTATATTGTCACGACAAGTTTTGTGCTCTATAGTACACTCTTTCCTCTTGCGCAATTAAGGCAGCATGATTACATATGCATGTGCACACACACACACGAGTGACTGTGGCTTTGCTATTTCAAGGACAGTCCAACCCCGTGACCTATACTGTAGATAAAATGAATTGATTTGTGACTGACTTTGCACTTGATAATTTCTTATCTGAGTGTGGCACGTTATTTTGCCTGTGGCCCGATCCATTTCATGTCACACTATTTCGTTTCTCTTCCTAGGTCAGCTTGGTTCAAAGCAGGAAAGGTTGCAGGGAGAAGGTCGCCTTCGCATAACTCAATGTTTATTATAATTTTTTATGCTTAAATTCAAACATTCACACTCTCATTTGGCATTCATACCAGGAGCAGATGTCTTTTAAACTATATGTTTTCTCATTTCAAATGAAAACATTACCATATCAGTAGTGTGCTTCAGGAAGACACAAACTTTCTAAATAGTGTTGCTTGCTTAAATCCCTATTTGGACAGGATATTTTTTGAGGAAATTTCCCCCTAAAGAAATTGTCCAATGGATGTCTGTTTATTGCCAATTCACATGGGAGGGATAAGCCATGCATGTAGATAAAGCAGTGATGGGCTTGTCTAATGCAACTATGCTTTTGTCACATGCTATTGTACTGATCTTACTAGCTTTGCTAACTATGTAAGATTATTAAATATAATTATAAATATTAAATTATATCAGATTTGGAGCAATTGGTTCCGATTTTGGACAACAAACTTTATATTTGTGCTTAGTCTATTTTTCTCTCTGGTTTTGAGAGACATTTTTCTATTGTCATTTTCCTATTTCACCATTTGGCCATTTAAACTGATTTTTGGGTATGTTAGCTTTGTACAAAAGGTCAAATGTCAATGTCACAAACTTTCTTATTTGATATTAGAAAATGTACCTATATTTATACAAATATAATACTACAAAACATTGAGAGATGTTTTAGAATTTGACTTCATTGTTTTAATTAGTTGGCTTTGACTTTGAAGACTTTTGGACTACATGCCTCATATTTAGTAATATTTAATCTACATATCGCCAATAATAATAATAAAAATATATATAAAGATATATATAAAGATATATATATATAAAGATATATATATATATATATATATATATATATATATATATATATATATATATATATAGTGTGCAACTTTTTGTTTTCTTGTGTCTTCTCACTGGCCAGATCCACTTGAGACACTCTGAGTGCTTGATGTACAACGACAGTTACACAACCTACAACTTTGAAAATATCCACATACCAGATGGGACTGCTATAACCTGTAGTTAATCTTTGAGGTCATTTTATAGAAGACACTGTAATCTTACCAGCACAGCAAAATTTTCTTCCTACATGAAAGCATTAGTGGCACATACCTGTTTGTTTTCTGCTGTCTGAGCACTCCTTAATGAGCCTGACTTAAAAAAGCTTTCAAAGCATTCAATACCTGTTATACAGATAAAGCTGTCTGTTACAGTTGGTCTTTTTAGTCCTGTTACATTGAGTTGTTTTTTTTTTTTCCTCAAATGCATGACATTTGCTTATTTAATTCTCTTTTGTTCTAAAGGCAAGATACTTCCTAATGGACCCCATTAAATTTATTTAATGTTCCTGATCGTATATTCTCATTAGTGCATGTTATTCCAACAGATTTGCTTATTTTTAGAATCTTGGAACATGATTATAAAAATATACTATATGCACATCCAGTTTAAACATGAATATTTTTGTGACTATACGTACGTCATATTTTTAGTTGACAAAGTATTTGATTCAGTTTTTCCATGATTAAGGTTTCCGTGCCATACAGTCAAACCAAAAATTATTCAGGCACCAGATTATTTTTACTAGTGGGTGCAGGTCGCTATTGTTCATTTATGTAAATTAGGATAGGAAAATAAAGTAAACTGTGACATATTATACCCAGAAATTCTTCATACAGTTGGCTACCAGTAAAATTGATAAAAATTTGGGACTAAATTTATTCAGACACTTTGACCTGACCATCTATTGCTTAAGTATTTTTTCTTGAATTGCTAATGCGACCTTTTACACCACAGACTGAACAAAATGAAGCATTGCCTGGTCATTGGTTGATTTAAATTGGTATCATCTAATTGTGTACTTAAATTTAACAGCTGATTGGTTGATTGTAATCCATTACATACCTTTCTATCAAAGCTGCTCAAATGGCTCCCAGAGGCATTAGCTCTGGCAGGATATTACCTAACTGCATATAATTGATGTTCGGTTCAGATATGTAACGATGTGACTGAGACGTTTTAAAAACAAACACTGGGTTTTCTCAAAGCTGCCTAAAGAAAACTCTGGTTTGAGGCTTGTAGATGGGCGAGCTTTAGATGGCGCAGCACAAATTCTGATCTATGCACCACTGCAACGTCTGGCACGGTGTCAGAGAGGCTCACAAGAGGTATTTGCATTCCAAACATCTCAAACACGTAATAAATGACAAAGCTCGCACACTATATTGGATAAAACCCGCCTGCCAGATCAAGGCGTTTAGAATGGGATAAGATTAGTGACTGTTTGCTGAACAATTATACAATTTCATCCCTCTGTTTTCTTTATTTCAGATAAGACACTTGTGTGTTTGGTATTGTAGAGTTGATACTTTATAGGAGGGTCAGTTTGAGGGTTTGTAGCCGTGTGTCTGGCCACCTGCCAGGGCCTTTGCGGTAGAAGTCATCAAGCTTGAGGGTGCAGTTCTGAGATGTGCTAGTCTCCGAGCGCACAGCAGGCAACATGTTTGTGTCTGGGACTCATCTCTCCTGTCAAAACACACACTCGAGGCACAGGGACATGAAAGCTTAATGCTGTTAATAGTCTTTTTTTATATATATATATAAAAGAGGGCATACATAGATCAGGATCCCCCTCAGTGTTGGCTGTGCTCAAGAAAGTGGTCTTCCTTTCACTCTCTTTTGGTTCCTGTCAATGTCTCTCTCTGTCTGACTATGATATGCATTATAACTGCAGGCTACTGACATTTTTTGCAGTCTGCCAGCTGCTGCCATTTTGAAGTGCAATTAAGAACAACTCTCCCTCTCTTCTTCTTTCCCTTTTCTTCCCACTTTCTTCCTACATGAAAGCATTAGTGGCACATACCTGCTTGTTTTCTGCTGCCTGAGCACTCCTTAATGAGCCTGACTTAAGAAGCTTTCAAAGCATTCAATACTTGTTATACAGATAAAGCTGTCTGTTACAGTTGGTCTTTTTTTTTCTTGTTACATTTTTTCCTCAAATGCATGACATTTGCTAATTTAATTCTCTTTTGTTCTAAAGGCAAGATACTTCCTAATGGACCCCATTACATTTATTTAATGTTCCTGATCTTATATTCTCATTAGTGCATGTTATTCCAACAGATTTGTTTATTTTTAGAATCTTGGAACATGATTATAAAAATATACAATATGCACATCCAGTTTAAACATGAATATTTTTGTGACTATAAGTACGTCATATTTTTAGTTGACAAAGTATTTGATTCAGTTTTTCCATGAGTCATGTTTCCGTGCTATACAGTAAACCAAAAATTATTCATACACCAGATATAATTTTTTATATTGTTTTACTAGTGGGTGCAGGACGCTATTGTTCATTTATGTAAATGAGGATAGCAAAATAAAGTAAACTGTGATATATTATACCCAAAAATTCTTCATACAGTGGGCTACCAGTAAAATTGATAACCACAGACTGAACAAAATTAAGCATTGTTTGGTCATTGGTTGATTTAAATTGGTATTATCTAATCGTGTACTTAAATTTAACAGCTGACAGCTGATTGGTTGATTGTAATCCATTACATACCTTTCTATCGAAGTTATCTGATGTTATCAAGATGAATTTGTTGTGACAGTTTAACTCTGAGTTCTTGTCATATTTTATGACCATTTTCTAAACTATAGTGAATAAACTGTGATAATGTGAGAAAATGTTGAAGGTGTCTGAATAAATCTTGGTTTGACTGTATATACAACTTTTGAAGGTTGCCTCACAGATTATTTAACGTATATTTATCATTTTATAATTGTTAGTTTTATTAGCCATCAACGAATACTTTATTTACAGTAATCACCCCAGAGCTTCTCAATGTTGTTGTCCAAAAATGAAGAAAAAAAATTGCATATACAACTTTTATTAAAAACAAAAAACAAATTACATTTGTAATGCAACCTATGGAACTATCTTGAAACATTGAGAAGCTCTAAGAAAAAAAGAAAGAAAAAATACACCAATGAATTATTCACAATAAGATCTGTAACATACATTTAGAAAATAGATTGCATTCTGACTTTGTGTTCTCATTGTTGTCACATAGGCGAAGAAATCCTCAAAATATTAAATAAGTACATGAATATTTGATATCAACATCAGTCAGCTATCCATATAGTATCCATAAGTTCAGAATTTGCACATCAACATCATAAACTAGTAGACACCTCATGAAGATTCATGAAGCACTTAATTATGAATTTATTATTTTATCAATCACCAGTAAGTGACTTTGTAAATTCAGATGCCAGTCTTGTTAGTATATTCTGGGGTGGTGTTCTCTGGACAGAGTCCTGCCTTGCTAGTGTCAAAGGTCAAAGCCATGCTGGCTCCTTGGCTTCTTGCCCCAGTCTTCTTGGCTGGATTGCTTGATAAATGATCTTGTGGCTTACTGTAGCATAAAGCCAGTGAAACAGTGATTTATGTGTGAACTATTCTGGTTAACAGTATATGAACTAGCAGACAGAGCTCTGTTTACTAGGCAGGTGTTCTATCAGTGGAAAATACAGGCTGCAGTTAGCTGCGTTAAACACAGCTTATCGGGACGAAATGCAGAGTCTGTGCTTTCCTATTGCTGTTTCTGCAGTGAAATATCATCTGTGTGTCATGAGTCTCAATTTCTTTTAGCTTTGTTGCATAAGCACTCACTAAAAAACAAGTACAAATGTAGCATTGTTATATTCCTAGTATATCCTCCAAGAATAGTACTGTTCTACAGGCCTACAATACCACATACAGCCAAAATGCACCCCCCCCCCCCCCCCGCGAACTTGTATACTATTCTAATTTGGATCTGTAGAGAGTTGGATTCCTGTGGAGGATTCCTTTGCTTCATTCTCTTTACATGGACCTCCTCTTTTTGACTCAAAGAGCTTCAGTACTGTTTCATACTCTACTACATTTGTCTTCAAACCAGAGATGGAATGGCATTGTGGTACCTACAGTTAAAAAAAAGCAGGCAGTTTGTTCATCACTCCGTTTTATTTCCTGTAGACTCCAGTCCAGTTTTTGTTTTATTTCTAAACTTTTTTTTTTGTGTGTTTTACATAATTTTTTCACTATTTTATGTAGTTTTTTTAATTTTGTTTTTATATATATATATATATATATATATATATATATATATCACACCAGATTTTGCCGTTCTCAGTAATCCCTTAACCAACAAATATACAGTCTTCTTTGTTTTGTTTTTTAATACCCTAGACGAGAGCTGCCATATTGGCTCCAATGTGTCAATAATTGTTGATTTAACTCTCTATGATTAGATCCTTCTGGCCTCCTCTGTGCAGTCTCATTTGTTATGGCTTTTTCTGAGTTCGACCGACTGCATGATGGATCTAGTGAAAACTGCTGACCACCTTCCTCACCATCAGCCCCCCTCTTTTTGCCAACCGTGATGGATTTGACACCCCAACCTTCTGAACCGCGTCCGTCATTTCACCCGGCATGAGGTGGCAGAAAAAAACAACACAGAAGGACACAGAGCAAAGCATAAAGAAAAAGCCAGTGAGCATATTGTTCTCTGCTTCCCTGTGGTCAGTCCTCTGAGGTCGCTCACAGTTCAGCACTGGTGTAAGGTGGCTGATGATGGATTCTGTCCCTTTTTTAACTTCTTCCTCTTTTTCTAAACTCGCTACTGTTGCATCTATTTAGAGACGGCTCTCCCGCATGGTTAGCGCTGCGATTCACATCACACCCTGAGATTGAGCCTTGCTACGGGCTCATTAGGGGACTGTAAAGACTGTTTTTTTTTCAAGTTTCAGTTGATAGCTCATGCATGCAAGTTATCAGCACTACAGAATCAAAGCCTGGCAGATGTAGAATATGGCTGTTTATTGTGTATACAAACAGCCTGTTATCTGTCACCCCTGTGCTGAATAGGGTTTTATTAAGGAAAAAATACAAAAGCGTGCTTTAAGAAGGTCTGCCAAGTATTATTTTTCTCCTCACTCCCACAATGCTGTTCTTTGTAGTCATAAATAAAGGAAGCATCAAAACACTGAGGATATTTTTACAAAGGACAAAAGTGACAAAAAAAAGCCCTCCAAACCCACGTCAGGTTGTTATTTTATGGCGCCTTGGTGGATGAAAAGAACGGGTTTGCCGATGCCCATTTGGACAGTTCTAGCTGGTACTTGTTTGTCACGTTTGAAGCCAAGCTCATAATCCCGAAGAGACCTCTGATCCTGCTCCTACGCTGATGTTTGATGGAGACTTGAAATAGAATTCTTTGCTAATCTCAATGTTCTGATCCGTGAAGTTAATCAGAAGAAGAGAAAGACTTATGGAGGTTGGACTGAACTTTGTGGAGGTTGGACTGAACTTTTAGAATCAGGTACAGAACATTAAATCAGTTTGAGTTCTTGGCATAAAGTCATAGGATGTTTTGGTCTGTTAGAAGATAAATTGATCAAATCATGATCAAGTAATGGCATTCCTTTGCTCTGGACTGCATCAGTATGTAACTGGTTGAACTCCGTGGTAATTTGCTCTATAATCTGACCTGTCAGAAGGAGACTTGAAAACAAAAAGCAAGCTGGTTATTTGCAATGCTAAGTGTAATGCAAAGTACAAAGATAAAGGTATTTTTCTTTGTATCAATTATAAAATCCTTTCCTTAAGCCTTGAGTCATATTTCAAAATAAGTTGTTTAGATTAACATTATTAATGCTCTAAAAGATTTCTATTTGAAACTTTCTGTTCATGAAAGAATCCTAAAAAAATCACACGAAAAACACAAAAAAATAAAGCAGCATAACTGTTTTCAACATTGATAAGTAATAAATGAAATGTTTCTTGATCACCGAATCAGCATATTGAATTGAAGATTAAATAAATAGAGAGAGGATAAGTACCGGGGTTACCGATTAGTAGATCGAACTGCAAACATTTTTTTAATATATTAGTATTATTATGATAAACAAACACATACAGTGGGCATTCAGCTAGAGGCTACACCGCCTGCACAGCTGTTCTAGCCACTTTTCATTTGACTCAAGTAAAATAATTTTATTTACAAATAGATTGTGTCAGGGTTCCTCTAGTCCAGCCCTGGGGGTCCACTGCCATGCAAAGTTTAGCTCCAGCCATAATCAAAGACACCTGAGAAAGCTAATCAAAGTCTTTAGAGTTAGTAGAAAGTTACAGGTAGTTTGGTTTGATCAGGGTTTGAGCTGAACTCTACAGGGCAGTGGCCCACCAGGGCCGGATTTGAGGATGATATTTAGTCCTGTACACATCTCTACCAATACAAACATTATGAATTGTGTTGATGTTTTAAAATAGCCCATGTAGAGAAAATTGTATTAGCAAAGGACTTTCTTGGAAGACTAAATCTGCATGTACTTTAATTCCATATACAAATAACTGCATATTTTCACTTTTTACTAGGGCTGCCCCTAAACGTTAGTCGACTTGAAGAGGATTAGTCAACCAACGTTTTATTAGTCGGTTGGTCACAGGGGTAAAAATAAAAAAAACTTGTGGTGTAGTCATGCAGTCCGTGAGGGACAGGTCGTTAACTGGCGTGTCCTTGTGGTAATTACAGTGTGTCGGGCAGGAACATCATCCATCTGCCTCAAATGTGGCTTATCATTTGAAACATGCAAGTAGCAACTTTACATAGCTGCTTTCTCTAACGTTACCCTAGACAAATGTGCGGAAAACCAAGTGTGGAAGCTGAAGTATAGCGCGCTTATGACATGACATGGAAGCGCCGGCGTGATCACTTGTAATACACCAACTGTAAAGTGTCTACTTTTATTTGTGTAAACTCACAATAACAAGAGAATGTTGCGCCTTTGTAAAATAAAGAAAAGAAACAGGATGCGCTTTCTGCCATCTCGGTCTCTGTGAACTGAAGTGTGTCACAACAATTAACCGAAACTGAAAATGCTACTTGCCTCACAGACATGAGAAATATATCTATAAAAAGCTTGCGATGTCTACTTTTAAATGAACCAATTCAAATTGATAGAGAGAACAAATACTATCTGCTTATATAATCTGTATAGGTGCATTTCTCTCTAAAGGCATGTTCACTATACAGCGGAGATTACGAGTCAGCATTGTCAACCTCATCTTTGCAGCCGACACTGACTCAGAAAACACTAGTTTATTCATAAATAATTAAAATGTCTCCTTGCTATTTTTTTCCCAACACATTCATAATCATTACTTTTGCCGGTGCTTTGTGGAAAGCTTTATGTGCGTGTTTGGGTGCAGAACAGGGTAGGAAATTCTTTAGTCGGAGGCAGTCCTACTTTTTACAGTTTGTACAAACCAGCAGTTTTGGAGATTTCCACTTTTTAAGATTAATTATTTGCAATTATACCGTTTTTAGGATTAATTTTAGGACTATTTAGTGTTTATAATAAGCTGTTCACATTTTCTTCTCTTACAAGCTTTTTTAGTTACTGTAACAGTGTTATGATTGTGATTTAGCTAGGAAGGAAGTGCAGAGGCTAGACTTCTTACACTTGTTTGTACAGATACACACAGACATGTATATGATAGCAGCTGATCAAATGCATCAACAGTCAGCACTTCAGGTTTGGGTTTAGTTGGAGAGCTGGCATTGTGTTTGTTGTCATGCGAGACATGCAGTCCATTGTTTACTTGCCAGAAGCTGTTTTATATGTTGATGGCACATATCCTTAAAAATTAATGAGTTTGCCTCCAGCTCAGATGAGTCTACTGTCCTAATGAACGCTGGCTGTCTTTAGGATGACTCTCAAACCTTCAATTAACAGCAGGTAGATCCTTCAATCTTTATGCGTTCATTAAACTCAATTACCTTGAGTATATGTTGTCTGTGGTGATCTACATTCAGCCTCTAACTTGCATAAACATTTAAAACTGCACTTCGATCAGTAGCAACTATGATGCTAATGTTTATTTCTATGCTGTTCATAGACAACAACTTGCAAATAGCACATGAAATTTTTATCTCAATTGATTCATATAGTTTGCTATTAGCATGTTTCTAAGCTAACAACACTACTCCAATAAACGTACATAGCAAATGAATATTCAATAAAAATTATTTGAATTATTTGTATTAATACTTTGGTAGCTGTAGAAATGTATGCCATGTTGGATAGAGATATTAGCAATTTTGTATAAGTCAGATGGCATTTTTTCTTGCTCCATGCTTTATATAAAATTCTAGCTGACATTGTGATGTTTTAGGGCTTTTAAAGCTTTAAAACCGCAGTAAGAAATAACACTAAGCACTAATGCTTTATAGTGAAAATCGCTATACAAATAAAGTTGACAACTTGACTACTGGTAGTGGCAAATGGTTCATGATCTATTTATCCATATAGATTGAGAGGAATATAGAGAGACATACACTGATCAGGCATATCATTATGACCCCCTTCCTAATATTGTGTTGGCTCCCCTTCTGCTGCTAAAACAGCCCTGACCCCTCGAGGCATGGACCCCACTAGACCCCTGAAAGTGGTGTGCTGTGGTATCTGGCACCAAGATGTTAGCAGCAGATCCTTTAAGTCCTGTAAGTTATGAGGTGGGGCCTCCGTGGATCGGACTTGTTTGTTCAGCACATCCCACAGATGCTCGATTGTATTGAGATCTGGGGAATTTGGAGGCCAAGTCAACACCTCAAACTCGTTGTGCTCCTCAAACCATTCCTGAACCATTTTTGCTTTGTGGCAGGGCGCATTATCCTGCTGAAAGAGGCCACAGCCACCAGGGAATACCGTTTCCATGAAAGGGTGTACATGGTCTGCAACAATGCTTAGGTAGGTGGTACGTGTCAAAGTAACATCCACATGGATGGCAGAACCCAAGGTTTCCCAGCAGAACATTGCCCAAAGCATCACACTGCCTCCACCGGCTTGCATCCTGGTGCCATGTGTTCCCCAGGTAAACGACACACACGCACCTGGCCATCCACGTGATTTAAAAGAAAATGTGATTCATCAGACCAGGCCACCTTCTTCTATTGCTGGTCCAGTGGTCCAGTTCTGATGTTCATATGCCCACTGTTGGCGCTTTTGGCGGTGGACAGGGGTCAGCATGGGTATGGCTATGCAGCCCCATACTCAACAAACTGCGATGCACTGTGTATTCTGACACCTTTCTATCAGAACCAGCATTCACTTTTTGAGCAGTTTGAGCTACAGCAGCTCGTCTGTTTGATCGGACCACACGTGCCAGTCTTCGCTCCCCACGTGCATCAATGAGCCTTGTCCGCCCATGACCATGTCGCCGGTTCACCACTGCTCGTTCCCTGTACCACTTTTGATAGATACTGACCACTACAGACCGGGAACACCCCATAAGAGCTGCAGTTTTGGAGATGCTCTGACCCAGTCGTTTATCCATCACAATTTGGCCCTTGTCAAACTGAAGAGATAATCAGTATTATTCACTTCACCTGTCAGTGGTCATAATGTTATGCCTGATCGGTGTATAGTATAAGAGGAAGCTACTTTTGTTTATGGGCATGTTTGAAGCTAGTGTTTCGTGTTTCTAGGTGTTCGCATGCAGTTGTGTAGTCTTATTCAGAACACAGAAGTAAATAGATACCTTTCTTCAGTAACGGAGTGCTGGTGTCGTTATGTATGAGGCATGTGTGCAGGGGTGAAAGGTTAAATGGATGTTAGGTGCAAAAAGAGCAATGCAAGTTTGTAATGAGCTGACATCTGATCCTCCTCTGCTCCTCTCCTTCCTCTGACAACTGCCTCCCATCTGTCAGGAGCAACAGTGGCTAATCTTAGCCTGTCTCCGATGCCCTACCCCATCCGAAAACCGACTGTGTCAATTATTCATTTCGGACCTCCTCGTACAGTTCACCTCGACTGACTGTCGGGCTGCGGAGGGACAGAGGCAAACAGTTATGTGAGCCCTGGCACTGCGGATGTGTTGGCTAACAGCTCCTGTAATAACAGGACTTTCTTCTGCGGCTTTGTGCTGTGAGGAGTGACTAAGGAGGAAATGGGCTGTGTAAAATGGTCATGAATACACCTGGCCGGCAGACAAGACACTTTTACTAATGCACACTGCCACCTCCAGGCACACTGGCGCGTCCCCCTCGCTGTCACTACTTAGTCCGCTGTGTTGGTGGTGGTGTTTTTTTTTTTTTTTTTTGCTTTTCTCAGATTTCTCCCTCTCTCTCTCTCTCTCTCTCTCTCTCTCTCTCTCTCTCTCTCTCTCTCGTTCACCAGGTTTACACAATCATTCATTGGCACAGCTTTTGCATTCATTTACATACATGCACACTGACTGACTTAAAATGTACATATTAATCCAGCCTCTCTCTCGCTCCCTTTCTTTATCTCATTCTCTATCAATTTTAAAGTTGCTTCATTAAAAAAAAAATCTGGATAAAAAAAAAAAAAATTTTTCCCATAATATTATATTATATTATATTGCATTATATTTAGTGCTGTCAATTGATTAAAGAAAATTAACTAATTAAAAACCAAATCAGAGTTGTTTATATTTTTATATTGTCATAATTTCACAGTTACAACTTAAAGACAGCATTTTTTAAATATTTGTTGTAATGGCATCTTATGTATGAAGGCCAGTATCCCTGATACTAATATAGCTACTGATGTCTTATGAAATAGATTTTTTTAAACATTAGACATAGACATTCAACATTACAGTATAATAAAAAAACTATATCAACTTCAACATTTATTAGGCTTTAAAAATAACAACTTTTAATTTAAGTGAACTTGAAACAATCTTCACATAAACCCATTATAATAAATGTCATATTTATCTGTGGCCTTCCTACCTGTCTAACAGGTTAGGAAATACACAGACATTGAATAAAGTTATCAAACAGTCTGCACTGTATAAATAATAAATGTAGATTAATCCTTATTAGGGCCCGAGCACCAATGGTGTGAGGACCCTATTGGAATTGCTCTGTTTAATAAAGGTTACATTTTTACCTTTGTTCTTTGATTAACATTAATAACAGACATCACCGCAACAGGTTTATTAGTCTGCTGTCACTTTAAGATCTGCCACTGTCAAACATGACGTGGATCTGACGCGCTGTCACGCGCATCTCATTTTCTCACAACTCTTTAAGTTAATTTAACTCATTTAAGACTGCTCTTATGAGAATACTGAACAAAACTGGCATTTTGGCATAATTCTGTGTTATTGTTTGTTGTGAAAGAGAACTCAATTCTGGCGTGTGTGCAATACTGGCACACGTCTTTCTGTGTTTCAGGACATTCACAGACAGCGCATTCTCTTTTGACTTCTCACGCTTGAATGGTTTATAAGCATTTGCATGAATAAGAACGTGATCATATAATGTAATGCTAGCCCAAGAATGACAGAAAAAAAATTACACTGTGTTAAGTGCTTTAAATAGTTGTAACACGTTAAACTGAAAAAAATAATCGCACTAATTTTGACAGCACTTATTATATTATATTAATTATATATTATATTATATTAATTATTTAATTATTTTATAGTATATGAATTAATTATATCATATGATATTACATTATTATATTATTAATAAAAATATGTGTGTATATATATATTTTATTTTATTTTAATTTTTTTGGGGTAATGACTGTGAACCAACCATGTTACCCATTCTAGGGATTTTTTTTAATTTTTTTAAATTAGATAAAAATGTATTTAACAAAAAAATTATTTAAGATTTTAAACTATTTTGGCATTTGGTTAAAAAGGTTGCAAAAATTGCAAACATAAAAGAAAATGAATAGAGGATAAAGCATATAAAAATGGTGACAAGTGACAAGTTGATGATAAACTTCAGGAGGTCAAACTAAATATTACATTTAGTTTCACTTTGTGTGAAGTTGAAATTAATCAACATTTTCCAAATGTTAAGACTCCTTTCACTAAACTTTTTTTATTTTATTTTAAGGGCTGAATTTTCTACCATATATTTAGTTTTTACCATGGAAATCTCTCTCTCTCTCTCTCTCTCTCTCTCTCTCTCTCTCTCTCTCTCTCTCTCTCTCTCTCTCTCTCTCTCTCTCTCTCTCTCTCTCTCTCTCTCTCTCTCTCTCTCTCTCTCTCTCTCTCTCTCTCTCTCTCTCTCTCTCTCTCTCTCTCTCTCTCTCTCTCTCTCTCTCTCTCGTCTTCTCTGCTGTGCGAAGATTAGGATGCTGTGTAGAGGTCGTTGGCGAACGGCAGTTTACTTTTCAATTACCTTGCTGCTGTTTTCATGTCGCCGGAAACAAAAAGCCCAATTTAAAATGATAATGAAGCAGTTGTCGTCTGGCAGGGACAGGGAAATGTGGCGAGCGTTGTGCGGATCGTAAATCTTGCTCTGTTACCCGCCGCGGAGAGATGAATCTCCACTCCTCTGCCTGTCTTTTTTTCTTTTCCACATTCTCTCTCTGCCCCGCATGACTCGTCTCACACGAGAGAAATGCCTCTGCGAAAGCTTTTTAATGTGGTAAACAAGTGGCCTGATTAATCGATGTGTCAGCAATGCTCATTTAGGGCCGAAACATGGAAAGACACAATGTATAGAGAACATTTCTTCGTTTTAGACACAATTTTCAAGAATTTGTTTGAGTCTTTTATATTTGTAAGTATTGAATATATGTGCTGGGTAGGGCAAATTTCATGCAAAGAGATTCAATTTGAGCAGCTTTAACAATGATATTGCGGACAGCTTGTGTGGACAAGATGCAACATTTCTCTTTGGAAGCACAAACTTTTTTTTTTCCAGCTGATGAACAATAAAAACATTTAGAGCCAATCAGAATCCACATGAGTTTAACAAGCTCAAGAATTTAAAGCGGCAGGCGACATAACCTCAGTGTGCACATGTTAAATAAACGGGTATCTTCCGTTGGTGTGGATACCAATATAGTTATCGTTCTTAGTGTGAATTGGCCTTTAGGGTGGTCTGCCATACTGAACGTCCATTCACAGAGAGAAAATGTATGAGATGTATGAATAAGCCTCATTTAAAGTTGGTACAGACTCAGAGGAACTGGGGTCAAAGATCAGGCATGCCAACTTCAGTAATGAGGTCCATGTAGAGGTCAGAGGCTGAGAAGACTGAAAATTTCATTCACAGGAAACTTTAAAACAGCCATCCAAAATACTGTTTGGCAAGCTCTCTCAGGCCTTCAAATGATTTAAGGAGCTTCTGAATAAGAATATAAAAACTACTCAGCAGGACTGAGGTACTTTGTCACTCTACGGGATCCCAAAATCTATAACTACTAGAATAGTGTGAAATTTGTATGGATATCATTCTTGTTCTGCACTTATGTTGTTTTCACACTTGGTAAATTCTCTTGTCTTGACCTGAATCTTAATGCCCGTAGTCTGTTTTCACACAGTTATGCTTTTTTTCAAAATTTCTATGCAATTTGTGTTTATCATCATCATCATCATCATCATAATCATTATTATCAATTTGAATACCTCTGGAACCTGATGATTGAAATCTACTGTAAAATATACAAGAGTTTATTTTCCGATGTGGTTATCTCTACCCGAGTTTGAAAGATGGCTTTCACACTGTCAAACCAAACTTTTTGCTCAAACTTAATCAAATCGTAAAACAACTGTACTGTATGTACGCTTTTTTAAATGAAAAATCATTCTGATGGTACACTAACTTCTAATCAAGCAAATGGCTTTTGTTTCTTTACAACACTCCCCTCTAAACGTCTGTTCTAAGAGCATGTAAGTTTGGTGAGTGGATACGCAATTCAGTACGTCTTACAATACGTCACACCAACATACACTATATTGCCAAAAGTATTGGGACACCCCTCCAAATCATTGAATTAATGTGCTCCAATCACTTCCATGGCCACAGGTGTATAAAATCAAGCTCCTAGGCATGCAGACTGCTTCTACAAACATTTGTGAAAGAATAGGTCACTCTCAGGAGCTCAATGAATTCAAGCGTGGTACCGTGATAGGTTGCCATAGGTTGAAATTTCCTCACTTCTAAATATTCCACGGTCAACTGTTAGTGGTTTTATAACAAAGTGGAAGCAATTGGGAACAACAGCAACTCAGCCACGAAGTGGTAGGCCACGTAAAATCACGGGGTCAGCGCATGCTGAGGTGCACAGTGCGCAGAAGTCACCAACTTTCTGCAGAGTCAATAGCTACAGACCTCCAAACTTCGTGTGGCCTTCAGATTAGCTCAAGAACAGTGCATAGAGAGCTTCATGAAATGGGTTTCCATGGCCGAGCAGCTTACATCACCAAGTGCAATGCAAAGCTTCGGATGCAGTGGTGTAAAGCACGCCGCCACTGGACTCTAGAGCAGTGGAGACATGTTCTCTGGCGTTATGAATCACACTTCTCTGTCTGGCAAACCGATAAACGAGTCTGGGTTTGGCGGTTGCCAGGAGAATGGCACTTGCCTGACTGCATTGTGTCAACTGTAAAGTTTGGTGGAGGGAGGCTTATGGTGTGGGTTTTTTTTTTTCATGGGTTGGGCTTGGCCCCTTAGTTCCAGTGAAAGAAACTCTTAATGCTTCAGCATGCCAAGGCATTTTGGACAATTTCATGCTCCCAAATTTGTGGGAACAGTTTGGGGATGGCCCCTTCCTGTTCCAACTTGACTGGCCTGCACAGAGTCTGACCTCAGCCCTATAGAACACCTTTGGGATGAATTAGAGCGGAGACTGTGAGCCAGGCCTTCTCGTCCAACATCAGTGCCTGACCTCACAAATGTTCTTTTATAAGAATGGTAAAAAATTCCCACAAACACATTCCTAAACATTGTGGAAAGCCTTCCCAGAAGAGTTGAAGCTGTTATAGCTGCAAAGGGTGGGTCAAATCCATATTAAACCCTACGGATTAAGAATGGGATGTCATTAAAGTGCATGTAAATATGCATGTGCATGTAAAGGCAAGCATCCCAAAACTTTTGGCAATATAGTGTAGCTTTAATGAAGGATTATTATCAGTATGGACATCATGGCAAAGGCTAGCATTATGTTAGCCTCTTTGAAACGCTTACCACACAAGTTATATGTAAAAATATTTCTGTCATTCCCATGTTATTCCTTATCAGTCGACATGGTCCTTCTTGTCTTTTGAAAGCATTCACCTTGTCAACAAATGCACATGTGCAGCTATCCACTGTAATTACCACAGCGGTGCTATATTCCACTCACTTAACTGGGGGGCTAAAGTTGCAAAAATACACAAAACTACATACAATTGCTTTAAACAGTGGTTTACCCCCCCCAAAATTTTTTTTTCATCATTTACTCAATATTACTGACATTTAAAACCTGTATTACTTTTTCTTCTGCAAAAAAAGAGTTTATTTTTATTTTTTATTCAATACAGTGAAAGTCGATGGGGTACAAAAAAAAAAACACTAATAAATTGTTTTGTGTGATCTACAGAGAAAAGAAAGTTATATCAATTTCAACATGAGGTGTAAATAATGACAGAATGTAAATTCTTGGGTGAACTCTCACTTTACTCAGCTGTTACAATGATAAACAAAGCTTAGCTTTTTTCAGACATATTGCTATTGTTTTTTGTAACACAGAGTCATCTCCAGATCATTCATGGTGATGTTGATTGTGATAACTTCATAATAAATTGCTGCAGGTGACAGGAAATTGATCTCGTTGTGAATGACGGCTAAATTATCTGTGGCAGATGGTCAAGCTTGACCTCTGTATGTACCTTTAAATTGGTGTCTTCGTCTGAGATCAGAGAGAAAGATGTGCTCTCTAAAGAGCTTGTTTTTTAGTTGTAACTGTCATAAATCCATTGGATCTTGACAGAAAAAAAGCGGCATGTGTTTCTGTGCTGGTGTGAAGTTTTTTTCTTCTCAACCTCTGAGGGCTTCAGAAAGAGCTAAAAGGGAAAATGAAAATACAGAGGAGAAAATGAAACGACCAAGTGGCATAATAAGACTCGGTAGAGGCGTTTGGGCCATATTTTCACCTCCTTATTTTTCTTTCACCACCTCCCTTCATTGCTGATGTGCAGCACGTTAGACTTAGTGATCTTTAGAGTCACGGACAGGCGGATCCGGTGGGTATAGTGGGAGGACAGTTACTGTACACTTGTTGAATATTGATAAACCGCTCCATTGGGAATTCATTTTTCTTATGTTACACCATTCATATATCTTCAGAATGAGATGACGAAAACCCTTTCAAAGTTTTTATTTTTCCACCGTGTTTGTTGCTGAATATGTCGTCTTCAGGTAAAGAGAGAGGACAAGTCATAAGGATTGCTTTTGTTGTTTTCTCTTTTTCTTTTTCTTCAGAATTTTCAATTTATATACAGTACGTAAGAACAAAAGGCACAGAAATAATGAAACGCTAGATGAAAAAGGTCTGTAACTTTGAACTGAATTGCAAATGTGGAGAAGCTCCAAAGATCCAAAACTTCCCATCTACTTTATCTGTCAAAGAACTTGTGGCTTTGTTCCCAATAGGGATTAAGTCTGCTTTGAAGGAATAGTTCACCCCAAAATGTAAATTCTGTCATTATTTACTCATCTCATGTCATTCCAAACCCCTATGCTGTTATATCTTGTTGTGAAACATAAAAGAAAATGTTATTTATTGAGGAATCTTTATATTGTTAGCTGTTTCTATTTATGTTCAGTCTACTGGGATGGCTCACATATGTGAGTGTATGTGATGATGCATTGTTTAAACAAACTAGCTTTTCTCACAGCCAGTTGACTGACATAAATGACATTTTTATGGGGGTGAAAGGGGCAGACAGAAAAGGATAATGGAGGATTTATGACTGAAGCATTTGAAAAAAAAAAGTTTAAAATAGAATTTTGGTATCACATGTGAATTATAAAAAGGCGTTAGTCACCTGAGGCCAGGCTTTTGAGCTTTAGCATCTGTGTGTGTGGTGTGGTTTCAAAGCATTTATTTTCTGTTACCTTCATTTGTTAATATGTGCTGGCTGTTTTTTGATTTGCAATGATTGACACATCTGCCTCAGTGACTGTGTATACTCCAGTGGTTATTCTGATTAGCCTGTTAAAAGAATAGTTTATAAAAAGTAGTATTTACTCAACCTCATGTCATTCCAAACCACCATACTTTGATTATTTATTTATGTATGCATGTATGTGTCCTTGGAACACACATTTAGGGCATTTTGATTATCTTTAAACATCTTTTTTTTGCCATATAACATTGTTGATAGTGACCATGGCCATCCTGATCTCATTAGATTTCGTTAGGTATTCCTACACAACCTTTACATGTACAATGTAAAATGTGTATATATTGACAGCATCTAAAACATAAAATATTTACATATGCACAGCTTTAGAGAAATTGAGATCTTTATGAAAATGTTATATTAGAAATATATTCAGTCTGTTCTATTTAGGCCCTGTTTACACCTGGTATTAAGATGTGTTTTGGTCGGTTATTTATTGATTTATTAATTTATTTGGATTGTCACTTTGGACTGTCTTACATGTTAATATTTTCTTGGTTGCCTGAAAAATAAATTCCACTTTAAAATAATACTATTGTCTGTGATAAAAAAAAAACTCTATCATGCGTAAACCAGCATGCACAATATTAATGCCCTCTTCCCTGCTTTGGTATACAAAATGTCCAATTATCTGAACCCCTCAGTGTAATTGCTTTAACCTGTCAGCAGCATTGTCTGTAGCCCATATGCCCGGAGTGAACAGATAGGTCCTCAAGTCTTTGAAACTATGGCTGCTATGATATTAATTGAGCTTCTGTCATTGCCGTCTCTGGGAAGTTTTTGTCATCAGAGGGCCCTTAGTGTTACCATTTGACAGAATGAAAGAGAAAGTGTATGTGTGTGTGTGTGCACACGTTAGCAGATATGAAACAAGCAGCGTTAGCGTCACATGTCAGTCATCTAAGCCAGTCAATTAGCGGTCCCTGCAATTTTCATGATCCTCATTGTTCTCTGAAATTAGAATAAAAAACTGCTGTCAGCTTTGCAGCAGTGTTGACTGCTTTTGCTTAACCAAAACAAAGAAAGTCTCTCCCTGCCTGTTTGGGCTGTTTGGTCTGGATACACTATGAATATTTCCACGGATTTCGGAAACATGTGGGTGTTTGTAGTGCTCTGAGCATCCACTTCATCTGCATCCAGGTGCATGTAGGCGAAGAAGAACTTCTTTGCTCAATGAAGGGTTATATGTTAATAGGAGGCTAACATCTGACGGAAGCATTAGAAGGATCTGTTGACCTATTGCGGCTAATGAAATCATCTGCCAGAGTTGCTTTAGATGATGCCCCATCCAAAAACTAGCTGTCCAAATTTGTTCTAAAGGCCCACAGATGTACAAGATGTCTTTTCATTGGTGGGTCGTGTTGTTTTAGACCTAATGGGATTTCAGGTATGGCTCGACGCTTTCATGTCGTTCCATGTGGCCTCTTGGGCTCAGATGATATTGAGCCATCTCCTCATCCATCTTGATTAAATGAGATAATAAGGATTCCACATCTGACCAATCGTGTGTATCCGGACCAGAACCGTCATAGGGTCAATTACTACACAGATCCTTCATTTCATTCTTTTTTTCTCTCCTCAATAAATCAATTTCAGGCTCGTAAACAAAGGTGGCATGAAATCTGGCAGTTGATGCTATGGTTTGAAGTCTAAATGGCCTTTTTTCGCTAAGTACCTCATAGAGCTGGTTCAGGAGCTAGGTGATGCTAATTTTTCATGGCAGTTCAATTACATTCCCTCTGCCCATCTTCCCCCCCCCCCTCCTCTTCCTTCTTTCTCTCCATTTCTGCTTTTGGAATCCGTCTTCTGTGAGAATTCATGATGGTGAAGTGCCAAGAATAAGACCGAGCAGCAGTGCCTCAGGGATTCCTTTCATTTGTTCACAATTCACACACAGCATAGAACATGGCTCCACTCAAAGACATGCAATATGGAGATGAGAACACTAAAGAAGCAAGAAGTTACTTTTGAACAGGTTGCGAGTACAGCAGCGAAGAAGGTAGACAGAAGAAATGAAAGACAGGTGCATGATTCTGACGTGTGGAGGAAACATGCCAAGCAATGCATTTGTTTTGTGTATCAGTTATTTCTTTGATGAGCGTTTGTCTCTAATGAAAGAAAAAAAAGTATTTTCAGCAATGGCACATTTACTTGATTAAAATGCATGAGGCTCTGCTAGTTTGCCATTTTATGGCATTTTTTCCATTGAAGTAATTTTTCCCCCCATTTTATCATTTAAGTCCAGCATATCAGTGATAGCATGACTACATCAGCATCACATGTTCTTGCTATACTATATATAGTTACATTTATTATTAAATACATTCATAATTGATAATACAATAATTTATGGTACACTAGCTATTTATTTAAACAAATATGTATGTTGTGTTTTCATGATTGTGAAACCGTCTGTAATTATGTTGCGTAAATATGTCATACAATACTTTTCATCATGACATGCACACTTCCAAACTTTTTTAGCAAAGGAAGGATCTGCAGACCAGTGCAAGGTAACCCATGGTTTTGTTCGCATCACATCCGCACTCGTCTGATTACAGCTCTTTGACTCCGACTCCAGACTAAGAGTGGCAAATTAATTGGCCTGTCAATCACAACAAACTCTAGCTCTTCGTTTCACATTAAAATACTGTGAGGTGGCAGAAAGCATCCAAAATAAGGCACTGATGCCTTTCTATAGCAGAAGGTAACACCAAGGCTGATAATTATTTGAGGAACTGCAGAAATTTGAATGCTTTGGTCGGGTGAGCCCATTCCCCATGACTCCATCTCTTGCCTTTCTCTTTAATTCCTTAATTTGCTAGTCCTCCGTTTACCCATGGCGGGCCTTTTGACTATGATCATCAATCATTTCTTTTGTGACAATAACTAGTTTAGCCTGAGAGGTCAAAGTTCAAGGTGAATGAAGGTCTCCTTCATTCTGTGAATCAAACTGATCACATTAATGAACCTACCCTGGGGGGGTTTGCATTACTTTTTGTGAGCGTTTGTGGATGTTTTGATTTAATGGAGTAATTGTTCCCAACTGTCCTAATTAATGCAGCCATCAGCTCATAGATCAATAGAGAGTGTAGTGATTGATCTTACTACAGCAGTGACAGCGAGTGTCGTTGTTCTAAAGCGAACGTGTTTTTGTGCTGTAATTGCTACAGCTTATGTGACATATGCTTTGACACGTGCATGTTTATAGTACGAGTCATACCAGCTCAGTCTGGCTTTAAAAAAACACTGTTCCTTCCCTTTTTTTTCTTCCAGGTTGAGATGTATTGTCAACATGGCCTTTTATTGCGCCGGCTGTCGTCTTTGTGCATGTTTGTGCTCTCAATGTCTCGCACTGCATTTTTCCCTTCTAAATGTTAATTATATTGCAATGCCTCTCTTTTGTGTCTGCTTTACCATGCATGCAACGCCGGCACGCTCCTGCCTATTGACGCTTCATTCAAAATGTCAGCATTGTAGTCAAGTGTGTAGAGAGCTGTTTTCCAAGGTTCCTCTGGCACGCTGTGGTCAGGTTTCTGGCCTGCATTCAATTCTGGAGAGCGCTGTCATGTAAGGACAATGGAAGGGAAATGAATAGTGCTGTTCCGTTGACAGGTCCGAAGGAGAATGTTTACAGTGCAAGTGTCATAACCGCAAAACAGTAAATATTTGCATTATTAGATTACAAATGTATTATTATATGTACAATATTTAACTGCACTGGCTCATATCATACAGTTTATTTAGCAGAGGTTTGAAATCAGACTTAGAACATAAAAATGGGCAATTCACAGTGTTGGCATGTAGATGTCTTCAGTAAATAAAACATGCGAAGTTTGGGGCATTCCTGACTTCCTGTTTCATGGTTAAATCTCAATGAGGAGTTAATTACAGTGTAAAACAAGGCATTTCCTGTTGCCAGCAGGTGACATTATGACTGTATCTCAATATTGGCATATAGATGTCTTCAGGCCAAGACTCTAATAAAATGTGAAGTTGTGAAGTTTGGGGCAGGTCGGACATTGTATGGAGTTACAACAACTTCCTGTTTCATGGTGGAACATCGAACTTTGTCAGGCCGCCATGGATGTAACTTCGCCAAGGCCTTTAGATTAGATTGACCAAATGTGATGCTGTCTACCGGATTTCATACTTGTATGTGAAATGTAACTTGAACAGCGCTTAATTGAAATTTTGTAGGTGGCGCTATCGAGCCATTTTGCCACACCTAATTCTGAAACCCATATCAGACATATATATTTCACCAATTCTGTTGTGTGTGCAAAGTTTCATGAGTTTTCGAGCATGTTTAGGCCCTCAAAAATGCAATTTATTTCAGAGGAGAAGAAGAAAAGACTGCAAGAATGCAATTACAATAGGGTCCTCACACCATCGGTGCTCGGGCCCTAATTATAAAGTCAGGTGTGTATAAGTCACTTTGGTTTGAGCAAGATAGTGATGTACCATTTCTACAAGTAATCAGTAGGATTTTTTAACTCTACTTTTTATTTTGTGAATTGGCTGTTATCGCAGTCATAGAATTGTTATCATATTTTGTATATGTGACTTAGCTAGTTTTGTTGTAAATGAGGGAAAAATAAAAAAACGGAAGTTTGTTGCGCATAACCCCTATTGCGTCTGCCATAACTCAGGGCTTAAAAAAGTCCCCCATTTTTGTGGTATTCATGTGCTTTTCCGCTCATAAATGTCATCTTTCTGACAAGACTTGAATAAACAATTAGACCAGATTCAAACCTGCATTTACAGAAAGAGCTCCATGGCATGTCTGTAGCATATGCACAAACCGCTAGGCCCAGAGTCTTAGCATTTTTACGGTATTATAAATAAGCATTTTGAATGGGTGTCACCTTTCTTGGTCTCTGTCTCTCTCTGTCTGTCTGGAGCAGTGAGAGGGTGGAGCTGAAGGACTACCGTGCGTGGCAGTAATTATGGTGTCATGGTGCCGTGTTAGAGACTGGCATGTCGATGTTAATGAGCTCTCCTCTGCTTTTCTCTCCACCTCCATGGCTTTGATGTCTCCACATGTCAAACGCAGAGGCTCCAGTCTTCGCTCACGTTCTTCTTCCTCTCTCTCCATCACTTCCCAGCATGTCGGAGTAGCAGTGTCTGTCTGAGCTAATGTTCCCCTTTTTCTTTCAGTCTTTCACTTGCGCTCCAGCTCTCGCTGTCCCCATCACCGAAAGGTCCTTGTTTAAGACGCAGGAAGGTGGCGGGCGGTGTGAAATTGCAGTGAAAGGTTCTCAGTGAGAGTAATGCGTATTCAACCTTTTGCAGGTTCAATCTTCATTCAGCATGTATGAAATCCATGAATAAATATAGGTAGAAAAACATTTGTTATAAGACTTACGATTGTGACAAAATAAATATAATATTTTGTCTACCTTAAATATAAAAATTGTATATACTAGAAATAAATATGCTAAAATGTAATATCCTATTTATTTATTTATAAATCTGAAAAAAAAAAAATGTTATGACTATATATACTTTTCTTTTACATCTTAAAACTCTCTATATATATTTAGCTTAAATTCCCAAATTTTCAGTGTGGTTTTATATATAAAGTAGGTCTATTTTATCAATCATATTTTCTAGCTTATTACATCTCCAGATATGGTCATTCTTTGCTCATTTCATGCTTTCAGAAATGAAAAATTTAATTCTATTCTTGTGCTAACAATGGTGGAAATAACAAAAAAGATTCATCAACAGCTTAGTGTCACTTAAGAAGCCATGCTCATAAATTTGACGAAACTACTATCGAATCCCTGTCATCGCTTTGTTTCCTCTGAGACTAACCTAGTCAGATGACCAAATTACATCACAAGGATCTAGAGCAGACTGTTGTGGGATCCGCTCATTTGTTTGAATAAGATTGTGATATTGGGTCTGATGACAGTCTAGTATGGGCAATGAGAAACAGAGAGAAAAACATAGGGATCGGTGAAGAATGAGGAGAGATGCTCATTTGTTGTCATTAAGTGCTTGTCGAGGGTCACTTGATTTGTGCGTTTCAAAATATGCATCGATCACCATGGCCGTGCAAAGCACCAGACGGTGAAAGATGCGTTTAATGGGTGATGCTGTTATCTTTTCATCATTACTCAAAACTAGTTGTTAACAGCAATTTGGCATCCTGTTCATAAACTGTCATTAGCTGTTGCTGTATAGAAGACCCTTAATGCGTTGTAATTGAGCGTTTTGTCATTTTTGATGGACAATCTGCTGTATCACGAAGCCATGATTTGACTCAAGTCATTTCATCATTGATTTGAATCTCATTTACAACAATGTGATGAATATGAAACATACTATTTCCAATTCAGCTTTGCTGGTTTGGCATAGTCACACTGCTATTATTCATGCTTATTGGTGTTTGATTTACACCAAAGCAGGTTTAATGTAGTTTTAATGAATGTACATTGGTGTAGCAGGTTTATATTTAAGCAGTGAGGTACTAGAGACAGTGCTGTGCCCGTAACAGTATATAGCACTGCCTTATTGGTTTAATAAAACGGTTACTCTTCAATATGATTTTGTTTTATTAAAACATTATTTTAACTCATTAAAGGATTAGTTCACTTCAAAATGAAAAGTTCCTGATATTTTACTCACCCCCATCTCATCCAAGATGTTCATGTCTTTCTTTTTTTCAGTTGAAAAAAAAAAAAAGTTTTTTGAGGACATTTTTGAGTTTTTCACAGACTTCCATGGCAACCAAAATGTTGAAGGTCCAAATCAATGCAGTTTCAAAGTCATTCGAAGGGCTTCAGAGGCCCTGGGCGATCCCAGATGAGGAATAGGGTCTTATCTACTGAAATGATTGGTCATTTTCAAATTTTTTAAAATACGAATATACTTTTTAACCTAAATTGCTCATCTTGCGCTGCTCTGCGATGTGCCATGGATTGCGCAATCATGGCGGAAAGATCACGCAAGACGTAGGCAGAAGTACCGCCCCAAGCCAACGTGCGAGGACTAATACAAATGCCCTTTACCAAAAAACATTCCTTTTTTTTTTTTTTTTTTTTTTGCTAAAGGCCATTTGTATTAGTCTTCGCATGTGCGCTTTGTAAACATGGGGGCGGTACTTCTGCCTACGTCTACTGTGACCTTTTTGTTGTGATTGCGCAATTATTGGCACGTAGCAGAGCAGCGCAAGAGGAGCAATTTAGGTTAAAAAGTATATTACGTTTTTTTTTTTTTTTTTAAATAACCGATGGTTTCGCTAGATAAGACCCTATTCCTCGTCTAGGATCGCGCAGAGCCTCTGAAGCCCTTCGAAGCGCTTTGAAACTGCATTGATTTGGACCTTCAACATTTTAGTTGCAATGGAAGTATGTGATGGGGAGAAAAATCCTGGAAGGTTTTCCTCAAAAAGCTTAATTTCTTTTCGACTAAAGAAAGAAAGACATGAACATCTTGGATGAGATGAGGGTGAGTAAAATATCAGGAAATTTTCATATTGAAGTGAACTAATCCTTTAAGTGCAGTCCTTACATCAGTTTTTTTTTTTTTTTAACTTTATCCTTTATTTTAGCATAGCTGGAGCGATGTATTGACCAGTCAACATCCAGGACCAGAACTGTTTTAGGTTATATTTCGATGGTCCACTTTAGACATTCTACTAACTATAAGTAACCTTGCAACTACATGTCAACTAACTCTCATTAGAGTGTTGGTAGAGTAGATTAGGTTAGGGTTAGGTGTTCGGATTCAGTTTAGTAGAATATGTTGACCTCTTGGTTTCAAAGTTATTTAAAGTCAGTAGAAGGTCTGTTGGGGTAACATCAAAATAAAGTGTTAGCAGATATTAAGCAGGCAGTCTACTAATATTAACTAATAGAGTTTGTTGACATGTAGTTATAGAATGTCTAAAATGGACCATGGAAATAAAGGGTTACCTTGTTTTATAATGAGATGATTGATCAGGTGGTATCTTGCAGGGAAACCTGATTTGTATTCACCTGCTTCACTGTATTTCATAGTTTTTATCCAATGCAGACAGAATGTTAGCATTTCTATATTATAGATAACAAAAAAGGGCAATAGCTGCTGGAAAATGTTGGTGTATTAGGTGCGAGTTGTAATATTGATTGTATGTGACAGTTCTGTTGAGTGCCCCAAGAGCTGCTTTGTGTCAAATCAGAGTCTCCCATCAGCCCCTTGTGTGCCGTTGTGTCTGAAAGTCTTTCCTTTCCATCACAGGAAATCTTTCAGGAGAATTCCCTCGCTTAGAGTTCCTGCTGTGATTTCTGAAAGCCGATCGTCCCTTTCCCTCATTGTGTTACTTGTTTTACTGAGTTTGGCTTCCTTTGTCGCTGTTTATTTTAGATGTGACCTGTGAAGGTACTGAAATCACAAATCAACTTCTCTCACCCGTGAATGGCTGGTTTTTGCAGCTTTGGAAATGTTTATGCCTGAGGGGTTGATTTTTATTATACCAGATTTGAGCAACTACTGTTATGTGAAGGTCACATTGAAACATGGCAAACTTTTTTTTTTATCATTCTATCATCATTTATTATTATTTATTTCACAACCTTTATATTATATACACCTCGGAAAAATACAGAGGTCCGGATCTCGTGACCTCATAGCTGGCTACGGCCATGGGTGTCATTGAAGAGAATATGGAATAATAACAGGAATTTCTTATTTACTATTTCCAGTCTAAATTTTGCAAAAAGTCTGAAAATATAATTTATTTGTGTGTCTACTTGCTGTAAAATGCTAGCTGTGAAATTAGTAAAACCAACGAGTTGACTGTTTAATTTCCATCATAAAAATTATACTAAACATTACGTAATTTGAGGTGTGGTGAAAATAACTTGAGGAAATTGATAAATATAGCAGTTTTCTCCTTTGATGCATATATTTCCTTGTATGTTGTTAGTTAGGGGTGTGCAGCGGAGTCAATATCTGTATCTGTAACAATCTTAAAATTATTTGTATCTGTTTTCGGATAAAACCGGAAGTGGGCATGGTTTTAACAGGAAATTCGTAGAATTACATGAGAAGCCTGTTTTAAATATAATTATCTTCCCTTCATAGTTTTCTTTTGACAAATATGCCTTTTATACCTTCTAACCTTCTAAATAATTCTTCTTTATTATAATTATGAATTTTTAGAAGTATCTACGTTTTTTGGAGCCCATAATAACCTTGTATGCAGTGCTCCGACATGTAGCGCAATTGTGCTTTGAGTGACCCAAGTTTGAGTTCCTGCTTGGGGACCTTTCCCATTTCCGATAAATACATTTTAAAATATATTCTAATTAATACAATAATATTACATTTTAAATAAAAGGTTTTTTTTTTTCCTCTTAGGGTATCGTATGTACATAGTTATGTCAGGACAGTCATCCACAACCTCAAATAAAAGGAGTTGAACTCTATATAAAGTAGCTGAGTAGACAACATGAAAGTCGAAAAAAAAAAATTTAGTGGTTAAAAGTTGCTTAAACAACTTTTACTATGCCTACAAATGCAAATATGAACAAATTATAGGCTAAAGAATAAATAAATCCAGCAGAGAGTGAGTTAGAGAAATGTATAGGCCTATCGTCTACCCTATCATATTGCACAAGGTTGAGAACATTTAAATAGACATATCAAGTAGTAGAAAATGTGTATGATTTAGTTTCTTAAGCCCTATTCGCACGGGATTAGTGTTACCTGGTGACCTCTAGTAATTTGTAATAATTTACGGGGGTTGTCTGTGATCTTAATCCCGTGTGAATCGACCATGTCTGTAATTTGTAAAGTAAAAATTCCCCCACAAATAACCTACCATATTTCGCTGAACACCGAGGCCCTGTGATTAATATTAGTCCAGTGGGAATCAGCATCTTTGTGATTTGGCCAGGATTTGGCGGGTTGTACATAATTTTTGCAAGGTTTTTGTTCCCTGTGCGCATTTTTATCCATCTTTTGCGAAGAATGGAGGCTGCATTTATAACGCGCACCATTTCTGAATTACACGAGGTCCCCAGATAATACTAATCTCGTGCGAATAGGGCTTTAGTTGATGTTACTCTTGACAAAGCTCTGATTTCTGAGAGATGCACAGAGACGGTAGCGCAGCTATTTGCAATTGCGCTACGCTAAATTTTATTTATAGAGTTTACACTCATTTGTGTATCATATTGTAAAAGGTTGAAAACATTTAAAGGATTAGTTCACTTTAAAATGAAAATTTCCTGATAATTTACTCACCCCCATTTTATCCAAGATGTTCGTGTCTTTATTTCTTCAGTCGAAAAGAAATTACATTTTTGAGGAAAACATTCCAGGATTTTTCTCCACACAATGGACTTCAATGGCAACCAACAGGTTGAAGGTCCAAATCAGTGCAGTTTCAAAGGGCTTGAAGGGCTTCAAAGGGCTCTGCACGATCCCAGCTGAGGAATAGGGTCTTATCTAGTGAAACCATCTGCCATTTTCAAGAAAAAAATAAACATTTATATACTTTTTAACCTAAATTGCTCATCTTGCGCTGCTCTGTGACGTGCCACAGATTGCGCAATCATGTCGGAAAGGTCTGTAAGACACTGGACCAAAAGCATTCAGATCTCACGCTCAATGCTTGTGTGTTCACATGACTGTTGAGTTTCTCTCTCCCTCCCTCCCTCCCTCCTCAGGTTCTGTTGTAAACTTCTCCATTGAGCGTGATTAATGGCTGTTCCAGTTGTAGTAGGGCTATGTTCCAGACCATCCTGATTATGACTCCCTCTTTCGGGCTGCGGTTCTGGCATCGCCGGCGAGTCTGCCGGGACTTCTGTGAATTTACAGCAGTTCTGTTCTGGCAGAGTGGCACTGGGACTCGGTTAGGGTTGTCCTGGGCACTGTTATGGCACCTCTGCTGCCGCGGAACTCGTGTACGAGCTGCTAGCAATATTACAGACAGGCCAGCGGCTGCCCACGGGAGTGCTAAAACTTATTATGCCATTCCTCTTCACTTGACGTACGGCACGGCATGCTGGGAAGACAGAACTTCCCATCTCAACTCTCTTTGTTATGGCCCATCTCTCTCCCTTTCTTTTTATAAATTCATTTCTCTTTCTTCCTCCCTTTACCCCCCTCCATTCACGGCAGAATAAAATTTCAGCCCCTTGTCTTCTGTTTATTTGTCAGATTTGTGGATATGGATTGCGCCGCAGGAAGTCGGATGAATGAGGAATGAACTTTGACTAGCCAATCCTCATGAAATCAAGAGATATTGCGTTTCTCGCATTGCAATCGCAATGCTTAGTACGGCACGGTGCAGCCCAACCTCGTATCTGCATGCTGCGTGCAATTGCAAATTTAAAAGCAATTGAACAGTAGTGATTTGTAAAATGACATGAATCAGCCGTTGTCTCAAATCTCATTATTGACTTGCTTGGACTTTTTTCCAGCAACAGCAGATGCTGCTTTATGTATTTTTGCCTAGTGTTTTCATCTTTGCTTTAACCACAAAATATAATTTCAAACTCTCAGTTCTCTACCTTTGTCTTTGCTCTGTGTTATCTGGTCTCAAGAACATCATGTGAGTGAGTGCCTTTGATGGGAAGAGCACACATGATAGTGGAGTGGTAACCAGTCTTGATTCTGTTTATTCTGCCACGTTTGATGAAGTCGTTTGATCCTCTGTTTCAAAGTCATCCAGTGTCCTTGTGAGAGCCTCTATGCTTCCTACTGATAATGATGGAAGAGTCTCTCTCTCCCTTTGTGGGCCTTTTGAGTTTAACTCGCTGTTTTTTTTCTTTTCTTTTTTCTTAACAACTGTTTTGGTGGTTCTTTATAAGTAGACAAAGCCGCTCTATTCTGACACAGATATCAGTTGCACATAATGACAGTTTCAATGTTCAATGACTTTCTCCACTGATATACTTAGGCAGAAATTATTTCCATCAGATGAGTTTGTTTTACTCTAGACTTCTCATGACTTTTACCATCTTTCTTTCTTTCTTTCTTTCTTTCTTTCTTTCTTTCTGAAATAGACTAAAAACCCTTCACACTGACCTACTGTTGCCCTAAAGGACTATGTTTTCCTTTAACTCCTCGATGGCAGTTAATGCATAGTAATCGAAATGCCCACAGGCCATCGACCAGCCATGTCTCTGGAAATGGGGAATATAAGATTATACTGTAGGAAAATGGTTTTTATCCCCCATTCAAGGAAGTTCACTCTGCCAACGGCTCACTTTGAGACCACTACACTGGAGTGTTTTGAAATGAACATGGGTAGACTTCTGCAGATGGACAGAGAGAAAGCTACTCCTCCTCCAGTTTTCTGTCATCTTCAGATGTTTCCTGCATCTTGGCTTGAGAGCTCAGCGGAGAGAGCAGTCTTGCATTATTTAGATAGGCAATCGCTCAGAAATTCCACTGTGTTTAGACGTTCCAGGGCGTACCAGGCTAAAAATATCAGTTAGGGCTCCGCTCCTGTACTCAATGTCCGTGTAATGAAATCTCCAGGTGTAGTTATTCATCTCTCGCTCGCTCTCTCCAGTGCGACCCTGATTCTTGGTGGCATTGTTGCCTTGGAGATAGATGGATGCTCAGCCGTGGAATAAATCTGCATTCGCTTGATGACGAAGCAGCCGCGCACAGGTGTCCAATAGCCAGCATTGGCGTACTTTGTGTGGAGACCACAGGAGATGCCAACCCAAGATGATTAGCACTGATTGGGCAGACAGGGAAGAGTTATGGAGGAGCGGAATGGAAACTCACCTCCCTCTTGCGCAAACTATGAGGGAGATTTGTGTTGTTTTATTTTGTGTGTGCTTCTCAGTTTGAAGTTTGTACACTGCTGTTGTGGACATCGATATAGGCCTAGTCAATATCTATTCCTAATGCTCACATGTGAAGTGTTTATAAGGACACACTCATATATTATTGCATTGATAATTATGGCTCTGTTTGTAAACAATCCAAAACAGTTAAACAAGTGTTGCCGTTAAACAAATGTTCCTAACACGGTTTATTGCAGTGAAACCCGCCAACGCATTTTGTATTTTTTTTTTCAGCAACTGTCTTTGTTGTCATTGCAGAAACAGATGGCATTTCTTAGTACTTTTAAGTGTGTCTATTAAATCCAGCAACACTGTGTTGATTAAGGGGTGATTTCCTGTATAATAGTATTCAGAAATATATTGTTGCATTTTTTAAAAGGAAAAGTGAGTGGTACGTACTTGTGCAAAACTTGATGTCATGATACCAGCCTGTTTTGATGGTTTCCAGGGCATTGCTATGCAGTTGCTAAGGTTTTCTGAAAGGTTGCCAGGTTGCACAGTGGTCCGTTGTACATATGTCGCTAACTCAGTTTGCTGGATTTAATTGTTGAAGATTTGGCATGATCTTGGATTGTTTGGTTCATCGACGCTCATCCTGGACTTGCTGCCATAGCAACAGGTCCGTGAACTTAAACCTGCTCGGGAGCAGGCTTATTTCATGTAAACAGGATTAGATTGCATCTTTTTAAGCGGTGTTAATACTTAAAAAATGTCCCAGCCACTACCTTATTACAAGAGTTCCAGGGGCGATAATAATTATTAACAATATAAAAAATAATTCGAAAATGTTGTGTAGTCTATAATACTATAGACAGTTTTACTGAGAGATTTATTTGTGATGGAATAATTACTCAATTATTTTATTAAAGTCTTACATGCTGTACAGTTACTCTCAGCCGTGCATTAATTTGAGTGATGACTGATATTATGGGATGGCTTGATGCAGTGTGCAACTTCATCTTGACCCTTAAGAAACTTTAATTAATGCTGTCACGTAACAAATCTGCTTCAAAGATTAAATTAAATGAATTGCTAATTACAACATTGAAATAAAAATGTAAAGGCTGTACAAATACTAGAAATTGGGAATATAAATAATTGGGAATCAGGTTAAAAAAAACACACAAAAAAACATCTGCCCTCTTCAGGGAACACAAGAACGCGCAGTAATCTCAGACAACTTAATCCAGATATTTTAATCAAATCCACAAATTTGTTTGAAGAACCAAATTAGCCAGGGATCAGTTATCACGATTAGAAGATCTGGGATCTGTCAAATCATCTCAGATGTATTAAGTGAGGTATGAAGAACGGATCCCAGGTCTGTAAGTTGATAGTTTTGAGATTTAATTCATGTTCATGGCTGTGGGATAATTGTGTTGATGATTGTGTTAATTTTATAAATATCATATTTCATTATTTTAAACTATTTTGTAACATAGACTTTCCTCATGGCCTTTTCTCTAGAGCAGGGGTTTTCAACCTTTTAGATGTCACAGACTCCCAAATATGATCATCCTTGCGTGAGGAAATTTAAGACATCTATCCTTTATAAATACTCAATTTCTACACTGAAAAAAATTATATTATAAATATAATATATTTATAATATATTATAATTATAATACACTTTTTTCAGTGTAGAAATTGAGTGTTTATAAAGTGAAAAAAAAATATTATAAATATAATATATTTATAATATAATATATTATAATTATAATACACTTTTTTCAGTGTAGAAATTGAGTGTTTATAAAGGATAGATGTTTAGGATAGATTTTTTTATTTTTTATTTTATTTACTATAGTAATGTACTGGTAAATATATTATTCATTTATTTGTTTATTTAATTGTAATCCAATTTTTATTTATATTGATAAAAAATGTTATTCATTATTTTTAATTAAATGTAATCTCATTTCTGTTTAATAGATTAATCACTAACTATATTTTATTTATCACTTTTTTTATTTTTTATTTTTTACATATTTTACAGTTTTTCTCTAGACTTTTCCACAGACCCCCTGTCACTCCCCACTCCCTTGTGGTCCCCGGACCCCAGCTTGAAAACCCCTACTCTAGAGCGTCATAATAAACCTAGTTTTGATATACTTTTTAAAATATTTCTTTAAGAATCTCTTTATTATGCTTATCTTGAGGAAAAAATGGGAAAAGTATATAGTAAAAGTATGAATGGCTCAAAATACTTTCTGAAGTCTGCTGTCTCATTATTATCTTTACTGGACTGGATGACATTGACTAGACGATATGTACTGGCCCATACATTGTCTTCCCTCACTTTATCAGATGTCTGTTAAATATGTCAGGTTGTGTGTTTACATCATTAACAGCATCTGAGTGATTGGTGTCACATGTTATAAAGAGCAGCTATCTCACACAGTAAGGTCTAAACCCTGCGTTCCTCCAAATACTGTCCATTTTATTTGCTATTGAAAGACAAGCATAGAGGAAATTGCTTCTTGTTAATTCCAGGCCGCTTCTGACATTGCGCATACACACTGATTTATTTGCATGCAGAGTAAGAGCAGTGCAGATCCTGAGAGCACATTAAACCTGAGACAATTAAAGAGACTCTGTCAACTCCTTCCATTTCACTCTAACATTCTCTCGCTCACATTGACACGGCAGCCAATCACTTGTTTACTGGCAAATAAAGTGTCTATGAGTGAAGTAGTGAGAGTTGAATGCTGTTGAGAGAGACAGGAAGTACATTTGAACTCATCAATGTTAACAAGATGTCCACTGAGATCAGGGCAGGGGAAAGTTAGAGAGAGATTCCATTTGAAATGACCGAGCTGGGCATTTATCTTGACTTTGAGCAGCAAAGGCCTATTGTAGTCCCTGGTGTAGAGCCAAGGGTGTGTAGCATGCTGATGTGCTCAGGCCTTCCTTCTCAGTTGTGTGAGAGAGACCGAGAGATCATACAGAATACACAGAGATATGAAGTGACGCCCATGGGAGGCTGCTGGTCACCAGTTTTACATTCTGTTCTGATTATTTCCGGATTACCAATGGAGTCCCATGCACATAATTGCCCTGTATAGGTTTTTTTTATTTTTTATGAGCTCTTCAATTTTCTTATGCAGTTCACACATTTACAGACATTTGCACACATTCTTTGTATGGGAGAGACTACTAAAAGACTGTGTCTAGATGGTAACCCTCGTTCTGCTAAATTCATGAGAGATTCATTCATATGCTGCATTTATTTGTCAAGCTGTAATAAGATGCATTTGTGCTTATTATTTTAGTATTGCACACAAGTAGATTGTTTTACCATTAAGTCTCAATGTTGTTCTTACATTCAAAGTAAAAGTAAAAATAGTAAAAGTAAAAAAAAAAAGCAGCAATAGTAGGCACATGAGCATCAGAACTGGACCACAGAACAATGGAAGAAGGTGGCCTGGTGTGATGAATCACGTTTTCTTTTACATCACATGGATGGCCGGGTGCGTCGCTTACCTGGGGAACACAAGGCACCAGGATGCCCTATGGGAAGAAGGCAAGCCAGCGGAGGAAGTATGATGCTTTGGGCAATGTTCTGCTGGGAAACATTGGGTCCTGCATCCATGTGGATGTCACTTTGACACGTACCACCTACCTAAGCATTGTTGCAGACCATGTACACCCTTTCATTGAAACAGTATTCCCTGGTGGCTGTGGCCTCTTTCCGCAGGATAATTTGCCCTGCCAATCGAGCATCTGTGGGATTTGCTGAACAAACAAGTCCAATCCATGGAGGCCCCTACCTCGCAACTTACAGGACTTAAAGGATCTGCTGCTAACATCTTGGTGCCAGATACCACAGCACACCACTTTCAGGGGTCTAGTGGGGTCCATGCCTCGAGGGGTCAGGGCTGTTTTGGCAGCAAAAGGAGACCAATATTAGGTCATAATGTTATGCCTGATTGGTGTATATAATACACTGTGTTCAAGATTATTATTCAAGTGACATAACAGTAGGATGTCAGTACAATACACATTCAGATTGAATTTTTTCAAAGAAAGTGTTTGTTTTATTTCTTGTTTTATTTCTGGTATCAATCTCTGACACGTTCGTTAAATAGTTTGCCAGGTCTGCTTATGTAAATGGAAAACCTACTTAAAGATAGTGTTTCACATTACTGAGCACATCATGGTTCTCATTCAATATGGGGTGGAAGAAAGATCTTTCTGAAGATGAAAAGCATGAAAAAATGCAATGTCTTGCAAAAGGTATGACAACAACTAATCTTTTGCGAAAACTAAATAGAGATTAGATGATTTAGAGCACATAAGAGCCCGGTCAGATAAAGGCTTATTAAGGAAAGTTTCAAACAAATTAATTGTATTAAAAGGGTAGCTGTAAAAAAAAAAAAAAAAGCTACTGTTGAGCAGTAAACAGGTATAAGTCTCTGGAGTCCCAAGAACCTCTTCATGCAGGCTGGCAGCTGTGCGTAAAGTTGCATTTCAGTCACCTCTGACCAAAGCTCACAAAGAGAAGTGTTTACAGTGGGTGTAGAAATACATGCAGAATCATTTTTAAATAGTTTTATTCACTGACAAATGCTGTGTTACAATAGATGGTCAGATGGATTGATTCATTGTTGGTGAATGGTCACCCCGTTCCAACCAGACTGTGATGTCAGCAAAGAGGTGGCGGGTGAGGATTTGGGCTGAAATATTGGGAAGTGGGATGGAAATTTAGGGTCTCTGAGGGGATCAGAATGACTTCTGCAACATATGCAGAGTTTATAACTGACCATTTTCTGCTATGGTATAAAAAGAAGGATTGTGCCTTCTGAAATAAAAAGAATTTTGTTATTGTTGTTGTTGTAATGATAACTTTTCTAATGACGTCACTTAGGCCACACAGGCTATATTTGATAGTGTTAAATCGTAGCCAAATAGCTACTTTAGTTTTTTTAGTAGTTTTGTGTGTGTGTGTTCTGGCTCCATTTTAGTATGAAATGCCCACTTTTCGCAATCCAATCAAATCCAGATGGATCAAATGAAACCCTTTTCCCCCCTCTCTTTGAATATCCTGTTTCTCTTGTAAATATGTCACATTACAGAAAATGGGTTTTGCCTTGACTTTAACACAGTGAGCGTTTAAAGTATAAGTCTTCGGTTGCAGCAATGTACATGTATATCAGAATTTAGCAGAAAACAGTTACCATCTATACACAACACTCAGTAGATCAGGCTTTTTTGGTACCAATGAGAGTGGAAAAGGAAATGGCATTCTAATGTATAAAGAAGAAGAACGATAGTGAGCGGTCCACATTGTGTGTGCATGTATGTGTATAAAGAACATGTCTGGGGGACGGGAAGGTCAACTTTTTAGACCCTGGCACACATGTGGTCAAGACACTTTCTTCACTCATATGGATGACATCAGTGAGCCAGACCGTCACTAATGCCAGTTTCCATTCTCATTGGTCTGGACCGCCACCCCCTTCTTGCCCCTTGGCTGCCAAGCAGATGGTCACTTATTAGTGTTAATTAAAATTCCATCATTGATCATAGTTTGTAATCATATTTAATATGAGCCCTGTTAATAATTAAAGGGACAAAGATATATGGCTGTCATTTAAAAGCAGCAGGGGGATTTCGGCCACCAGCAGAATTTCATCCTTTATGCTTTTACCTGTATTGGTGAGAAATGAGCCGTTTTACGTGCTGCTCTCCGGCTCATAGTCTCACGTTAAAAAATAGTATTGACTAGATCTGGATGAGATGAAATTTGAAAACAGCCTACTTCCTCGTTTATAATTCATACACACTATTCACTTGTCGATTTCTCAAAGACAGACACAGATTCAGACAGATGGCGAATAACATAAATTAATACGCAGCTATTATAGATCCTGATCCTGGCTGTTATGAAGACAAAATGAAGGCCTTTAGTGTGGCTCAGACAAACTGGTTCACAGCCATTTAAAGAACTATACAGCTTCTCTGCATAGGAAGTTGTAAGCCAACCAATTTGCTAGCATTGTCATTAGGAAGCATGGGGAAAATAGCTCAAGGCTGATTATTTGATCTTCAGAGAGGTCGACATTGATTGTTTGCAGCAGAAAAGAGAAGCAAATGATTTTACCACTCTGTCTGATAACCGAGGGTGTCAGTTCACCACCCACATCAATGCTTCAGCCATTGCTTGACAAATTCGCTCCTGTAAAGAATATGGAAAAACAATTGATATATACAGCTCTGGAAAAATGTATGCATATATGCAAAAGTCTTAGGCACGTTGGTATTTTCACACAAAATTTTTTTTTAAGCCAGTTATTTATATCTTTTACTGTAGTGTGTCAGTAGGAAATATCAGTTTACATTTCCAAACATTCATTTTGCAATTAATTGTAATAATCCAGTGAATTTTTTTTTTTTTTTTTATGCACAAGAAGTCTGATAGCAGCCGGTCTGATCTCACCATCATTGAGTCTGTCTGTGATTACATGAAGAAACAGAAAAAACTGAGACAGAATAAATCCAGAAAAACTACGGCAACGTCTTCCAGACACTTGAGGAAACCTTCCTGCAAAACTACAGTACTGTGAAAAGTTTAGGCACTTGTCAGAATGCTTTAAAGTGAGAATGCTGTCAAAAATAATAACATAAATAGCTTTTATTTATGAATTAACTTCTATTAACTAAATCAAATCGATATTTGGGGTGACCACCCTTTGCGTTTAAAACGGCTTTTGTCACCTGCATCTATTCCTACACCTATTCATGTAGTTTTGCAGGAAGGTTTCTTCAAGTGTCTTGGAGACGTTGCCACAGTTCTTCTGGATTTAGTCCGTCTCCGTTTTTTATGTTTCTTCATGTAATCACAGACAGACTCAATGAAGATGAGATCAGATCTCCATGTGGAGCATAGAGACTATTGTCAGACTCTTTATGCATACAAAAATCTCACTGGATTATTAAAATTAATGGCAATTAGTTTATAAATGTAAACTGATATTTCCTACTGACATACTACAGCAAAATATATAAATAACTGGCTTAAACCCACTTTTTGTGTGTAAAAATACTAGCGAGCCTCAGACTTTTGCACAGTACTGTATATATAGAAGAGGTCTGTCTGAATTGTATATTTAATGAACTTCCAAATACATTAATAGATACAGTTATGTAAAATTTTTGGCATGTTAAAAGCCGTTTTTGATTCGTGAAGCTGTTGTTTGCAACTATAGTTAGTCATCTTTCTGTTTCTCTGAGGAGTAGCTGAAAATAAGTTTCATGGTACCTTAAGACTAATCTCAGATTCACACTTGCTCTTCAGACTTTAATAGAGTATGTCTATTCTTTTCTCTCTCCGTGTAACCTTCAGTTTCTATGCACAAGAGTTGGACATAGGGCTCGAACTAGGGCTGAGTTTACACATGGCATGCGATCACCGTGACCCAATGAAGCAGATCGGATTATCAGCCAATCAGGACATGGTGCGTTTACATTTGTTCACATCAAGAGGCCTCTGTATCTAGATAAGTGATCGGATTTCTGTTTTCCGCACAACATTTAAATTAGGTCTGTAATAGGCCTTTATCACGGACGTGTTTGAAAGGCAGAACCTTCAAATGGCCTGGTAGCGTAAAACAACGTTCGCTTTAGTGTCTATTGATGGCAGTGCTAGTGATCTTTGTGATTTATTCATGTACAATCAATCATACATATGTTGCCAAATTAAAGTGAAAAATGTCTGACAGGGTATCATGTACAGTCTAAATAAACAATTTTAAATATTGACATTTATTGTAAAGTTCAAATAAGTTTAATTTCTTTGTCAAAACTGCATCCGTCATTATTTTTGAACAGCCCTCAGAGAGATAGGGTGGGTATTTATATGACATCGACCTGTGAATGCAGATACGACGGCTCGATTGCATCTACATACAGTGTGATCTGATCACAATGTGTCCTCAGCTACCTCTGGACCAGGACACACTGTTCGGATAATATTCCAATCAGAAATGCATTTATACTTGTCTTTTCAATTTGTATGTGGGCAAAATTTGGATATAGGTTGCATGTTCTAAAAGTAAATGCAGCCTAGCAGCTGGTAATATAATTGAGTTTTATTCAGGACTCTTTAAACGTTTACACCTCAAAATCACCACTTTAATCAGAACAACATAAAAGTAGAGCTGTAAAGGGTTAGTTCACCCAAAAATGAAAATTATCCCATGATTTACTCACCCTCAAGTCATCCTAGGTGTATATGCCATTCTTCTTTTAGACGAATAAAATCAGAGTTTTTAAATTGGATATTAAAAAAGTCCTGACTTACGGAAAAAGTGTAGCGCCTCCCGCAGTTCAAAATGCTTACGCTACGTCTGACGAGCATAACTGGTGTGCAGTGTCGTCAGACGTAGCGTTAGCATTTTGAACTGCGGGAGGCACTACACTTTTTCCGTAAGTTGAATACAGAAGCTAGATAATTTACTTTATAAAGTTTTAAATATGGATATTTTTCTTACACAAACGCATCGCTTCAGAAGGCCTTTATTAACCCCCCGGAGCCGTGTGGAGCAGTTGTATGACGGACAGATGCACTTTTATGGACTTCAAAAACAGAGCAACAGTCACTGCCATTATAAAGCTTGGATTAGCCAGGACTTTTTTAATATAACTCCAATTTTATTTGTCTGAAAGAAGAATGTCATATACACCTAGGATGACTTGAGGGTGAGTAAATCATCGGCTGATTTTCATTTATGGGTGAACCTTTAAAATTAGCATATTAAAATGGAAGTTTGGATCCTCTTGAATTTATGGTCAAATGATATACTTCCATTTGTATAATTTAATAATAGTGACTGTATTTTTTGAAAATGGAAAAAGTATAATAAAAAAGGTATGTTCAACACAGTTTTTGGCCACTGTGTCTATAGTTAAGAGTAATGGTCAGTTTAAGAGTAAGGGCTCGGGGAATGCAGTGTAAAAGTATTTACTTTGACTTTTGAGCCAGCGAGACACTGACAGGATGAGCTAATGGAAATCCTGGAAATCCGGAAATCCTGTCCAACTGCACCGTCACTCAATTATCGATTTGTTGTCATGAATATTGAGTAATGTAAAAATAAAAAATAAATTAGTGAAAAACTGTGAAATTAAAATTTGTATTATGTCAGTCAAACACTGTTTTTTCATGTACTGTATAGTGTTTCATACTGACAAGATTTTTCTTTGTTTTATGTAAAGCGGTTATAAAAGTAAAATATTACCATTGCACAGTTTTGCATAGTTTGCATACATTGTATCAAAAGATTAAATCATGCTAGATTGAGAAAATGTATTCCATTTTTGTATGTTTGTAAGTTTGTATCAGACGATCAGTAAATAGACAGAGAACACAACGCCTGGGGCTTAGACTATATGTAGCATGATGTGTGTGGAAATATGGGAAGTCAGCCCAAAATACTGAGTTTGAAGTCAACTCACATGAGGCCATAATGAAATAAATTGACTACATGAACAAATGCAATTACAACAACCAGATGTCCTTGCATGCAATTAGACAATTATGCAAGGTGAGCTTCTGTTTGATTCTGTCAGGCACATATTGTTCCACTCCATCCCTCCTGTCAGTTTCCATGCCCTTGTTCACTTACAATAATGTGTCAGCTGCTCTAAAGCAGTGAAGTAAAGTGTCATCAGGATAATCATCTAATATTTAGTGCTGAGAAGTCAACTTTACCATCAGAGGAAACAATTTCATTTTTAATAAATATGAAAAAAAAACAGCTATTTTAACTTGTAATAATATTTCACAATATTACTTTTTACTGTATTTTTGAGCATAAGAGACTTAAAAAAAGTTTTTTTATTTATTTATTTAAATTGAACTTGTACCACCTCAAATAAGCTAGTAGGGGTGTTTCAGTAGTGTGATATTCAAAAGCAATGCTTACAGCACTTTTAGGCATAGCAAAACATTAATTATGGAACCTTCTGTGGCTTTGTTCTGAATGCAGAGAAAGCTTGTCCTTTTCATTTTTTATTTTTTATTTTTTGGGATGTCATTCTTAAGTATCTATGTTGCATAACACATCATGACAAATAACATAATACAGCACCATGTGTTGTTCACCTGAGTGACATTGACAGTCATTGGTTGGTGTTTGCAGCTTATGTAAATATCATAAATCTATGAGCATCTTCAAATGTTTGAGCATAATTACATTGTGTGCAGCCTCTGTATCTCCTCTCTACAGTAGAGTTACATTAACACTTACTTTGCATATGCAAACAACAGCGCTCTGTATTCATACTTTCAGAAGTCAGAGGCTGTCTTGGAGCATGCAAAACACAGATATCCTTTTAACTGCGAGTATGGAGCATAGGAGTCTCTCCCTCCCTCTCCCTCCACCTCTCTCTCTCTCTCTCTCTCTCTCTCTCTCTCTCTCTCTCTCTCTCTCCCTCTGATATCTGCAGTCACCACATGCTTGTATTTTGCTGTTTTTCTCTTCTAGAAAAACATTATTCCTTTGAAAAGTGGCAATCCCTTTTTATGGCCGTATTCCTCCTTCAGCGGCGCGACGGCGCTTTTGTGCGTCGATAAGAGTTTGTGACTGAATTGTTCTTTGATCTGCCCCTAGTGGAGCAGGAACTCTTGAAGGTTTAGCAGCGAGATGCTAATGTCGGGCTCGAGCGTGCTGATATCACCCCCCAGGCCTGTTTTACAGTACAAAGACAGTCTCAGCCTTAATGCTGCCTGCTAGAGAATTCTGTTAACAAGGTTTAGTTCTTTTTTATTTATTTATTTATTTATTTTTTATTTTTTTACTTCCCTAAGTGGAGGTTTAAATGTAGCAAGCACATCATATGCAAAATTTATGCAAAGTAATACTACTAAATTGAAGGGGGTTTAGATGCCTTCAGAAGCAGAGAGTGGGAACCTGTGCTCAAAACAGACTCTGGACTTAGAAAAAGACAAAACTCTGCTGGAAAATGACTGTACACTTACATTAATTAATGCAACTTCCTGAATAATGAAACATTCAGGAAATAACTCCGGCTGTACAACTAGCTGATGCTTGGGTAAAGTGGAAAAGGGGCAATCTAATTGCTAAGTCTGGCATGAAGTAATAGCACAACAACCAATCGTTTTAAAGAATAACTGTGTACAATGTATGTGGTTTAGGTGCTGTTGATTTAACAATTACAGATGTTGTAAGCAAGTTTCTGTTGCCATTAGCTTTGGATTTAGCTACAGAATTTACTCTTCGCCGGGAGTTTGATTGACAGACGATCTGACCAATCATAACACCAAATCCACCATTTTGTCCGATAAACAAACCAGACAGGAGAATTAATAGATTAACGTGGTGGTCTTCAACTTGACAAATGGTGTGTATTGACGTCTTGGGATCAAATATGAGCAAATTGGGTCTAACGTGGTACATTTTCACAATTAAGGAATCAGAGTTTGAAATAATGTGCCAAGACTAAGAATCTTTTTTCCCCCAAGCTACAGAAACCTACATCACAATGTTATTGATTCAATCTGAAACTGTGCTTGCATTTTGAGGTCTTTTCTTTTGACCTTTCCAGTCTCAGGAAAGCAAAGGGCACGTCATATTTACTAAGGTATGGATCGGTTCTTGGGAAAATAATTTTGGAATTCAGGAAAGACCTCCTTTTTTAGCCCATAGCGGTGGGAATAGTGTTCTTTGTCTTTTGGGTCACTTCAGTGTCCTGGAATGTTGACATTGCAGTAAAGCTTGTGGTGTATTTGTGTCTGCTGTTGTTACTTATTTTGTCATCTGGGCCTTATTTTAGTACTTTTAAATCCCAAGAACTGATCTTTTAGTCTATGTTTTTTCAGTTGATGAATGAACAAAACTTTGTAGTGTGCCTCCCAGAAGGTATGTTGAAAGATACAGTACAACTCATGCAATCACTTAATCAGTGTTTCAACCCTGGAAAACATCAATAAAACATCTTGTTAACTGTACTGTATGTCACGTAATGTTACATTTACCTCCGAAAAACCATTCAATGACCATAAAATTGTTAATGAACTTTAGAGAGGTTGAACTAGAGATTAACTTTAGCATTTTGCTAAATAAATGCACCATATTCATTAAATGTTTTACTTTACCTGTTCTTCAATATTTAATGTATGTTTGAATAATCATGAAAACAAATCCGAATAAAATCAAATCGCAAGCTTGTGAATCAAAATCAAATTGTGAAATTGACCAACCCATACCAATTCCCATGAGCTGAACATTTTACTCTGGCTTCAAGTATTTTGACACTTAAGTCACACTTAAAATGTACGACTTATTCTCCCGGTTTCACAGACAATGTTTAAGCCTATTTCCAGACTAAAATGCTTGTTTGAGCTGTTTTAACTGAAAGCAACTTTCACTGACATATCTTAACATATGTCAGTGCCATTGTTTTGTCTCAAGATGCACACCAGTAATGTTTTTTTTTCTAAGGCATGTTTATAAAAGCTACTTAAATATCCTAACTGAACTAATGCCTAATCCTGAATTAATCTAAGCCCTTTCTGTGAAACCAGGCCATTATGTCTTTGCAATAGATGATAAAGTATAAAACCAAGTGGCATTTATTTTATCTAAAAAGTTTGATTTAATATGATAAAACAATAGATATATTGTGTAAATGTAAGCCAAAAGTATTTAGATTGGTAGTTAGTTGAACTGAACTTGTGTTGTGGACTTAATAAATCATCTAAAAGCCACATTGACACCTGTTAATTAAAGTCATTGTAATAATAGCTCATAAATGCTTTCTTAGAAAAGCTTTTGCTTTATTTGTTTCCAGATGTCACTTGTTTTGATTGTTTGTATTTAATGCATTGACATTTTTAAGTGTAACTTCAATATCCAAATACGCCTTGGGCCACTGTATATTCACATTTATGTACAGTATTTACCAGATGGATAAGGAACTGTTGTTGGATTCATGGGATATAGCTCCAGTTGCTAACTTAGCCACTATGTTAAGACCGTGTCTTATGCCCGGTACACATTGTATGATTTTGGGCTGTCCATATTCTCCACTTTCACTTCCTCCTCTCTTTTTTTCCAGTCTTGAAAAAAAAAATGAGATTGCTAACTTTTAAAACTAGTCTAAGCAGTTTATGCAACCGGACACTGTTTTCTTTACCTTATATGCCCATTGACCTTCTCTTGACTTAATATGTTGCTCATAATAGTCTGAAGGCAGGCAGAGATGTTCCCTTCAGAGAGAAAAATAAGAAACACAACATAATACCACTATTAAGTAATTTGGTTGTTCTGCTACCCATGATTGTCAGTGTGAAAGCTTTACTTGCAAAAATCTAACCATCTGTTGTTGAAACGTGTACAAAACCGGACCTTGGACCAAAAACACAAGCTGTTATCCAGCCAATTATGATAGCACTGGTGGAGCAAAGAATGTAGAAATATCTCTTGTATTGGGCTGATAGCATGATATAAAGTTCAGGGTATATATCCAATAAGCTTAGGCTAGTTCATGCAAATTATATGTGAAATCTACACTAGTTTAATGTGTTACTTGTTGAAAGGATTTTCAAATATAATGGTACACTTTAATCTGCCCTTCTTTAGAATACTAAAAATGTTGAATGTCACAAATATTATATAAATGGTTACAATGCCCTTAAGCTGTCTTTCTCATCTTCTCATCCACTGGACTATAACAGTAGCAGGGTGATCCAGAGTTCTTGATCCAGAGAGATGAGTCCCACGTCACGTATTGACAACTCTGAGTCAATAAATCAATTGTACAGCTCCAGTCTTCTCCTGGGTATCAGCTGGTGTTCTTTTCTCGTTTCTTCTTGCTCGGTCTGTCAGTCCCAGGAATCACTCTTGCGACTAGAACAAGTTGATGTTCTAGTGTGAATCTTCATTAAGTTGTTTTCCTATTGGAAGGACTTTACTGACTGACTCATGTGAATCTGGTTTCCATATGAGCAATCTCAAAGATTCTCAAGGGGAAACTAAACTGTTTTTCTAAATGTAAAAACGTATCAGATACATACATCAATAGCTTAGTGGAGCAAAACGGCTAACTCTTGATATGACTTCAGGGTATGAGTGTAGCAAGTATAGATTTTGAATCAGCTTGTTGGAGACAGTTCCGTGTGGTCTTACCACTGCTGTCTCAAAACAACCTCCAATTACAGCAGCATCTTCCGTACTTTCAGTTTTCAGTCTTGTTGGGAAAGGCTCATTCATGGGCCTGGCAGATATAAACGCCTGTTGCCCTTTAATTCGTAAGTGTTGCTCCATTGGGTATAGGACCAAAGTGCTTTGATCATTTTTTTTCCTCCCTGCTCTCTTTTCCTCAAAATTACTTTCTGTAACCATGCCAAGACAAAGCAATCAATAGTTCAGCTACTGAAGTTCAAGGTGGCTCAGTTTCAGTACCTCTCGACTTATCACCCCTGGAGATCATTTCCTTTGTCCATTTTTAAAGGGCAAGTGTTTTGAGCCACCAAAGTCTCAGAGCCACATAATAAGGAGGACATCAGTGTTCCACTTTTCCAGCTTTTTTTCGAGATCAGTGATTATCCCTGAAATCTAAATACAGATTTATGCTTTGTAAGGCATGCACATAAAACTTTTTATAAATGTAACCGTTGGTTAAATTAATAATTAGATTAACAATATATACAAATAACACTTAATTCATATGCAAACTGTCATGCTAGTAAAAAGTCAAAAAATATTATAGCCGACCTGTGGCTCTTTAATGGTTTCCAAGATTCTAAAAGTCTAAAGAGGATGTTGCTCAACAAAAAGACATCAGTAAATAATATACACACTTCACAATTTATACAGAGAAATGACGCTGACTGCATATGGATTTAACGACATGAAGCTTTATTTACAAGTGTTTATACTGTTGCTCCGAGTAAGATGATGTGTGGTAAAACTTTTTAATATAATGTAGTAATAGGGGATTATATGTATTGTAATGTTTAAGTGGGGGTGCTGGGGGTGCTGCACTGTTAATAATCCCATATATGTGTTCATGCTTAATATTTACTGCATAATTAAGTACATAAAGAAATCTAGTTCAGTAGTTTGTGTTAGTTCAGTTACCTGTGTCGGCAGTGTGCAGTAGACAAAAAAATTCTATATATCGATTAATGTCACTGTGTGATTATCAATTAATGTACACACATATACCTTAAAAACTATTCATGTGTGTCATTGTTTTGGCTGTAAGTCAATGATGCCCTCTGTTGTTAAGGAATCGTAAGATGGCCGCTCGAACACTTCCGGTGGCTTCACCGCCTGCTGGTAGTTTAGAACATAATGAGCAATCTAGGCATTTATATAGATCAGTGGTACAGACGGCAACGGTGTCAAAACGATCCCCGTTCACACTGATATTTATTTATATTTTTTTATATATATATTTTTTTTGTATAAATGATTTATTGATTTTTGATTCATTTAAATATATGTACTGGAATAAAATAAAATACATTTATTTTATTTGTTTTAAATCCTATACATCTGAGTTCTAAAAGTTTAAATAAAAAAATAAAAGCAGATTTTTTATGTAGTCTCAGACTTTTGGACCTCACTGTATATTTTGTGTTTGATTAGCTTCTTTATTTTCAGTGTTCATTTTGGGGATATTGCCGGGTGGTTAATGAAATGCCTGCAGGCTTGGAGTTTATTGAGATCACATGCTGCTGAAGGTGCCCAGTGTGAGAGACAGATGGAGAGATCTGGATGTGACATCTCCATCAAAGATGAGAGCAGAGAAGCAGAACGTAGTTCCTTTACTCTCATACAAGTCACATGTATTACAGCTAATGTAGTATGATAAAAAGTCTAACTTATTTATTCATTTATGAATGTGTAAAGTGTCCTCTTCTCATTATGAGAATGTAATATGTATAATCATTTTAGAATTAGAACAGAATTATAACACAGACAAATACTCCTAACAAAAATAAAATCTCAAGTGTTGTTTCCAGCAGAATAATGGAAGGAGTCAAAGGGGAAAACAGATGTTGATTGCACCTCATTTTTGATTTTCAATTACGTATTTGACTTTCAAATAAATATGAAGCAGTGGGTGAATTCCTGTGGGGGCTGGTAGTTGTTGGTAGCTCTCAAATGAGAACAAAAATAATTCTTGGTTTGAGAAAAGGAAAAAAATAAGATTACAGCAGTGCATTGTGACTAGATGCGTGGATAAATAAGGGTGTTTTAGTGTGTGTGGATTTTCTAGAGCTTTCCGGGTGGATTTGCCTCAATTTACACTGTTGTTTTTACCCTCCACAATGAAGAGGATCCATATCTAGTGGAGCTGATGTCAGACCATGTTCTCAGCTGCTCTTTCCCATGGGTCACTCAATCACGAGTCTTCGACCTATCAGTCACTCTGCAAGGGAAACTCCAGGCAGTTTCCTGTGCTCAGCCACATGGAAGAGATTCTAAAGCTATTACTCTGACATAATTGATCCCTCAATGTGGGCTTTATTAACCCGTAGATGAGTGAAGATCTATAAACATTTTCTACCTCTTGCCTCTACTACTGTAAGAAGTCATAATAGTATTGCCTAATTCCTCATCTCAATGTCCTGTCTGTTCCTGCATGAGAGAGGTCAATGTATAGGAGCACGTTCTTTGAAATAAACAGATGGGTTTAATAACATGAGCACAGATCATTATCTTCCTCTTGCTGACTGTTAAATCTACTGGAAGCAATGGAGGATGTCCACAGCAAATGTTCGTCTATGGACAAATCTACATTACTGATCGTCCCAGTGGACCCAGGAGGTGGGTTCAGCCGTTGTAAATTTACAATAACAATGATCTCCTAAGAGGTCCCCATTGAGAGACAAGATGGAGGCCTCATGGTGGAAGCAGCGCATGGCTGCAGGAGAAGCGAGAGGTTATTGATTACTGATCCCTGCCGTTCAGTTGTTCCTCATTGACCTCATGGAGCGGGACAATAGGGGTGGTATGGACTGGGGAAGTCATCCTTTCTCTGGCCATGTCAGGAGTCAGAAGGGGGTAACCTTTTGCTTGGTCTTTGCTTTTGAACCGATGAGGATGTACTGGTCAGCATGACTCTATTCATGGGCAAATTGTCTAGTCATTTTACCAGTCTAACATATGTCACCATGTTGGGAAGGATTGCTTTCCTTTCATTGTTGCATTTTTTCCCCCTTTGCTCGGTACAATCCTCCTAGCAGCTGTGGTACTTTCACGCACATGTCGGCAGATTCCTTTCCCCTAGTGACACTATAAGGGAAAGAGACAAACCACTCGGTCAAATCATAATGCTTAGTATGGCACCTGTGGGATCGGAAGTCCTGCCTTTCAGTTAAAAGAGCTAGTGGCCTTTTTGAGGTTTCATATTTTTTCCCCTAAATAACCTTTTCACTTTCACTCTATAACGTGTATGCAAACTGACCAGCCAGTTGTTGTTACTCACAAACAGATTTTATTCTTTCCTTGTGTGTGTAGATTTTTTTAAACCTCAATTTTTCATTGAACACAATCTATTTATATACTAATGAATTTATTATATTCTTTACCATCAATTATCTGCTCTATGTTAAATTAAGCAGCTTTTATTAGGTCACTGATAGGACTGGAGTCTTAATGTTCTGTGAGTAGTGGACTCAGCATGCATGCATGCATATATATATATATATATATATATATATATATATATATATATATGCATGCATATTTTTTTTTTTTAAGTACTATTCATTTCTTTAGGGGTGAAACTTAATAATGAGGAAAAAAATACTGAGTGCATCTGTGTAAAAGCTGTGGATGAGAGCATGTCAATGTATGGATGGAGCTGTCTGAAGAAGAAACCCCGCTCACCAAATGACTGAGGCAATATTTCCAGAGGATGTTATGGTTAGTTTAAATGAGTTCTCAGAAGTTAATCCTGCAGTCTTTCTCAAATGTGTTTCTGTATACATCTGGGATTGTTGTAATGATTTCAGGGAGTAGTTCGGACTCCGCTGTCTTGACTTTCCTGCTCAACATTTGGTCTTATATTACACCCCACAGTCACTCCACTCGCAGGAAATACCTAAACTTATTAAACGTGTTATTAGTCAGAATCCTTAAGGGGTGAGGCCAGACGTCTTCAGGTGTGTTACAGATCTTGTGCTTAAAGGGAGTATCACATGAAAAACACTGCTTACTGTGCTTTAAAGGAATGTTCTGAGTTCAGTACAAGTTAACCTCCAACGACAGCTTTTATTTATTTATTTATTTATTTATTTATTTATTTATTAAATAAAAATCCTGATTACAAAAAGGCACTTACAGTTGCACATAAAAGGGGTCATTATCAAATGCAGAATGATGATTTTCAAGTTATTCTTCACCAACATAACTCCTGTGGTTGGATTTACCTTTATGTAAAAAAATTGTTCTTTATCAGCTTGGTGATACAGTATTTTTATTGGCTTTATATGCTTATTAAAAAGAGGTCTGAAATACTGGATTAGTAACATTTAAGTGTAGGTTTTGTGAATAAAGTTGTGAGTATTTTACTATCGGTTGTGCTGCCCTGTTAACTTCCATTTTAAGTAGATTTAAAACCAACTGACATTATGCCACGCATGTTGCTGATAGAGCTTCGCTGCTATTAAACCTTCAGTATTCCTTTAAAGCGCACGTGTTTGTATTACAGCAGTTAAACCATATGTCCTTTTCTTTAGACTTGAATAATGGCTACAGTAGCCTCCTTAGGCATTTTACTTCGTTTACTTCTGTTGTGCTGTGCTTGTCAGATTCACTGCCTCCACCCTCCTGCTTTTCAACATGAATAAGTAAAGGCCTATTAGCAAAGTGCATGTATTGCTCTGCTCCATTTCTCTAACCCCTGATCGATAAATGCTCTGCTGGGCTCTCTCACCATACTGGTTATGTCAAATTCATCAGCTGACTTCAGTAACAGGAGGCTTCTACTGCTCACAATCATTCGCCTATTTTGGGTGGAAATCTGTGACACGCACCTTAAGACTTTTGATTATGGTGGGTCATTCCTGTTATGAACCTTTTGAACTTTTACTTTTAAAAATGAATATGCTTGTGTTTTTTAAAGAACTGTTTCTGTAAAAGGTAGCTCAGCTACTCAGCTACTTTATCAATGCTTAAAAGCTTTGTTTTTTATTCATTATATAAAAAAAATGTAGGATTGAAAATAATCAAAGATGTTTGAAAATGAACAAAGACATTTGCTTTACTGATTCAACCCACTCTTTCTTACCACAAGGGCCATTTGGAATTTCTAAAGACGTAGGTGTTGATAGTCCTCAAGGCCTGTAGGCCAAAATGTGTGTCACACCTTTAGTACAGTGGGGGAAGTTGTAATTATCTGATTGGTCAGATTGAATGTCTCACATTTGGGTTTTAGTCACATGGTCAAGGAAGGGATAAAAGAAGATTATAACCGTTGCTCTTGACTCTTTTTCTTTCTCTCTCTTCTTGATTCTCTGGCTCTCTCTTCTTGGGGCTTCTTTGCTCTGGCTCTGGCTCTCTCTCTCTCTCTCTCTCTCTCTCTCTCTCTCTCTCTCTCTCTCTCTGTTTCTCTCTTTCTATCCCTCAGGTAACATTCTACATATATGCTGGGTACAATTAATAGTATAAGTTATCATCATCTCATACATCTATTTTGTAACTATTTTACGTGTAACCATAATCATATATTGTTGTTAAATCTTTTCAATTACAAATACTGTGCTAACTATTTTTGATTTGGTATTAACTTTGAAGTGCTACCTATTGCAATACAATATCATCACACTATAGCAACGCTCTCCCACATATTTTGCTATTGTAACTGCACTTATTTCCGTCGTTGATATAAGTAGCAGTGGGTGGTAATAGACGAGAAATGTACAGTTTTCTACCATCTTGCTGATAAAAGAAAACTGCTATGAGTGGGGGTTTATTTTTATGGGACATTAAAATGTACTGAATAATAGGAATGTCACTGGTATTTGCCTATTGATGGTACTTTGATGAGAAACTGCTCATTGAAAACATTTGAATTCAAAAGAGTAAATCTTCATTATGCTTATTTAAGTGGAAAAACGATCCACTCTTCATGGCAGTCATGCTTAAAAGGTAGCGTATTATGATTGATCATACACTGTTTTACACAGTAACACCTTGACCAGAAAACCTTGTAAATTGATCATTACCTGGGTCTTGTGTAGTATAAGAAAGGTTAATCTCAGGGTCATTAGTAATTACCGGTGATAAATGTCCTCACCTCTGAGTTCATTGCACGGTCAGTTCTCTGGGTTATTGTCTGGATTTCTTGTGATATTAGAATACATTTAACTAATGTAATCTGCCGTACTGATGGAGATTCTCCATTCAGAGATGGATTAAGATCAATTTCTTGGTCGTAAGCGCAGTGCGGTCCAGGGAAAGTGGAGCGTAAAACCAGCCAAATGTTAATGACTCATTTGTAGGGAAATGGATTTTGCCATTGTGCTTCTACTTTAGAAAACATGACCTTTCATCTGAAATGTGTAGCTTTTGGCTTGTCGGCAGCATGTTCCTGCGGTATAAAAATTGTACGGCATTTTTAATTTGACTTGGGCTTATGAGGAGTTAGGAGTGATACAAATGTGGCTTATTTTCCATTGTGCGCTGATTAAGGATAAATACATACTCCAATGCCCCGCGGGTCGCCCACTTTATTGGACCGTGGAGTCTTGTCATGTTAAGAGCTGGTTTCTTTCTCTCGCTCTCACTCTGGCAAGCTGAGCATATGTTTCAGGCATAACGTGAAAAGGACCCACCTAGCTAAGGAGAGTCCGTAATAGCGGTGTCAATAGGATTGCATTGCAATGAGACCCCAGGATGGAAAGGGATGTGTACTGAGCATCAGGTTTATGAGGACTCAAGCTGGGCAGTTAGAAGAAGAAAGAAACAGAGCTTGGCTCTTCACATCTGCACCGAGCAGCCTCAGTCGCCTAATTCCCTGATTCAACACGAGTACGAAGAGGACGCCGCCAAGAGCGTTTTAAGCAGGACTTACCCAGCTGCCTCTTAATCTGATATCTGTTTTGCAAAAGCTTGTTTCTAAGCAACAGTGATCCTTATGTTCCTGCTGTGCTCATATTCTTTGTTTTGGTAATTGCTTCCCATAGAGCACAACCTAGTATTTGTCTGTCTTTTCGTGCTATTTTTGTTAGGTGTAAGGGAAAGGAGAGGCTTGTGTGCTTTTTGCGGTGCAGGAGTTTTTTTTAATATACACACTAATGTTTAAAAGTTTGGTCACCAAGGCTGCATTTATTTGATCAAAAATATAGTAAAAACAGTAATATTGTGAAATATTATTACAATATAAAATAACAGTTTTTTATTAGAATTAAAGCTGAATTTTTAGCAGCCATCGGTTCACATGATCCTTCAGAAATCATTCTAATATGCTGATTTGCTGCCCAAGAAACATTTCTTATTACTATGTTGAAAACAGTTGTGTAAGTTTTTTTTACACACATTTTTTTTTCAGGACTCTTTGATGAATAGAAAGTACAAACGAACAGCATTTATCTGAAATAGAAAGCTTTTGTAACATTATACACTACCATTCAAAAGTTTGGGGTCAGTAAGATTGTTTTTTGTTGAAAGAAATTAATACTTTTATTCAGCAAGGATGCATTAAATTTATCAAAAGTGACAGTAAAGACATTTATAATGTTACAAATGCTTTATATTTCAGATAAATGCTGTTCATTTGAACTTTCTATTCATCAAAGAATCCTGAAAAAAAAATTGTACACAACGGACCCTTTTCACAGACTGTGATGTTAAAACATGACTGTATTTTTGGCAAGTTTTACTGTTTAAATTAAAACGTATGAAAATAGTCTTTATTTATTCTTCTTATTATTGATATTATTATTATTATTATTATTAAAGTAATTATTATTACTTTAAGAAGTACATTATATTGTGCAGTAGTAATGTCAACTTCAGACCAAACTTTTATTTTGCCAGTTTGTAATGAAGACAAAGTTTCTATGTGTATATAATATGGTGAGTATTACCAAATTAAACTGTGAAATGCTTGTGAAGTGACTCTCAGAGCAGCTCTGCTGATGATGTTCATGTGTTCGTGTCCTCATATAGTGAGACGGCAGACGATGTAAACACCAAAAAACTGGCGCTCATTCACACAGACCACGAAAAGCACAGAAAATGAAGACTTCAGATTTCAGTAGCAGTCATTTTAAGCTTTAATATTTAAAGACACTACTTTTGATGTATTCATCCAAAAATTCTGTGCTGTTCCGCTATAGTGTATACAGTATTTTGTCAGCATTTGTCATACTGGATTATGTGATTCTGTCCGCATTTTCATTGGAAATCATGAAAATCACAAGGCTCTACATCAGGGGTTCTCAACTCTGGCCCTCGATGTCCACTTTCCTGCAGAGTTTTGCTCCAGCCCTAATCAAACACACCAGAATAAACTAATCAAGGTCTTCAGGATTACAAGAAGCTATAGGCAGGTGAATTTGATCAAGAGATAAACTCTGCAGGAAAATTGAGAACCCCTGCTCTACATGATATTTGCAATATTAAAGAGAGTTAGTTACTGTTAGAGTTAGTGTGGATCATTTAGTATTATAAAGTTATAACCATTGATAAGAATGGTATGCAGGTAATAGAGGTCCCCTCTCAATACACTATACATAGCGTTCTTCGTGGCCATTGAATAGATGCAGCAATTGTTTCAGCTACGCACCGGTATGGCAGTATTGGAAAAATACATATATTGACCAGTGGGTTTAAAGGGTTATTTCACCCAAAAATGAAAATTCTGTCATTAATGACTTACCCTCATGTTGTTCGACACCCGTAAGACCTTTGTTCATCTTCCGAAGATGTTATTAATGACAGAATTTTCATTTTTGGGTGAACTAACCCTTTAAGTCTTACTGAATTTGATTATTGTCCCAAAGGCCCAGCAAATACATAGTTTGCCTCCTAGCCTAATGGTGACTGGGAGTACTGGACATCACTGATACAACTTCAGTAAAGCTCAAATGGCGCTCAGTCACCTACCCAAAAAACCACAGCCTCTTTAGATATGGCTACTTTCATGGCAGATCCAGTCGATTGCTCTTTTAAAGTGCAGATGTGCCTATCTGAGCCATATACATGTCTAGTAGCTTTAGGGTCAGAAAATGGCTGTAACTTGTACTGTATACTACATATGCCTTAAGGGAAGCTGGGGAAATATATTTGTTCAGTGTCCTTGAATAAGTTAACAATAAGTTGAGCTCACAATAAGTGGAAGCTTTCTTGCTTTCTCCTTGCAGCAATACTGTCAGAAGTGGAAGATTAAGATGAAACTGCATATACATCTGCAAAAGAAAGCTGTTTGGTTTGCTTTCTGCAAAAGTTTTTACTGGTAATAAAACAGTTTTTCACAATAAAATGAAGATACATGGTAAACGCATTCAAGTTTTTCTGTGACGGCGCTGCAATCGATTCACTGAAAAGACACCATCTGTTTGTGTTTTAGATTCACATGCATAGAATTTGTAGACGCGATTTTTGGAGCCTTGTCCATCGTGTCCGAAAAATCCAGAGAATTCAAACCAGGAGCTGTTATCTTATGTTTTGACACTGGATAACAGTGTTTTGGATATCATATGATTCATTTTTGCTTTCAGTGTCTTTTCTGCTCGCTAATGTGGCATAAATAGCATGACATAAGGTTTGAGTACCTTTATCGAATGACCATTTTGAAAGCAATGTATCTTCTTTCAGGCTTCATTGAAGCATGATGTTAAGATTTGTGTGTGCATTATATCAAGATAGTATTATTTCACAGTTAACATAACATAAACCTTGTAATAATGTGTTTCATCTTGTTGCTCAGATGGAGCAACAAATTTCATTCTTGCTATTGTGTATTCTACCCTATTTCTTACTTTGTAAGTGGAGGAAAAGTATCTTGACAGATTGCATATTCAATTTTGCTGTCAGAATGTGATATGTCCACACTAAAGTACAAGTCGTTCAGATGACAAGAATGAAACCTGTTTAGTTAATTACTTTATTAGACTCATCAGGGCTCCAGACTAATATTTGAGAGCAGTGGCACCGGTGCCACTAAGTTCTACAGATGGTGCTGCCAGCACCTGATTTGGTGGCGCTGGAGGAAAATGTATCATTAAGTTAATTTAATCATAAAATTACTATTGTTTTGCATTGTTTTGTTAATAAGTGCAGTTACTAATAATATTACATGTTTATTTATTGAAAATTTAACAGTGAAGCACTGAGCTTGAATTGATATACAAATAAAATTAACTTTTATTAACAATAGTAATGTGCAAAAATCTAATATTTATAGGGAAAATGTAAATATTCTACTCTTATTAAATATACTGTTGTTCTTCTATAGTATCATACTGAAAAGGAGCACTCTTTACTTGTTTTCTGTGTAATTCAGTCACAATTTGAACAAATGTTTTTGTTTTTCATGAGACGCTGTGACTGCCTATTTTTTTTTCATATATTACGGAGTGGAAATGTCTAATACGTCAAATAAGTGCTCCTCTGCCATCCACTTTTTATAGTGGTAATTTTATGTCTTTTTACAATAAAAGTGCTTGTTTGCCACAAAGTGGCCTATACCTTTAAACTTTTAGTTTTACAAATCATCACATTAAAAATAATATTAAAATTGGATAATATTTGGAGCTTTTAAGAAAGCCCTTAAAAGTACTTGAATTTCACTGTCAAAAGGTTGTACGAACCCTGAGATGAATAATGTAAAAAAAAAAAAAAAACATTCGACTATTTCTTCCACAATACGCCGAACACTTCCACTAGATCTCGCAGTAGCAATGCTATTAATACTGTGGTGAATTCAAGCGCTTTCTCACTGGATCTCTCAGTGCTGTGTAGTTACGGTGTCACAAGATCGGCCCGTGTATGAGCTTGTGCTGTCTATTATTTCTCCGAGCTGATAAACGGTCCACGCAGCGCGGTTCTGTTCTGCTTTCGTTTCGTTTGCCATTTGATGTTTATAATATGTGACAGAAATGGCAGCTCTTATTATTTGGGCACTGTGGTGGTCACACCAGTGCGACATCTAACAAAATCTAGTCGCACCAGCAGGAAAAAGGGTTGCAAAATGCGACCATTTTGTCGCAGTCTGGAGCCCTGCTCATGTAGTTAGTCAGCCAGTTAACGCTTAGTTTTACTTAGTTTACCAGGCTTTATAATCTCTACATCTAGAATGTTAATCAAGTTGGATTGTCATATTTGTTCATGTTGAAAAGCAACAGATTGCACACATTAATTTTGAGTTATTCTTGAGATGGTGTCTTCAATTGTATACCAAATGTGCTTCAAATCAGTGGCAAGCATTCTGTATTCTCTTAGACAGCATGACAGCATCTTACTGTCAGGATTAAGTAAGCGTTTGGCTCATAGCCATCATCGCTGACAATACCACCACTTTTTAAGGCTTAAATCTTCTAGCGGATGACAGCCAGGAATGTTCCACGGCCCACCAGCCCTTCTTCTGCTCCTCTCACAAAGCTGCTCCAATCCTGATCTGCGGCAAAATTTATTCTGTACAGAGATGATATACAGTGGAGAAGCATCACGTCAACAGATTTGCTGAGTCAGATATTCCTCTAATTTTCAAGTTCCTATTTTGTCCCTGTCACGGACAGGACGGTATTCAGGTTCGCTCTGCCAGGAGTGATAATGGAGGCGCTGCAGGGGAAGATGTTCTTGCTGTCCTTACAAAAGTAATGTTCTTTCAAGATGACATATTTTACCCTGCAGGAGAGTGTTTGTGTTAATTCCAAAGATTCATCTTTAGAATATAAAACCGCATGTTGGAGTTTTAGATGCAAGACTCATGAGAAACATGAGCTTATTCATTCCTTTCCCATTGACGTCAATTTGCTCACTGCAGAAAGGAGTTGATTTTAAGTGAGAGTTGGCGATTTGAGCGACATGAACCAATATGCCACCTGTTTTTTTTATTTGTGTTTTGTAATGCAATGCCTTTCATACATTTGTTAAGTGTTACTTAAGCATCTTAAAGTGTCCAAATACTTTTTTGGGACCAATGTAAATAGTGAAACCTACCAGCACATTAACTTCATTCAAACCCTACTGTGTTCCTCAGACATCTTGTCATTAGCCATGTCTGCCTGCAGGTCCAGCATTTATTTGTTACTATCTAGAGATGCATGTCTGGCTGTCAGCATCGTTGATTTGTGTCTTATGTCTACTGCTACACTGCTAATGGCCTTCCATTCAGAGAAAATCGTGGCTCGATACACAAGAAGCACTTCTCTGAGTGGAGCTAAAATGGCTGCCATTGTCTCAGTGTTGTAACAGTGATAAGAGGCTAATTAGCGTTTGGACTCAACTCCAGCAGAGGTCATGAATTATATACCGCGGCAAGTGACACCACAAAGCTACCTGATCACTGTTAAATTAGCCCCATAAGCTTCCCTCGGTAACAAAGGCTCTTTTAGTGTCAGCATAGCGTTCTTTTTAATGTTTAACCCTGAGAGGAGATGGCAGTGGTTCTCCAGTCGTCAATAAAATGGCTTAGGCGCAGTGCTGAGAGCTCTATTCTTGTGAGCATGGTAAATGAGTGACCTTTTGAATGAGCGTTCTGGGATATGGCTGAAGAATGGTGCTGCCAGGTTCCAGCTGAAGCTTTAGCCCCAGTATAACCTTGGGCAATGGTAAACATTGGTCTCTTTTTGTGTCTGGATCTCTATTTTTCTGCTTCCTAGATGCTTTAAGGGTTGTAATAAGGAAATGGTACTTTTAGCATTCTGAGATTATGAGGTACGCAAGGCTCAGTGGATTAGAATGTATTCTCATGTGTTATGTGATGTAATATTTCTCAGGATTTTTCCAAGCTACTCCCTATTGGGTTCTAATGAATGTATCTTCATAAACAGGCGTGTTAGCATTTTTATGCGGCTGCGACTCTCATTATTCATAATGATTTTGGAGCAGACCCGCAAGATCATGATCTATCAAATGCAAAATGGGACCTTTCTGATTTACGATGGTACAGTTTCCGCCAAAATAATGCAATAAATCTGTGGTAATGTGGTATTTTTGGCCTAGGCTATGGTTACCATGGTAAATTTACATAAGGGAAGGGTCATTTAAGGCATTGTTGTACAATAATTTCTTACGCAATAGATAAAGAGTGCATATTTATGCAAACAGAATCTATTTTGCTGTATCTTTCAATTAATTCATGATGGATGGACGGATGGACAGACGGATAGATTAGATAGATAATTAAAGTGCAACATGTAATTGAGGTTCTTGTCCATTTTAAGCTTGTTTAATTAGGTTGGCACATTACCTTTTAATTAAGCCAAGATGCCCTGCTTAGTTAGTCTGGCAATGATGATTGATGAATGTTTAAGAGAGGTCAGGCTTCTTGCTGATTGGGTCCCATGCACCTTCTGATAGTTGCTTTTGTTCTTTGAGACATAGGAAGGTGAAAAGAAGTTTAAGGATGTAAACAGCTGTAAAATGGCCTGCCTTTCAAACGACAACATGCTTAACAGGGGCTTTTGAGGACAAATCTGGTGGTAAGTTCTGAGAGCCAGCAAATCACAATGCTTTTAAGGCTCTATGCTAATGTAAAACAGCCTCAGGACATGTCAAATTAGCATTATTTGAAATTTGAAATTTTGAATAGTAATTAAGTGGGCTCATGTATTATATATGTGAAGCACTAGTTTAATTTTTAAGTTTTTTTTATTAGAGCTGGGCTCAGAGAGCAGGTGACGAGACGTTAAACTTTCCCTCTCAGTGGATGATAACTTTCAAATCATAATGTTAAAAGAGTGTGAGGATTTAGGATCTGAGGTGTCAATGTCAATGGGACTCATTGAGTTCCTGGATTTAATTGTTTTATATACATCAGCTTTCTTTGTATGGCTTATGTTTGGAAATGTGTCTATACATGCTGCAGTTATGTAATCTTAGGCCCATATGGCTTAAATCTAAATTAAACAACAGAGAGCCACTGATGCCAAAGAGAATAAAGGAAACCAGTAGCTCTACATAGTCAGCGACACATGCTGCATAGTTTTCACTTGCTAGTCAGCAACAGCATGATGTTTTTAGGCTGTGCTATTTAGAGCAGGTAGGTGGGGAAGACATTGTGTGTATGTGGAGTTCAGAAAAAGACTAAAGGCAATTCATTTAATCCACTGGAGGTTGAGAAGACCTGCATACAGTATCATACTCAGACCTAACACACTTTAAAAAAAAAAAAAAAAAAATCCTGTCGTTTTTACAGAATAAAACTGGCAAAAAGCTTTAGAATTATATTAAAATAATTACAGAATAATTCTGTAAAAAAAATACAGTAAAATGTAAACATATTTACAGAACAACAAATCTGTTATACTTTCAGCATACAGACATCCACCATAATTACACTGGTGGTTAAGAGAAAGACACATGATGAATCAAAATTCATCACAAGTAGCTTTTCCACAAGCGGAGGTAAATACTATATAAACTGCACTTTGTCATGCACACAAACACAAAACACCATTATGGTAACACACGACACTACAATAATTAATTTAACAATATAAGCTGTAACATAATACTCTAATGTACATAATAATAAAAAATACTAAGATGAAACATAATTAGTAAAATAAAAAAAAAGAGGTGTTACACAGGGAATTCTGGGAATGTCAGTTATTTTCACTGTACATTTAAGATGATTAATTTAATATTAATTTAATGTAAAATTACATAAAAAAATGTAAGGTTAAATCTATTACAGTTTTTCTCCATATAAGTAATACAGGAACTTACTGTTACAGTGGTTCTATTAGCAGTCCAACAAGGGCCTTATCATGTATGTATGTACATATGTTTTTTGTACATATGTACACACAGTATTGCTTGTGGTATGATGGGTTAATTGAAACAATATACAAAAGTTTGGGGATGGTAAGATTAAAAATTTTTTTTTCGCTTATGTTGAAAAATTACAGTTTAAAATAACTTTAATATTTTAAAATGTAATTTATTCCTGTGGTGGCAAAGCTGAATTGTCAGCATCCATTACTCCAGTCTTCAGTGTCGCATGATAATTATTATTATTGTTATTGTTATTAATATTATTATTATTATTATTATTATTATTATTATTATTAGTAGTAGTAGTAGTAGTAGTAGTAGTAGTAGTAGTACACTTACACCTAAGAAAGTATTGGGTAATATAAGGTAACTACATGGGTTAGGTTTAGATTCAGAGTTAGTTCCTAGTTATTATCCAGTTATTATAATTACTATAATAAGTACATAGTATGTACATGCGGAACAGGACTGTAAAATAAAGTGCTAGCATTATTATTATTATTATTTGTTTTTTAACGTCTATATTGATCTTGTTGCAAAGGCTTTGCTCCTCACTCACTGTCCTTTTGAAGGAGAAACACTCTAACCTGTTACAGCTTCCTGGTGATTTTTCTCTCTCTGACTTATCCATTTCTTTTGTTTTTCTCCCTGATTACCTTTATCAATTCCTCACATTTTCTCCTCAATCCTCAGTAACTCTTTCAGTCCAAACTGCTTCATATCCCCCTTCCCTCAAGCCCACTTGGCCCTCTCCTTACCCTTGTTTCCTCTTTCATTTCCACTCTTCCCTGTTTCATCCCTCCATTTTAATGAGATGTATTTCTACAGAGAGAGAGCTCAGGCCTTACAGATCCAGCCCCAAATGTGTGCAGTGTTCCTTTAATTCTCTGCTGACAGCTCAACATAAAACAAAACAGTCAGACAGAAAATTTCCGACTTTGCTTTAACATTAATTGTTTTGTTTTCTGCATCGACATTCAGCTTTTGTACAAACAAGGTTAAAACAGTCAAGGAACTCACAAAGGATAGGAGCACAGATCAAAGTGAAGTGACACACGTATGGCACGTACTCCAGCTCAGCATCACGCCCGTACCCTCCCCACCCTCATGTGACAGTTTTATTATGTGTAAAATTAAGATTTGACAGAAGAGACTTTATTACAGAATAGTTCACCTGCACCCTGATTAGATTTCACCTGACAATATGTCAAAGCAAGAAACAATTTGCTCTTGGAAAAACTGAAAGATTGTAAAAGATTACTGAGAGACGATTCTCAGTGGGATAATTCATCAGTTTGGCATAAAGTCTTTCATTCATCCAATATCTGATGATTCATTCATGATTTTTTTTTTCTCCCCCTGGCACATATTTAGATTCTGAATCTGAAATTATCATTTTTATTAGTCAGGTAGCTTCTTACATCTAGCAATGGGCCAATTAGTCAACCCTTTCCTAACAGATGGATGTGGTGCTTTTTTTATTTATTAAATGCTTATTATTTATTTATTATTTTTTAAAGTAAAAGAATAAAAGCATGAGCCAACCACCCACAAAGCACAAGCAGCTCTCAGCCTCGGTCGCTTTGAAGTAAGTATCAAAAGCATCAGGCAGTCAGTTCAGGACTGATATCAGTTTGATTTCACTCCCTTGTTTCAGTCCCTCTGCTTTTGTTCTCTTTTTTATGTTTCTGTGGTCTTGATTACAAAAGAAGTTGAATTGTGCTGTCAGAAGAGCTCACCTGTGTCTAACATACTCCGTATTTATGCATTTTGTTTAATGGGTGAAGTACTGTAGAGTTGTTGGCTCCTATACAATTATAGAACTGTATGTGTGTGTGTATATGTGTGTATAAAAATGTGTGTGTGTGTGTAGTATACACAAGTCAGACTATAACCACAATTATAATAGGTTATAATGCCTTTGCTTTTCATGGTTATCTTTTTAAAGCGTATTATAAGCATTATAAGACCCAGTCAACATTGTAATGTGTTATGAATGATCATGCATAATGCATTGTTCTCTTTAATAGTGCAACAATGAATAGGTGTTGTAATGTATGCATTCATTAGCATTATAGCTCCAAATGCAAAATGTGTTGCTGCACTGAGCTAGCTTCTCAATGCTAAGAATGCTCCTTTCATGTTCAAATGAAGCATTAACAATGGCAGAGATGCATGTGAAGTAAGTTGGTGAAATATATCCTGCACTTGCCCAACACCGGCAATTTAGGAGACGGATATCAACAGTGTTCAATGAAGAAGGTGGAGGGAGTCAGAGGTGCCACATGAATTAAGTTGTGAGGGGATTCAAAGCTGGTTCCACATGTGCTGCTGATCGTTTGACATTCACATTTAGGCTGAATCCTTATTCACACACTGTTCATATACTACCGTTCAAAAGTTTGGGGGTTAGGGTAAAAAGTATTATGCTTTCACACTGAGCAAGGCTGCATTTATTTGATCATTATTTGATCAAAATACAGTAAAAAAAAAAAAAAAAAAAAAAAATTATTATTAGAAATTAAAATATGTAATTTAATCCTATGGCAAAACTGTATTTTCAGCATCATTACTCCAGTCTTCAGTGTCACATGAAATCATTCTAATATGCTGGTTTGCTGCTCAAGTAACATTTCTTCTTATTATCAATGTTAAAAACAGTTGTGCTGCTGAATATCTTAAAACTGATTTGTTTTGATGAACCTTATAAATGTCTTTTCTGTAATTTTTACTCAGTTTGATGCAACCTTAATAAATGAATTTCTTCAAAAGTAATTGCAACAAAAAAAAAAAAAAAAAAAAAACATACCAACCTAAAACTTTTCAACAGCAATCTAGTATACCAGATTAGGATTAACATTCCCGATACATTGTAAATAGTAGTCGGTTTATGGGTTTGTCAATGTCTGTTAAGTGGAGGCTGGACAATGACACACACACACACACACACACACACACAAAAGAGAGAATTTGAATTTTAAAAATTGAAATTGAAATTTGAGAGATAGAGAGAGAAATGTAAATTATGTTGTTAGTAGATTGTAGATTTAGGAACTAACACTTTAGTTGGGCATAGTTATGAGCTGATATGATCATCTCAAAAAGGCCAAAAATCATTCCATTAATCAGTCTGTCGCTATAAAATGGTATGTAAAAGATGCCAGCAATGTGTACTATTCCAAATGGATTTACAAAGTGTGTCTGTGCTTGCTTTTGTGACTATTATTGTCCAAAACCTGCAACAGTTGTTTGAAGCAGTATCAAGATGCAATTTCATGATAATGTGCTCATACCTTATTCTTGCTTACTGTATCATTCAAGTTCAGTACATATTTTGGGTTCTCATTTGAAGTATGCAAGTTCAGCATTTTGGATTCCATATGAAATTAGATTTTTCAGACAAGAGAATTTGTTTGGGTGCTATTGATCTGAGTCTTTGCACATTTTATTCACCGCATGTGGCAAATACCCACAGTGCTACTTGTGAGGGAAAGGAACAGGATTAACTTGCTAATGTTGCTAATTAAAAAGAGGGATGAGTCGGCGGTGCAGTTGCAGTGTCGTGTCATGCGGGCTGTCTGTGTCTTCTTCTCTGTGCTAATTACCACGCAGCCTTCACTGGCTCCTCTAATGACTGTGGGTAGTTGAGACCTATGAGTTACTGCTGCTGCAGCTGGTCATTAGGACCAAAAATTGGAGTAATTGAATGTAGATTGTAGAATGTAAAACCAACTGTTGCCTTTTGCTGAATGATGGCTGTCGTGAGGATATAGTAGTGGGTGACACATAGACAGCATGTGGCTTTTTAGAACATTTCATTCTCATCTTTCTTTCAAGAATAGGAGTATTTAGGAGATCATAGGCTAGATTTACTAACAGCTTGCGCCAGCGCAAACCCTATAGAAGTGTATGCATCAACATTAGGGGTGGAATCTTAAGGCACTTAACGATCCGATCCGATTCGATTCCGATTCTGGGAGTAACGATCTGATTCCCAAACCGATTCTTAACATACATTTTTGGTAACTAATTATCCTGCTGTGCAAATAAATCAACTTTACATTTTAACCAAATTTGCTTTTTGTTTATAGTTAGAATATCTGTTTGACAGTATTGCCATATTACAAATTATTATGAAGATTTCTTTCAATACTTTTATTTTATTACCAAAGTTATATTCAGGATTAACAAGCTCTGAATGAAACATGGTAAGCCATACAATTGCAAAGAACAATCATTAAGAATAAACAGTTCTCAATTTACAACTAAGTGTGACAATTTTTTAGTTTCTTTAGAACATTTTAACAAAAAAAAGTTTACTTTGGTTAGAGCCACAAAAAAATATCTTTAAAACATAGGCTAATGCAGAAGAAAAACGGCAGGGGACAAATTAAATACGAAATTAAATATTCAACATCTAGGCCTACCATAGTTTATCTTTTATATTATACTTAAGTTTAATGTTTTGTGTAGGAACAGCAAGTTGGTGCACATGTTCAGAAGTAAGTGTGCTTCGCTGTGCTGTAACAATATCTCCTGCAGTGGAGAAGACTCTCTCTGCAGAGACACTGGTTGCAGGAATGCATGAATATCTCTTTGCCATTTTGGATAGCAAAGGAAATGACACCTTGTTGACATGCCACCAGTTGAGGGGGTCCTCTGTTAGAGGGAGTGGTGGGGTACTGCAATATCTGGTCATCTCCTCTTCAACCAAGGCAGAGGCTGACTGATGATGATGTGGTGTATCTGAAGCATCAGAGAAGGTCTGTCCCAGCAGACTGTGAAGCAGAGATGAAGCTCTTCTTTTTGAAGTAGTAGGACAGTCATCCTGGAACTCTATGACTTCAGGCTGTGAGATGTTGGCTTCTTTCACTGTCTTCTGGATTGTCATGCTCTTTTGCCCCATATTCCTGCTTTTAAGCAATTACAAGAAAATGAAATAAACCAATAGATCAAAAATAACTGTTCCAGTAATTAATTGAGGTAATGTAATCCACAGTATACATTATTTGTACACACTGATAAATATTTAAATATTTAGGGAAATTAGAGAGATTAATTTAATAAATTTAAGACATGAAATCATCACACAAATAAGCCTTAATAATATTAAGACAGTAATATTGCACTTTGTAATGTCACATGCTAAAACTTTTTGTCATTAATGATTACAGATATTGTGTAAAAATAATTACCTTTTGTAATGATGAAGCTTCAAGTGATCACTGTTTTGTAAGTTTCCTCTCTTTTTTCTTTGGAAAGAAAAGGAAGTGCCTTAAAGCGCGGGTCAAGAGAAGCACATTCGTTAAGAAGGCTAGTCTCCTGCTCAGTGGTTTACCTTTTGCTGAGGTCTTCACATATGACCCTCTTTATCTCCCTGATCATCACTGATTTCTCCTAAGTGTTTTCTTTCATATCCTGGGTCAGTTTAGCATGCAATGGGGCAATTAAACACGGTGGGGCTGCTCTCCTCTGACATTAGAAGGGTGGCATCTTTCATAGGCTTAAGAGCGTTTATTACATCCTCAGCGCATGAAATATCGGATTCCGTGAGAGTGAAGATTTCAGCCGTGCCTTTTCTCACCTCTTGTGATAGTAATGCAGCACTGACAGCCAGCTGTTGTTCAAAAAATCTTTCAAGCATCTCGTATGCGCTGTTCCATCTAGTGATGACGTCTGATTTCAGTTTGTGACACGGAAGATTAAGTTGTTTTTGCTTCTCTTTCAACTGATGGTTTGCAATTGCGCTGCGGTGGAAAAAAGTCATGATCCGCCTCACCCTCCCTAACAACCTTGACACTGACGGCAACTTTAGCGCTCGCTGAGAAGCCAAATTCAGTGTTTGCGCGTAACATCTCACATGTGAAAACTTGCCGAGCTGTGCTGCAACAGCCATGTTAGAGGCGTTGTCACTCACCAAAACTAAGTCTTTGTTCAGAATTTTCCATTCGTTTGAAACATTGTGCAGTAGTTCAGCAATATTCGCCGCTGTGTGACTTTCGCTCATAGCACGCGCTTGCAGAACACAAGCCGCAAGCTTACACTCATCTGTAATGTAATGTGCCGTAATAGTAACATACGATTCTGTTGTAATTGATGTCCATGCATCGCATGCTATTGCTGCTCTGTCCGTATTACTTTGAGATTCTAAGATGTGATCTTTACACTCACTGTAGAGTGCGGGGACCGCTGTCTCACTAAAATAACGGCGTGAGGGCAAACTGTATCGTGACTCAAGTACCTGTAACATCGTGCAAAATCCTTGGTTATCCACAACGGAGTAAGGGCGCAAATCTTTGGCAATAAAACCCGCCACTGACCGGGTAATTCGTTTTGCCTTTTCAGAATTCAGTGGAAGCTTTGCTACTTGCTCAAGGGTCCTTTGACTGTAACCGGGAGTGTTCGTGATTGGAACAGAATGCTGTTTCTCCAGCTCTGAGTGGAACCGCGTAATATGTTTCTTCATATTAGTCGTGTTGCCGCAATATTTGAATTTGGTGCCACAGACTTTGCACACAGTATGGCTTTTATCAACGACACCTTTTTGGTGGCTTCAGAAAATCCAAAATGTTGCCACACAGTAGATTTAAAATTTGATGGAGCAGGTCGTAGTTTGTCTTTTTGTATCTTAAACGAAGCCAATTCACCAGCATACGAACGTTCGTCTATCAACGTGTTTTTCTGTTTGGCCAGTGACCGCGCGCGCACAGTGGTAAAGTGGCAGTTTGAATTGAACACTGAATCGATTCTGAATTTTTGAGAATCGATTCTGAATCATTAGAAAACAAATCACAATGCATAGATGCATCAACCTTTTCTCCCACCCCTAATCGACATCAATTTCCCGCCCGAAACACGTCCCTCAGCCGGGACTGAGTGGCAGAAGAGCTGCTGCATGACTGGATTTAATAGGGGAAAATGTGAGTAAAACAAACGGTTATCAGTTTAAACTAGAGGTTGGACTCAATATAGTGTTCCTTGCAACTTACCAAAGATCCGGTGATCCATGGATATTGAAATGCAGCCAGGAATCGTGTTTTCCTTACATTTATATGAGCCTGATTTCAATACATAAATATTCATCATTGTCAGTCATCACAACTTCGAGAGTGAATCCTGGATGTATATGCGGATGCCTATGTATTGAAGCATGTATGTGGCCACTTGTCAAGAATGGATAACAAAAGTTTTATTCAAATTCTGAATATATTATACTATAGGCCTATTAAATATTTTTTATATCACCTAGAAAGCACGCAAGAGCACTCCCTTTATAACCACTAAAAGCTGTCACTCATTCAATGAACGCAATCTCACAAAGTTCCATTATATTAATCAGTTAAGCTCACTACACAATGAATCTCTTATTTACACAATGTCTACAGACGATTAGCACACTCTGGAACTCTGATGGTGGACAATACTGGACAAAACTCGAGTGGTGAGTGGATTCTAACTTCAACACCTGTGATTGGCCACATTACTCACCGAAGCGAAAACACGTTGGAAATTGAATAATTTGACGAGCACAAATACAGATACGCACTGGATCTTTTGCCAACTCTTTTTCGCTAATAATATGATATTATTACGAAGAAAACAGATCCTAGACCAGCAGTTATGGGCATCTTTTCCCTCTAAAAGCAATCAGTAGCAGAAGCAGCAGGCGGCAGGCGGCAGTGGTCTGAATGAGAAAATTACACACTATTATCAAGTCCGTCTCCCTCAGTCCGAAGGAGGGCACAGGGATATCCATGGGGTCCGTGGCCAAATCTGCCTCTCAATCTTTTTGCCACTCAGTGTGCGCAACCGCAGTCGCGCCAGCTGACGGTGACATCACATGCATGCCCTCTATTTTGAACTACTGTCAGGATTTACTAAAGACACGCAGTGAAAAATTAGCGTGAACAGGTTTGTTTTTGCGGCTGACCTTATTGCATATGCATTTGTAGGAGTTTCCCTTACAGACAAAAAAATTTTGGGAGGAGAGTATTTAAATGAATCATGCATGGTGATTTACTAAGGTTTGCGCTAGTGAATTTACTGGTGTTTGCGCCATTATTTAACAGCCAAAAAAAGCTTGTCTTATTTTTTATTCAGAGGCTAATTTGCACTGCTCTTGATAGATTGCGTTATGGAAATGAACTGGCTGTGTCTAGGGTTGGGTCCCGAACTTGGTACTTTTAAGGGCACCGACCGAATTACCGATACCGATAAAATGTGAGCGGTACCCAACCCTAGCTGCGTCTGTGATGTAACATTTCTATATCATTCATTCATCATTTATATTATTCAAGAAACAAGCCAACACTTGGAGGGATGTTTGGCTGGTGTATTTGGCTGTTTGCTGGTTTTTCCAAGCAGATGGTGTGAGATGGGATGTTTAATGTCTAGGCTCTGGTCACAGTTCAGAAGCTGTTAGAGTAAGTGCTGTAATAATGAACTCACTGCACATGGACATCTGCACACACTCCACCTCAAAACCACAGCCAGAAACTATCTATCTATCTATCTATCTATCTATCTATCTATCTATCTATCTATCTATCTATCTATCTATCTATCTATCTATCTATCTATCTATCTATCTATCTATCTATCTATCTATCTATCTATCTATCTATCTATCTATCTATCTATCTATCTATCTATCTATCTATCTATCTATCTATCTATCTATCTATCTATCTATCTATCTATCTATCTATCTATCTATCTATCTATCTATCTATCCCAGTCTGTCATTTTATTTATCTGTCTGTCATTTGATCTATCCCATCTGTCTGCCTGTGTATCATTCTGTCTATCATTTTATCTATTGTTCTGTCTATCGTTCTTTCTATCTGTCCGTCTCTTATTCTCTCTGTGACTCTGCCTGCTGACAGAGATCACAGAATGTGTCTCTGATGTCACTTCCTGTCTCAGGGGAATGAGAGGCTGGGCTGTCTTTTTATATTGTGCGTTTGTCCAGGAGTGAAAGGTTCTCTGAACCCAGGCAGAGTGTAGAGAGAGATACAGAGAGTGTGTGTGTCTATGATACTTGTTTATTGTCAGACAGTACATATTGTGTTTTTGTCAGACAGGTTTATTTTGCCAGAAAATAAGTATGCATGCCTGCTCCTGCATGTGTTTTCTACAGCAAAACATCTAGTGTGTCTGCAAAACTATTTATATAGCTGTATTTGGCAAGCATGTCATCATCTGACTCTTTTGTCATATAATTTCATCATGTTATTCTGTACTAAACTTCTCAATTTGTGTGCTGTTAGAAATATAGATGGCTTGTACATGTCTTTTATTAAGGACAAACACTTTTACACAGATATCGAATGAGATATAATCCATTTATCAAATGAATGGCTTATAAATGTTGCTTGCAATGACCAGGTGCCCTTGCTCAGTTCAGTTTAAAAAAAATGATTTAACACAGAAAGAATCATTGCCCTTGAAAGAAATGATGTGGGTTAAGTTAATTGGCCTTTTTTCATTTGGATGAATTTTCAAGAGTGAATCAAGAGGGGAAGGAAAAGCAGCTCTTCTGCCAGACCGAAAAAGCAGCAGGAAACGGTTGGAAATTAAGAGCAAAACTGCATATTATTCCTCCATCTGCGTCCTGTTAAATGCTTATCTAGCTGGCTCTTTATGGACTGTGTAGCGACGGCCAGACGTTGCACTCAGTCAGATGGGCTCCCAATTTTGGGATTGCATTTTCGCTGCCTGCAGCATCTGTTGTCAATTGTCAGGGATGTAGAAAAATGTGGCAGGAATGTTGATGTTCTACAAACTCATCCGTTGGGTTTTTGACTCTCACTCTCTCTCTCTCTCTCTCTCTCTCTAATATCCTTCCAATCACCCCTCAACATCCCTCGGTCCGTTCCCGGCACTTTTGCAGTGTGAGCCAGCTGCTATGGCAACTCTCAGGCTGTCAGTGCCTGAGTATCGCGTGATTAAGCTTCTGCTCCAGTCCTGTTGATGGTCTGTAACTGTTTGAACTAGTATCTGTGAGCCAAGCTAGTCAAAATGTCAAAACACTAATACAGCTCAATAAATCAGAGTAAACATTAAAGACATGCTATAGCACAGCTGTGTCAGGTAACATATCACTACCAGAGGAGTGCGCAATCAAAATGGGTTGCCAAAATATCACTTTGGTCAAACGGTTTGCTTGTTTTTTTCCCCCCTCCATCTTAGTGTAGATATTGCTTCAGAGTGGCCCTAGGCAGTCAGCCTACTGTTGAAATTGATCTACTCAAGTTATAATGATGAACATCCACATGTTTAAGAAGAAAAATCCCCCTCGCTAACGCAAATATCTCAACTGTCAATTTGTGCATGTTAGTTTTTTGCTCTTGCCGCTCCGCGGTTGCAAAAAAAATGGAGAGAAATGTCACGTCAACAGCGCAATGAAAACAAACTTGTCATTTCTGTCTCCAGTATTGCTAACCACATTTTCTTCTCATTTTGTTCTCCCTCATGTTCTGCCTGCCTGGGACTGACGGATCCTACTCACTCGGTTGAACATCATCTCAAAGGTAAGTCCCACCTATATTGCTTCTGCCCGTGTCCGATCTGATTTGATCTGATCCGATTGGAGTGTGTGTGATGGTTCCCCGCCGCCTGCTGTGGTTTGGGGCATGTGCTACTAAAACTCATCTGTGTTTTCATAAGAGGCCCCTTGCGGTAGCGAGAACACGTGTCATCTGCGACGGATTAGAACAACAAGGCGGCGTTTCCTGTGCCAGCACATTTTAGCTTGTGGTGATGCTTGGCTATTTGCTTAATTTATTATTTATTTTTCTAGTCTGTTTGTTTACCACTTAGTAGCTGGCACAGCTCTACGTAACTCTTGCGATTTGTCAGTCATTCGCTAATCACGTCGTCCTGTTTTTTTCCTTCAGTTTATTAAAATCAATATAGAACTTTTGCCAAGTTCAAACTGAGCAAATAGAGCTTCTTGGCAGCCCAAATTTGTACTTATTCCCTCAGAGCAATTCCGCCTCACTGGCATTGGCTAATTAAATTAGCCTGTTACGCCCTGCTCTCATTGTTCATGACTGTTGTGCATGTGGATGACTAAAAACAATCATTTGTCTCATGACCAGCGCTTTAATTTCATTGTTTGTGTTCATTTGACTTTGACTGCTCGATACGGCAATGTAGTGGGGAGCCCGGGGTCCGCTGTTGACAGTGAATAATTAGATATCTTTGTGTCTCAGGGCAGAGCATGTAATGAATATCTGCGAGGTTCTTCGGGCCCCTGTGTCTCTGAATAAGATACAATAGCGCTGCAGATTGTCACAGTATGGTATTGTTATAGACATGATAAGTGAATCCTCGATACTGAAAAAAATTGCCCCCTTTAGATTCATTAATGCAGCTTTGTGTGATTTGAATTTGCACTATTGAGGAGAGTGATGACTTTTTCAGCACATGATGTTGCAGAGTCACTGTGTACGGCTTTATGTGAATCTCTTTGTAATTATTTAGCAGCAAAAAGGCTGGTTCTTGTTATTTCTGATATCCATATCGACATCATAATCTCATAATTAATTTATTCAAAGCAGCATTAGCACATTGTGTATATATTTTTTTGTATATAGGTTTTTATGTACTGTGTGTATATGTAAAGTTTTGGCATCAGTAAGATTTTTTATGTTTTTGGAAAAAGTATCATGCTCACCAAGGTTGCATTTATTTAATCATTTATATAGTCAAAACAGTAGTATTGTGGATTATTATGTTTTCTATATTTATATATTTTGACATTTAATTTATTCCTGTAATGGCATGATTTTCAGCATCATTTTTCCAGTCTTCAGTGTCACATGATCCTTCAGAAATCATTCTAATACGCTGATTTGTATGCGCAAGAAAAATTTATTGTTAATATTATTAAGTTAAAAGCAGTTGTGCTGCATAATATTTTTGTGGATACAGTGATACTTTTTTTCAGGATTCTTTGATGAATAGAAAGTTTCAACATTTAATTGAAATGGAAAGTGTTTGTAACATTAAAAATGTCCTTACTGTTACCTTTGATCAATTTAATGCATCCTGACCCCAAACTATTAGCCTGATGTCGTCAATTCTAGTCAGAATATGAGTCTGATACTGCTCCATTGGGATGTGATTATGGGGCGTGTTTCAACCGAGCCAGGAAAGAAAATGCCTCTGCACTCAATTGGATAGACCTACAACCAATCAGAGCAACGGAGTAAGTGACGTATGTTGAGTGACGCATAGTAGTAGTGGGAAGTTCAGATCATTTTACGGACTCGGATCTATGAATCTTGTTCAGCAAAATGAACAAATCTTTTTTTCAAGTCATTTTGTTCATTTCAGCAGAATATAATTAAAATGTCACATGTTAAATTCCCCAACACATCTAGTACTTATGCAAACGTTGATCACATTTGGAATAAAACATAAATTATAAGCTAATGCAGCCAAGGCCAAACTTTAAGAAAAAAATGATTCATTAATTGCTTAGCTGGGTCTTCAGACTATGTAGTCTGTTAGTTAACCTCACCTCCGAATCCGAGTCATTCTTTCTTTTGTCACTTCACATTTAATCACGTCTGTTCCCTGGAAAGATTAGTACACCTCTCCTGTTCGAATCGTTAGTTCCGTCATCAGTGTCTGATCCGAGCCGGGACAGCCCCATATGCAATGCGTGCAGTCCCGGAAACAGAATTAGTTAGTTCACCTCTCGAGTCTTTGGGTTCGAGTCATTCGTTCACCAACTCACAGCCCCATAGGCTGAATGCAGAAGATCCTATACAGAACCGATGGCATGTAGCACATGCATGGTCAGCACAAAAATGAATGAATCGCTCTCTGAGACAACTCCCGAGTTATATTTAAGATTAGTTCAAAAAGAACGAATCGTTTATGAAGGACACATCACTAACGCAGAGTTGTCAACAGAACTCAACTGCACGCACGCTGGAAGAAATAGAAGGAGAAGATGAGTGTAAACGATCTTTGCCGGTGTTGTAAAAAGATTTTAAGGATACACGGAGTACTTACCAACACGATCATCATTTTTGAGAGAAATGGTAAAGGTGAATGCATATACGAACAGGTTCTCAGTTTAGGATTAGAACGAATTAAACCCAAGCGCTCTTTGATTACGTTAATGTTGACCATCTGTCAATCATCGTATAAAGCCCTCCCTGACAATTTGATTGGTCCGAACAGCTCCTGTTCGGGCATAGTTACTCCACAACGGATCCAGACCGAACTTCCCGACCTCAAATATTGTGGGCGGGGCTAAGGCTACCAAACTATATATTGTACTGTATAATATTTTGTTTTCTGTACTTTTTTTGTGTGTAGTTTAAACACCATTTGTGATTTAATTCACGTGTGGTTGTTGACAAAGAAAAGGATTTTTGGTATATCTATTCTCAGGAATATTCTTGCCTTGAATCCATGTTCAAAAGAGTGTAGTGTTCTCTAGAGTCATAAATGAACACACAGAATATGTCATGAAAATAACGTGCCGTATGCAACCCTTCCTTTAGAGTCTTTTATTGTAGGGTTAGAAACAGTGGCCGATGTAAGAACGCTGATGTGAGGAGCAGGGTTGGCAGGCTTACTGTCTTGTTTGCTGAGGCTGACTTTAGATCTGTTTGGCTGCTTGTGATGCCAGAGCCAAAACCAACAGATGGGATGAGCAAAGAAAGTGGAGCTTTAGAGTTTTTCCTATGTGCGGCACTGGGCCAGAGCACACTGACTGTTTGGCAGCCAGTCCCTGGGAAAAAAACACGTCTCCAATGGACTGTCATGGCCTGGTGGTTTACCGCATTGAGAACTTTGTCTTTGGTGTCACGAGCATGACTGCCAAAAAGCCACATGTTAAGTACAGTGAACTAGGCTCTAGATAATGTGCTTTTTTTGTTTGTTTGTTTGTACTGTATATTGCAGTATTTATTACCGTTGCATATCTTTATAATAACGGAAGTACTGCCTTTTAAGAGTTGCCACCCTAAAAATGGCATGATTTGTGCTAAAACATTTCTGTTGTGAAATATATTATTGAAACAAACTTGGAGCTTTTGGTCACTTTCCAGTGACGTGAATAGAAGCTGTGCTTGTTATGTGTGTTACCCACTGACTGTTGGCTGAAAGTTTAATGCTTAAGGCACACAAAATGGGAAACACTTCTGGAGTTTCAAAGTTGTCGTCTGATTGGTGGAATTTTACAGGAGTTCCAGGAGATGTGCGTTTCCACCTGCAAACAAAGCACTCGTGATGTCAAACCCCCCTCATGGAGGAAGAAAACTGTTGTGTTTAGAACTGTGAAAATGAGCGCTTATCAGAATCAACTGAACGTGGGATTTTCAAAAGTATGTGAAGTTCGCAGCACCATTGTTGCAGTAAACTTGCACAACATTCTTGAATGAATAATTTATTAGATGCACGCCGGTCTGTTATCGTAGGGACACCGATTTTACATTTTCACACTCCTTAACATGACGCAGAACAAAACTGTGATTGGTTGCATTACATGTCGGACAGACATCCTCTTGGGCAGTCCTTGACCAATAAAAACTGCGATGGAGTCCAGATCTTCTGCCGTCAGTCTGAAGGTCTGGCTACGCGAGACTACCTACATGAAAACATTTTCAGTTGCATGAATGACAGAAACTCACAAATAGGGCATCACTAACTGAATTTTTGTGTAATTCTGCATCCATGCCAGTAGTTGTCAGTATAAAGTCTAACACCACCTTCATATTGCCCAGTAAAACAAGCGAAAATGTACTGCGCAATAATTACCATTTAAATAACACTAACATAATCAGAGATAATTAGTCAACTAATATTTCATGATAAAGCATGGCGCTAGCAACACCAAGGTCATGGGTTTATTCCTAGGGAATATACTTGCTAAAAAATAGCTTTGGATAAAAGTGCATGCTAAATGTATCCAGTTTAGTTTTTTATGATACAGAAGTGCTTTTGTGATTCCCTTATCACACCTGCAATGCATTAGAAAGCCCGCACCCAGCCTCTACTGAGCAAAATCCATTAGAGTTTTAATCAGGAAATATGATTGCCATATTCTTCATCTCAACGCATCGGGCCTCTGCACTTGGATCCGGCACCACTTTACAACAACTAGCTAAGGAGGAATAGAACCCGGAAAAACAGAAGAATAGGGAAGGAAGCGTTTAATGATCTTAAATCACTCTGAGCCTCTGAGAGGTAGATGAGAGAAATATATCATCCGTTTTGCTTCTTGTGACCGTGGGGAATATTAGAGCCAGGGGAAGAAAAAGAGGTGTGATGGATCCAGTCAAGCTGCTAAATCAGTCATGCCATGTTTATCTGCTGTGTATATAGGTGTTCGACTGCTCTGGCCTTGTGCTTCTCTGCAGGGTGTAAATCTGCAGGAGAGAGAATGACTTTCGGAAGAGAGCCTAAAGCTGCTCTGCGCCGCCCCGACGGCCTTGTTTTCAACTCTGTCTTTCCTGTCTCTCCCTCCCAGTCCTCCCTTCCATCGCCATTTGTTGTCATATCATTCCAAAATAATCAAACGCAAATATCCCTTTAGGCTCATGGGATGCAGGCTTGTCACTAATTAGGGATGTTTTGTGGGAAGTTTGGAATCCCATGGATATTTTTTTTTTTTCCCCTGGTGGGGCTTGCTTTTTCATCTGGTTCCCAGTGTTATTCTTATGCAAGGCACATGCTATAGGTGATGGCTTTAATCTTTCCATTTCCCCCTTTTCTCTGATGAAACAGGCCCAGCTTTGTTTGTTTTGTTTTGTTTTCTTTCTTTCTGTTGTTATTATGATTTTTATTATCATCCCTCAGGACAGCTTCACATAGATTGCAGCCAGAGGTGCTTATTCAAGCCCACGTGCCACTCAGATTTGAACCAAGGATTTGTTGGTGCGTTTGTTTGGCCATTTTTTTAGACAGTCAAGTTCAGCCACAGTGTTGCTTATTTAAATGCATTTATTAATTTTATATTATAACAGTTTTTTTTTATGTTTTTGTTTTTTCATTAGTTCATGAATTAATATCCACCTTTAATCATGTAATTGTAACTACTGAACTTCTTTCTTTCTTTCTTTCTTTCTTTCTTTCTTTCTTTCTTTCTTTCTTTCTTTCTTTCTTTCTTTCTTTCACATTTATTTATTGCTTCTTTCTTTCTTTCTTTCTTTTTCTGTCTGTCTCTTTCTTTCTTTATTTCTTTCTTTCTTTCTTTCACATTTCTTTTTCACATTTATTTCTTTCTTTCACATTTATTTATTACTTTTTGTCTTTCTTTCTTTCTTTCTTTCTTTCACATTTCTTTATTTCTCTATATGTCTGTCTTTCTTTATCCTTCCATCCATCCATCCATCCATCTATCCTTGTGGTTCAAGAGAAAAATGTACAGATAACTTAGTCTCTTTAAATGCTCATTCCATAATAGCTTTTATTCAGTATTATTTTCTAAGAACAAAAATATCACACCTTATTTCAGTTGTTTATGTGAAGTTGTTTACCTTAAATAATTACTACGTTTAAGTAAATATTGCCTATTTTTCCTCGTTTGACTTATGAAGTTACCGTTCCTGATACTATGATTCGCATTCAGTCTGATTATAGTTTTTCATTATGCATTTATAATAGGTTTCATTTCTCTTTCATTCCGCTTTAGATGTGGAGCTTGTTAAAGAAGCTGGAAAATAGACTTATTCTTCATTTTATTAATCAGACGGAAGCAAATAGCTTGCAAGCACCTCAATGCGTGTGCACTCCTGTTGAGAATCCCTTTATAAATGTAAATTTGTCCTTGTGAAAGCACCCGCTTACTGTGAGCCCCATGCCTTTATTCAGTCCTCCTCTGCTCATAAGCTTTCCACTGATTGAGACTTATTTATTTATTTGTTTAATTTATTTCATTTGAGTTTGCCTTTTTATCATTTTCGCCAAAGCCGTTCACTGTATGCATTAGTTGCGGTTGTTTTTGAAACACAGCTCACAGCTCGCAGGAGCATGGATTACAACAGTAGATCCAAAGCACCTTTTGTCATCCATTTTCATAACAAACAGAAATGAGAGACATGCTTGATTTTCATTATGAATTAGGTGCTTTTTGCTTTAATATTTATGACAGCATGTAATCAGAATGGAGATTAAGGTCAGTTTAATTATCATAGTAATTACTATGACCATTTTTATTAGTTTAATATAAAATGCATCTTTTGTTATTTTGAAAGCACCATGCACAGGCCTATATTTCTTTTCTGAGCTAAAACATACTTCAATATAATGAATTGTATTGGTAATCTCTTTATTTGTCACAAGGTGTTTCCATCCAGGTCCTCAAGATTAGAACATCCTGAGCTTAACCCGAGTTTAAGAACAATCAGAACAAGCCTCTCCAATCACCTTCCCTGATCCAGGGCCATAACATGGTCTGGAGTGGCTTTAGTGTCAGTTATTCAAAAGACGTTCTCTGAAGTGATGTTCAGAAGCTAGTTGGAGATGCAGTCAAAAAGCTATAAAGCTGAGAGCACGATTTCAGATGACCCAGAACAGTGTGTTCTTCCATTGTCTCTGCCATGAGGGCTTTTCCTTGGGCTGTGAAGCAAACTAATGTGATAACCAACAATATAGCTTGTTTTCTTTCTTTTGCTCCTCTAGTGTCTCTATACCAAGGGTATCAAAAAAAACATGGCCTGTGGGTCGAATACCTGTTGAACCTGTTGAGGAGTCTAATCCAATCCAATCCAATTTTGAGAAGGTACAAAGAAAAATATTAGCTGTTAAAATGTATTAAGTTTGACTGAGAATCAGGCCTGTAATTATAAAAAAAAAATTCACCCAAAAATGAAAATTCTGTCATTGTTTACTCACCCTCATGTCGTTCAAAAGCCTTAAGACTTTCATTCATATTCAGAACACAAATGAAGATGTTTTATTGAAATCTGAGAGATTTTTGTCCCTCCATTGACAGCCTAAGGAACGTTGTGACGCTTTTTTGACGTTTTGAGGTTCATCCTTGTGTGTTATTACTAACCCTTTAATGTTAATTTCTGTTAGTTTCTTATGTTAAACTAAAGTTATCTAGTTATCATTTTCACTATATATAGTTATATAGTTAACTGTAAAGTTATACTTAATTTTGTATGTAAATGTAATCTAATAGCCACAGCAAGTTCCATATATCTAAAATCATAAATGTGACATTTTGTCCAGTTCAGGACCTAAAATAAGTTTGACACCCCTTCTCTTATATACTATATTATGAAATAAAAGTTAGATGTGTTCTTTATTGATTGGCAAAAGTATAAATATTCAGAGAGAGAGAGCGAGAGAGAGAGAGGTCTGAAAGAATTGCAGCACTAAACACACATGCATATGTTCATAAATTTGTAGAGATCTGCAATTTGTCTGCCACACTTTGCCAGACTCCTCATTAGGTGGCCCATGCCTGTAGTTAGTGGTGACTGGGTGTGGCTGTGTTTTTCTTGAGGTTCCTTTAGGCTCTTGACAGATTTAATGCGATAGTTTAGAAGATAACCCTCAGCTATGCTCATGCTGTCCTCCCCGAACTCAGATAAAAGTAACCAAGACCTCCCCATTACTTGCTTACTCTGTAAAGCTTTTGAATGCAAACAAACAACCTTGCCACTTTCTTCGTGTTATGTCTCACAGTTGCATCACTTCAAACGTGTTTAGACTGGAAATATTTCCAGCGGCGCAAGAGCTTCAATCCTGATCCCAGTCCTGCAGTTAACACGCAGAAACACAATAGGTGGATTTCATATTGCCTCAGCAGAGAGGGTGTTTACAGGCCTGACCTTGAATTAAACCATGTCTGGAAGATTAAAATGAATAAAAGGAGTTTGTATATATACATACTGTATATACTGTATATAGCCATTCATTTAATTAATTCTTTCATTTATTATGCACTCTTTATTTATGCACTCTTCTTTTTTAAGATTGCCAAAACACGCTATTTGTAATAAGAGCTGTTCACTTTTTATTTGTAGTGAATGTATTTAAAGTCGCTCACAGCCTCATAGGTCTGAGCTTAAAGAGGGGAAGAGGGGAACACCTTTGGTGTTGTTGATCTGTTTTAAGTGCCTGTAAGTGGTCCAGAGCTCAGACAGAATGCCCCGTATAGCTTTTTTGGTTTTCTTTTTTGCCTTTCTTGATCATTTGGTGTCAACAACAGTGCTTGTGTATGAGAATACTTGACATGTAACAAAATGTGGCGTATGAAAGAGAAACTCACTTTAAATACAATGGAAGTTCTGCACAAAATTTAAGGATGTTATCGGACAAAGTTGTTAAACATTTGGTGACCCAAATAATTTATATAATGCTCTGTTGTTTGTGTTCGCACGTAGTTGGGACAAACTCAGATTTAAGAGTATAGTTTATTACGTTACGTAGGTGACTAAAGCGTAGATGACTACTTACTAGGGTTGGGTTGCCAACTTCACTCAGCTGCTTTTTAGGAAAGTAAGCAAAACTCTTTGTTTGTTTATAACATATATGCCAGATCTAAGTAAACCTTTGGTGTTGAATGACAGTTCACAAAATGCTTCCGTCATTGATTGTCTGCATCTGGTTGTTTATAGAAAGACAAGTTCTTAAGTTCTAAAATGCATTTGAAATATAATCACATTGGTTTAAAAAAGTAGAATAAAAAAATAATAATAATAATAACAACAAGTACATTTATCATACTAGTGTTACAGACCATTACACACAATGGTTTATCTTCTACCTTAGCAAATTATAACACTAGCTAACTGTAATTGTGACTATACATGTATTTCAATGTGATCCGACTTAGAAGCTCTGTATTAAATATTCATTTTATTAAATGTAAAATATACATTTTGATTATTTGGATTTTGTGGCCTACGCACATATAAGCTATTGTTGATTTTTTGAAGGCTTAGTGAGTGTTTTGTTTTTAAAATAAAAATAACCTGTTTTTCATTCTATGCTGTCATTTTAATCATTGACACTTTCATGCAAAACTGATTCAAATGCAACATATAATGTTTAGTAGGGGTGTGACGATACAATTAGCTCAGGAGATGAAACGATACACGATGTTGGGTTCACGAGAGCGAGACGATATTTTTAAGAAACATAATATTTTATTCAACTGAAATAATAGCATAACAACAAAATGCTAAACAATTCATGCACAACGCACAACAATCTTAGGCTGTCACTAACAATTATTTTGGTAATCGAGTAAATTATCAATTATTTTAACAATTAATCGAGTAAACAGATAATATTTTTTTGTAGTAATAAAAATAGTCCGAAATGAATACCCTTTAAAATTACTTTACTTAAACCAATTATTATTGCCTCATTGTTAGGTATCAAAAGCGAGTTATTTTATGGTTTTATTGAACAATACTGTTAAAAATTTAATTTAAGTGTCTACTTAATCTTTAATATTTGGCCACTTTTTTTTATATTTAGAAATGCTACAGGCCCTGTAATTTCCTGAACAAGAACATATGGACATCAAAACATGCAAACTCAGAGAGAGGGGTTAAACTTTTATTTTGAAATCACGATAAACAACAGTCCACATATGTATAAACATACTGATGTATTCTCCTGTGTTAGTGTAGGTTTATAAATGATAGCATTATGCTATGCTATATTTTTATAATTTTGATTCTCGTCCGCGGAATGTGCCACTTTTGGTATTTAATTTAACCCGAATTTAATTGAGGAATCGTGACAGTAGCATAAAAAGTAGCATAGTTCTTGTAATTGTTTAACTATAGCATTTGTTACAGTAAGGATATAATTACAGGTTAGACCATTTGATGGCTCCTTTTTTCTTTTTCTTTTTTATCTATAGCATTTGTTATAAACAAATAGCAACATACACATAGAAACTATAGCTACAACATGCCACAGGTGTAATGTAAATCTAAAATGAAAAATCTTTTCCCCTAACAGATTATCTATTAAATTATACAACAAGTTAGTCAAAATGTACCCTAATAAATACAATAGAACTTGATAAATTCAAGTAAAGGTGGTTATGAGTATTTGAAAAAATGTGATCTTTACTCAATATCCTAATGATTTTTGGCAAAAAAGAAAAATCGTAATAATCGGCTTCATTCACTGTCATATTGCGCAGATAATTGATCCGTTCCGTTTGTACAGCTTATAAAAGGTCAGAATGCGCAATTTATACAATTAATTAATAGATAAATAATTTCATTGTGTGTGGTCAGAGTACCGGCAACATGTGAGAAGTGTCGGTACTCAAGAAAAAGTGAGGGTACGCTACTGATTAAAATAGAGAAGTGCCAGTACTGCGTACCGGTGCATACCGGTCCACTTTGAGCACAATTGTTAACTGTGGAAACGCATCATCACAGTCAATGAAAAGGGTCCATCAAGCTCTTCAGGATCACTTGAAAATACACAGGCAGGTGTGCTGAAGCAGGTTGGAAATAAACTTTGGAGCAGGGTTGAACACCTTTATTTTAAGACATTTCTCCTTATAGAACTTTTCTGGCATAAATCGTTCTTAAAATTGAGTCAAAAAGGCTAGGGTTCTATATAGAACCCCATTGAAGAGTATTGCTTGCTTTAGTGTAAAAGCCACAGTGATGTGGTTGCGTAAACAATGTGAATCCTTTCATGTGTGCTTTAAATTCAACATAACTTGTTTGACTTCTGGTTACCTTTTCTAGTTTTCTTTACCATTTAATGTTAGTAGCTCATTATCCCATCTCAGATCATTTGTATCCTCAACAGACAGCAGCAGTCTTCCTACTATTCCTGCCCCTGATCTATTTAGCCTACATCTCCTGCGCTGATGGTTTTTGAAACTGACAGCTCATCTTTGATGGCAGGATGGTGGGTAGTTGGCCCCAGGGCTCGGTCCCCTTCGCTTCTCCATCGGTAGTGTTGTGTGCGTGGGCTCGGCCGGTCTGCTCCGCAGCCTCTCAGGGGCCTGTGTGGAGGAGAGACATTCAGCACTAACCTGATGTGACAGCCTCCTTCTGCTGTTGGTAAATCCAGCACGGAGCTCGGTGAACTCTGCTCAGCAGTCCTGCTCATTCTTCGTCTCTGTTGTGTCAGACGCATGGTGCGCCATTTCATAACTCTCCACCCCCCTTCCCTCTCTTTGTCTCTCCTCACTACCTCTTGTTCTGTAATTATAGTCATGCTTATGATACTCAGGAAATATTGATGATGGCTCTCCAAAGAGCCTCACGTCAGGGAGATGATCTGACGCAATGCACAAAGGCAAACAAATGGCATAAACTGCAATATGACTCTCCGAACTGCGTGTATTGACAGAGTAAACACTCCATTAGGCTGTCTGCTCTGCGCCACAACGGTTCATTTGCACACAATGAGAGAATGTTTCTTTTATTAGCAGTAGCAAGTGTGACGACTGCTAAGATCATAGAGAAATACAGTGCAGAAGTCCACAATTAGTTTTTTTTTTTTTAACTATTCATTTAATTTGTTATACTCATAAAAATAAATAACAAAATAAAATAATGAAATGTAAAAATAAATTATTTTTATTCAACTTCTTTGTTGGCTATACTGATATGCTCTGAATCATTAAATAATTAAATTCAATTAAAATATAAGTAAATAAAGCAGGTTAACTAGTGGTCTTTTGCACTTTGTACCATATGTGTAATTAATCTTGTGGGTTTTTTGTTTTGTTTTTTGAGTCTCACTACTAGCCATTGAGCTTTGATTGACAAGAGGATTTGCTGATCCAGTTGCATTGCCCATATAAACAGAGACTGCTGCTAAACATTTCAACATTTCATTACAAACAGAGGAGGGCCTCCCGGCCCCCGAGGAAACGGCTGCCTGCTATGTCAATCATACTACTAAAGACATTTCGGTGCCAATCCGAAAGCCCTGTGGGCCCGTTGCTCTGTTTTTCACTATCTCACTCTTCCCCTCTGTTTTCTCATCTCGTCTCAGACTTTCTCCAGTTTATTGCTTTTGGAAAGGAAGAGAGCGTTTTTAGCTAATCATCTCAGTAAGTGAGAGAGAGAGGGAAGATAAAATTACCTGATTCTGGCCTAAATTTTTTGAATTATCAAAATAATTTTCTGTTTTCATTCATCTTCAGTTGAGTGATACACAACGAAAGCAGGTTTTCAGGTGCAAGTATGAAAACCTCCCACAAAAAAATAACCACATTTATGGCTTTCATATCATTTGCTATTCCACCAGTCCACCAGAATGACTAACTCATCTAAAAATATCTCTCAGTAATGGTTTCCCACTTGATTGGTTAACTTATTATGCACAAATAAAACTTATAAATGTTATTTTTACCTCATGTGAAGTCTGATGTCAATGTCTCCCCATTCTCCCAGGTCTAGGTTTACCTTTACATACTCTGTTTGGCATTCTGTGCTTGTACACAAATGCATGAAGAGAATTATATGAGACACGGGGCGGATAGCTTTTAGAGAACCATCTCTGTAAACACACGGGCGACTGGTGGTCTCAGCCTGGCTGGGGTAAAACCTGCTTTTTAAAGAATCGTTCCATTTCCTCTTTTTCTGTGTTTGGAGAAGGCATTATACCCGTTCCCGTCCCAAACACACAGCGTTAAAATAAGTGCTTCCCCATGTTTCCGATAGATTACATTAGAGAGGAGGGAGTCCAAATTAGGTTTCTGCTTCTGTACACAATGCTGCTTCCAAACAGGAGCCTGACCTTATATGTAGCCATTTAAACTATTCTGTGCAAATTTCAATTCAAACAAATATGTTTAAGTAAACTCTAAAAGAAAACTGAGAGCACGCTTACTACCTTTTTAAAAGGTTGGGGTTGCCAAGCTCACAAAGACTGCATTTGTTAAAAATAAAAAAGTAGTGTGTGTGTGTGTGTGTGTGTAATAATATATATTTGTGACATTATTACAATTTAAAATAACTATTTTCTATTTTATTTAAAAAAATTTAAAAAAAAATCTGTGATGCAAAGCTGAATTTTCAGCATCATTACTCCATCAGATCCTTCAAAAATCATTCTGATATATAATACTGATTTGGTGCTCAAGAAACATTTCTTAATATTATTAATGTTGGAAACAGTTAGTGAAACTACATAAAATATAACTTTATAAAATAAACATAATATGTGTCTCATAATACATAATATCGTGAGTGTGTATACACATACACACGTTGTATTTAATTATTTTCATTAATTATTATTCTTTTTTTACTCTCTCACTGAGCTCATCATTCTGGGATTGTCTTCTCTGTAAAGCAAATTATGCTGCCCTAGAATTTGGCTTAAGAGATGTTAGATTGCTGCATAAATAACTTGCCTTCCTTTTAGAACACATCGAGAACACATTTATGATGCCTCCATAGGCAGCTTGCTTGGTATTGGAGCAGAGCAATTCACTCTTAATAAGTTGAGTGTCATGTGAGTATGAAAGAAGGTCACCTTCAAACCAGATCAACAGTCCTATCCTGCTATTCAAATCGCCATCCCCGCAAGTCGTGTTAGCATCAATGCAGATGAGGCAGGCCTGGGCCTATTTTCGAAGGGTACTTGTCAGCTAGGGAAAGAGTCAGAGAGCGGCTTAATCCAGGGGACATTTCCATAAGTAAATAGCTCAAAAGTGACAGTATGTGCTATAAATGAACTCGGAGGAAGCGTGGCCTATCAGCCAACAGGACAAAGATGATGGGAGAGAAATGGGACATGTTGGGGCATGCTGGGTAGTTCGGTGTCGGGTGACAATGATGAATGTCTGCACCTAAATATAACTGATTTTTATGTTGTTCACTCATTTACATATTGTTTGTTTAGTTGCTTGTTTGTCTATCTGTCTCTCTTCATTCATTTTGAAAATCAGGCATGTATTGTCCAGCATGACAGCATCTGTCTGTCTGTCTGTCTGTCTGTATATATTAATCCATTGCTATATAAATCCATCGATCGTTCTGACCAAACTCATCACATTTGCTGTGTTCCCGTGTTGTTTTCCAGGGTCTACAAAACACTCGTCCCATCTTTCTGGCTGGCCTCTTGAGTTGTTTTACTTAAAGTATAAGCGCCATAGCAGTGTGGTAAACTCACATGGAATGCAACACTGTCTTTTACTGCTAAATAGACACTTCTCTCAAACATAGCCAAGAATTGGCTGGATGTCAGCCACAACTAGTAAAATCTCCAAACACACCAGCCATAGCCATCTTCCTCTTAAACATCAACACATGACAGTGTTTCTCACACTTACATCTTATTGAACTTCTCTTTTTGTATTCTCTCTCTCTCTCTCTCTCTCTCTCTCTCTTGGCTTCTGTTTCATTTGTTGTCTTGTTTGTCTTATTTCACCAATCAGCTCATTTCCTTGTATCAATAGTACTAAAGTTGTGGTTTTAGACTTGATGAAGCCTATAAAATTGGCAGCTTAGTTCATGTGTTTTACTGGCAGTAACAAGATGTTTACCGTGTTTGAGAATAGGGAACCTCCAATGTCACAGTTTTGTAATGTTAATGAGAACTGTGTCTCCTCTTTCCCAAACCAGAATTATATGTCTTTGATGAATTATTGTCATTATACTGCACTTACTGTTGCTTTTGCCAAACAGGATGGATTGCTTATGCTAATATGTTGTGCTGTCTTGGATTTTTATTGGTTCTTTTCTCATTTTAGTTAGCTTGAAAGTGAGCAGGGCTTTTTGGTACTGGCTGCATCATCAAAGTTACTTTTTTGGCCTATTGTTCGTGCTTAATTTAGGTACCTTATTTGCTTGTTAAACTCATGACGTGTTAAATACTGTGTAAAAGGTAGAAAACTGGGGCTGTTCATAATCTCTTAGACATTTTAAGGTTTGATGTGTAGGTGGAGTATGGAAACTTTAGTCTGTTCAACCTGATATTAATTATACCCTTGCTAATGAGTGTGACATAAAGAAAATGGGTGTATCCAAATTCCTTTCTTTATGCAACTGTTATGCCAGGCAATAATGTGTATGGTTAAATAAATGTCAGAGGGAAAAATTACAGTCGCAAGATGGCTTCTTTAGCAAACTTTAATTCAACATATAATCAGCACAACCTGGGAATTACCTCAAGGACTAAAAATGTGTCCTTGTACAAGTATATGGAACTACTGTCAATACATTTGTAGTTGCACAACTAACAATAAAATAATACAGAAAACATTATGGATGTTAACACTAAACATTAACCCTTAATGTGTTTTTTGATACCACTTGTTTTAATTTTAATTTTAATTTTAATTTCTGTGGATAGAATCAGTTTATTGTGACCATTTAACATACAAAAACAATAACATTTAAATGAGCCTAAACTGCTTTTCATTAGTAGTAGTAATTTGTATTACTATTAGTATTATTTATGGTAGGGATGCATTATTTACTACTACTACTACTACTACTACTACTACTACTACTACTACTACTACTACTACTACTAATAATAATAATAATAATAATAATAATAATAATAATAATAATAATAATAATAATAATAATAATTTCATATATACATACATATAACATCACCAAACTATCAAAAATGTCCAGAATAAAATGAATAATTTGCACATTATTTTTTATTTTAAATAAATGATGAAACGGTTACATAAATACAACATCAATATCAAATGTAGTAATAGTTCTAGATGGACCTGCACAGCACTAGCAACTGTAGCAGATTCAGACTGTACCTTCCTCTTTTTCTTTTTTCTTTTTTCTTCTTTTTACAGTATTTGTTCCCCAGGTTTAATTTATGGACTTCCATGAGTGTTTAGCCCCTTTCAACTTTTCTGTTGATTTTTGTTTAGCTGTCTGCCAAGTGATGGAGTCGAATGCTCCTATGCTTATGACAGATTGAAGGAAAGAAGGGGAATGGGGAAAGAGGTGAGTTGCCATGGAGAGGACTGTCCCATATATAGAGATGAATCCTCTTCACCAGGCCCGTTGCGTTAACACGGCCACAACCGGACCCATAAATTACCCCTCCAGGCGTTTTATGGGCCCTGGTGAAACCTTCTTGGCTCCCTCCTCTGTTCACATCTACAGCCGAAGAGATAAATCATCTCTCTTGCTCTATCCATCTCCCCAAAGATGCTTACTCTCACCACTCTTTCCACCGTTCCTTACTCTGCGATGCGGTTCAAGTCCAGAGAAGGGTAAACATTGGAAAAACACAGAGCTTAGCTGGTCAGCTGCATCCGTTGGAGGAGGTATACAGGGTTGTTATGATGCTCCTGGGAGAGCAGAGCTGGATTAAACAGGTGTGGGCAAGACTTGAAGGATGATAAAGGCCCATTGCTGAGTCCCACAGCCCCTGAAGAACAGTAGCCATTAGGGGCTCTGAGGTCGGTAAGGTTGGTTGACAAAGCAGCCTCCGAACGTGCTGTTTGTAAAGGACTTATGCAGTCTTCTGGATGTATACCATGTGTACGCCACATCTTAACACTTTTAGTAGGGTTAGTTAACCCTATAAAGAAAAATTATCACTTACGTTTTGGTAAACCTAAATGATGCCTAAACCTAAATGAAACTGGATGGTAACCAGTGGCTGTCAAGTTCCAACAAGGACCATGATATGATATACGATATATAATAGAATAGGATAGGACTGAATTGGATATTATGCGATATGTGATATGATGATATGATCACTTGTGAAAAAGAGAACATAGAAATTCTGCTGAAATTTTGCGTTCCAGGAAAGAAAGAAGGCCATTAAAGATTATAATTACATATTAATTTAAATTATGATTTCATCATTGATGATTTCAAATGATTATTTCATTGGAAGCCATTCGTCACCATTCACTTTCATTGTATGGAAAAGAGAACATCTGAAATTCTGCTAAACTTCAGCTTTTGTGATCCAAGGAGGAAGGAAAGCCATTCATTGTTAGAATTACACATTAGACTATTACTTTTCAGTTTTTGGGGTACTTGAAAGAATTTTCGGTCCTTTTGTCCAGAAAGAACCATGGAAAAAATCAGCTGTTCTCCCCCCCATTTTCCTCATCATCTTTGTCCAAAATTATCAGTCCAAATTTCGGGGAGACATTTTGGCGGGAAGTAGGTTTAAGAGGGGAAACTAATCAGCCAAACATAATTTTTCAATGTCATTTCATGGTCTAAATACTACCCCCTCACCTTCATCATTTTCATTATATCTGTGCACAAAGAATTCAGTTCACATTTCATGGTATAACCATTTTGATAAATTTTTGTTTTAGCCTATTTTGTGCTTCAATTGGAAAGTATAATCTGTGGTCTACTCCGATAATTGTTATACATGTTCCGCCGTGCTCCATGCTCCAGGACTTGCAGGGCTCAGGGGGCTTTTCTTTGGCCTATTGTTATATTCCTTAATAAGGAATTTTTTTTTTTTTGCTTGCTTCATATATTTTGTGAATTGTGTGGAAGTGAATAGCAAGGTTAGAGATTAATGAGAGATAGAAACTATTTCTCACATCTGTAAGTGCTGCTATTCCTGGGCTGTAGAAAGATTTCTGCAGAGGAGGAGAGCACCTTTAAATGAGAATTCATTTTTTTTGTACTTGATTTTAATCTCAGGAGGCTTTCTTTTTATACTTATTACAAGCAACATTAACAGTATCCCAGCTTATACTACTAAGTATTGACAATAATTTTACAATGAAAGATTCCAATTCTCCCATTTTTTTTTCTACTACACTGGTTCCAAGAGCTGACTTTATGACTGTTCAAAACCATTAAAGTACAAATTCCACCCCATTACCATAATAGCCTATACATCCCTTAAAACTATGTCCAGGTGCATTTTTCAGAGCTGAACTCATAGAAGATACTGAAAAGTCAGCGAGATGTATTGCAGTGGGTTGTCTAGTGTTTGTCTAGTGCATCATTAAGAAGGGCCAGATAACATAAAAAAAATAAAAAATAAAAAAATAATTCATAATGGAGTAGCAAATAGCTTTTAAGAGGATAAATTAGGGGCCTGTTTACTTTGTGTCTGATAAAATGCAAAGGCAATCAGCAGCTGTGCAGAGCACATGCCTCAGTCATGAGAGCTGCTGGTGTTGTTTGATGAGGGTGACCTTGTTCCTCTCTCTAGTCAGGCACATGTTATATTACACTTATCACAAAAAAAATCCCTCATTATTAAAAGCTTTGAAACTTGGCCTATTTGTTTGTTCATTTTTAAAGTTTAATTATGAGCGCAACTTTCTGTATAATTAAGGGTGTGATATATAAAAACATTTATGAATTAAATTATTTATATTTATTTATTAATTATTATTTATATATATTTTCTGTTTTAGTTTTTTTTTTTGTCTCAAAATTCGATCTATGTTTGATATAGGTCGTACTTACTATAGTATGACTTACTTAAGAAAAAATTATCCCCCTCAAAAAAAATGTTTTTGGCGGGCTTAATATACACTATATTGCCAAAAGTTTTGGGACGCCTAACTTTACATGCACATGAACTTTAAGTCTTTCCCCGCCAAACACGGAATTTTCCAGGTTTCCGTGTTTTCACTGGTATACGCCAGGGGGCACTGTTACACATCTTCTGAATGAGTACAGAATCTCCTGATCAAAACACAGGTCGAAGAAGACGCAAAAAAAACAAGCGATCGTATGTAAGCAGATGCATATGTAAAGTAACGTGATCATCAACATCACGTTGAGAATCACATTATGAAATAAATGCTTTTCTCCAAAACACGTTGGCCATAATTATTGGCACCCTTTTATTAAATACTTTTTGCAACCTCCTTTTGCCAAGATAACAGCTCTGAGTCTTCTTCTATAATGCCTGATGAGTTTGGGTAACACCTGACAAGAGATCAGAGACCATTCCTTTATATAGAATCTCTCCAGATCCTTCAGATTCCCAGATCCATGTTGGTGCTTCTTCTCTTCAGTTCACCCTACTCATTTTCTATAGGGTTCATGTCAGGGAACTGGGATGGTCATGGCAGAAGCTTCATTTTGTGCTCAGTGACACATTTGTGTGTTGATTTTGATGTTTGTTTTGGATCATTGTCCTGATGGAAGATCCAACCACGGCTCATTATAAGATTTCTAGCAGAGGCCGTCAGGTTTTGATTTTCTTATCTGTTGATATTTGCTAGAATTCATGATACCATGTGTCTGAACAAGATGTCCAGGACCTCCAGCAGAAAAATGGTTTGTTTCTGGGTGAGCAAGCAATTTTTCTTGACACTTCCCAAACAACATGTGGTGATGTAGGGGTTGTTTTTAGGCTTTCTGACCCCAAGACTCAACTAATCTCTACAATTCTCCCTCTGTGATCCTTGGAGAGTCTTTTTCCACTCAAACTTTCCTCCTCCTCATGCATTAAGACAATAGACACACGTCCTCTTCCAGGCAGATTCGTAACATCTTTAGTTGATTGGAATTTCTTAATTATTGGCCTGATGGTGGAAATGGGAATTTTCAATGCTTTAGCTAATTTCCTACAGCCACTTTCTATTTTGTGAAGCTCAACAATATTTTGCTGCGCATCAGAACTATATTCTTTGGTTTCACTCATTGTGATGAATGATTAAGGGAATTTGGCCTTTGTGTTTCCTCATATTTATACTCCTGTGGAACAAGACGTCGTAGCTGGACAATTTCATGTTCCTAGTCACCTAGTCAAATTTAAATATTAATGGGAATATACTGCAGAGATATTTTACTCATAAAAAATTCTAGCGGTGCCAGTAATTGTGGCCAACGTGTTTTGGAGAAAAACATTTATTTCATAATGTGATTTTCCCCCGACTTATCATTATTTTACTTCAATGAACCACAGCATATATAGCATATATACACTCACCTAAAGGATTATTAGGAACACCATACTAATACTGTGTTTGACCCCCTTTCGCCTTCAGAACTGCCTTAATTCTACGTGGCATTGATTCAACAAGGTGCTGAAAGCATTCTTTAGAAATGTTGGCCCATATTGATAGGATAGCATCTTGCAGTTGATGGAGATTTGTGGGATGCACATCCAGGGCACAAAGCTCCCATTCCACCACATCCCAAAGATGCTCTATTGGGTTGAGATCTGGTGACTGTGGGGGCCATTTTAGTACAGTGAACTCATTGTCATGTTCAAGAAACCAATTTGAAATGATTCGAGCTTTGTGACATGGTGCATTATCCTGCTGGAAGTAGCCATCAGAGGATGGGTACATGGTGGTCATAAAGGGATGGACATGGTCAGAAACAATGCTCAGGTAGGCTGTGGCATTTAAACAATGCCCAATTGGCACAAAGGGGCCTAAAGTGTGCCAAGAAAACATGCCCCACACCATTACACCACCAGCACCAGCCTGCACAGTGGTAACAAGGCATGATGGATCCATGTTCTCATTCTGTTTACGCCAAATTCTGACTCTACCATCTGAATGTCTCAACAGAAATCGAGACTCATCAGACCAGGCAACATTTTTCCAGTCTTCAACTGTCCAATTTTGGTGACCTTGTGCAAATTGTAGCATCTTTTTCCTATTTGTAGTGGAGATGAGTGGTACCCGGTGGGGTCTTCTGCTGTTGTAGCCTATCCGCCTCAAGGTTGTGCGTGTTGTGGCTTCACAAATGCTTTGCTGCATACCTCGGTTGTAACGAGTGGTTATTTCAGTCAAAGTTGCTCTTCTATCAGCTTGAATCAGTCGGCCCATTCTCCTCTGACCTCTAGCATCAACAAGGCATTTTCGCCCACAGGACTGCCGCATACTGGATGTTTTTCCCTTTTCACACCATTCTTTGTAAACTCTAGAAATGGTTGTGCGTGAAAATCCCAGTAACTGAGCAGATTGTGAAATACTCAGACTGGCCCGTCTGGCACCAACAACCATGCCACGCTCAAAATTGCTTAAATCACCTTTCTTTCCCATTCTGACATTCAGTTTGGAGTTCAGGAGATTGTCTTGACCAGGACCACACCCCTAAATGCATTGAAGCAACTGCCATGTGATTGGTTGATTAGATAATTGCATTAATGAGAAATTGAACAGGTGTTCCTAATAATCCTTTAGGTGAGTGTATATATATATATGAATATATTAGGGCTGTCAATCGGTTACATTTTTTTTATCGCACTCGTGTTGTGTGATTAATCGCGATTAAACGCACACTTATCGTGAAATTAAGCATGCGCCATTTATCTCATTAAACACATTCATTTTGTCATCATTTGCTATATCCAGCAAAGTAAACAATCAGAAAACTGTATTTTCTGCAAGCTTCAAGGATTATTGGAGACTCCAAAAGGACACCAAATAACCAAATATAAGGAGTCCATATAATTCTATTATATAATAAATTTATACACACCTAAGCACCCATGAGAAAAACTTTACAGAATTCACAGTGTATAGTATGTGTACAGAGCAACAGGGAGATTATTTTCATTTTAGACGAGTCAAGCTGCGATACCGATCAGGACCACACGGAGACACCAAAAAAACTCCTAAATCAACCGCTTTGACTTGACTGCATAAAACTATGATTACTAAACACAACAACATACACATGACAAATCAAACATTATCCTTCCTGAGTGTGTGTGGAAACAATGCAAATGTACTGAAATGTGTCTGTACATGAATGCAGCGTGTGATCAGTGATTGAGAGCGCGTACATACACTGTTTGTTATTTGTACATCAATATAACAGACTCGCTCTTTTTTTTATTTTATTTTTTTTATTTTTTATTAAACATTTACTTACAAAATACAAAAGTGAAGAGCCATAAGCCAGAAAAGAGAGCCAGAGGTTCAGGGGTGGACAAACATTACATCACATTTAAATTCAGTTTAAAAGAATTTGAAACATTTGAAAGAATGAAAAATAAATAAATAAATACAAACAAACAAAAATAAAACTAATAAATAAATGAGGAAGTATCAATTCAAAACAATCATCCCCACAAAACATTAAAATAATAATAATAATGAAAAAAAAAATTATACGAATACGCCAAAAAATTAGCATACATTCAAAGTTTTAGTAGCCTTTTTGTTACAGGAGGTAGATATGAATTTAATATAGATTTTAACATCTTCCCCCCCCAACAATTAGTTTTACATTTGTGGATAAAATATTTTGCAAGCAAAATAATTAAAAAAATTCATAGTGCTTCTCAAAAATGAAAAACCCAAACAAAACATCCTTGAAATAAAGCTCACAGTCTTTATAGTTTACAATGAACTGGCGAATGTCTTGCCAAAGTTTTCTTGTATGATCACAATGCCAAAAAATATGTAAGTCTCATGTTGTGAATCACAAAAAGTATAATTTGCATCTATACTTAATTTAAACTTTGACACCATGAACGTTTTGACAGGGTACTATCGATGAATACACTTAAAGAAATCTCTTTGACCTTATTTACCAACAGGTACTTGTTAGGAAGAGTCCAAACCTTCTTCCATGAAATATTTTCCACTAATGTGTTCCATTTTGTAACAACATTAGGAGTGGAAACACAATTATTGAGCAAAAGAAAACAAATATCTCTATTATTTTTTAATGTAGATTTCAAACACATCCTGCCTACATGCATGTCAGCCGGGTGTGAGAGAGGCATTTTAGTACTTGTCAAAAAAATATTATGGCCCTTAAATAGCATAATGACACCATTAGGGATAGCACCAAATACAGTGGCAAACTGTTTTTGAGTAACAGGAATATTATAGTGAGAGAGAAATTCTTGATAAGTAAATAAGTAACTATCCTGATTAAATAATTGGCTAACCCGATTGATCCTATTCTTAAACCAGGTTTCTAAAAATAAAGACTTATGTTTATTACAAATATTATTATTATTCTAAATGAAGTAATTGGTTGGAAATAAAAATTGTGTTTGAAAATCATAGACCACGCTAATAGTGCTTGTTTGTGGAAATGAGAGAGCGCAACAGGGATCTTCTCAATGCTGAAGTTACACATCAACAGAAAATTCAAACCTCCCAACTGAGAAAAAACATACTCCGGTATAATATTCCAAATACTGAATGGATTTCTCAAGTAATTCTTCATCCAGTTGATTTTAAAATAACATTTTAATAAAAGTATTATTTAACATTGCAAAATCAACAAAATTAAGATCACCGTTACTGAAGCTGTTGGACAAAACAGATTTTTTGATATAATGAGTCTTATTTTTCCATACAAAATTACATAGTAGTTGATCAATCTTTTTACACATTACTCTATCAAGGTCTAATGAGATGGCTGCATATGTCAGACGTGAGATGCCTTCTGCCTTGGAGAGAAGAACTCTTCCTTTTAAAGATAAATCTCTCTGAAGCCACTGATTAAATATTTTTTTAGCTTTCTCTATGATAGGCCAAAAGTTTAAATCATACCTAAGTTTTGATTTTTTTTAGATTACTATTCCAAGATTATGTCCTCTAAAATGTCTCTAAATGTCTAAAACGTTTTGCAAAGATTGTAGCGATTTAAAAGACTAATCGGACCAATTATTTATTAATAATAAATATTTTTTAGGCTTGTGGATAAGAGTTATTAAACTTTGTGTTAAGGTAGAGGGAAGCGATCCCACACTAATGCTTTCATAAATTACTTTTAATAAAAAAGAGGCCAAATCTTTTGCAAATCTTTGATACAATTCTGAAGTGAGGCCATCTACACCTGGCGATTTATTAACCTTTACATTTTTGATAGATTTGAGAACCTCAACTAATGTGATGGGGTGATCACAAAAATCTTTCTCAGAGCACTAATACAATTAATGTTACCTACCGAGGCCATGAAGGATACAGTGCTGTCATAACAAAATCAGCTGCTATAAAGATTCTTATAGAAATCTGAAAAATATTTGGCAATTTACCAATTTTGAGCTGATGAATGTTGTTTTTAGTCAAAGACTTTTCCAATCTAAAAAAAGTAAGCTGAATTTTCTTCTCCTGCTTCAAACAAGTGTCTTCTGGACCTTACAAAAGCACCTTCAGCTTTTAATTTATAAACTTCATCCAATTTGTGTTGATACTCACAGAGAGTATTATTTTCTTCCACAGATCTTCTTGGGCTTTTTTAAGTTTAGCAGTATTACTACAATAATTTCAGAAAAATTTGCCCAAATCAAATTAAAGCAACTCCCAATGTTTACCATAAACTCATTCTGCTTTGGCTTTAGTCCAAAAGGAATGAATACATTTCTTTACCTCTAAAATAACTGTCTCATGTTTCAGTACAGATCTATTAAGTTTCCAATAGGAGTTATACAATTTAGCAGAAGTCATTTGGAAGTACATCAGTGTTGATTTGTATTGCTTTATGATCAGTTAAAGGCGTAGATAAAATATCAGTACTAAAATTGTCTTAAAGCACGTGGGAAACTAACCATACACCTATTCTCGATTGCTTAGACCTTGAATTATTACACCAGGTAAAAGTTGTGTTATGAGGATGCTTAACTCTCCAAGCGTCAATCAGATCAAATCTTTGCATAAACATTTTAAGCTTTGCATTTGTATTAGAACAAGATCCTGGAGGCAATTTATCAATCACATTATCTAATGTGATATTAAAGTCACCACCCAAGAGTATATGTGCATTAGGGAATTTGGCTAACCAATGAACAATTCTCTCTTATATCCTATCTAAAAGAACATAATTTTCTGCCTTTGAATTGTACCCATAGATGTTTATGACAATGAAATTAAAGTTATGAATGTTGTGAAAATGACACACATAATGTCCATTAGTAGCAAAGTCTGTATAAGGAAGTTTTCCAGCGAATAAGTTCTTGAGTGTACAGACACCCGAAGAGCGTTGAGAAGCATGAGAACAAAAAATGTAATTTCCCCACTGGGATTTCCAAAAAGGCACGTCCTCAGAGATGCTGAGAGTCTCTTGAAGAAAACAAAAATCTGTTTTACGTTGTTCGGCTAATAAAAAAAATGGCTTTCCGTTTTAAATTGTTCCTAAGTCCCCTGGCATTGAGTGAAATTAAAGATAAAGACATCAAAATAAGAGATTAGAATAAAATAACAAAAGTAGAAGTCACTTGAACAATTTTTTTCAGAACAGAAGCTCAGACACAACTGCTTAACATGATGAGAACAAAAAGCGCCACATCAACTGTGGTTTCGTAGGTATAACTGGACAAAATATGACCATTAGCTATCGACTCTTGACATAATAAAAAATATGGTCCTGGTCAAAGATGACCTTTTGCAATAAAGGTTATTAAAAAAGGTTATTCCATTATTAAATTGAACTTGAGGTAAAGGAAAAAACAAGTGGCAATAAAAAGGAAAAGCTTGTTTTTTTGTATTTTTTTTGTATATATATATATATATATATATATATATATATATATATTATACACTCACCTAAAGGATTATTAGGAACACCATACTAATACTGTGTTTGACCCCCTTTCGCCTTCAGAACTGCCTTAATTCTACGTGGCATTGATTCAACAAGGTGCTGAAAATGTTGGCCCATATTGATAGGATAGCATCTTGCAGTTGATGGAGATTTGTGGGATGTACATCCAGGGCACAAAGCTCCCGTTCCACCACATCCCAAAGATGCTCTATTGGGTTGAGATCTGGTGACACTGGGGGCCATTTTAGTACAGTGAACTCATTGTCATGTTCAAGAAACCAATTTGAAATGATTCGAGCTTTGTGACATGGTGCATTATCCTGCTGGAAGTAGCCATCAGAGGATGGGTACATGGTGGTCATAAAGGGATGGACATGGTCAGAAACAATGCTCAGGTAGGGCGTGGCATTTAAACGATGCCCAATTGGCACTAAGGGGCCTAAAGTGTGCCAAGAAAACATCCCCCACACCATTACACCACCACCACCAGCCTGCACAGTGGTAACAAGGCATGATGGATCCATGTTCTCATTCTGTTTACGCCAAATTCTGACTCTACCATCTGAATGTCTCAACAGAAATCGAGACTCATCAGACCAGGCAACATTTTTCCAGTCTTCAACTGTCCAATTTTGGTGAGCTTGTGCAAATTGTAGCCTCTTTTTCCTATTTGTAGTGGAGATGAGTGGTACCCGGTGGGGTCTTCTGCTGTTGTAGCCCATCCGCCTCAAGGTTGTGCGTGTTGTGGCTTCACAAATGCTTTGCTGCATACCTCGGTTGTAACGAGTGGTTATTTCAGTCAAAGTTGCTCTTCTATCAGCTTGAATCAGTCAGCCCATTCTCCTCTGACCTCTAGCATCAACAAGGCATTTTCACCCACAGGACTGCCGCATACTGGATGTTTTTCCCTTTTCACACCATTCTTTGTAAACTCTAGAAATGGTTGTGCGTGAAAATCCCAGTAACTGAGCAGATTGTGAAATACTCAGACCGGCCCGTCTGGCACCAACAACCATGCCACGCTCAAAATTGCTTAAATCACCTTTCTTTCCCATTCTGACATTCAGTTTGGAGTTCAGGAGATTGTCTTGACCAGGACCACACCCCTAAATGCATTGAAGCAACTGCCATGTGATTGGTTGATTAGATAATTGCATTAATGAGAAATTGAACAGGTGTTCCTAATAATCCTTTAGGTGAGTGTGTATATATATATATATATATATATATATATATATATATATATATATATATATATATAAATATAAATATATATATATATAAACATATATATATATATATAAACATATATAAACAAGCATGTAAACCGAACACCTTATCTCAAAGTTGAGAGAATTCAGCCTGGCAGAAAGATCTCTTTTTTTTCTCCACGTAGGCCCGACCAGCTACAAAGTAGGCAACCTTTCCTGCTTTCCGTCCCTCGTCGACTAATGGCCACAACTTCATTCTACTTTCTGTCGGCCTTGCAAAGATCCTCTCTGATACGCTGACCGTTTTCCCGTAGATAAGTGGCGCTTTTGGCTGCCGCCCATACTACTTCAAATTTCAACGTCTGGAATACCGCTCCGGAATAATTCAGTGATGCGTGACTCCAATGTGCCGATTCGATTGCTCTCTTTCAACAGCCATGACTCGACTTGGGAAACTTTGGTCTTCACCTCATTCACATCATCACATACAGAGTTCAGCTTTTCTCTCAATCGGCAATGTGAGAAGTGTTGACTGCAACCATTGACTCCAGCTTATCAGACCGTGTGTTGATGAGCTCAGAAAGTTTAGTAATAATTTCGTAAGCAGACTTACCTCTGCCTTTCTTTGAGGGAGGCTTCACGGGAGTATCAGGGAGCGAGGTGAAATCTACTTCTGACATCACCGAAAATTCCATTTTCTCACCAGGACCATAGTAATCTTGACAGCTGTTGAGAAGGACGTTGTAGGCAGAAGCAGAGCTGGCTGAGGACGCCTCCGTGTCAACAGCCATTTCTTTCTTCTTCGTCGCAGAATTCTTCCTTTTTTTTTATCACTTGACATTTTTCTCAAGCGTGAACAAACCGTAACGGCCGAGTAGCACTTAACATCCAAATAAGGCGCAGACTGAAATCAAAAAATCTGTTTTATTGCTTAAAATCAACTTTGTTGATGGCCACTGTGTCTCAACACTCATGGCGCAATCTTGCGCGCTCTCCCAACAGACTCTCTCTTACGCACTTACTGTATGACTCCTGTACGTCACCAGAAACGCTCTTCAGAAACAATCGCGGAATACGACAGAGCTCGTGTTTTAAAGCAAAGCACACACTAGAATGAATAATTCACGAAAAGCACAATGTGAGTCTCTATTCTCTCTGATATGTCTGGTGTAATCAGCCTGGCCTTCTTTACATTTAGCGCTGTTTTGGATGAAACAGATGTTTGAATTAATTTGATTACTGGATCACTGAAAACTTTCCCAGAGTTTAACGGCTTAAAGTGGCCTGATCACAAACAGAGAAGCAGAATCGGGTTAAAGAGTTAGAATGGAAATGTCCTCCTTACATTCATAAAAACAAGTAAATATATTCATAGAAATAGGGCTTATATACTAAGAAATGAAAAGACTTTTATTTTAAATGTATAGCGCTGCTTTTTAATGAGGCAGCAACATAGATAGGGCAAAACAAGAAAGGCTATTAATAATCTTTCATCGCGCAAAAGTATTATAATACAAAAGGCTCCAATACAGAGCAGCACAAAGCACTTATGCGCATCCCATGTGCAGAATGATGCGCTTGAAGCAACATGGAGTCACAGCGTGCAGTGCTCCGTCCGCATTGAAAAGTTAAAAACACAAAGGGTAGAGATATCGATGCGTAGTGTATCTATGTTGTTGAGCCGTTTCTTTTAACAGTTTAACATTTCAGGTACCGTGTGTGAAGAACAATACAATCTCTAGTCCAGTGTTGTGATCTAACAGACGCCTGGTAGAAAGTAACACGATTTACAGCAATAAACTCCAGCAAGATAAACCATAGAGCGTTATCTACAGATCAAGCATAATAACAGGAACATTGAATCATCTTGGAGAGAGATTCATCGTGTTGACTGTCGTAGCCCAACGCGACACAGTTTGAAAGCTGAATGGAGAATGACTGACATCTGCAGCGGAGGGAAGAGTTTACGTGAACTTGTATTTAATGACTTAAATATTCATCTGTACCTCACATTAAACTATGGAATGCTTCAGAACACTTATAATATAGTGCACAAAGCGTTGGTGATGCTTTATAATGTTTTTGTGGGCTTAACAATAACACCGAATATTATATGCACAGTATTGGATCTATCAGTCCTGTCTGACCGATAACCGATCAGGCAAATAATGGCGGTATCGGAGCCGATACAGATACTGAGTATCGGATCGGTGCATCCCTAATAATTTGCCTCATAGTATCAAGCTAAACCAAAACATTGACATGGCTACATCATTTCATATGGTTATTATAGGTCTAAATATAGTTATTTTTTCAACACAGCCAAATAATTTTGTCCGACTGTGGTTACGATTTAGTAAATGAAGCTGAAAATCTGTATGAAACCATCCTATAGTCTCAATGCAGTCATTGAAGTCAAAGTGAGATTTGTCAATATTTATAATGCGTGTTTGTCATGTTACTTTTGTATTTGATGTATTAAGTGACAAGGAAAACACAATTTGTGATCAAATGAAAGAAATAAGCAGTTTTGTACTCTAGACTGGATGATCTCTTTTTGTGTAATGAGACTTTGGCATAATATTACCATTGTTCTGTGTGTGTCTATCAGTTTTTATTAAGACAGTTTGATAACTATAATTCCGCAGCTTTAGATCTGATGGATACTGACAGTTCAAGGCCTGTGTCAGAGTCTGATTATTGGATGTCGAAGATGAAACCAGATACAGTGTCTTTGTGATGGAGGCCACATTTTCAGAGTTGATAGCACTGTAATCCCATAATGGAATCATTATCAGGTTGAGGCTCTCTGGAGAAAGTCTTTTAAAAGGTTTCGAAAGGTGAAATGAGGGACCAGCTGTGTTCCACCTTGAGATTCCACACCCCTGCGATGCCACGTAATGTAACGCATCACAAATCAGGTACGCTTCAGCCAACAAAACCGAAGGAAACATTTGCCTAAATATGGTTACTTTCACAAAATAGTGTTTTTTAGCCTGTAGACTTTTTTCTTTACAGATTTGCATGCAGAACCCGCCCGACAGTTTTAAGCAAACTTGTGCTCACAGCCGTCACGCTCTGCCTATGCTTATAACCATGGATGGTTGAGTGCCGGGGAAAAGGAAAGGAACAGTTGTTAGTTTATAATAGGTGGTGTGCATCAGCTGAGGAATGCGTATTAAAATCGGGTTTGACATTCACTTTACTGCATGTCCAGACTGGTAGCGGGAAGCATTAGTCTCTAGTAATGCCTTGGCAGCGCCATGCCCACGGCTTGCCTCTGAAATGTGTGGCATTAGTTTCCCATCAGTCTGTGTGCAGCACTGGTTATCATAATTGTCACATCCCTATACGGAATGCATGTGTATGTTTGCAAAATTGTCCATTGCCGTCGCTGAAATACACAAAGGTAGGGAGTGATTTGCTGTCCAGAAGCTTTTAAAAGTAGAAACTTGAACTCCGTGAGGCCACTCTTTACGATATCAGCATTCACATTACAGGCTCATTAACAAGAAAAATGGTACTCAATAAAACTAGTCACACTGCAAAATAAACTTCAATTAAACAACCTTATTTTCCCCATTAGAGAGGTTTGCTGCCTTTAGGGGCTAGAGAAGATAACTCTGCTGCTCTCTCTCCATCTGCTGTGGCGAATGAGGCCCCTGTCTCAGACAAACACATTAGCTGGCATCTGTTTGGGGCATCAGCCTTTTCGGTTGAGTGGAAGCCGGAACAGGTAGAGAAACATAGAAAGGGGTTGTAGGGTTCCAATGGTCAGGGGCAGAACATCACTGTATTATTCCAAAGCCTTGTTGGTTTAGTCGGCAATAGGTGCATGAATCTACAGTAGCCTGGAAGTATCTGGAATGTTAAAATTTACAGACCTGAAAAAGTCATAGATATCTTAGAAATCTAAAATCCTGTAATGGAAAGCCTTCTTGTAACTAAAACAGTTGAGCATAGCACTAGCAATACCAAGGTCTTGGGTTTGATTCCCAGGGAATGCAGTTAATCAAATGTATGCTGTTGTAAGTTGCCTTGGATAAAAGTGTCTGCCAAATTCATGCATGTAATTTACATTTCAAATGAAAAGTCTTTGGTCAAAAGGTGTAGGTGCTGGGGTGAAACTAAAGGTGCTTTTGAATTGAATAGTCAAGGTTTATGTAATATTTGCATGTAGCAAAAATTCAGTGTAAAATATTCAGGGTTAAAATATGCACAACAATGATCACGTTAAATGATTTTGGAGCATAGCGCATGATAATTTAATATTCTGTACATCTTGTTTTTAACATAATTCCCTCATTTTTCAGCCAACTTCAACAGCTCACAGTTGTGGCACTCAGGTGAGAATAACAGCAGTTTGAGCTGATGGCACTAGCTGTGACTCAGAGCCCGTCATGTGAGAAATGGCCCTGCACGGGTTTGTGTGTACATACTCAGAGGTTGAATTGAAGGATTAATGTTGCCACACACCGGATACACGGGTCTGCTCTCAGCTGTCACTTAACCTCTCCGCCTCAAGTGTGAGACATGGACCCATAGTTTCAGCATCAATGCAAGTCTCGTGTATTGATTTTGAACAGATGGTATTGTATTCTCTCTCTCTCTCTCTCTCTCTCTCTCTCTCAAATTCAAACAAGCTTTATTGGCATGACTTGTACAGTATTGCCAAAGCATTGGCCATTACATAAGCAATGAAAAGAAAAAAGAAAAATCAATTCAATAAATCAGTAAACAAATGCATGAATACGTTTTTATAATCAAGATTTTTTTATAATCTTTCTCTCTTTATCTCTCATCATATTTAAAATCTCTCCCTACAACATTCTCCGTCGAGAGACTAAACACAAACACCCAGCATTCCTTTTGATAGAGAGGTTTTATTAGCCTGCTGATTAAGCACTAATCCAGTGTGTTTAACTATTATTAGTGGTATTTGCTAAGGCAAACATTACTATTACTACACAATTTGAACAAATCCTTAAATTCAACTTTGTTGTGTACTGTAAATCGATCTGCACTGTATGCTCTACAGACATACAGATACTTTAATTTGCATACTGATTAGACTTTCACCTGGCAGATGATGAAACTATACCTTAGATTTCAATTAAAAATGTATTTGAATTTAGAAAATAAGGTTGCATGTATTCCTTCAGTGATTGTGTTTGCTTTTGGTCGAGAAAAGTACAATAAGTTTCACAACCAACAATGTGCAATTAGCAACAGCCTGTATAGCCACATACAGTTCTGCTTATATGGTTACATACAATGAATAATATTATCAAAATAAGAGGGATCATAAAATTTAATGTTATCTTTTATTTAGGTCTGTCCTGAATAAGCTGTTTATTGACATATACAGTAGTCCACAGTACTGTAGCAGAACTATTTGGCAACCACCTTCAATGCTTTATCAACCACATAGCAACACTCAGAATACCTTGGTAAACACTCTCAACACCCTGGCAACCACACTGGAACAAGTTTAAATACTCATGACACCTTAGCAACGACCGGTCAGCCAGTCTCTTAATTCAAACATTAGTTCATATTTGATATCATAAAGTGGAAGTGTCTTTTTTTGAAACTTCTTAATATGAAACTTTGGAATGAGACAGTTGTTGTGTATGCACAGCGTTCTGGGTGACCCTCTGCCCACTGGAGGATCTATTTGCGTAAGCGATTAATTGGGGAGAATCTGGATGAGGAGGAGGTTGGGGTGGAAGGGGGGCAGGAGCGTAATTACAGGCCTGCGAAAGTGTCAGAAGCTGCATTAGGCCACATCAAGCTCCTGTCTCCCCTATGAAAAATTAAATATGAATATATGCAAATAAGCCCCGCTCTGAGCTCTTAGGAAGGCTTCCTAGGGCATGCCGTTAACAGACTTGTTATGATTCAAAGCAGGGCCATTGTTATGTATATTCATATCACCACGCTTTAAGACTCATGGAGACAATGAGGCAGAAAGACCTCTTTGCACTTTGACTTGAGTGTGATTATGATTAATATTTGACTATGCTTCCTCAACAGAAGTGATCTAATTAATTCTGTTGCCGCGATTGACGCAGAGCGAGAGGCGAGCAAGTTTTAAGGTGAAGCTTTTTGAAGACGCCCCAAAGTTTACCCAGAGAAGTGTCACAACTCTGAGAGACAAATTACCCGTGTTCAGTCTCTTCTTTAATTGCTGCACTGTTTCTATTTGCACGGTGACCCTTGCATGCTGAATGCTGAATGCTGTCTGCGAAGCTGATGAAACACTCCCCCCCCCCCCCCCCCCCCCCCCCTCCCACTACCAACCCTTTTAAAGATGAAGCATTAAGGACAGATGGGTGGCATTGTGCGAGTGGAGTTCTTGAGCTTCACACATTCTGGGTGTTGATGTTGTCAGGTTGCAGTGACACACTTTTGTGAAATGTTGGCCCATCCTCCCATATTCTCTTTCTCTCTTTTACATACACAGTTGGTTGCTTGCTTATGGCCGCTCAACAGATACCAGGCCTCCTTGCCTTTTTCAGGCCTGTAACAACATTCAAATGGCTAAGAACTTAAATATGTTAAAAATATTGTCAAAAAGACCAACTAGCCAAGATATAGAATGTATATTTGTATTTTATTATTATTAAATATACACAATTATACTTATACTTGCTTATGTATTTTTAAATCCTCGACAATGGTAAATAACCACTTAAGGGGCCTTACAATACTTGGGGTTTCACTTTCTTCATATGTTCTCTCTTATGGCCTCTCTCTGAATGCAGCACACACAGTACATCGTTTCGGTTGTTACAATCTTTACGATTGCTTTGGTGATTTAACCTTGTAGTATAAAAGTGTTCGGAAAAAAGAAAATTCTTAGGTATCATTAACTTCCGAGGTCACCAATGGCAGATGACATATTCAATATTCCTTCCGTTTCTTTCCTGGCTTTTTCCACTCTCAAGCAAACTGAATCAATAAACCCCTCTTTTTTAAGGTCTAAGCTCACTTGATTCCAGTTGGTTCATATCAGTGTTTTTGGGTGAAGAAAAACTACTACAAGTTATTACTGCCTGTGGCATTGTGAGCAGTGAATGTGGTATATGAACATCTCCGGTCAATTGTCTTCTGTACTGCTTCTCTCCGTGCGTCCTTGACATGAACCTTTGATTGTCTCACGCCTGCACACTTGATTCTATTAGTACCGAATTATCTCTCCGTAGCAGATGACTTGTTAATGAACAGCAAAGATTCTACGCGTCCTCTGTGAATTGCGCTCAATACCGGATCTGAGCCGTTTGCCCTTCTGAATGGCCTTTCTAACTACTGTGAGGCTGTTTTTGTTGCACAGACTCTTTCGGTGTCTCGTTGCTTTTGTGGTACTATTGTGAAACATTCTGAGTGAGTCACTCAAAGCTGTAAGACTGTGGATGTTTGCAGATATGAATTGGGAAAATGATACGAGATGTTCTCCCTCAGCGATTCTACTTTTGCTTTGGGCCTTGGCCCCTCGAGTTTGTCTGTCTTTCACTTCAGATATGTCTCTCTCTCTGTCTCTCTCAGTTTGAGGGCATATGTCTTGCCTTACCTCCAGCACCTTTCTTCTCCAAGACACTGAGTTTTGCTGGATCTCCAGCGTTCCTCATCTCTCCTCCTTTACCACCGCACTCCTGCTTCACACTAATAGATTTAGCTGCCAGGCATCAAATCACCCAGTTCTGTCCCTCATCGCTCAATTATTTAGATGCCGCTTCTTATGCAAATGATGTGCTATATAGGATATCCTTATTCCTCTTCTCCCTCTCTCTCTCTCCAGGCTGTTATATATGCTTACACACCAGACAAACTCCAGCCTGGTTGGATTTGACACATGCCGTGTTGGGGGGATGAAGCACACTGCCTCTTCACGATCCCTCATCTCCCTGTATGTGCGGCTCCATCAAACCCAGACTATTAGAGTCTGATCCAGCCAGCTCTCCGTTTACAAGCTCTAAAACTCTCCAGTGGTTTCCTAGCAACAGCTGAAAGCCGTGTTCCCATTTTCACTGTATCCCTCTGTTGCCTAGCTACGCAAGCTTAGACACAACCGTACGTTTGATTGCCGTTCAGACTCGTGATGGTTGATTTCAGGCGCTAGAGTGATAGACTATACTCATGAAGATGTTTGTTTCAGGTAGATGATGATGGCACATCTACATCCGTGTTCAATTGTCAACCGGTTTTTAGTTACAGACATACACTCACCTAAAGGATTATTAGGAACACCATACTAATACTGTGTTTGACCCCCTTTCGCCTTCAGAACTGCCTTAATTCTACGTGGCATTGATTCAACAAGGTGCTGAAAGCATTCTTTAGAAATGTTGGCCCATACTGATAGGATAGCATCTTGCAGTTGATGGAGATTTGTGGGATGCACATCCAGGGCACGAAGCTCCCGTTCCACCACATCCCAAAGATGCTCTATTGGGTTGAGATCTGGTGACTGTGGGGGCCATTTTAGTACAGTGAACTCATTGTCATGTTCAAGAAACCAATTTGAAATGATTGGAGCTTTGTGACATGGTGCATTATCCTGCTGGAAGTAGCCATCAGAGGATGGGTACATGGTGGTCATAAAGGGATGGACATGGTCAGAAACAATGCTCAGGTAGGCCGTGGCATTTAAACGATGCCCAATTGCCACTAAGGTGCCTAAAGTGTGCCAAGAAAACCCCACACCATTACACCACCACCACCAGCCTGCACAGTGGTAACAAGGCATGATGGATCCATGTTCTCATTCTGTTTACGCCAAATTCTGACTCTACCATTTGAATGTCTCAACAGAAATCGAGACTCATCAGACCAGGCAACATTTTTCCAGTCTTCAACTGTCCAATTTTGGTGAGCTCATGCAAATTGTAGCCTCTTTTTCCTATTTGTAGTGGAGATGAGTGGTACCCGTTGGGGTCTTCTGCTGTTGTAGCCCATCCGCCTCAAGGTTGTGCGTGTTGTGGCTTCACAAATGCTTTGCTGCATACTTCGGTTGTAACGAGTGGTTATTTCAGTCAAAGTTGCTCTTCTATCAGCTTGAATCAGTCGGCCCATTCTCCTCTGACCTCTAGCATCAACAAGGCATTTTCGCCCACAGGACTGTCGCATACTGGATGTTTTTCCCTTTTCACACCATTCTTTGTAAACTCTAGAAATGGTTGTGCGTGAAAATCCCAGTAACTGAGCAGATTGTGAATCCTTAAGGTGAGTGTACATGTCCCTCTATTTTCTGTTTACTCAAAAGTTCAGAGTACAGATGTTAAATGTCTGGTCAAAGCTGATAATTAGATTAATGGGTGACGCTTTATTTTACAGTGTCCTTGTTACATGTAGTTACTGTAGTTAAAACTATATATTATGCATATTTACATGCAACTCACCCTAATCCTATTCCTAGTAAGTACATGTAGTTAATTATTTTTTTCTCAGTGCTTGAATGTATAATTACACTGTAACAAGGACACCTTAAAATAAAGTGTAACCGTTTAATATTATGACCTATAAGTGATAAATGGCTGACTTGAAAATTCTATCTTTTCTCAGTAATTTAAGGCAAGACACCCTGGGTGAATTAAATTAACTAACAGGTACAATCATACATCCCCAGTTGGTTGATTACATTAAGAAACATTATTTACATTACAAGTGTTCGGAAATGTTATGTTTAAATATGTAAATTAAGCATTATCTAAATAAATATGCTCTAATTGACAGACATTTCCAAAACAGAAATCTAAACACTGGATAAAGCTAGGTTCAAAATTATTGTTTTGTTTTGTTGACATATTAGAGTTAAAATGGCCTTTAGAGATATGTAATGTGATTTAAATATACAGATGTAATGAAGTTAACATTTAAAGGTATATTTGTTTTACAACACTTTATGAAAAGCCAAATAGCCCAAAATCTCAAACTTGTGACTTGTCAAAAGTTTCTTCCCTTAAAAAAATGAAAACATTTAAAATCAGTCATCTTAAATTCTATAATATTAATATTCACTTTTCATTTAATATTATTATAGCAATATTATAATATAATAATTACATTATAATAATGTACAATCTAGTTTATTGTTATTAAAAATAGTTATTTAAATTTACAAATGCATGTGTATATAATATGTAATATCAGCCAAATAAGTACAGGTATATTGTGCATCCCTGATTCAGAGAACAACCAAAGTACATCTGCACCAACAGTGGTCAAATGTCAAACATGCACGGCTTACATCATATTAACAGGCCAGCCAACGACTTGAGGTCTTTTCTGGTCGATCATGAGCAGTGTGCTCATGAAACTCCCATATAAACGTTGTATTTGACACCATGGGGTTAAGGCTTTGGCCAAGGGCAGGAGGAACGAGGCTGGAAAGATGAGCTCTAATTAACACTCATTCAAACAGCCCGTCCTCACTATGATAACAGGAAGCCAGGCTGCTAACTCTGTTCCTCCACCCTCACCACCTGTCAGCGACCTCATTTCCTGCGCTGCCGGTTGGAAACTGTCTCCCGCCTGCCGTGACCACCAGCAGAACCCTGGATTAATAGAGACATGATCTGTATTGCTTTTAGTCTGCTTAGAGGGTAAGGGGCTTGTATTGTGGAGTGCTGTTTTAGTAATTGGTGGACGTTAACCCATCTGAGGCTAGAATAGATGGAGAGGATCTGTAATTGAATGGTAGTGCTTCAACTAAACTCAAATCATATTTTTTTTTTTTGCTCAACGTGAAGCCAGGGATGCCTTTTGCTTCATTGCAGGTGAAGAGCCCATTTTCTCATCTACCCACACTGAAACATCTGAGCTTAAAGACAAGTTTGTAGGTTGACATGACCAGAGAAGCTTTTTTAGTAGCTCGATGGTAACCATAAGAACATTGTGCCGTAAATTACCACAGCTATAGTTAAAGAGGACATAGAGATGATCTGACATATGATGTTGCCACGTAACAGACTAGTTTTAGTACTAAGGGGGACCAAATATGGCCCCATTTATATCTGTTATTTGAATGGGTTTTCAGTGATCAAATAGCACTTGACCACTATAAAGGCCAGTGTAACTGCTCCCAAGATGCATTGTGATTATGGAAACCCCATTAGAGGTGCTCAGGGACCGCATTCATCAATTTTGAAGACATTGTCCATGTGTATGTACAATCAGATCTCTGTTCTGATAATATTAGAGATTGGAGAATATTACAACATTTATGCATTCAGTAGATGCTTTTATCCAAAGCAATTCACAAGCGGAGCAAAAGCGATTTGTCAAGTAGCCAATGATATTCATAATGCCAAGTTTATTTGAGAACTACATTAGGATGCAAGCTAGAGAAGAGGAGAAATGCAAAGAAAAGTTGTGTGTGCGTAAGTGCGTTGGCTTAAGGGTGTTCTCATAATAACATAACAGGTGTCTAACACTGTTTTTTTTCCCCCGCATTGCTTTGGCAAAGTATCTGTCAAATGAACTAAAATCAAAAGCACATTCAACATTTTTGTGGACAGATGATTACCTTGGCTGCGCCCGAAAACTTAGGCAGCTGACTTGTTGCCTCGCTGCCCAATTAGGCAATGACTTTGCAGCAGCGTTTGCACATGCGACTTCTGAGGCTGCAAAATAGAGAGAGCTTTGGTGATATTGTGAAGTGAATATTGAAATAATACAATAGTAATTTTTTGCTAGAAATGACATCAGAAATTGAAAACGTTGGTCAAAATTGACATTTACACACAAATTGACATCAAACCGCAACATTCAGATGCCATCTTTAATTTTTTCCTCAACTGTCACAGAATAGAACACATAGGATTGTGGGATATCAAAGACAGCGAAGGATACATCTATGCTGCCTTCAAAAATCGATCGGATGAAGGTATCTCAGGAGACAGGAAGTGAAGCTAACACTGGATTCGGAGATGCCTTCCTACCTTGGAATGCGTCCTCAGAAGGCAGTTTTCGGACATAGCCAGTATTGCAATAGATTTGTAATGAGACTCATTTGTAAACCCGTTTTCACAGAAACTGCTGTTTATAATAGCAATAATAAAAGCTAAACCGCAGTTTCCCGCCAAAATAAAAGCTCAAGGGTTTATTAAAATATTGTAATTTCCCTTCTTAAGTGTAAAGTAATATACTTATTATTATTGTTTTTATTTACATTTATTTTACAGTGCATGTGTTTTACAATATATATTACTGTCTTATGGATATGAGATGATGAAAGATTTTTTTTTTCTTTTCTACTCAACATTTTGTAGTTTCAGGTTGTTGCAGGTTCCCTGCGTGCTCTGGCATGGCAGAGAAGCTTTGTCTGCCCAAAACTTGTTTTTATGTCCCTCGAAATGCCAGTTTTCTTTCTCTCCGTTTTGTAGACAAATTATTCTTCAAGTTACTTATGCGTGACAGAGCTGAGGTGAATTCTAAGGAGGTCACCCGCACACACACAAACTCCCCACAAACCAGGGTGCCGCTCTGCGCTCCTCCGGAGAGCCTGGCACCAGAGCTCGCTCAGGCAGCGGCGGGCGTCTGAGGCGGACCCCTCGCTGCAGAGCCCCACATAATGAAGCGCCCTGTCAAAGCCGTTCTGCTAGATGCGCAGAAAATCTCCATCCAAGTCGCAACATGGGAGAGGGCCGCCAGCCTCAAATTACTGTCCTCGCCAAGAACCAGCGGAGGGAGAAGTTTCTCTCTCGCTCTCTCTCTGTTAACCCACTCCGATGGGAAGTGGTGACTAGCTCTCCGCTCCACTGAGATAGAGTTAGCGGATTCAGGGCATGGAGCAGAATAGATTCAAAGTTTTTTGAAATGGTGGCAGATTTTAGCTTTTATTTTCTTTCCCTCAGGTAATTTTGTAGTCTGTACGATGATCCAGAGAAGAAGATGAGGTAGACTCTGACAAAAAGTAGTTTTGACAGTAAAATGAGGAAGTAAACAGATTTTTCTCAAGAATGACAATTAATTCTAATTTCTGCACCCTCAAAATATATTTAGCCTGGTATTAACTGTAACAGGCTCATATCGACCGTTGCCTTAGTAACTTATCGGTCAACGGAGTGGGCTATTATCCACTATTATGTGGAGACTCATTCTCATATTAGATAAACAACATTAGCTCAGGTAAACAGGTTTGGAAGGTGTGAGCAGCGTCCGAGAAATAAAAAACCACAGGGTGAAGGAACCATTTAAAGTTTGAAACTTTCACTTTGGAAATTCGATCTATGATTAGCCTGTACTTTCCTTGAATTACTTTAAATTTCCTGCTTGTACTCTAAAAAAGCCTGATGATGTATGTTAAATTCAATAAGGGCGTCTTAATGGTGTACTTCTACCTTCATTTTGGGCCTTTGTGTCTGAATCAAGAGGTTTTTGCAGGACACTTACAGAGATGCGACTATCTTCTATGTCTTTTAACATCTCAGGTGTTAAAATAACAGCAAGATTTTGACATTAAGGCTGAGGTCATGCTTTGCTCAGATTTCACATCCCAGAGATTCCTGTCATAGCTCTAGTGAACGAATTAAAGCCATCTAGAGAGGAGTAAGATAGTGCCGGTGTTGTTGATTCACTGTTCTGACCTTCCAAACTTGAGTCATGACTTCAGTCATGCTGCTGAACAGCGAAGTGAAATACAAATGTGTAACACCTGCAGTGGCATAAGTGTGACTATTTTGTGTGCTTTTGTATTTTATAACCTTTTTAGTGTAATCTCTTTATTTACTTTTTTTTTTTGCTGTACTTGTGAACTGTGCTTTTGAAAGATAACAGAACCCAAACACATCTAACTAAACTATTATAGTGATAAGGTATACGAGTTCCTTTCTCATCATCCAGTGCACAGGGCCATACGTTTTTATTTCACACATTTCATACAACAATCCTGCATCTAAAAGCGAATACATGCTTAAGCACAAACTCTTGTGCGGTACAGTTTCTTTTGAAACTTTGACACTATCAATTTGTACAGAATATAAAACAAGTTGCTTTTGAAGCATAAAAGTGGCTTTTTATTGTCATTGTCTTCTGGCTTTTTTTTTTTTTTTTAAAGCTAATTACATTTTAAGGGCAGTGTGATCATGGAATGAACTGTTGTTCAATAGGCACAGTCATTCTATAAGCGTTTATACAAGGCTCACTCGGAAAAAGCTACCAGCTTGATTCAAGGACACGAGGAAGGGTTTGAGTGGACACTCATTAATCTTCGGCCCAATCTGAACCCTCCTCAAATTAATCTGAGGGGAAGCTAGAGTCATTTAACATATGGTATTTTAATTAATGAAGAAAACCAAGGCTGTGCAAACATATTGTGACACCGGTTCAATTTAAAGTCACGGCTGCTTTAGCCTTCTGTTATTGACTGGGTCAGATTTGTTTAGTGAGTTATACTGATTTTGCATATCTAGCAGTCTCTACTGTTATACAGATAACACAATAATTCTATATACTGCATAAAACAATAGTATGCTACATTATCACATGACCTCATTACTTTGCATGTGAGAGACATGGATTGATCATCTTGGAAATAAATATACACTATATTGCCAAAAGTTTTGGGACGTCTGCCTTTACATGCACGTGAACTTTAATCCGTAGGGTTTAATATGGAGTTGGCCCACCCTTTGCAGCTGTAACAGCTTCAACTCTTCTGGGAAGGCTTTCCACAAGGTTTAGGAGTGTGTTTATGGGAATTTTTGACCTTTCTTATAGAAGCGCATTTGTTAGGTCAGGCACTGTTGTTAGACGAGAGGGCCTGGCTCACAGTCTCCGCTCTAATTCATACCAAAGGTGTTCTATTGGGTTGAGGTCAGACCTCAGGCCAGTCAAGTTCCTCCACACCAAACTCGCTTATCCATGTTTTTTTGGACCTTGCTTTGTGCACTGATGCACAGTCATGTTGGAACAGGAAGGGGACATCCCCAAACTGATCCCACAAAGTTGGGAGCATGAAATTGTCCAAAATGTCTTGGTATGCTGAAGCATTAAGAGTTCCTTTCACTGGAACTAAGGGGCCAAGCCCAACCCCTGAAAAACAACCCCACACCATAATCCCCCCTCCACCAAACTTTACACTTGGCACAATGCAGTCAGGCAAGTACCGTTCTCCTGTCAACCACCAAACCCAGACTCGTTTATCGGATTGCCAGACAGAGAAGTGTGATTCGTCACTCCAGAGAACACGTCTCCACTGCTCTAGAGTCCAGTGGCGGCGTGCTTTACACCACTGCATCCCATGTTTTGCATTACACTTGGTGATGTAAGGCTTGGATGCAGCTGGTTGGCCATGGAAACCCATTTCATGAAGCTCTCTCACACTGTTCTTGAGCTAATCTGAAGGCCACACGAAGTTTGGAGGTCTGTAGCTTTTGACTCTGCAGAAAGTTGGCGACTTCTGCGCACTGTGCACCTCAGCATGCGCTGACCCCGCTCTGTGATTTTACGTGGCCTACCACTTCGTGGCTGAGTTTCTGTTGTTCCCAGTTGTTTCCACTAACATTATATGGAATATTTAGTAGTGAGGAAATTTCACGAATGGACTTATTGCTTATTAGATCGACCCATTCTTTCACAAATGTGTGTAGAAGCAGTCTGCATGCCTAGTTGCTTGATTTTATACACCTGTGGCCATGGAAGTGATTGGAGCACATGAATTCAATGATTTGGAGGAGTTTCCCAATACTTTTGGCAATATAGTGTATTTATTTTACATTATTAATTCTATTTTGTTTAAAACCTCTTCACTTTAACAAATTATGCATTGTATTCATACAGAACATAAAGCAAATGTCCTCATTTTTTGTCTTGTTTTAAATTTTTTGTTTGCAGTTGATTTTTGTATTTTTGTATTTTTGTCTTGTTTTTTATTAAAAAATATCCAAACACTTACAACAAGATACATTTACTTGAGAAGTAAAAACGTGTAAGAAGTGTTGTCAGAGAATCTTATATTTCAGGCCAAATCTTTTCAATTTAGTAAGATAATGAAATAATAATTAAAAAAATAATATATAATCATTTGGCCATTTTGTAAGACTGCAAGACATTTTGCAATCTTTATCAATATTTTTTTCGTCTCTAGTAAATTTGATATTTTGTAAGGTTGTTTTGATATATTTATGATATTTAAATGTATATTACTCACAAATATGAGTCTTTTAATATATCACACTCTTTAATACACCTAATGTTTCTTCATTGTGTGTTTAGAATATCTGAGCCTGTGTGTACAGACAAGAAAAAACAGAAAAGATAGATAGACACAGGGAATAGAGATTTTCGATGCTGCTAAACGCTCTGTCTGAGTGACAGCTCTGATGTATGCATTGTTTTCTGAGCTATTCATCATTTCATTTCATTTCCTGTGTGCACGGCTGCTTCGAGCCCCGGCCTAACTCACTGATGTCTATGTCGGATGCATCGCCGAGCCTCTGAACAAAAGACTGTGTATTTTTTTCTTCTTAGGATCACGTTTGTTTTGTAAAACATCACAAACGATGGAGGAATCTGTGAAAAAAAATAAAAAAATAAAACTCAGCTAAACAATTGTAAGACAATTTCAAAGTTTATTTCAGACCACTTATTTTGTGCTTAACCCCCCATCAGTCCCCTCAGATCAGACGCAGAGCATTAGCAGAGTAGTGCTCAAGTACTCTATTAGTGCTGGTGTAATATGAATCAGACAGCGAGGCAGATCTAAAGGTCAGAGCTGAATCTGATGGCTGCTGGAGAAGCTCTTTAGACGCTCTGCTTGAGTGTAAATCATTCCAGTGAGTGCCAAGGGGGATGTGCTGGCAGAGTTCTCCCGCTCGCTGATGTCCATGTGATGCTGGAAGACCCATAACCTCCAACTGTACTCTCTGAGTCTTAGAGACAAAACTTTGCCTTCTGCTACCATGTGCTGAGTGGGTTTTCCAGATTAACTGCATTTTCCAAGGCAGCACAGTATTGATATTCCTCAAAGCATTCTGGTTAGGGTTTTTTCTAAACGTTTAACACATTTAAACCCTAACACAGTGTTTAGTGTATATGGTGATGTTATTTATAGGTGTTATTTGGGTAAAATAAATAATCATTATAAATAATCAAAGTTTAACCTGTTTTCTTTAGCTTTTTTATTAACTTTTATTTATTGATTTGCTTTAACCCCTTTTAACCTATATATATATATATATATATATATATATATATATATATATATATATATATATATATATATATATATATATATATATATATATATATATATATATATATATATATATATATAATAAAAAAAAAATAAAAAAAAAACTTTTTGAAACTTTTTGAAGCTTTTTGAATTGTAAAGCTATTTAGCTCTTTGGCCTATGTGATAGCAAAGTGTCTACAGCTTAGAATCTCAGTGGAAAGGCCGTCTTGGTATTGTTATACTACAATACCTTTCAAAAGTTTGGGTTCGGTAAGATTTAGTTTGGTTATTTTTTTGGAAGAAGTATCTTATGCTTGAAATTTGTGAAATATTTTTAGCGTTTTAAACTGCTGTTTAACATATTTTAAAATGTAATTTACTCCTGATGGCAAAACTTTCAGCAGCCATTACTCCAGTCTAGTGTCACATTCAGAAATTATTCTAATATGCTGATTTGGTGCTCAAGAAACATTTCTTATTATAAATGCTGCTATATATATATATATATTTTTTTTTTTTTTTTTGATGATGATGAATAGAAACTTTATTTGAAATGGATATTATTTTGTCTTTACTTTCACTTTTGATCAATGTAATGTGTCCTTGCTGAACAAAAGTATTAATTTCTTTACAAAAAAAAAACTGTTATATAATTGACATACTGTATACTTATTGACATTTTTTTTTTTTTAGCTTGCTACCAGAGAATTAAAACCTACAATATTTCATTATCCAACCATTACACCACACCCCTCATCATTATGTGTAGGGATGATATTGATCTATATAGTTTTTTTTTGTTTTTTGTTAATTCGGTTGTACAATACCTTCTTTATTGATCAATTGTGTGTGAAAGGAAGTTCTCAAGCCGAAAGTGTATTTAACTTTAACCTCCATACTAAATTACACTGTTTAAGTGTTGAGACACTTTTTGCAGACCACACGCACTGAGATGAGAGCGGAGTTTCTTCTGTAGTTGAATAACCACCATCTCTCATTCTCTCTCTCTCTCTCTTACACACACTCACCAAATTATCCAATCAAGCCTACATATTTGTGCAGCAGTAAGGAATGAGGGAGAAGCATCTGGCTCCTATTTCCAAATTAGGCTACTCTTCAAACAAGAGGCTGTTGTCTGAGTCTTGGGAGAGCAGTCACTTCGCCAGGCTCTTCTTCGCTTGTGAATGTCGCTTAAAACCCCAGAACCTTTCGCTTGCGAACATCATCCCGCCCCATGCCACCATCTGTGTTTGTTTAACCTGGGAAAATGGCTAAAGTCAGCATCCGTTGCCAAGATCTTTCACATGTGCCAAACCACCATATGTTATTTCACACTATTAATATTGGTCAGTGGAAAGATAGAGCTGCCGGTGATGATGGTGTTTGCTTTGCTTATCTGATGCATGCATGCTCTGCAGCTGTAATGGAGACAGGCCTCAGGCCACGACTTCTGACGGCCTTTTCTGATTAGATCTTATCTGTTGTTCATTGAAGTGTGGTTGTGCCTGTTACCCATTTTAGACCTTTCGGGAAAAATGTACCAAATAAAACTTCACGGCACATTAACCAGAAAACAAACCAAAAAAAAAGTCCTATAAATAAATAAATAAAGGGCATATCAGCTACATGGATTCATGGATTGTCTTATATATATATATATATATATAAACATTTGTATTTTTTAATTACACTGCTTCTCAAATACACCTAAATTATTAAATCATATGTTTAAAGTCCAATTAATTCTCTACTCTGCATAATACTTTAAGCTTCAATTAAGTTCTAAAGTGACGTTTTAAAATTAGTAACAGAGGCTTGGGCTCACCTGTTAAACTGTCAAATTGAGATTTGAATCTGTGGCAGAAGGTAGTAGTTCCACACGCAAGAGGGTTTTTTTTTTAAGACACCCTGTTGTTGTTCCTTATTTATTTACATACGTGTGCCGTCGAACTGTTGTAGAAACAAATTTTTCCACTCGTAGTCGTGTGATATGGCTTTATATCAGCATGGCTGTGATTTACCTACGACTGAATCACAGTCATGCTGATATAGAGCGTTATTGCACTCCTAGATTGTCTTTTTATTCAGTCTGAAATATATGAAATATTTGATAATTGATGTGTTCAGTTGAGGTACAGCCGCTCTGAGCATGCTCTTTCTGAGCAGTTTTTTTTATGAATATATTTTATTATAGTTATGATATATCTTCTATAAATATTTAATATAATTGGCAGAGATCCACTCATGTGACTGACAGCATTGAATGGGCCTCTCAGGGAGGTGTGGTGCAACCTCTATTTATTTGGATGTTACCCACTCCTGAGTTCTGTCACCATGAACACTGATTGATGGGTGATTCTTCAGGACTCACTGCTGATTGGCTGATGTAGGGCTGTAGAGCTGAGATGGGGTCGACTATCCTCCGAGACTAGACAGACCATCATTTCAACACAGGGTTGTTGCTGGCTCAGCCTCTTGAGCCGCAAAGTGCATGAATATTCTCTTTGTTATTAGTGACGGCTTCCCATCCCAAACACGTCATTACGTTTTCTCCTAAAGCATGAACATTATTTTAAGAGAGTCTTTGCTGCTTGCTAAAAACTATTTTTATATAACATCTTTGCTCTCTTGCACTGTTTTAGATAATCTAGATACATCTACCATTCAAATGATGTGTTTATTTGTACTCTGCCCTTTCATATACTAAACATCCCTTCATTTTTCGTCTTCATGTTCGTCTAATGTGAGGCATAAAAGAGTGGAACAATAGGAAATAAGACTGGTGGGATTCCCCTTAAACACCTTAACTCAGCATTTATGTGATCATAATAATCAAAATGGATAATAAGAAATGTTTCTTGAGCACAAAAGCAGCCTATTAGAATGGTTTCTGAAGGATCACGTGACACTCAAGACTGGAGTAATGATGCTGAAAATTCAGCTTTGACATCACAGGAATAAATTACATTTTAAAAGTTATTTTTTACCTTTAAATGACTTTTCAAAAACATAAAAAAAAAAAAAAAAAATCTTAACAACCCCAAACTTTTGAAAGGTTGTTTAACAGTAGTGTCAATGTCAGTACAATAATAAAAATAACCTTTGAGAACGAAAAAGAGAAAGAAAAGACAAAGACAGACAGGTAAAGTATAACAAAGCTCATGTAATGGTTTTTGAGCAAATATAATTAGAAATAAAAAAGAAAACCTTGACAGCTTGTCAATTTTGTCTACTACTTTTCTTTGATCTCTATCATTCCCAAAAAAAAAAAAAAAACGTTTTGCTCAGTCAGACATGCAATCCCCAAAAAAGATAACAAATGCTTGTTTTACGCTTTAAAACTCTTGAAAGTCAAAAGAGATAACCAACTCTCAATTTACACTTAAAATCAAATTGTGAAAGAAAAAAAGCAGAGAAAATTTCTCTTGATGGGAGGACAAAGTACAGGAAAGGCAGTAAATGTGTGCGTCGAGTGCTTGAGTGCCGGGTAATGATGATGAATACAAGACATCGACTATCGTCTGAGGCCGGCTGATGAGCTGTCTCATTCATCACGTGACTCGCGGTGGACATGCGTACGTGGAGGGGTGGTGGCAGTTTGTTTTGATTAGCCACACAATTAAAGTGGAATGACAGCCAATGATGAAGCAAATTGAATGATTGTCTTGTGGTGATTGTAGATGACAAGTTGACTGAGTCGCTGGAGCATTGATGGCACTGTGAGAATGTTCTAGATTCAAGAGACGCCGTGGGTCTCCCATCTCCTCACCGTGACACTGATGGTATCACTGTTCAGGTTGATGGGGAAAAGCCTGGGATCTTTTTTTTTCCCTTGTCTTAATCGACTCATTTCTGCTCTCATGAAGCAAGACAGTTCTACTTTCCTGATGCACTCTCTGCTCTCTCTCTCCTGATGCTGATCATCTCTTACTCTCGCATTCCTTCCCTTTTCTCACTCCAAACCTGTATCTCTATAAGTCTCTCTCTCTCTCTCTCTCTCTCTCTCTGTGAAGGAATTGTTCTTTTGAGAGTCATCTCAATGAGTCAATGAAACCAATTTCAAATTGGTTTAAATGATTCATTAGTCTGAATTTGAATGATTTTTTAAAATCCTTTAATCCTTTTCTCGTAATCACACATTACTGGAAAGGTCATCGAAAAGTCAAATGGTGTAGGAAGCTTGTAATTATTGCATATAGAAAGATAACACAACACAGAAAAAAAATTTTTAATGTTGAATGAATGAAATGTTCTATCTAAATCTAAAGCACTTCAGATGGAACAGAATGAAAGAAGAGCCACTCAGACTTTTATTGGATGCTTCCCGTTATGATCACGCTAATCTTTTGATCAAATCCAGACCAGGAATTTTCGGCTTATCTGTTCAGTTCATCCGGTTCTCACTGCAGTGGATTGAAGCTGCAGGATGTGCAATCCTAACATCATAAAGTGTAATGAGTTATTTTACGCAGTGTCTGATAAATGCTGCCGTGGGTTGGAGGGAGTGGATGATGATGATGATGGGAATGACATTCCGTGTCCTCTGAGGAGAAGGGAGTGCTAGTCCTTCCCTCATGGTAATGATATTCTCGGCGCTCGTGGAGATTAGATTTTTGATTTAATGTTTATTTGCTATTTCTGGACTTTATGATTGCAGTCTCACATCATGTTACTTATATTTTGTTTTGACTGTTGTGTCATAAATATATTTTATGTGTGTTTGCGTAGATCCTGAAGGTTTTCACATGCGACTTTATAGGTTAGTATCGGCATAAACCATCTGAAGAATATTGATGCTGCTGTATTACTACTGTTCAAAAGGTTGGGGTCTGTACTGTATTATTTAATTAAAAATACAGTTCAACTGGCAATATTGTGAAATATTATTGCAATTACAATTCTATTTTAAAAATATTGTATATGGTAAATATATTGTATGTTTATGGTCCATTTTGAAGCTTGAAAGCCCATGGTCACTATCTGCTTCCATCGTATGGCAAAAAACAGCATGAACATTTTGCATCTCCTTTCATGTTCCACAGAACAAAGGTATACGGTTTTAGTGTGTCTCATTATGACCCTTTTTTCCTTTAATTCTAGTCAAAACTATCAAAGATATAATGTTCTCTAGATTATATTGAGAACATTTACTGTAAGGTTCTCAGTTCTCAGCTAAAAAGTGATCCTTTAATTGCTGGTGATAACTAAACATTTCAGGCGCATGGCACGCTTTGTTGAGTAACTGCTCGTGTTAATCTTTGGACCAGCCACATCTTCCTCCATCAACGCAGCATTTAGAGCATCTTAATTGAAATGGCTTCTAATTTATTGAGTGAAAAGTGCCTCTTCTGTCTCATCAGCTCTCCACAGCTGTTTCTTACATGAGCGAGGAACCATGTTTACTGAGTGACAATCTGAATTTGCTTTGTATTAACGTCATACTCCATTTTAATGTAACGTAAAAGTGCTATACAAGGAAAATAAATAGGTTTGCGAAGCCTTATAACACCATGCTAAACCAAAAGACAGATATGTGAAAACCCATGAGTTCAGCCAATTGAATTCACAACAGAAAAGAATCTTAACAAGGCACTGCACAAACGTTGTTAAATTCAATCTCTCATTCTCAGAGTGCCATAGGCAAGAGCAGATTTCTCTCTTGCCATCCCCGTGCGTGATCAGAAGTGGCCGTGGCATCGCAGCATGATCATTTACAGCACGGCGAGCTTTACTGGCTGAAACTCACACACAGAGCGAGGAGAGCCCACCAACCCACAGAGCTATGAAAATGAAACTCAAAACATAAGATTGGAAATTTAAAAATGAGAGGAGGAGTGAGATGGATGCGTCAGCTGCTGTGGCTAATGTCTGAGAAAGACCTTTAGGAAAACCTTTATTTCTGAAAGAAGCGAGAGTGATCAGGGGCCAGTTGCTTAAACATAGCCATTATGTTAAGACAGTGTCTTAAGATCTAGTATGATCCACTAGCATTTTGTCAAGGGGCATTCAGCTAATCTACGTTTTTATGCAACAGATTGTATTATTGTTATAAACAGTCTTTAAAAAATGGTCTAACTTGTAAGACTAGTCTTAGCGGATTATGCAACCAGCCCCAGATGGAGACAGGAAAAATCCACTCCACTGAATATTCCCATTGTGTACGATGTTTTTTGTATGGTCAATTTCTGCAGCCTATAGCAGATCCAAATGATTATTTTTAAACACACAGAAGCCCAATGACACGATGTAATTGGGATGAATAGAAAACAAGTTTCTGTATTTTTGAAATACGGTGGTGTATGATTTATTCACAATATATTCATGATTATTTTCTGGTGATGTATAATTTTTTATAGCTACTAAGTGAATAAATAATTTGTAGTGTAGTGTTTTGTGCCAACACTCAATCAAAAATGCAATATGCACAACATTTTCTTATATTAAGATGTTTAGTAAAAATGTATGTAGGCAAACATGTCTGTTTGTTATTTATTGTTATATTGGTGGATATAAATGCAAATAATGGAAGAGTGACATGTCTTGGCATGCTTTATTTTAACTATTTTAGTTCCTACATAAAAAATTCAACATTTAAAGCTGTTTGGTTCCTTTGATTTAAAAAGATTAAAAATAAAAAAATATTTTAGAGCAAATTCAAAACTATCAATAGAATATTTAATGTCATCAAAAGACTTTAAATCTCTTTTGTAAAAGCTTTATGAGGCATAAATAGTCCTCACTTTAGATTAGCTTACAAAAATAGTTAACTGACAACTACTAAATGTTTTATAACTACCTGAATTAAGGTAGGAATACATGTTAATAAAGCATTTATTAACACACTGAGTAACTATATCTATATGTCTAAATAATATGTATAAATGTACATTTAAATAGTCCATTAATCCTTTACTTACACTTTCAAAATGATCTTATGATCCACTGACAACTTCTAATTAACAGGTTTGTAAATAATGTAATGCTAAATTGATCATTAATAAAGTATGAAAATACAATTATTAAAAACATTATAGATATGCTTATAAATCAAGAATAAAGCATTTATAGCTGTATGTATAAACTGCTTATTAGTGTCTTAATGGTTTATAAATGATGAATTAACTCTTTACTAATGCTTAACTAATGCTTCATAGTGTGTTACTGAACATTTGGCCCACTCCTTATGACTTCCATAAGCCAATCAATATGGTTGTTAAAATACCTGTCAGTTGCCTTCATCTCATAACTATTAATCTACACATTTTTGATTACACAATGATTATACCTATTGTAGAATGTTTTGCAGTATGATGAGGCATCTGAGCTGTGTCTAGAGCTGTCACAGCTCATGCTCAGCTTGTTGCTGGTGAGCAGGATAATGGAATAAGCATGTAAGCGTGGACACACATGATTTATTCAAGAATCAGGTCGCCTATTTCTAAGATTCACAATGCTTTTCAGCACTATTCATTTCAGGCATGTACCACTCCAGTAGTTTTAGTTTAAAAGATAGTTCTAAAGATAGTTCAATCTAAAGTTGGTTTCGATTAACTCTTTCCCCGCCGTTATTTGTGAGAAAACACTTCCCCGCCAAACACAGAATTTTCTAGGTTTCCGTGTTTTCACTGGTATACGCTAGGGGGCGCTGTTACGCATCTTCTGAATGAGTACAGAATCTCCTGATCAAAACACGCAAAAAAACAAGCGATCGTATGTAAGCAGATGCATTTGTAAAGTAACGTGATCATCAACATTAAACATCATATAAATCAAAACTGCCTAATGTTACTGAATGAGATGTCGACCCAGAACGAGCTATAGGACAGTAGGGGTGTTGATGGACTCGATCTACTCCATCTGTGTTTGATCATCGTTCTGAATCTGATCTGGATGTAGTCTTTGACAGAAACGTGATTTTCTCAGCTTTTTATTTAAAATGTTGCTTTTTTTAATGAAACTTACCCCTATTTTAAGTGTTGACAAAAAAGGAATGCATGAAGCTAGAATAAAAGATGAATAAAATAGAATTTAAAAAAAAAATTGTTTAAAAGGAGAGGGTTTGCTCTTTCTTTTGATATATTGCATGCTCAGATATTCATACAAAAAAATATTCTATGGGCCATAAGATTTTTGTGAAAATGATCAAAACCCTGGGGGTGGCTGGCAACTTTTTAAAAAAACGCTGGTGGGGAAAGAGTTAAAAAAATAAAATAAAATAAAGCTTGCTTTTATTTATTCTTTTATTCCTGTTGGATTAATTTAAGGCAAATGACTCCTAAGTTGGACATTTACCTTGCCAATCTCTCTCTGTCTCTCTCTTTCATTACTTAAAATTGATGATAATTTTCTCTGATTAAAGGGTTTGGTGAAACAATGGAGGTTGTGTGTGAGGAATGCTGATCTTTCTCAGATGGGATCATGTTTCTTTAGGTGGATTCTTTCTTGATTTGCTCAGGCAGTTTACTTAATCTTCTCTTTTGTCCTCCTGATTACGGCTACATTCCACCATTTACGCAGGCGACTAATTTTATCAAGGTATTATTAGGCATGTTCATAATCGATCACTGCAAAATTGGCATCATTCATCCTAACTGGAATGTTGACGTCATTTTCATTATTAAACTCTTGTTTTTATGAGGCTACAGGGGGTTGAAAAGACAAAAATAAAACCATTAGCAGGGTGACAGTTTCACGCTCCCTGGCATTTATATGGCAACTTCCTGTTAAAACAGGATCCGCTTCACTCGGTGTCAGACTCCGCCACATTAAACCCATTAAAGGCTATGAAAATTAAAAGGCAACTTCACAATTCATTTCAATTGTTAATTAAACAATTATCACTTTTCTACATTTAGACTGGTCTATTGAATAATGTTCTATCAAACAGTTATCAAAGTCATATCCCCCAGGATGCACTACACTTAAAGAAGAATGATTATATTCTCAGAGAACTCGCCCTGTTTACAAAAAGCGGTACATAGTAAAGGTTCTTAATCCATGTTTATCAGATCACTAATGTTAGTGTTCAGTACTACTTTTAGTCTCAGGGCTGTTGGAGGAGCAGTCAGTGTTTAGTAATGGTAAATATTTGATGTGCTGTGCTGGGGGTGTTTCTGTGTAAGCAGTGTCTCCCTGTGGACAGTCTGATCAGTGCCACTCCAACAGCTGCTGCATGACCGGCAGAGAGTGTGTGTGTGTGTGTGTGTGTGTGTGTGTGTGTGTCATATAATATCATAGACACTTGGAAGTGTTTTCTTCAGAAACTTTATTATGCATGGTTCGAATTACACAATGGCCTTCGGTGGGGTCAGAGAGTCCATACAGTGTGTGTGTGTGCAGGAAAACTGGGCAAGCGTAAGGATTTGAGCGAGTTTGACGAGGGGCAAATTGTGATGGCTAGACGACTGGGTCAGAGCATCTCCAAAACTGCAGCTCTTGTGGGGTGTTCCTGGTCTACAGTGGTCAGTATCTATCAAAGGTGGTACAAGGAAGGAACAGTGGTGAACCGGCGACAGGGTCATGGGCGGCCAAGGCTCATTGATGCACGTGGGGAGTGAAGGCTGGCCCGTGTGGTCCGATCAAACAGACAAGCTACTGTAGCTGAAATTGCTCAAGAAGTTAATGCTGGTTTTGATAGAAAGGTGTCAGAATACATAGTGCATCACAGTTTGTTGCGTATGGGGCTGCATAGCCGCAGACCAGTCAGGGTGCCCATCCACTGGCGAAAGCGCCAACAGTGGGCTCGTGAACATCAGAACTGGACCACGGCGCAATGGAAGAAGGTGGCCTGGTCTGATGAATCACGTTTTCTTTTACATTATGTGGATGGCCATGTGTCGCTTACCTGGGGAACACAAGGAACCAGGATGCACTATGGGAAGAAGGCAAGCCGGCGGAGGCAGTGTGATGCTTTGGGAAATGTTCTGCTGGGAAACCTTGGGTCCTGCCATCCGTGTGGATGTTACTTTGACACGTACCACCTACCTAAGCATTGTTGCAGACCATGTACACCCTTTCATGGAAACGGTATTCCCTGGTGGCTGTGGCCTCTTTCAGCAGGATAATGCGCCCTGCCACAAAGCAAAAATGGTTCAGGAATGGTTTAAGGAGCACAAGTTTGAGGTGTTGACTTGGCCTCCAAATTCCCCAGATCTTAATCCAATCGAGCATCTGTGGGATGTGCTGAACAAACATGTCCGATCCATGGAGGCCCCACCTCACAATTTACAGGACTTAAAGGATCTGCTGCTAGCATCTTAGTGCCAGATACCACAGCACACCTTCAGGGGTCTAGTGGAGCCCATGCCTTAATGGGTCAGGGCTGTTTTGGCAGCAAAAGTGGGACCAAAAGGGGGGGATCGATAACAAATACAACTTTTGATTTGATGTTGATGTTGAAATTAACATTGACTAAGATTAATAAATGCTGTAGAAGTATTGTTCATTCTTAGTTCATGTTAAATAATGTAGTTAACTAATGTTAACAAATGAAACCTTATTGTACAGTGTTACCGTAAATACTTTAGCATGTCCAGACAGCTCATTACCGCTGGTCTGCAGTCAACATAATAAACATGTAAAAAAATTCTTTATACAAGCGCCTTGTCCTCTGTCTTTCAAATGGTTTGGTGGGCTTAAAGGCATAGACTAGCGTCTTTGTGTTCCCTCATTAGCCTCGTGGTCCGTTGGGAGTGCTTTTTCCGTAACAGCTTGTTGCAGAGTCCTCTTTCTGTACTAATCTCAAATGCAGACAATCCTCGTCTCTGCCTGTTTATTTATGATAATGCCCCTGTGTCTCAACAGGACTGGGAAAAGTTATTTCTTCATCTATGCAGATTAGCATTTTGGCAGTCGCGTCCAGCAATTACTCAACGTTTACATCAACGTGTTTTACCCTGCCACTAATTAACAGGTGGCTTGGGAAAACATTTGGATCTGGGCTTTTAGGATACGCATGTCCAGTCTGATTTAAGAAATGCGTGTTCCACCTCACTTTTGTCCAACTCATGGAAGCAGTTCAGCGGTACAGCGTTTCAAAACAAATAACTGTTTTTGAAAGAAATTAATACTTCCATTCAGCAAGGATGCATGAAATTCATCTAAAGTGACAGTAAAGACATTTCATGTTACAAAAGATGTCTATTTTTAAATAAATGCTGTTCTATTGAAGTTTCTATATAACTTTCTGAAATCCAAAAATCATGGTTTCCACCAAAATATTAAGCAGCACACATCCAACATTGATAATGATAAGAAATGTTTCTTGAGCATATTAGAATGATTTCTGAAGGATCATGTGACACTGACGACTGGAGTAATGATGCTGAAAATTCAGCTTCTCCATCACAGGAAAACATTTTTTAAACTGATTGAAATATCGAAAATTGTTATTTTAAATTGTAATAATATTTATAACAATATTACAGATTTTTTTTTTTTCAAACATTAACAAATCTTACAGACCTAAGATTTTCCAATGGTGCATTTATTATTCACCTTTACTAATTATGTTTTAATAAGTTACAAAAAAGTGTTTGTCTGTGTGGCAGAATTACTTTTTTCCATGTGTAACAAGCCAGGTGCCCCAATCACGCATCCTGACTCTCATTGCAATTGATACATGTGCTATTTCTGTTTACCTGCTGAACCGAGAGACCCACCCACACTAAGGAATTGAATTCACTGTCCCCTCAAAAATGAATGTCGTGTAGTACGGTATTCTTGGCAAGTATCACTGGGACTACAGTGATATGGCTGGAAGGCAAACTGTCTGGCTTATATGTGAAGTGTTGGGGGACCTCAGTGAAGAGTTATGATGTGAATATGCACAGACGGACTGTGAGAGAGGTTGCTGTTCTATTAGTGGCCTTGATCTTTCCTCCTCTCTCACTCTCTCTCTCTCTCTCATTCACTTCTCACTCTGGATAGTATTGATTTTGATATTCAAAGGAAATATGAAAAAAAGTTAACGAGAGAGAAAGATACAGGCGACGTTGTTAGTGGTTAAATAGAGTGAACATGACTGCGGAACACAAGGCACAAAACATTAATATAAGACATTTTAATGTAACCAGGCACCAGCCAGTCAGCATAACAATCAACTATGTGATTAAATATATCAGCTAAACAGCAGTAACATAAAATCTGACTGAATAATAGTTATAATGCATAGACATATGCATTTAGAATTCACATTTTAGCTCATTATTGTCAGCCTCTCAAATAGAAAGGGACTGTATAAAGTCTTTTTTTGTGATGTTTAGGGGCGGATAAATGAAATCAAAAGGAACATACATGCATTAAAGTGAATGTTGACCATCACTGTCTCTGGTATCCATTCATTTTCATTGTACAACATTGCACTAAACATCTTTTTTTGTGTTAATCTCTGTTCAAACATAGTATATGGGTATATTTTGTCACGTGATTATGCTCATATTATTGAGTTTAGTACTTGTATTGGTAACACTTTACAATAAGGTTCATTAGTTAACATTAGTTAACATGAACTAATAATGAACTGCACTTATAAAGCATTTATTTATCTTTGTTAATGTTAATTTCAACATTTACTAATGCATTATTAAAATCTTGTTAACATTAGTTAATGCACTGTGAACTAACATGAACAAACCATGAACAGCTGTATTTTTAATAACTAACGTTAACAAAGATTAACTAATGCTGAACAGAGGTGTTGTTCATGGTTAGTTCATGTTAACTAATGCATTAACTAATGTTAACTAATAAACCTTATTGTAAAGTGTTACCCTTGTATCTACTCCTACTGCTTTTAGTAGTGGTTACAGTACCATATTGGTATATCTGATAAAGATCTAAACAGCCTCTGTTCTGTACTTATTATATTTAGTCAAATTTGCATGATGCTAAATAGTAACATCGATTTTCCTTTGAGTGTCCCAGCTCCTTTGAAAATCCCCCACACCTAATCCAGGTCCATGAATTATCATTAAAGAAAACCCTAATCCTTTTTGAAAGAAGCATAAAATAATGCACTAACAATTGTGTCCATATTAAGTAATTGCCATTTACTTTACAAATTGTATGTGCACTAATAAGGATAAAAAAGGATGATTTCTTAAGCTAGAGCTGCAATCAACAAGGGAACTGTGACAGAACTCTGTCACCATGACAACAAGGGTTTGATCAGGTTGGGCCTGAGTGGGTGTGTTCGTTTTCGTTTTGTAATCTTTGATAACAGACATGCAAGCAGCAGCTAAGTGTGTGACGGTAGAGAGAGACTCTTTCCGGTGAGTGGGTACGGTGCCGCCCCCGTGGACGGGGCAGAAGCGGGGATTGCTTTAACCGCTTGAGCCCCACAGGGCTCTGTCCTCCCTCCTGTTAGTTTTATTCACTCACAGCTGTGTGAAACCAGCCTGCCTGATAGAGCTAGGTAGAGGAGTTGAACCTCATGGCTGATTATGCTGAATTCTATTACCACTCATCCATGAAGCAAATTATAAGGACAACCCACCAGTCCTGCGCACCCCACTGACATATCTTGCCTACCGGCTTGATTTAAACTAGACTGTAATATGTAAAATGTATATATAAAGGTTCCAAAAGTTTTTTTTTTTTTTTTTTTTTGCAGCAATGCCAAAACTTTTCAGTGAACAGTTCTTCAGAACCATTCTAAAGATGTGTTTTCCACCTTTTTGTGTAGTTTATATGGGTTTTAAAGTGTATATATTTGTATATCAGTACACATAATCAAACATTACATGCATTAAATAAATAAATGTGGATGTTTATATTTTTACGTGTATATTTGTTAAATAATAGATAGATATTAGGTAAATATAACGTTATCGTTTCTTAACCAGCATCAACCACTTGAATAAGTAGATTTATGAATGCCACGTGTCAGATCTATTTTAGATTTATTTTCCAGATGTATTTTTCATGTTATGATGATTGACTGGCAATCAATAATAACACGTCTCGTCAGTGTTGAGCTGGCTGTCTATTTTAAGTGTGAAAGATGGGACTAGCTGTCACATCTGCTCATGCATGGCGTTATTTCATGTTTCAGACTATTATACACACCCATCTTCCCGTCTACATTGAATCAATACACTTATCTTTGTGTATACGACTGCCACGTTGCTTGTGTGCACATGTCTCTGCACGAAGTGTTACTGAGTCATTTTGCAACTCTGATTTTTAAAATACCCTTAATTCTCTGGGGGGTTCGTCTTTTTGAAGGTGCTAATTGCAGTCTGACTACAGCTTATATAAACAATCAGATTTGTGTTGTGGTAAGTGATTTGTTTTGAAAGATATTATATAAATGCAGGGCCTGTTACAGATCCGTGGAATTCTAGGACTCAAATTTCCTTCCTGCATAAAAAAGAGCAATAAAATGTCTAACAATATACCTTTTACAGTCAGGATTTAGGTCTATTAAGAACATGATTATTAAAAGCCGCTTTTGCTAGTTCATTGGTTTCTGCTTCGCAATCAGGATGTTAAGTGTAAAGGAAATGCAGTGTCTGTTTTAGAGGACACAGAGCACTGAGTAGTTGGCGGTGTGCTCGTACAACACATGGCAACATTTAACCTCTCCCTAGATTCAGGTCAACCATTCCATGGTTTAACATGGAAAGCCTTACATGAGCTGTCATACCTAATCCATTCTGCTGAAGAAATCTGCCATTAAAGCCAGACTATTTAGGAAAATGAAAGCTTCTCATCTTCCTTTAAGAGATCAACTATCTGATGTCATGGCCAAAATATGTGCATGTGCAAGGAACTGAGATCTGAAGTAATAAATGTAACCGCCAAAACAACTCTTATTTTTAAATGTAATTGTTTTTTTTTTAATTTATTTTACACCCATACTTTTAGCAGTTGCTATAATAGATCAAGGATTTTTCAGTCATGGCGACTGCCATGTTGAGATCACATGACCATTTTGTACTAATTTGAGTGGATTATTGGATTATTATCTAGCTCATTTTGACAATGGCATTGGTAACTGAAAACTTGCTTTTGTGTGATGCTACACTACATCCACTCTTCTTAGTTAATGTTCAGATTAGCTCTTATTAACCATATGTAGTCCTGCAGTTGTCTTGGCTTCACAGTCAGGGTTTACAAATCAAATCCTGCATGTGTCTTGGATTGACCGTCTTATTTGAGAGTTAACAGAAGAAAAAAATAAGGCTGAAAAATAAAATGGTTTCATGCTGTGAGAAAAGCCTTTTGTTGACTCAGAAATTTCTTAGTGTAGACATGAACACAGTGAAAAAGGTTTTTCCGCTGTGTATTTTTTCTTTGTGGTGCCTGAAATTGTTGAACAGAGATCAAATAAGTCAAATATTATCAAACAGTGTGTGTGCACATGCTCCTCTAATACGCCAACAATCCAGTCAGCAAGTTAGCAGTCTCAGTTAACCCATTACGTGCCGTGACGGCTGACTTCACCTCACAACTTGCATCGAAAGTCATTACGTGCTTTGTTGATTCTTAAGTGCAAAGATAATTGCACCAAGTAGGATGAAAGTACTTTGATTATTGTCTGGCGGTTCTTCTGAATTCTAATAGATCTAATTTTGCCTTTCCAATCCATCATCTGAGCCTCATTTCTCTTGCAAATTAACTAAGCTTTAAATGCACCACGATGAATGAGCAGGTGCCCCCTTAAAAGTAATGATAGTGTAAAATGTAATAAGTTGTGTTAATGTGCCAAAGTAGCGTTAGCTCTGAAAATCCTTTGTGTTTTCCAGTGCATTTGTTGTTTCTCATTGCTGCATCACTGTCACCTGCCGCAAGATCCTGTATTTCTCTTGAGCTTTTATCTGTATGCTCTCAAGCACGAGGTTGCAGTTTGGATTGTGGATTCAGTGGAAGTGCCTGTCTGCCCTGTCATTGTTTAATCTGCTGTTGGGATATCTTAATTAGTCTTGACTCTCATTCTCCCAGAAGTGTGCTCTAGTTCATCGGGGACCTAGGCCTCAGAGTTGGCGCAGTCCCCAACCACAACTGTTATCAAAAAAGAGACATGGAGGTCATCAAAACAAGCACTGAGCTTAATTATTTAGTATGCCCATCTAAGAGCAATCAAAAAGGTGTTCAGAATATCTTATGTTGTATGAAAAAGGAATATATTCATGAAAATTTTAATTGCAAAATGTACAAAAATCTGATCTTTCCACCTTTCTTTAAAGAAATTCTTCTCCAAAATCTGTATTTTTTCTTCTTCCATGGAATAAGTTTTTTTTTTAATCTTATCATATTTTTTTTTATTCAACAGTTCATAGTGACCACTTGTTGTCAAGCTCATAAAATGATGATAATAATAATAATAATAATAATAATAATAATAATAATAATAATAATAATAATTGTTTGTAAATAGTTCTATTTTAATATATTTTAAATTCTAATTTATTCCTGTGATGACAAAGCTGAATTTTCAGCATCATTACTTTTCAATGTCACATGATCCTTCAAAAATGATTCTAATATGCTGATTTGGTGCAACATCATTATTTCTGTGGAAACAATGATACAAGATTCTTTGATGAATAGAAAGTTGAAAATAACAAAATTTTGGTCAAGTCAATGCATCATTGCTAAATAAAAATATGAATTTCTTAAAAAAACAAACAAACTAAAAAAAAAACTTTTGAATGGTAGTGTATATCCAGGTTATTCTTAAAGGCACAATATGTAATATTTTTGGATTAATCATATTTTGTTGACTTGTGTAATTCAATTATCCCAAATGTTTCCAACAATGTTTAAATCCAGAAAAATCAGCTATTTGAACCGGTGTAACGGCCCATGTCATTGCGTCGCCAGTCAGTTATGTCATATCTGTGTTACCCTTGATTTCCAGTGGAAACACCAAAGATGCTTAAATATTTTATGCGTTTTATTAGACAGGTGAGCAACTGTTTGGATAAATGTATTGACCGAAAGCGAATCATTGTTATATAGATCAACACATTTAGTTTAACTGTTTGAATCTCTTGATTTCTTGATTTACTGCAAGTACCATGTTTGTACCATGCCTCAGAGACAATGCTGTTTTGTGGCTAACATGGCATAATCAGAAAGAGCCATTTAGCAACACAAGTCATCCAGCTTTTATTAAAATAATATTCTATTATCGATCTAGCTTACTGCAATGTGCAACAAGTGTGTCATACCAGCCACGTTAACTTTCAACACACTCAAATGTATTTTAAGTATGACTGTTTTGACCAAGTAAAACAACGCTGCGTTACCCCATTTTAATTCATCAAATAAAGTGACCTGTATGAGTAGTAATTCAGCACTTGTGGCTATTTTATTAGAATGAAATAAAATAATGAGAATTTAAGTGATGAAACTTAACTGTAACAAAGTTCAAGTTCAAGGAAGAAGGAGGCGGACATTAAATGCACGCAACATATAAGCATAAAAACAGCAACGTAAAATGTCTCAGCCCTGCTTTGCTTCATACCACAGCAACATTATTAAAAACTTTAATACATTAGCTCACCCATGAATATGATTTCTGCCTGACTCCCGTCGGATTGCTTTCCATCTGCTGTGGAGGTGAAGACGACAACTCCCACGATTCCATGCTCATTCACGGCGTCATCAAGATATGCCTTTGTTATTGTTTTGAGAAAGCGACCTCTAGCTCTATTTTTATTTTTATTTTATATTGCACACATAAAGGATGCTTGACTTCATGATGTTTGGTTACCAGACACTCAAGAAACAATATTTGATGCTGTTGACATCAAACCGAGCCATAGTGAATAATGACAGATTTCCATCAATTTCATCATACAGTGCTCTTGTATGGCTTCAGAAGGCAGGTAGTATGCAGGTAGAATTCACACACAAAACAGCTTTAAAGCCCATGGTCACTATGAACTGCTGTTGTTTGAAGACTTTTGTATGTTTTGAAAAGTAATAAATGATAGAATGTTCATTTTTAGGAGAATGATTAATTTAATCTGCCTTTGTTGACAGTGTTTTCAGCACAGAGAATAATATTTGTGTGGGAAAGTCTAGAAATAGCAATCATAGACTATGTGCGAGTTCTGCCAAAGCAGCTCGCACATCTAAATAAGGTGTCTCGTCTCTTTGATGTGTGCGCGTCCCTTTAGTGGTGCATCTTTTGCTACAAAGGGGCTGTAAGAACAGAAGCCGTGCTAGTCTCCCCCAAGCTGGCTGTTTGAAGGTGACGTTTGATGTACCTCACGATCAATCCCGACGCCAGCTGCCCTACATGTCGCACGCTGTGGCGGTAAAGGCGGAAACGTGGGAATGGGGCTGTGCCGAACAAAAAATCTGTCCTGCCTCCATAGAGCTTTAAAAAACGCAGCCCATCAAAGCAACGGACGGGAGGCCCTCCTGCCGAAGATCTCACCCTCGTTTTCACCCACCTTGCTTTTAGTTTTTTTTTCTTCCAAAACCTCTCAGTTTGCTTTGGCTTTCATTTAGGTTAAATTCACACATCAAAGGATCCAATGCTCGAATGTTAAATCGATCTCAGACGATGTTTTCAGAGAGCCCGGATGGCTCGCATTATCATTGCGAGCATTAACAAAACATGTGGTTCAGGTTTCGGTCGAATGGTGCTGTTAACATATATGTTAAAAGCAGATATAATGCCTCGAGATAAACTGAGCGCAGTGCTAGAATGTTGAAACCGTATATCTTTTCTGGTCTCCATCCTCGCCACAGAGTTTCCAGCTAGAAACAGAGAGGAAGTCGGCCCTCCGAGCGTAGCACCAGGAGACTCTGCGTTTCATTATTAATGGCTGTTGACGGTAGCCCATGGGCGGTGGTTTGTGTCCATTGGAATAAGATAAGTCCCTGCTGCCCGCACCTCTGTCCTCATGGCGGCCGCCGCATATAAAACAGTCTCTCGGCTCGCTTGATTAGAACGAGGCATTGAAAAGAAGAAATGCTTGAGAGGTCAGTCGAGTAAAGTGAGCAAAAAGGCATCCATATTCAGAGCCCATGCCGTACGCTCTCCCTGGGCCCATTCTCTTATGTAAGTGCCCTTGACAGACTCATTGTGAAGTGATTGTATGCATTATTCCCGTTGATTGAGTTGAGGTACGGGGCAGACACATCTTCCTGAGGGTGATTGCTCACCACACCTAGTGAGCCTCTCCTTTTTTCAGTGTTATCTGCTCTTCCCGTAAAAAGAATCCTTGACGGCTGTACAGAGAGATGTTTTCCCCTCCATTCCATTCTTACTTCTTACTTCTTTCAGCATTGACAGCGAGTTTCTCTCTTGCTCTGTGCGTGTCTGTTTTTTCTTCTTCGTTCAATTATATATTTATTACCAGCTATGAAATCTATGCAAATTAAATTCCACACTGCTAAATAATAACAGCTGAAAAAAAGGAGGTATGTCCCTTTTACACAAAAGATGTTATAAGCGAAGCTGTGTTCATTTGCATGACTAAGCTATGGCGGTTGTTTGAACGCTTTAGTCCAATCCAAACAACGGCGTCTGTTTTACACTACAGCTAATGGGGCCTGAAAAATAGTTGCATGCACCTTTGTATTATTCAGTATTGATATGCATGGTTCCATGTTACAAGTTGCATTATCTGTGTGCATCGATTTGTGGCTGGCACATGAAAAGAATAGTAAGTATGTAGACTGCAAATGTGCAAGGCGACATTAACAATCATGGTTAAATGGACTTCAATAATCAGTATTAAAATAAAATTGTAAACGTTCAAAACTTTTGGTTTATTCTACGAATCACCCCATAAAAGAGCTGTTTTAAATTAGTGCTTCATTTAAATGTAACTTTTTTTTTATTAATTTAAATTAAATTATTACCATTTGAAATTTGGTAGTTGGTAACATTTTTTAATGTTTATGAAAGTCGCTTATGGTCACGAAGGATACCTATCTATCCATCTATCCAATCAATAGTTATAGATAGTTATTAATTTATTTGCCCCATGATGTTTAAGAATAGAAACATCAATAGAGTTTTACACTGAAGCTGTATATACTGTATTTGTAAGCATTGTAAACATAGTAATTGTTAATGGCAATTACCGTTGAACATGTACCTTCACAGGGTTCATTCAGCGGTCAGCACTCGAAACGCCACCATAGAGAGAAACACTTCCCACAGAGAGAAACACTTCCCACAAACAGAAGCGTAAAGAAACAATCACAGGTATCGCTCCGTCAGAATAATGGCTCTTTTCCCCCATCCTCACTGGTGAGTGCTGGTCAGTCTAGCTGGCTAAATTTTTATGAGGTGAATTATACGACCACCTCAGTGCCTCAAGTGGGAAATTACAGTAGATAAGTCAAATGGAAATGGTTGAGGGAAAAAAGGCAGCCGGGGAAGCTCATCAGCTACGGGTTATGATTGCCAGTTTATCTCCAGGGCATAGTGGACTTCCTTACTAAAGCACAGTCCATGACCTGCCAGTAACCCTGAAAAAATTCAAAGGAGGATCTGTCCATGTTTTTGTTCATTTGGATGGTTTATTTTGCACATATTTGACAATGGCAACGGTTTGCACAATAGTCGCGCTTTTCAAACCATGGTTATATACTTGTCTGAAAGGTCTAATTTGTCCCATGCTCCTCCAATTGCATTTGTATTCACACATAACCAGAACCAGTGATCCTCATCTCAGCTGAGAGAGCCGAGATGGTTAAGAGTGAGAGTGGTTAAAAATTTCCTTCACATGGAGATGAAGGGAAACATCACTTGTCAATCATTGTTGTTGTTGTTGTTTTTAATGTCTCCTCCAAACATACATATTCTCCTGGGTGTTGTTTGTTTTCCAGGTGAATGCAAAGAATAGGAATAGACCATCATAAAAGCATCTTCTTAGTGTACATTTGCATTTATTCATCCTGGAGCTAGTTATGCAAGAATAATTATAATCTTTTGTCAACATGGCCTTATTCATGCATAAGTAAATTTAATAATTGTTTTCATCTCAGCATTGTCTAATATCATAGTCAAGACGATATTTTTTAGGCCATTTTTACCATTGTCTTGGTCGTGTCTTGTTTTACACAGCAGTAGGTAACTGCTAATGCTGAATCAATACTTAATGCTTGGGGTTTTCCTTCTTTTTTTTTTTTTTTGGCAGTTTTTATTTTTGTTTTGCAAAATTGCGGAAAAACAAATATATCTTGGTGGTGTTTTTTTTTTTTTTTTTAATAAAGGGAAAGACAAATGTACTCTTGATTATTTGAGTAGATATCGTGCATGACCCAGACCATTTCTTACTACCATGGCTACCAATAATTTTATTTTATTTTATTTTTTATTTTTTATTTATTTATTTATTTTTTTTTAAAGATGGGGTTCCAAGAGAACAAGTATGCACTTTTCTTGTTTGGAATGAAAACTACCTCTTGATTAGTTGTACATGTGTAGATATCATGCACACGTTGTACAGCCACAGCTTTAGTTTCATGAATTTATAAATGGTCTGTTCTGGTCCTCCATCCTCTAATTGAAGGGTTGTTGCTCTAGTGGTCCGGAGGTTCATGTATTATGCATAGAAAACAACTGGGCGCAGGCTACATTATGGTCCCATCATGCTAGCAGGGTCCTGCTGGTATGGGGAGAGATGATATTTCATATAGTTACAGCCTCATTAAGGGGCCACACTTATGGCCAGAACACACACACACACACACACACCCTGGACAGCATGCTGTTTAAGCAGCACTGCTGATGTAGCCATGACCCTAGAGATCACCGCAGCGAGTATTGTCTTCTCTCATTGTCATTATGTGATATAAGTGCTGTAAGCCTCAAAACAACATGCGGTACAGTGTTCTGAGTGTAGCAAAATAAATGGAATGCCTCGATTTTGTCTCGGGAGAGTTTCCCAACAACACAACATTTTTTCTGTAGGTAATCGACGCACAGATATTGCATTGCAAGGGTTGTCAAATTAAAGGCACACACCTTATTAATCTTTAATATATACTAGGAAGAAGTTTACAAATGTTGTGCTTTAAGGTGACCGAATGAATAGTGTAATGGTTGTTTTCTAATTTGCGTAAGCATTATTTGTGTCCCCCTGAACACTGTCTGCATGTCTTCCTTAGAAATGTCCTGTTTTAAAAGAGAGAGAAGCCACTGAAATGTGTCTGTCTGTGTAAACCCTGAAAGGCAGCTTGTCATTGGTGGAATGAAATAAAAACTGGTGAGAACACATCAATAATTGACTGAGCTTTTATTCATAAAGAACAGGATTATGTAATGAGAAAAGCTCTCAGACTCCCCCTCACACTCCCAGCTCTCATTTGCCGAACCACTAAAGATAGACATCTTTGACTGAATAATGCAAACACGCTTCTCGTTCCCGATCCTTTCTGTACACAGACTTTAGCTGAACAGATGTGTACAGGAAAGAGCAATTTATACATGTGACGATCTCTGTGCATTCGCTATGACAGCATTAACAGCTGATCTTTGGTTACGGTACAGTAAGTTTACAAAGAGGGGATTACATCTATCTATCTATCTATCTATCTATCTATCTGTCTGTCTGTCTGTCTGTCTGTCTGCCTGTCTATCTGTCTATCTATCTATCTATCTATCTATCTATCTATCTATCTATCTAATCTATCTAATCTATCTATCTAATCTCTTTCTATCTGGCTGCCTAGCTAAATTGAAGATTTAAATTTCTTAAAATGTTCTTAGATTTAGATGTATTTAAAGCTTTTTAGGGTGCACTTCTCTGTTTCTGTTTTCTCTAATTTGTCATAAGCAATGAGCTTTATATTTTTATTTTATTTTACATTTATATTTAGATCCGATTTGAATTAGCAGGACATTGTGGCTCATTCTTTCATTTTTTCTATACGGATTTTCTTTTTTCTCACTTACTTTTAAAGCAAAGTATTTGTAATGACCCATAATTAATTTACTTCTAATATATTTTGTTAATAAAACAAATATAAGTGATTTTACAAGTCAACAGGAAGGTTACATTTGCCAGAATATGTCCCAACATTGCAAAGAACCAACAGGAAAAGTGTCTGTAGCAGCGTACTTGTAGTAAATTAATACAGACTTCAGCATATTCTAAATCACTAACATAAAGTAATAACCCACACCCTCCTGTTATGTGCAATGAGCAATATAATCCTTCAGACAAAAAAAATAAAATAAACATTTTGCTGTACCAAAATCACAGCTTTTATACAAAAATATAGAATTCTGAATTCTGACTTCAGCATATTCTGAATAACTAGTAACATACAGCTGCTCTTATACACAAATAAATAATAGAGTCTAAGACGTATGACTTCAAACTAAATCCTGAGCACAGACAAATGTTTTGCTGTATAGCACAATCAAAAACAGCTTTTATGAAATGAACATCCGAACACTAAATTAACATCTGCAGAAAATACGGACGCAAATCCTTGACCATCAAATTTGTGATAGTTTGTGGTCCTCTGGTTGGCAGCAACTACCGGTACAACCGAGTGTTAGAAACATGTAATATGGTTTCTCATGTTTGTCGTGTTTCGAAAATATTTTAGTTTAGTTTGATACAACTTGCATATAGCGTGGCTCTTGTCTAGGTCATTTTTTCCCTTCATAGAAGCCAAAGTGATTCCATACGCTAGCTTTTAATGCAGAGGGTGCCGGTCGGATTTCTCACTCAGCCATCATGCGTCTCTGTTATGTGCACGCCACAGGGTTCGGGCTCTGCACTTCCTGCGCTTCAAAGTTGCGCCTTTTGCGTCCCGTCAACATTACGTTATCAACATTTAGAAAATCGATTTTTTGACATTTGGGAATCAATTCAGAATCGTCCGCCTTCGCATCGCGATGCATCTAAGAATCAAGTTTAAAAAAATAAATAAATAATATATATATATATATATATATATATATATATATATATATATATATATATATATATATATATATATATATTATTTATTTTTTTATTTTTTTATTTTTTATATAAGTGACTTGTAATTTCAAACACTGATGTAGATAGAGATCCCAGAATTCTGTAGTATACCTTTAATCTTTTTTTATTGTATTTTATGATGTACTGTTGTTATGAAGTAGCTAGTACTGTTGTGAGAGCTGAGGCTGTGTGCCAGATTAATGTGTCTGTTCACACTGAAAACAAAAGTGTTGTGTAACATGGCACAATAGCAGCCAATCTGAACATATTTGAAATGTAATATACAGTTATGGGCAGTATGGTTTGTACCAATAAGATTTCAGTATGGGCAGGGCTTCTCAGCATGATGCAGCAGGAATAGAAACCAAGCAACTGACAAAACATCCTATTGCTTCAAATGTACCTGTTTTTCTCCTCTCAAATGCAGATTAATAGAATAAAAAAAAGAGAATAATAATCTCTGAGTTAGTAGAGCACTCTGTAAAGTTGGCTTGTTGACTATGCTGTAAAATGCTGACTGTAAAGGAAGTGAGGGCTACAAAAGCAACGTGAACAGACCCAGCAAAGTGACCTGTTTATTGTTATTAATTGCTCTCTGCCGCCCACCTTACAGGGCCTGGAGGAGTCAGGCAGGAAGGGCTACATTATTTCTCTCTCAGACTCATGCGCAGCGTCCTTAACTCCCCTGTCATCACTGCAATGATTTAATTAAACCAGCCTACTTTCCTCAGCCTGCTCGCCTCAGACCAGCCTCGCCACTGACTGACAACCCAACACATTACTATGCACAGGCAGCAGGATGGCGGCTACGAGCAGATATGAATGTATGAATAGATAGGATAAAAGGATGAAGTAATTGATTTTCTATCTGCTCTTCCATTTCATTAACTGAATAAATGTACTTGATTTTGGGCAGTTTTTTGGCTTGTTCAAATCAGCCCCATTGTTCCATTGTTAGTTCTTGTCATTGTTGGTTGACTCTTGTTTATGTAGCATGATAACGTGTCAGAAAAATAAGCTGTTTTGTACCCAGTAGAATTGAGAAATATGCAGATGCTCTTCCCATGATCCTCAGCAGTTCTGAAACAGTTCTATTTGTCATTCTCTTGTACGACTTGCCTTTGAAGATCTGACAAGAAGCTTTGTTTTGTTTTTGTTTGTCATGTGGGATTTGTCCTGGTGTTAAGCAGTGTCACCGTTTTAATTGGAAATTTGTGTTATCTACAGTGGCATGTATTTACATTACAAATTATACACACAGAGCTTTACGTTTTGACAGTGTGCAGACATAAACTGCTCTACTTTTTCTTTTTTTCTTCTCCCAGATGTGATCCATACTGTCGGGCCAATCACTAGAGGAAATCTGGGCCAGTCCCAAAAAGATGACCTTGAATCATGTTACAAAACCTCCCTCAAGCTGATGAAGGACAATAACTTGAGATCTGTGGTGAGTTTGAGACAGATGTTAGAAACAGTCCACTGTGACAGAGTTGACTTTTTTTTTTTAAGTGTTTTGAAAATCTTGAAGTGCACAAAATAACAGTTTTGAAAATGTTTGTACAATGATGGTGTTGCTGTTAGACACACTCCATTGTTTGCACATTTGTATTTGATGGATGATGGTTGCAACACAACCTATGCTGCTCTTTTTTCAGTAGGGCACAAGGAAAAAAAGCAGATAAAAAGATGAACAGGCAACATTTTCTGTTGGTTTCCACATGGGCTTTAGTGAATGCCTTGTCGTGACACCCTTAGTGACTAACAGTTGCTCTTGTTGTTGTTGCAGCATTAATTCTCACATTTTGAGTCTTGAATCAGATAAAGCCAGATGATGAACCTATTTCACACTTGGGCAATTTTTACATTTTTTGTTTTGTTTTAGTCAAAGTCTTTGTCTTTTGATGAAAATATTTCTTAAATTGTCAAACATTTCTTATTCATTAAAATCTGCCTGAAATGGAAATTCATCCTATCTACTTTCTAAATGCATTTTATTGATCTTATTGTGAACCATTCATCTGTTCATGTTTATTAATTAATTTATAATTTTTACGTTTTGACTATCATTTAAAATAAATCAAACAAATCAAACAAGTCAAAATTTAAATCATAATTCCGTCTTTCAGTAAAACTTCAGACTTTTCTCTGGTGACGTATGCTGGACTTCTCCAATAATTTAGTCCATATAAACACCACCTTTCTTTTTTTCTTTTTTTCCTGTCATCCATTCAAGAATGAACAAAGTGGTGTCAATGGGCCTCATTCATGAAACTTTCGTATTTATGAGTAAATTGTAATTTGTGCGTAAAACAGACCTTCCCGAAAAACTCTCCTCCGTATTCACAAATGCTCCGTAAACATCAGATTTGATAGTTAAATGTGTGTATTTGAATAAATTCCAATCATTCATAAATGGGTTGTGTGCACACTCATTGACAATTAGCATAATCCCCAACTATGAATTACAAGTACGCAAATTACGTGTCCAGGAATGCTGTGGAATCTTCTGGACTGGCTCCAGTGTATTGCATAAATGCTAAAGAAACTAATTGGCCATATGCCTAACAATAAATATTCAATTAACTTGTGCCCACCAAAGCGTTTTTAGCCAGCTGAAAAAATGCCAGGCACTCTTCTGAAAACGGCCAGCTGGTGGCGTTTAAGAGCGTTTTGGAGGCGCAGCGTATTTCCAGCTGAGAGACACTATGATGATACGGAATATGCCAGGCAGTAATGTGCCATCTCATTTTGAAGAATATTACTGGATATAAAAAAATGCAGTAACCAGCAATATTAACATCTACATTGTTGTTCAGTCGTTGTACAAGTAGGATGGTTGGTCGGTGTAGTATTTGTCCCGCCCCTCCTCCACTGTGATTGGACGGTTGGGTAAAAAGTGACAGTGACGAGTGCTGTGTTTACCCCAAGTTGAACAGTTTTCAATGCTCAGCTACAAATAAATAAATAAATAAGAATAAAATGACAGGGCAAACAAACTTGTGAAATGTTATCAAGTGTCATCAGTTTGCCTAAAATAACACAGAACAATCTAATGTTTTACACGTGGCAGGGAGAAGGTAGGAGAAGGGAGAAGGGAACACGTTTCTTTCGTATCAACTAACATTTTGAAAATACGGAAATTTTTATGAATCCAAAAAATTTACGCCAGAATGGCTTGACGAACGATTTTGGCCCAATAAATTTGAATTACAGTGCAAACGGAAAGAGAAAACGCAATCTATATTATTTCTTATATATATTATTATTTTGCTGTTGTTGTGCGTATGGTCATAGAAAACAGTGTGCCCGGATTTGTCTCAGTGTGTGACTCTCTTTACGCGTTGTTCTGCTAATATTTGAGGCTCCTTTAAGGGGAAGGGCTCTGATAGCAGTGCTGTGCAAAGTGATATATTTTATGAATCATAACCCGCAAAATTGGCTAGAGTTTTGATATGTGTTGATATGGATTTTCACCTGCGGGTGGTAATTCCAAACCCTGGTTTCGTCGTATGTTTTAATTAAAATCAGTTAATTATTGCCATGATTAAATTTTTTTTGGTGTCATCCTCATTAGCGCTGAGGAATTTTTATGAGTAGTTGTATCAGAACACTTCCAGTTGCATTGCTATATTTTGAGGGCACTTGCTGAGTTTGAGTAACTTTTTCAAGTTTCAGAGTCGATTATTGCAACTAGCTACCAAGACAATTCCTAAGAAGTCATACAAGGAAATGGATTTATTAAAAAAAAAATTATTCTTAGTGAATCATAACAAAGGCTTTAGGTTGCAGGCTAGCTTTTAAAGAACCATGCATACTGTATGTCGTATAGCCATAGAAACAGCAGGAATGGATAAGGCTCATATTTTCCGTATTACAACTCTATTTGGATTGTTTCTCAGCTCTGTAAATTGCCAGACAACCTCAGCCTTTAATGAAGCTGGCCAAAGACCAGCAGCTTTGGACCAGGAAGATGTAGAGTCTGATCGTGCACTGTTCCAGCTGCTGACCCTATCTCCACCATCTGGTGCGCATGAGTTATGGATCTGTTTTAATCCATGGTGGCCACAACCAGAGGGGCCGTGCACATGGCAGACCAATCAGCTCCTTCATCCAGACCAGCACAGGCCCCTGAGAGGATCTCTCACAATTAGCCATGATGAGACAGTCTTTGCGGGACAAATCGCTAACTTCAGCACTTGATGAACCGCTTTAATCACACTGTGAGGATGGAGAGGTCTGCCGTCATCATCATTACAAGGGTGGAATCGTGCAGTTAAGGTTGCACGAATCACTTTTGGCTGCAAGAAATGCACATGCCTGCCACGAGTGACTGGAAGTTAAATGCTAATTAGCAATTCTGTTTACTCTGTGTTATCTTATGGCATATACAGACCTTCACTGCTGCAGCCCACGTAGAAGGTCATGAATGAGACTGGGGTTTAGGATATATACAGGGTGTCCGTGGGGTAAAAAGTATAAAAAAATGATAAATCAATTTACAGAAAATTAAGGCCCTTAAAAAGTAATAAAAAGTCTTAAATGCCATTTTTCAAGGTTTTACATTTTGTATCAACTTTTCATTATGTATTATTGCTAAAGTTAGCCTGAATTTAATCATTGCGTCGCAGCCATTTTTCCTGCCTGTGGTCTGAGCCAATCACGTGACACTGTTACTACACAGTGCTGGGAGATCCAGGAAAGAAAGCATTTCTTAGAGATCTAGTGAGAAGCATTCAAATTAGGGCTGTCACGATATTAGATTTTTCACACCACTGTTATTGTGTCCAAAATAATTCACAATATCAATATATCGCAATATCTATAGAAACCGTGGGGGGAAAAGTTATCAAATTAATTTTTCTTTTATTTCTTTTTTCTTTTTTACCCAATGAACATAATTGGATACCGATAAACACAGGGCACATGCATCTTCTTTGAAGCTCCCTATGAAATAACAAGATAGAAAATACTGTTAAGTTTAACAGTATGATGAATAAATATTAACATCAAAAATTATACTTTAACCTGTTAACTTGTGTACCCGTATTTTAAGCTCTTTAACCTATCGTTGCGCCGGCGCCAATGAAGTCATACAGTAAGCGTGCTGCTAATTCAGTTTTAATGTGCACCTAGAACGGCCGCAGATGAGACATTAACTGCATGGCACTGTGACCAACGTAACTTTTTACAGAGTTTAATGTAGCAATGTGGTGGCACAGTTTTTCTAGATCAGTTTTAATCGTGTAATAGATTTGAACAAAAAAAATCAAGTGCTACGAACAGGCTGTATTGGCCATGACTAGATTGCAAATACAAATACAAAAATATACATTGTTAATAGACATTCATTAATTAAAAGAAACTATGAGATGTGCTGCACTGGTGGAAACAACACGAGACTGTGCTACCGCGACCGTCAAGAATGGCTCTGACTGGTGTTTAGAGTCCCCAGCAGCAGTAGCGAGTGTTCCTTCAGCGCAGCTGCAAGAGTTATGGCCTTTTTACACCTGTTCACTTCATTCGTTTTCTCTGATCAGATATCTATCATATTGTGAAAAGATCAGGAGTAAATGTCTTCCGAAATTCTTTTGAGGCGGATTTAAATCCGATCACTCAAACAAATCAATTCAGAAGGTGGTCTGGGACGCATTTCAGACGAAACTGGATAAGTGTGAATGCATCTGGTTGTTTAAACCACATATATACATTTTACTCCTGGCAAATTGTTAAAAATAAACACTTGAGAGCGTGTTATAGGCTATATATGACATAGTCATAGAAACAAAACAAAATGTAACTACTTTGACATTAAAAACAAAGCTGAACTATTTTTATGGCTGCAACAGTGTGTAATAGGGAGGGGGAAAAAAAGAAAAAAAAACACGGGCTCCTGTCGGACTTGGGACACTGGAGTATTTACATGTCATGTTATCATAAGAGTCCTATTCATTTTAAATATTGTGGTTATCGCCAATACCGGTATATTGTCACACCCTAAATTAACACGATGCCGATATTTTGTGCTTTGAATATCACGATTATCGCCAATACCGGTATATGGCGACACCCCTAATTCTAATTCAGCGAGAGTTCTCCGTTATTAACCGTAGATCTCTATTAGATCAAACAGCGCTGACGTGGAAACCAGGAGAAACATTGTGCCACGAATTAACAAGTTATAGAGGGCTTTCAATCCATTGTAACCAGTATGCGGCTGCCAGTTCCACTTCCTATTATATATTTTCAATCGTTTTGCTTTTGAATTATTATTTACACATTATGAATGATAATGCTGCCCTCAAATGTTAATCTGGAGCCCTGTAAACTTAAAAAAAATTGTAAAAAGAAATTGTAATTTCTTTAAGTTAAGTCTATTTATTACCAAGGCATTTGTCAGCTTGATTTTAGGTGTGCTCCTAAATGTTCTGCTTGTGCTCCTAAAATTTTCAGTACGGGGCTACAGTGCTAGTAAAAAAAGGTTAGTCTGGAGCCCTGATAGCGCTGGTCCCTTTATGCCCAGTTGTTAAACAACATCATTGACTAATGGGGAAATGCAAGTTTTCGTGCAAATGGTTAAGGAGTTGGAACCATGGTTGAGGGCCGTCTCTGGGCGTACTGCTCTGTGTTGGAAGGCGATTAGCGTAGCCTCGATGGGGATAAACGCTGTCCGAACCCAAATGCTAAGTGCTAGCCACAAAGCCACTATGGGATGCAAAATGCAGGTCTCTAACACCACCGTCTCTACCTACCAACCATTCTCTTGTGCTTCGTTCCCACCCTTCTGAATTATGTTGCATTGATAAGGAGTTGTCACAAACTAAGAGCCCTGAGCTGTTTTCTGGGCCCTGGAGGTCTTTTGACATGCTCTGACATTTGTGCTTATTTCTGTTACTTGTTACATTTTCATGGCTAAAGTCTGATTACACTGTATTCAGCACACACTCTGCTACAATAATATGTGAGCAGCATGTATGTAAAAGTTTGTAGTTTTGAGAAAATTACGTTTATGCGTGGTTTGTGAAAAAAAATGAAGTCCCTGAAATAAGGCCATAAAACCCATACTGAATATTTGTTCACAAGACTTTTGAAAACTGGATCACGTAGGCTAGAATTTTTGCTTCAAGACGATGTAAAAATGTATGTTTTTCATACCTGGGGAGACAAAGACACTCCCCTGATGGCTCTGTCAGCTGAATGACTGTGAGGGAACTAGAACAAAGAATATGAAGAGATTAAATGAATGGCTTTTTGATTTGTTTGCATTTATTTACAACACATCATAATCCATATATACACAACAAAGGACAAAAAGTGGGACAAAAATAAGGGACAATCGTGGTTCTTTATAAGGGACACTCAAAATGTTTGTACTGTTGTATGTTGACACACCACACAGTGTATGTCAGTGTCTGCAGTTAAGTGTGTGTATAAAAGGCTCTCAGATATAAACACATTTGTTTTACTCAACCTATTAATGCACGATTTAATCCTAAAAAGATTTTTAACATCATAGAAATGAATGTCAATTGTTGCACACAAACCATCTTAAGCTTTTGTAGCATTATACACTACCGTTCAAAAGTTTGTGGTCAGTAAGAATTTGTTTTAAATGACTAGTTTTATTAATAATTAATATTTTTTAAGAAATAGTTTTATTCAGCAAGAATGCATTACATGTGTCAAAAGTTACAAAAGCTTTCTATTTTAGATTAATGCTGTTTTTTTTAACTTTCTATTCATCAAATAATCCTGAAAAATGTACACTGTTTTCAACATGGATTTCTCATTACAGTATTACCGTGAATGTCATAATCATTTGTTTGCAATATAATCTACAAATGCATACACAAACAGATGTTCCTGCCACGTCTGCTGTTGCTAAGCTTTTTCAACTCACTGTGCATAGACGCGCCTGGGAAAAACGAGCGCGCCGCACCGCATTGAGCGTCACGACGGCGTTGCTCTCTATTTGAGCGCGCTTGTCGCGCGTCTACATTTAAAATAACGAACTTGAGCGTGCAAAAGATACAACATGTGTACAGCCCCTTAGTCAGTGGTTAGATCAGCGTAGCAGTTAATGAACGAGACAAGGGAGGTCACGTACAGGACATTTAGGCCCAATAAATGGGACGTCCCGGCTAATACGGGACAGTTGGCAACCCTACTTTTATATTATGCTGTGTTTAATATTATAGAGCATATAAATATCCTCATGTCGTACGTGTATCTTAATTTAGCATTGAAAGGTTGCCTACCTATTTCATATTTCAACATGTTTCCGTTGATTTCACACATTTTAGTTCAACTAGTAGCCTACAATGTGAAGTTTATGCATCAGTAACGCTAATATAAGTGAGAAGAAATGTTTTACCTTAAAAATTCTCATGTTAAAATCACGTTCTGTTTCTTCTGAGGTAAATCCAAGGTAAACTCATGGTGTGTCTTCCCAACTTGATAAAAAGCAGAAGAATAATGAAGATGATGCTTTGTTTTGAGGTGACGTAGGGCGTTTACAGTTTCACGTTCCTTCACGTGGACAATTTGCATGTGAATCACTTTGCGCATGGGTGTGGTCACATTAAAGATAATTAGGCTCCGCTTAAGGAACTGTACCTCTCGCTGTTTTCATACAGATTACATAAACAGAGAATATTTGTTTTTTATATAAATTAGAAAGTAGACGTAAAAAGTAAAAGAGATATCTGTCGTGTCTGTGTCAAGTATTCATTGAGTTACAGCTCATTTTCAGACACATTTCAGAGTGGACTTCACGGGGAGACAGACGGGAGAACGCGCATCCTGTTTGTTTTCTTTATTTAGCGAAAAGCACAACATTTAGTTTTTATTTTGAGTGTACATAAATAAAAGTAGACACTTAAAGCTTTGTAAAGACATATCTTTCATGTCTTTGAGGCCAAAAATGACGGAGTATTTTAAGTTGTTTTACACTGTCATGAGGAAAAATCAAGCAAAACGCGCGGGCGCATTTGTCGGGCTCAGAGGGTTAAAGTGTCGCGGATGTAACCGGTTAAAACTTGAAGTGGCGATGAGGTCTTAAAATGTATGGAGTCTTAAAAAAGGTCTTGGAAAGGTATTAAATGCAACTCCATGATTCCTGTATATACCCTGATATGTCTATTTACTCCCAATGCATAGCCCAGAGATTCTTATAGGCGTCATAACAGCACTGCTTTCCCTAAGCAGTGCTGTTAGTACCAGCTCTCTTACATTCCACACATGCATTTAGCTTCCCTTCTGTATTTATTTATTCAATAATTTACATTTTGACGTTAAACAGGGCTCTGGTTTTACTCTAAGGCAGGTCCGGTTTGGTGGGACATGTTTAGACAGCTGCTACAGATTATTGTGGACATTCAGAGAAAATGCTGCTGCCCATTTTGATTGACTGATGTCTGTCCGGTGAGTTTTGCTGGCCATTATGCTTGAGTGCTTTAGTGTATGCTTTCATTTACCGTTAGACGCATACAATGAAATGATCAAAATTCCCTTATTTTTATGGTCTGTGTCAGCGGCTGATTTATAGCAGAAGTTCCAGACCACTTGCCTGGTAGATTCGTGCTAAAATCGTTGGTGAATCTGTCACTTAGAAAGTCAGAGTGGATGTTTCTAGAACAAAAAAGAGGAACAGTTCCCCTAGTGGGATGCCGGAGCATTGCAAGGAACTTTGAGACAAAAAAAAACATAAACATGTGCAACAAAAGATGGGAATTGGATGAGCTCTTGAGCTAATCCTTGTTCTTTAGAGCCCAAAGACAGCCCCTAAGGCAGAGAGAGATCTGAACATGTGCTGCGGCCCACATGTGCTGCGCAGACAAATTCCCCTTGATTATCTCAAGCAACAGGGACCCGTGAACATATTTTTAGACAGGAGTAATCCAGTGCTGAAATGTTAGTATGAGGACCCTCGCTTCCCCAACCCCCTCTTCCAGGTGACATGAGTGAAAGTTAACTGTAAAAAAAGACTATAAACATGTTTTTGTGAATTACAGGGAAACTGTACTGTATTATTATTATTAACCTGCAATTAACTGACTTTTGTTTTCTTTATCATTGATTGTATAGCATTTATATCACCATGAATATCTTTAGACAGGTGTGTTATCTACAGGAAAGGTTAGAAGGTAAGTATTGATGCGCTTGTCGCTTGCCAACAAATGCTCCCGCAGATTGGGATGAGTAATGTTTTACTGGAAGAGATAGCTTAGGGCACATTAGTTTAGCATGACACCTGTGTTTGCTCCATGAAGCTGAATAAGGGATGAGCTTTATCTTCAGAAATGACAAGCTCTCACAGCCAAGATGCTTAACCTCCAGAATGCGGTTTAACACTTCTTGGACCAGGAGCAAGAGATGGAGGACTCTCACTCTTCGTCTCTGTCGGGTCTTGGCGTTTCTGCTGTGTTCCACATTAAGCTTGGGAAAGAGTCGGTGTAAACTTAGTGAGGGTTTGAAAGCTGTAAATTTAGCAAAATATATGCTGTATAATACCTTCTTACAATTCTGCATTCTGTCCGCTTCCTCAATTCAATTCAGGAACTGAAATGGATTTTAAAAGGCATTCTCAATTCACTTCTGAATGACATACAACCCAGATATCTAAAAATGTCCCAGATGCCTCAAACCATACCTTCATGTAATGCAGAGCTCTTATTATTCTACTTTTGTGCTGCTGTGTCTATGTGAGAGAATGTGTTTAAAACCCAGCATATCTGGTCACATCACTCCCATGTGAACCCCGACTACACACTTCCACCCCTGTGCTCTGCTCTTTTATGTGACCGAGTGAGCAATCTGTCACGTTCCCCTGGAGGCCCGTTGGAGCCACGTGTGACCGCGGCCTGGTCTGAGGACATCAGCAGAGCTAACCGCACTCCAGAACGTCAGCATGGGGAATAGTGGGAACTGTGGCTCTGGCGAGGTGCATTTACCATGCACCCATGAAGCCACAAAATGCTCTATGGCGCTGAGAACTGATAATTTACAGTGGCCCATGTCTCGGTCGGCTGGCTAGATTAAAAAAATTGTCGCCACAAAGGCCTCTGCTTATGTGCACCATTAGCAGTAGTTGCTCAGATGGGCGGTGCTGCGGTAAAATTGAAGGGAAGGGTGAGTACAGATCGCAAAATCAGTCAAGATAATAAAACTATCTGACCGGGCTGGGTGGGAGGAGTCTTGCTCTAGTGCTCTGTCAATATGTACAAGAGCAAAGAGACATTAAATGCACAACACTTGCTGGGGTATTTTGGGACAGCGGGAGCTTGGGGAAGCAGAAGAGTTTTTTTGTAACATTGTTAATGAGAGAAGACTTGATAGCAGTTGTGAAGAACAGAAAGAGAATAGAATCTCATAGCAGACAGTGTTGCTGATAAAGCATTCGCACTTTGTGATTAACCAGGGTGTTAATTGTTCATTGTAAAGCACCTAAATCACTGGTGGAAAAACTTGCTCTTGAAAAACACTTTAGCTAGTTAGCTACACTACAGTCCAGAAGTTTGGGTTTTATATGATGAAAAATACAGTAAAAAACAGTCATATTGTGAAATATTATTACAGTTTTTTTTTTTTTATATATTTTAAAATGTAATTTATTCCTGTGATGGAAAAGCTGAATTTTCAGCATCATCACTCCAGTCTTCAGTGTCACATGATCCTTCAGAAATCATTCTAATATGCTGATTTGCTGCTAAAAAAAACAATTCTTATTATTATCGATGTTAAAATCAGTCAAAAATCTTACTGCAAGAATACTGTCAAAAATAAAGCAGCAGTTATATCCTGTGAGTAACAAAATTGTAGCTTCTGGGGAAATTTTCACAAAATAGAAATGGAAGTAGAAGTTGTATCTACTGGTTCTTAAAATAAATTATTTATTAATTATTAATTATTTGCAATTAAAGAGACAAAATGCTCAAAAAGCAGATTTCAGCAACATGTTTTATGAGAGCGACAGTGTGTCAGACAGTCCTTAGAGGTAATAGTAGTCAATCATCGCAATCATCTCACATGACTTGGGACAAAGTAAGTTTGTGTGTATATATATATTAATTAATTATTAATTAATTAATCATTATTAAAAAAAATCTTTATGTGCATTTTGGGTGCACATATCGAGCATTTTTATATCCCAATGTTTGGATAAAAATTACTACAGAAAACTGGTTATTAAGACCTAGTGATCTTTTTTTTTTCTTCTCTTTTTTTAATATATACATTGAGTCATAGCAGAGGTAGTTGTGCATGTATTTGTAGCTGTAGTCTCAATGGTCGACCCCTCAGAGAGCAGCTCATCTCCATATGGACATATTGAATGCCTGAAGCAACTTTAGGTGGATAGGTCTCTTGTCTTCATTAGCCATGCCAGCTTGTTCTCATTCCCATCCTGTAAAAACAGCCAGTCACTCCTGCGTGAGGACAACGCCATCTGGTAGCCATTCCCCACTCCAAGGCAATTCATTTTTCCCCAAACTCATAACATACCCTCCGGTCCTGACCTTTTACAAAGAGAAATAACTATGTTTACCCAAAACATCATCATAGTCTCATTTTGCATTGATTTCTTTTGTGAGTTTTTGCTCATTATATGACATTTATGTGAGTTATTAAATTGCCAAACCCTTTTATTTTTTCTTTAAAGAACAAAACCGCCCTACTAAAAGGGTCTGTTATGAAAATTTCTGGGAAACAAGTGAGATAAACAATGAGGGTTTTCCCCTTACGTTTGGCCCATTAAGAATATTCGATATACCTCGAATGGCTTTGTTGGACTGCTAATAGTCCCATGAGTAACAGACCTCCTCCAGGTTTTCAAAGCCCACAAGGAACCACGAGTAGGTGCTTTCCTCAGTGCTACATCATTGAGATATTTTGGTAAATACGCATTAAACAAACTCCTGGGCGGTCTACTATCATTTCGGACAGTAATAAAGAGTCAGGCAGCATTTAATGGCCTCTCTTTTCCCAGACAGATGTGTAATCATAGCACTAGCTTGCTTTTAGATAGTCTCAAAACCACAAATTGTTGATTGAAATACTGAAAGCCCAGCAGAATGAGTGATTGATGGTGTTGTGCGGTGAGATTGAATGCCCAGTTTTAGATAGTTTCAGAGTTTCCATTGGCTCAGTGTTGTAAGATGTGAGGATTTGTTGGCCTCCAAACCCATTTGGAGGTGCTCCTAGCGCTACCATTTCATTAAACACACCATTACATTAGTATTGTGCATGCAAAGAGAACACATGTGGGAGATAGGAAGCCCTTGGCTTATCCTGTTATGTATTCTAGGTCAAGAGAGAGACACTTGGCACCTTGCATTATACAGCACAACCAGAAAACAAGGCTTCATTTATTCTTAAAGGGATAATTCACACAAATTCTGTCATCATTTTACTCACCGTCATGTTGTTCCAAACCTGTATGACTATGTTTTTGTCCACACAATGAAAGTCAGTTCAGTTCAAAACATTAGAATCCACTGGCTTCCATTGCATGAACTAAAAACTTTTGTGTTCCACGGAATGTCATACAAGTTTGGAACGATGTGAGGGTGAATAAATGATGGCAGAATTTTAATTTTACTCTTCAACGAGTGCACTGAGATAAGAGAGCTAATTCTTTGATCCAGTCGTCTGACGACAGAGAATCAATTGCAATATTATTACCTTCACTGTTTGGCAGCAATTTTTGACACCACCTCATGTACATTGTGCTTAATCGATGCATTTTGACGGATATGCATAATTAATAACCTTGTGCAATGAATGAGGTAATTAATAATTGAACTGAATGATTTTACTCAGCATTGTACCAAAGCGCCTGTGGTGATGTTTTATTGCATTAATATGTCCAGTCATGTTCCACATTATTGTAAAAAAAAAAAAAAAAAACATATTATAAACAAATGCAGGAATATTCCCCTGAAGAATTTTTTCACAGCATTTAAAACTGTTGCAGTGCTTCATTATTTATGCATTTAAATGTTCGCATGTAAAACTGCCACCCCATCCGCTCTTGCTTTCAGGGATTCAGCTCCCACAGTGATTAATTAATGTACATTTATGTGCTTAACGGATCACACACACCAACTTTCTCTCCAGCCCTTTCCCCCTTTCGCTCATAAATTATTGTCACTGTACGTAAGTGGTACCACCTTCGTTTCTGAAATAGCTGTGAGTGGCATAAAGCTTTTATTGTGGGTGTGCGCGGGCAGCTCTTAAGACCGCTAAGCAAACCGCAATAAAAGCTTGATGGTATTGAAGGGTTTATGGGTAGATCCATATAAACTCTCTGTTTTATTCTGTGTCCGCTGATCGACTTTTAATGCTCTTTTACTGGAACACGCCGCTGCTTTCTTTAGCTTGTGCATGCTAGGATATTGAACCGTGCGATGAGCTATAATGAGGGAAATTATAACTTTTTTAATTTCATTATTTTGCTCACACTGCTCACTACATTGCAGTAAACTTAATCAAGAAAGCTTGAGGTGCAGCCTGCCGCTTTGTTTCCCATAAGCCATATGCGTGGAGCTTTGGTAATGAGCAGCAGATTTGAATGATGATTTAAAATTACTCGGCTGCAGGACCTTTTTATCTCGGAACACTCTCGTGTTTATGGTTTTAATATCCGCGCTTTCCCAAGCAGCTTTAATGGCGACACACTCTCCACCGGAGTTTGTGGCAGAGCGCAAAACACGATTCCCTTCCAGTCTTCTGTGGCCAAGTTTGTTTTCTCTGCCCTACATAAAAACACCTGCATGCATCTAAAAGGTTAATTAGAGTGAAGCTTTAAAAAGGTCACTGTGTCACTTAGTGTTGTCTTTGCTATTTATCTGATCCAGAAACACAGGCAACACTAAGTCAATTAGCTCCAATTAGGGCTGTGGCGTCTGGGTTGCCTAGTATGTATTAACGAAGAGGCCGTCTGTAATTTCCAGTCGCTCTGAAAGTGACGAATTTGTGAGATTGCAAAGTGGGGCACGCAGGAATTGGTGCATCCCTTGACATTTCACCCCGACCATCTAGGAACCATAGTCAGGTTTGGTGTTGTCCTGAAATATGGAGGTATGTAAAATGTGACATTTTACTCCAGCGGTCTAATCAAGGCTGATGAAGGGGCATAGTGGGAGAAATAAAGCATGTAGCAGGCATGCGGGTGTGGCTAACTGATTACGAGCCTCAGGGAGCCATCTGTGACTGTGTACCATTATCTTTCTTCCGTTTGGAGGTAGTTTTAGAGTATGAGTGAGGGAAAAAAATGGCACTCAGCTATGTGCAAAAAAAAAAAAAAAAAAAAAAGTTTGACAAAAAGTAAAACAAAGTTTGAATCTGAAAAGTTTATGCCAACGGACTTTATTCACCTAAATGCACTGTGCTAGGCTTTGATATGTGCTGTCTGTCAACTTGTCAAGTGAATTCTCAAAGGAGCAAACTTTTGGGATCATCTAGTGAATTTCAATTGTTTGTATTCCTCTGCCACACCACAATAGGATCGACAGCCAAGAGGTTGTCAGTGGAAAATGTTGATTAAACAGATGTTGGTCTCAGTGGCTCTGTGGGAGATGAGAATTCCACAATGAGTGGATATTAATTAGACATTACCAGGGGTGGGTTTCACATTCTGAAGCAAAACAAGAGGCTTCATCTCCTTTGTGTTTCACAATGACACATGGCAGGAGGAAGAAGTCTTTGTGCCAAAGCGATTCCCTATGGCTCGTATAGACACAGAGATACCACCTGAGAATCTGTATTTTGATGAGAGACTGCGTTTTGCTGTTTAATGCAAGGCTTTTTTATTAAACATAATTTAAACCATACTTAATTAAACCAATAAATTACTTTTGAAGTTTGTTTGGAAGTGTTGGGGGTAAAACAGGATACGCAATTCACACTTATAAATGTTTGAATGCCATTGCATTATATAACAAAATCGTTGGATTATGGTCTACTTTGAAAGCACTGACTTGGCGATAAATCATGTCATGATCTGACATCCTCATTGATATGCAGATTTTTATACTATGATCGTAACGTGAAGGGAAGATGTTTGTTGCATATAACAGGGCTCCAGACTAATATTTGAGACCTGATTTGGTGGCGCTGGAGGAAAAATTTTCATAAAGTTAATTTCCCTTAGCAGTCAAGTATCGCCGACGGCCCCAGATTACTGTTGTTCAACATTCACTGCTCGTTAAAACATCACACACTTACTTCATCGGGAAAAACTTGGTATAATTATAAAGATTAAAGCCTCCAGCTTCGTTATTTGACCACTGTTTATGATAAAATGAGGTTGCAGTGACATTCATTTCTTAATTTATGTCAGGAGTGCAAAATAATCGATCTGTAATGAAGAATCAAGAATCAAAAGCCAGTCACGTCTTCTCTGTTTTATTTGTGGTCACATACATGCACTAAAACAGCATCCGTTCGGTCTCTCAGTCAAAACGTGCACATATTTGGACAAATATGTATTTTTGCAAAATATTTCGTCATACAGAATAACATTTCTATTTATTTCTCACTGAATTATGCTGATCTGAAGAGCTGAATGGCATTCAAAGTGTCTGTTGCTTTCCTGCTGCACGTCACTTATGATCTCAGAGCTCTCTCATTCGCTGTACAGCTGTCAATCATCTTACGTGACTCAATCCTGCCCCATCTGGTCACGCTGTTCAGTGCACTTCCTCATTCTCATCTCTCTGTTGTAAACATTGCCAACACGTGAAAACTAAGCTAATAAACGCACGATTAAATGGCATATGGTTTGTGTGTGTGTGTTTTGCATGCGATTTGGTGTATTTTCATATGAATAAAGAATGTTTCAAGTAACATGCTAAGCAGGTGTAGCGATTAGCTCCATATAAAATGCTAAATATAACATTTTAACATTATTGAACATCACTGAAACCCACATTACATCTCGATCGGAAGTAAATACAAACACTCGTTGGCTGTTTAAACGGAGTTTGGCATTAAAGTGTAATATTAATCTTTTATTTTGTGTTATGTAGCTTGATGCTAACTGTAGCTCTAATGCACCTGTCACGCCAGGGGCTATATTTTATTTCACGTAAGGTACCAAAAGCATGCTTTTTTTGTTTGTCTGTTTGCTAAAAGACTTCAGATAGCAGGTTTTAATGTGAAGTGGGATGAATGTGGGGTTGATGGCCCATTTAGAATGCCTGAATAGGCTATAATGGATATAATACAAACAAAAGAATTACTATAAAAGAATAATGAGGATTAAGTCATTCATGACAGACATGAAAAGTTCATTGAGTGAAAACAATAGAGTATGAATTAAGCAGTTGAAAGACTAGTTAGTAGACTGCAAGTATGTGTTTTACAGGCCAATAACATGATGATAGCATCTTATCTTAGCATTCGCTAAAACTCAAATGACATGCCATACAATATGCTTCATAAAATGCATAATTTTAGAGATTTCATCCTCAGATTTGAAATGAAGCATGACCACACTTGTGGCTTCACTTTAGTTTTGGTTATAAGTTGTTATACTACATTCACATAATATTTTTATACATTTAAAAATATTATTATTAATATTTTTTATTTTTGTTTTAATGTTTGAGCCTATGTATCTCCATATTAATAACAGTCTGAGTAATTCTGAGTCTTGAATTGTAAACTCTAAATTGAATTGAATTGTAAAAAGCGTTGTGTATATAAAATATGTGTATATTCAGAAAGACTTGTGAGCAGCAGCCCTCTTATTTGGGGTATGTCAAAATGTCCCACTTGCCAAAATGGGGGGTGACAGGCAAGGGGTTAATCATAAAATTACTATTGTTTTGCATTGTTTTGTTAATAAGTGCAGTTACTAATAGTGTTACATGTTTGTTTATTGAAAATTTAACAGTGAAGCACTGAGCTTGAATTGATATGCAAATAAAATTAACTTTTATTAACAACAGTAATGTGCAAAAAACAAATTTTTATAAGGAAAATGTAAATATTCTACTCTTATTAAATGTACCATTGTTCTTGTATAGTATTACACTGAGCTGACTGACAACTTTAGTGATAATAAAAGGAACACTCTTTACTTGTTTGTAATTCAGTCACAATATATTAATATATTTTTTCATATATTAAGGAGTGGAAATGGCTTAGTCAAATAAGTGCTCCTATGCCGCCACCTACTGGTTATAGTGGTAATTTCATGTCTGTATAAAATAAAAGTGCTTGTTTGCCACAAAGTGGCCTACACCTTTAAACTTTTAGTTTTACAAATTATCACATTTAAAAATAACATTAAAATTTGATAATATTTTAGATAACAGTGTCGCGTGATCAAGACTGGCCCGTGTATGAGCTGTTTATTATTGCTCCGAGCTGATAACCGGTCCGTGCAGCGCAGCTCAAATGAGTAGCGCGGTTCCGTTCCGCTTTCGTTTCGTTTGCCATTTGATGTTTCTTATATGTAACACAAATGGCAGTTCTTATTAGATGGGCAACGTGGTAGTCGCACCAGTGCGACCTCTAACAAAATTTAGTCGCACCAGCAGGAAAAAAGGTCGCAAAATGCGACCATTTGGTCGCAGTCTGGAGCCCTGTATAAATTCCAAAACTTCTCTCTCTTTGTCTCTCACACGTCTAGGCCGATGTAGCAACAGTGACACTGTGGGACTGCAACCCAAAATAGGTTCAAAAGCGTAATCTAAGGCTAACATTCATCGTAATGCTAATAATTGACTTTCAGTTAGCATGTCAAAACAAGCAATGTAAGATTGACAATTTTGCCTTAGAACGAAAGTAATCTTGTTGAAAGTAATTTTGTATCTTGCTGGTCAAGATCAGACAGTGTGCACCAGGCTTTCCATTGAAATGCAGAGTGTAAAACCCTGAGGAACTCTTTCTTAAAAGGGGGAGGATCGTTACTTATCAGAGCCCTTGTGAGAGAGGAGCGCATTTCATTCGTTAAGAGACATTTGGACCTGAGGTATATGAAGGTCTGTCAATGTGCATACTGCCGCTAACACCTCCTGACAGCTTTCATCCCATGGGCGAGGCAGATTCACCCAGCTGCGAAAAGTGCAAGAAATCGCCTAATCAGTTCATGCAGTTGGAGTTCCATCTTGCCGTCATTATCACGGCCGTCGGTGTTGATTGCAGTGTGAGAGGATGGTGTGAGGTGCAAGAGGTGGTCTGTCCCTGGTGATTGTCTTAACAGATTGCTTTTCCTGTGGCAGTGGCGAGGTGGTCAGAATGGGTTCTTGTTTACATCATTACAGTTAATTAACAGGCAGAAGTGGAGCAGCAGGGAGCAGACGCCGGTGGGGCTGGACCAAACTGACATGTATATGCGCGTGCGTGCATGACATCGGTAGGGATGTCACATTTTTCCCCAGTGGTGGCCGTCAGAGTTGCTCACCTCCACAAGTCATGAGTCCAGATCAGCTGCAGAGAGCCTGTCTAGATCTGAATGATTTGATTAGATAATCAGAGTGCCGTCAAGCATGCGAAAGCCCATCTTTGTCTCATACCCGTCTCCTAATTCTTCCCTCCCAGTATACACTCTCATCATTACACTTCAACACAGCTACGCATGGGGGCATTTTCAATTTAATGCTCGCAGATGGATATTTTAATTATCATTGAATCAACCGTAATGGGGTCTACGAATCTGTGCATTCTTTATAACGCATTTAATTAAAGTTGCAGGGCGTGACATGGAACATGACACTGCCACTGCATCAGACAACTGCTCGACAAGTAATGAAGGAAAAACTAGCCAATTATCTCACACCAACAAATAAAAGGTTTAGTGCTTGCTTGTTTCTGTACATGGAATTAATGACTTCATTTTTTTCATACTTTTTCCATGAAATTGCAGTATGTTTTCCTGTGGCTGTAACTATAGATGTTTCCAGAGTATTGTAAAACAATCTCACGATAATTTCACAATCTCATTATATACAGTGGCAAGAAAAAATATGCAAACCCCTTGTAGAATCTGTGAAAATTTGAGTAATTTTAACTAAATAAGAGAGATCATACAAAATGCATGTTATTTTTTATTTAGTACTGTCCTGGAATAAGATATTTTATATAAAAGATGTTTACATATAGTCCACAAGACAGAAAAATAGCTTATGAAATATTAAAAAGTTTATGAACCCTTGTTTCTTAATACTGTGTGTCGTCACCCGGATGATTCATGGCTGTTTTTTAGTTTTGTGATGGTAGTTCATGAGTCCCTTGTTTGTCCAGGTCCTGAAAATTCTTCAGTTTTCCCGCATTCTTTTGCATTTTTGAACCCTTTACAGCATGTGTGTTGTGTGTGTGTGTGTGTTTATATAATTTTAAAACAACACTTAGAAAATGAACGGTCTGTTTCTACAGAGCCCCTAATGGGATATGGGATATGAGGAAATTATTTGTCAATGCTTTTGTGTTCTCTCTCAAATGTTTTGCGTTCCCTGAGAATCTTTGAGTTCGCTCACAAAACCTTTTGAGCTCTTTGTGAGCAAACTTAAGGTTTCTTGGGGGAACACCAAACATTTGCAAGAGAACGCAAAAGCATTAACTTATAATTTTTTCCTCCCATTTCATATTTTTTTCCCACCACCATGTCACTTTAAGCGCTCTGTATGTTTTGTATGTTAATAACAATAATAATAATATATTAATTAATATTTTATTATAATAAATTTGAGATTTTTCATTAATATACACTAACAGTCAAAAGTCAGCATACTTTAGTGAAATTGTTAGTATCTAAATGTGTATTATTAAATGCATTAAAGAACATTTATATTTTGTAAAATTTTATGACTTAACTGTTATTCTAAAATGTGTGTGGTAATAAAGACTTATTTTAATGTCCAAACTTCACTGGTATTGTAAATGTAAAGTTTTTTTCTCGTAGTAAATTATAAATAAAGTAAATTATACTAAAACGCACCTGTGAACCTTTTACCAGAGGTGAGTGTCATCCACGCTATAGCACTATGTGTATGAAAACAGGTGTCCGTGGTATATTTTCACCTCCAGACTCACTGATTGCTTTCCCGCAGAGCTGCTAAAGGCCTCAGTGGTTGCCTCACATCCTGTGACATCGCTCTCCATATGCACATTAATTTATGCCTACCACAGCCGCTGACTCAGAGAAAGGAGGAAAAAATGCACCCGGCACATCTTATTAGATTTCCTTTGTAGTCCAGATATCTAGTGTTGGACATATTTAATAACCCTCAGCTAATTATAACTGCTTGTTATAGTTTTGTGCAAATTATTTTCTGGAGGGTAATGCTGACAGGTGTGCTGAGTGATTTCTATGGCTGGCTGCCATTTTGGGTTGTGATGACAGAAGTGTGGACGGAGGAATGGGGTCTTGGGGAGTTTTGTTGAGGGGAGAAATAACCTGGTCTTTGTTCAGTGCTTGAGAAACACTGGAGCGATAAAGTACCTCAGCTTTTTTCCCTTTTTTTTTTTTGGTTGAGCAATGATGTACCAAATTAGGTTTAATCGCGTTACAAGGTTTTTATCATGTAACTGACATTTACTCCTCAGCAGTTTTCCTTTGATATAGTATCTCAACACATTTGAGCATTGCATGGGGGAAAACATAAAAGCAGAAATTCGCCATATGGCTAGATTATTCAGCATTGACACCTCTTTTCCAGCATATTCAACACATTTCCAAAAATAATGTCAATATTTATATAAATTTTATATCTAATTTTAAATAGTGCTGTTTTTATGCAGGCAGCAGGAGGATTTAGAGTGTGAAATATCGCTTATAATACTCTTGTATGTAGCTTTCTTGTATTTAAAACAAAGACCTTCTTTGAAACTAACTGAAATCCTTTGCCATTAAAATTGGATTTGCACAATAATATATACAGACTTTATGCAAATCATACATGCAGGTTTTGTGCACACAACTTTGTTCACGAGTGTAAATTCTACCATAGACAGCAGTGCTACTCTGTGTTTACTGATTTTTGCTCCAGGCAGAAGGACTGAACGCTTTTATTTCATAGCAAGTGATGTTTACACCCGTTGCCGTAATTCTTTAATCACAACCGTCATCCCAGCATATCACCAGGTTTAGTGGCATTACCATCTCCCAAGGTCACTTCTAACGAAGAAGGTCTTCACTTCGCCTGCAAACCATTGATTAGCTTTCAGCTTCAGTCGTGCACAAAACAAGGTCTGCTCTCACATTCATGAGGGAGCCTCGTCACATCTCAGCCGCGTTTATGAGAGACGCTGTGAACCTTAATACAGAAGATGAAGGTAGATCAGCCCTATATACAAGCATGAATACCAAGAGAGGCACCACGATCCATCCTCATATATCGCTTGTGTATTCATAGGTTTCATAGCTTTAACTTGGTTTTCTCTGGTCATGCATACAGATTAAACACAAAGTTTTCTTCAAGTTCAATGTGGTAAAGGAATAAGTTACCTTAAAATAAAAGTTTTGTTGTCATTTACTCACCCTCATGTCATTCCAAACCTGTATGACTTTCTTTCCTCTATGGAATGCAAAAGGTACATATTTAAAGAATAGGCTGTCAAGCTCCAAAAAGCACCATAAAAATGCTCCATATGACTCGTGCAGTGTTGGGGAAGCTACTTTGAAACTGCATGCCAAGTTACAAGCTATGCATTATTAACAGTAGTTCAAACTAGTATTTAAAGTACAGTCAGTCAAGCCTACCTTCCTGAAAATATAAAAGTGTATGCAAACAAAAGTATTTAAAAAGGTTTTTGTCCATCACAAAAACAATAAGGATATTAATTAGGGTGATGGCATTAAACTTAATACACACTACCATTTAAAATTTGGGGTCTGAAAAGTTTTTTGAAAGAAGTCTCTTATGCTCACCAAGGCTGCAATTATTTGATCAAAAATATGAATTTATTAGTTTAAATGTAATTTATTCCTGTAATGTCATAGCTGAATTTTCAGCATCATTACTCCAGTCTTCAGTGTCATGAAAACAACTGTTGTGCAATTTAACATTATTTGTGGAAACCATGCTGCATTTTGTTTCAGAATTATTTGATAAATAGGAAGTTTAACAGAACAGCATTTATTTAAAATGGGAATCTTTTGTAAAAAAAAAAAAAAAAAAAAAAAAATATATATATATATATATATATATATATATATATATATACAATGCAACTACGTCTGCTTAAAAAGATGAGGACAAATTATTTGTCAATGCTTTTGCATTCTCTCGCAAACGATTTGCGTTCCCCCGAGAAAGTTTGATTTTGCTCGTAAAATGTTTTGTGTTCCCCAGAGAAACTTTGCAGTCACTCGCAAAGAATAAAAGTTTTGCGAGAGAATGGAAAGGTTTTGCGAGTAGACTAAACATTTCTCGGGGGAACCCAAAACTAGTACTTATATATACACTCACCTAAAGGATTATTAGGAACACCTGTTCAATTTCTCATTAATGCAATTATCTAATCAACCAATCACATGGCAGTTGCTTCAATGCATTTAGGGGTGTGGTCCTGGTCAAGACAATCTCCTGAACTCCAAACTGAATGTCAGAATGGGAAAGAAAGGTGATTTAAGCAATTTTGAGCGTGGCATGGTTGTTGGTGCCAGACGGGCCCGGTCTGAGTATTTCACAATCTGCTCAGTTACTGGGATTTTCACGCACAACCATTTCTAGAGTTTACAAAGAATGGTGTGAAAAGGGAAAAACATCCAGTGTGCGGCAGTCCTGTGGGCGAAAATGCCTTGTTGATGCTAGAGGTCAGAGGATAATGGGCCGACTGATTCAAGCTGATAGAAGAGCAACTTTGACTGAAATAACCACTCGTTACAACCGAGGTATGCAGCAAAGCATTTGTGAAGCCACAACACGCACAACCTTGAGGCGGATGGGCTACAACAGCAGAAGACCCCACCGGGTACCACTCATCTCCACTACAAATAGGAAAAAGAGGCTACAATTTGCACGAGCTCACCAAAATTGGACAGTTGAAGACTGGAAAAATGTTGCCTGGTCTGATGAGTCTCGATTTCTGTTGAGACATTCAGATGGTAGAGTCAGAATTTGGCGTAAACAGAATGAGAACATGGATCCATCATGCCTTGTTACCACTGTGCAGGCTGGTGGTGGTGGTGTAATGGTGTGGGGGATGTTTTCTTGGCACACTTTAGGCCCCTTAGTGCCAATTGGGCATCGTTTAAATGCCACGGACTACCTGAGCATTGTTTCTGACCATGTCCATCCCTTTATGATCACCATGTACCCATCCTCTGATGGCTACTTCCAGCAGGATAATGCACCATGTCACAAAGCTCGAATCATTTCAAATTGGTTTCTTGAACATGACAATGAGTTCACTGTATATATATACACTCACCTAAAGGATTATTAGGAACACCATACTAATACTGTATTTGACCCCCTTTCGCCTTCAGAACTGCCTTAATTCTACGTGGCATTGATTCAACAAGGTGCTGAAAGCATTCTTTAGAAATGTTGGCCCATATTGATAGGATAGCATCTTGCAGTTGATGGAGATTTGTGGGATGCACATCCAGGGCACGAAGCTCCCGTTCCACCACATCCCAAAGATGCTCTATTGGGTTGAGATCTGGTGACTGTGGGGGCCATTTTAGTACAGTGAACTCATTGTCATATATATATATATATATATATATATATATATATATATATATATATATATATATATATATATATATATATATATATATATATACTCGCAAAACCTTTCCATTCTCTCGCAAAACTTTTATTCTTTGCGAGTGACCGCAAAAGCACTGACAAATAATTTGTCCTCATTTTTTTAAGCAGACGTAGTTGCATTGTACTTACTCAAATAAGTACTAGTAATATGTGTGACTACATGTACTTAGTATAGAGTTACGGTTAGGGTTAGGGTTTGGTTTAGGGTTAGTTACTTGTAATTATGCATAATTTACTGTTATTACTATAGTAAATACATGTAGTAACATGTAACAATCACCTTAAAATAAAGTGTTACCTCTTTCCTTCACCATGTCCCTTTAGGGGCTCCATATATGTTAAACTAATAAGTAAACAGCACCCTAATTTTAATTTATAACTCAACTGGAAACATAGTGATAAATAGTATTTAACGAAAATATGTATTTCTCTACAAAAAAAGAAAAGAGACTCATGATACTAATTATTTAAATATTCCAAATGAAGAGATTCTCTGTTGCAAGGCTGTGTGCACATTTTAATGAGAAAAAAAAGTAACATAGAATTTTGTCACAGTTCCCTGCTTGAAAACAGCTTATTTACTGAAAATCTTTACTTCTCTTTTAATCTTTAGCTCTCAAATCAAATATGGCACATTTAGGATTGACATCAATGACTTAAAGCGTCACAGTTTTTTATGTGACAAAATGTCATTGACGTCAAAGCCTGCTTGATTCATCAAACGGCATTATATTTGATTGGAGAGTTACAGCAGAGGTCAAGATTTTCATCAAAAAAAAGAAGCATGGGCAACATGCCCGCTTCGGTTTGTGTGCAAATCACAGATGAAGTCATTGTAACAATCGAATCAGCTGTGACCACACAAGAGTGCCTATTATTTCTTTACTAGGTTGATCTGGACTCTAAGATGGTTGTAATGTTATATTTATGTTCTCTGTTACCATAGCTCACTCATAAAATGGTAAGCCATGTACCAGTTATTTAGCATATAATGAGATTCTAATATGTGACATTGAGCTCAAAATAGATCCTAGATTATAGATATTGGTCTTTTTTGGCTCTCTGCTCATTAACAGACTGACAGCCCTTGAAGTGAATCCGTGCTCCTGCTCTTAAGAGGTAATTAAAAATTATATGGCACATTTCCATTAATCTGTCATCTAGTGCCCTGCTGATGAGTTCTTGGTGTAGTTTGACAGGTTAACCATTCGTCTCTCTGTCAGATAGTGACCTAATATTGTAAATGTAAATGTGTCCGGTACATTGTTTGGTCCATTTTAAGCACATCATTCTTTCTATTCATGCAGATTACATTTGTATATATTTGTTGTATAAGTTTGTCTAATTGTAGTAGGACAAGCATATGAAACAAATGTACAGTCTTCCTCCTTTAAAGGCAAGGTCATTTCCCATGTTAAGTTTCCACTACGTGCAAGTCAGAGTCTGTGACACATTTCTAAAGTAAAACCTGTGATCTGTGAAGTGTAAAACCATCAAATGTGACAATGGTTATATTAGCTTATAATTGTGGCCACTAAGTCAGGAAGTCTTGCGGAGAGAGACATATAGGCATCGTTGAGGTCTAACTGCATGTACTGCTTGTAATAAATGAGCTGAACGTTCCAGGCCTCTGCATTCTGTTGACCAGAGTCAGTGTCTGAGGTGTCTTGTGGTTTGCGGGGATACAGCGTTTCTGCTGTCCTTACCTAATGAGGCAAGTGTATTCAGACAGCAAGGTGTTGATTTGCCCTCTGTTTTGCTGCTTTTATTTTATGTATTTATTTGTATTTTAAATGTAGTCGCCTTGGTGCTGGAGCTAATGTACTGGATAAAGTGGAAGGAGAAATGGCCGTTTAGTGATTATGTGAAATGTTGATAGCGCTCTATTTTAAAATGTAAAAAAAAAAAAAAAGAAATCAAAAACAACTGTCATCCTAAAATAATACTAGTATACTAGTATTTTGGGCATGAGCAGAGAACTGTCACACCCAACAAACAAAATAACAAGACAGAAATGGGTCGAAATGGGTTACAGATATGTTTTTTTTTAAATTCAGTTTATTTATTTTTTTGTTATTTGAAGGTCACCTTGAATCTCTCTTGAAAACCCCTTGCTATGCCTACATTTATTTGAGTTACTTTTCACATAGATTTTATGTATAGATTTTATTGTTATAGATAAAATCTACAAAAATTACAGCTGTCTCCCACAGCTGTGGTGTCATTTTCTCCACACCGAAATACATATTTTTGATCCAAAAAACATATTTTCATAAGTTAATGTAGTTGGTTGCCAAGAAGACAACAGTGTCAGTGAAGAGCATGCATTATATGAAAAATGAGGTACGGTGTGTGAAGAAAACAGAAAAATCAAGGTATATATCACCTGTCAGCAGAATGTTTTATTGTGCATAATTTTCAATCAAGCTGTAATATTGTAAAATTATGCAAGTGTAAATGTTATTTTATCGCTTCGCAAGAAAAGGAGTTACTTTAAGACAAAATGAAATCAGTGAAAGTGTAAATCATTATTTTAAGAAGGTTTGTCCACCCAGAATGAAAATTCTCCATTGTTCTATTGTGTATGACTTACTCACCCTCATGTTGATTCAGAACTTTATGAAATGATGTTTTGGACTGCATTGACTTTTATTGTATGGACAAAAACAAAAAGACATACAAGTCGAAAATGAAGACATCATTTTTACATTTTGGATAAACTGTTCCTTCCGTTTGGCCAAAAGTGCCCATAGTTGAAAGAATACCCATTTAAGATGAGACACTACAGGTAAATAGGGATTTTTTTTTTTTGAAAATTAGAAGATATCCTAGGTGCTACTGAAGTGGATATATCTGACTCTGAGTGTGAGAAAAAACTAATTTTGCGAAAACTGCCCTCAAAGTTTTTATATTGTATAATTTCATACATTTCTATTGGAACCCCCAACCATCAAACAAAATATATATTCAGTTCATTAATATCAGTAGTGTATCATATTTAAAACACATGATTGTTAAAAATTGATAAATGAATAAATTATTAATAGCAACAGCCTTAAGCTGAAGAGAACTACCTTAACAAACACACATAACAACAGTCACACAAACTGCAAACGAACTGTCCCTGTCCATCTATAACTAACTGACGGGGTTTCATCGTCTAATCTGTTGTTGTTTACTTTCTTTTTACTAGCTCTTGCAAGTGACAGCTGTTGCCGTCTTTTTTGTGAATGTTTATGAGCTGATTTCGGCGTTGTCAGCATTTTCTCTCTGAGAATAAACAAGGAAGCGGCAGCGCGAATCACGTGATGCAAAATTTCGTTGTTGGTTATTTCTACAAAGGAAATGCCCATATTTGGATTAGACAGTGCTGTGCAGGACTGAGAGCTTTACAGTGATAACAGGCATGACATGTTTCTGTTAATGGAGACGGCACGAGAGCTCACGTTAGAATGCTAACTTTTGGTGATTTCCGGTAGAAATCTAAAGGCACAAGTTCACAAAATATAATGAAATAACCATCTTAATGTGTAATGTTGACATATTTTTTATTTTGACATGAAAGCTTACATGTTAAGGGAGCAAATTGGCCCAAATTCTCAAAATTGAACACTGCATGAAAAAACTATGTTTTCACCTGCTGTGTCTTGCCTTAATGCAAAGCTTTGGGGCCAGATTTACTAAACAGGGTAAATTAGTGTGAGAGCGCAATTCCATAAAAGCGCAGATGGGAGTGGACAGTTCTGCGCGTGATCTACTGATGAAATGCAAATTAAAGCACAAAGACACAGCCGGATCATGTCCATAATGACCAACGCAATCTACCCATTTTTTGGGCGGTAAATAATAACGCAAACACCAGTATTAACACCAGCAAAATTGTCGAGCGCAAATCTTAGTAAATCACCATGCATGATTCATTTTAATACTCTCCTCCTATGAATTTTGCATCTGAAAGGGAAACTCCAACAAATGCATATGCAATAAGGTCAGCCGTAAAAATAACTCTGTCCACGCCTTTTCAGTGCTAATTTATCACTGCGTGTCTTTAGTCAATCCTGACAGTAGCTTTTTAACGCCAAAAGAGGGTTTGCGCTGACACAAGCTGTTAGTAAATCTGGCCCTTAGTAAGATATTCTATATTTACTCCAAAATAGGAATTACAACCTTCTCGACTGCTAGTAACAGTCTTATGTGTTTACTTTCTATATTTTAGTTTTTTTTTAATGAACTCACACCATCTTTATACAGTTTTCTATTTTGATGTGTTTTGCCAACCATCATTATACATAACTGATTATGGACTAGTGAGGCATGATATATAAAGCGATAGGGGTGATGCTTTTCCTCTCCCCCTCCATATGCTGTGCTCTCTGAGGTCTCTCTCCAGCAGTGCAGAGCTGATTAGGGACTCAGTGTGAAGCGTGTGGGTGCCTGGCCGAAAGTCCCCTCGTATTGTCTTAAAATGGCCCCGAACTGTGCAACTCTCAGATGGTGGTCTGATTATGTTTCCCCGATGACTTTTTTTCTTTCTTGTAGACTTTTTCAAGTGCTTATGACCTAGTCTCATTGGTTTTCTGTAGTTTTGTAAATTGTAAATGTCAGATGAAAATATCAGCTTTGATTTGACACAATTCATCACTTTCATTTTTGTGAAATTTAATTAAATGGCTGAAGTAGGTTTCGCACTAGCTACGTCCGAGATGTAATTTAAAATTAAATGGCTAAATTTGGATGTTAATTAATGGGCCATCAATATTCATGGTGATCACCTATAAAAAGGTTTTCTGATATGACATTTTAAAGACATATGATTCTTGGGTACCAGTGTTGCAATAAACAAAAAACAGAAGCTTGTCTGAAAGTTTGTCATAAGCGTGCCACACAAGCATTTGGCCTTCTCACGCAAATCTCTTTATCTACAAGGTATCAACGGCTTGACAATGGCGCTCCATAACGGCATGTATGTAGGCTGGGAGATGGGGAAGGCGCTGGGCAAAGTGGCTATAATTCATCGGAACCACCTGGTGATTCCCCCAGTCACCTTCCTGTTTCCTGTGTGCCAGATGCTTCTTGCATACCCAATCAATCAGCGGTGCCGAGCTGCTGCTTACCACGGCCGACCTTGAATCACATTCCCCTGCTTCTGCGTTTTGGGGTCTCGTCCGGGAGCTTATTCCCTCCTCAGTGTTTCTCATTTGGAGACGCACCTGTGTCCAGACCCAGATAAACCGTGTCCTCCGAGACTGCTCGGGGCACTTCCCTGCCTTTCTAGAAGTGCAACAAGGCAGTACTCTGGGAGCCCCAGCCAATCATGGATTGGCCATGCAAGGTGATTTAAAATGCATTGGAGGAAGGAAGATATATAATTATTTTTCTCCAAGGGGAATAGGCTTAATAACCAGCTATAAGACAGTCAGTGTTGTTGTAAGATTCAGGCAGTGAAGGCAGGGTTCACACTTCCTGAAGCTACTGTTTTTATTCGTCTTCATTCATGGATATTTAATACTCATGGATATTTCACAGATGTTGACAAAGGTTTAATCTGTGCTTCAGGCAAAAGTCATCCGAAGCAAAATTTGTTTTGGCAGTAGAGCACTGGTTTCTGAGCGGTTTTGGAATACCTGTCTCTCTGTGGCGCGCAGCTCTCCCACGCCGCACACACATCGCTACAAGGCATTTAATTCACACAATTCACGCTGAAAACGGATACTTCACACACAACGATGGCTGCCGTAGTGCAAAAGCTCAAACACGCCACGCTTCAGGCTCAGTCAGTAATGTATGATTGTGTGACCATTGCAAAATGATTGACTTCATTTTCCAAGTGACCTTTAAATATGTTTGTAAGTTAAATACAGTAACTGCTTTTCAACATTCTAGAAATATCAACTTCAGGTCATATCGGTTTACTTAATTTCCAATCAATGCTTCCTCAAGAAGCAAGCTACTTTTCATCTGAAGAGCAAATTACAGAAACCAAATATGAAAGAACCCGAATTCTTTTGAAAGTGATGCTTGGCAAGTTCAAGCATCTTTGTAGGGAAATTGCATCACTTCCCTGCTTAATGCTTTTGGCTATTTTTGATGGTGTGGAGGTGGGGCTCTGCGGTTCCACCTGAATGCCGGTGGACATCCATCTTGAGCACCTGGGCAGCATGAAGGAGCATGTGATGCCAGGCTGGCCTTACGGTCTGATAAAGCACTTCCTCCCCTGAAGGTGACCCTCACTCCCTGGAAACTCAGCGCTGGACCCGTCGGCTGTCAGCTGTTGTGGACCTGCCATGGTCTATTAAGCACTTTAATGATGACCACTGCCAGGGGCCTGCCTGAACAGCATTGCATGCGGACTGGAGAAACCCATCCTTCTTTTCTATCTCCTCTGATTCCCTCTCCCCCCTTGTTCTCATCAGAAGAAAATACTAGATGGTCAATAGTTTTTGAATGTAGAACGACTTTTGTTTCCTTATTGTGTGTTGAATTTGAATACGGGAGATATATGAATTATAGATGTTTTTCCTGACAAAATTGAGGTGATAAATCAAATGCTCAACTGCAGTTGTATTTCCTCATATTGGGGTAGCAAAAACTGTAATAGCAAGGAAATTAAATATACATTTTGTTTATATAATCATCTAGTACAACACTGCCATAATTAAAAGTGAAACTGAACGTTCAAATGATAAATCAAATGCTCAGACTCAAATGATGAATCAAAGGAATGACTCAAATTTTGAATTAAAAGCTTAAACTGCCTGTTCAATTTATGAATCAAAATCTCAAGCTGATGAGAATTGATAAATCATGTGCAAATTACATGCTACTTCAGTCATGTCAATCAATGCATATGGGCAGAGTTATGATTTATCTCAGTGAATTAAATCTCATGAACAAAGTGTCTAGTTTATTCAGTTTGTTCTCATCAGTTCATGTCATTCTGTTTGAATATGCTACTGAATGTGCTTTTAAGCGATTGTTTATTGTTGCTCTCTGTTTTTCCTCAATTCCTCCAAAAACGTATTTCCACTCTATACTTCTGTATGCTATGTACTATAAGTTTGTCTTACCACTGTATAAGTATGACATGTTTTGTGGAATTCATTAATGCTCTGCCCATGTCCCTCTTTCACTGTAAAGCTCTGTACATCTGTCTGTAGCATATCATTTGCATGTGGTTTATCAGTCAGATCTTTGGATTCATAATTTGAACATGCAGTTAATCAATTAAGGAGATTAAATTGTATTTAAGCATTTAAATTGATAATTTTGCACATTTTACATTATCAATAATATTATTATTAATTTAGAATTGAAGCATTGATAATTTTTCTAGGAAAAATCTTCCATAATGAAGATTCTTTTGTGTGCATCTCATGCAGAAGGAGACAGAGTAGAGAGGTAGAGAGTTCATGGTTCTCACACATTTATTCCTGTTCACAGCTCGTCACAAAATACTGTCAAAGGGGAAAATCAGACTGTGAAAACAGCTTTGATCTTTCTGTGGCAGGTGTTGCTACTCAAGACTCAGAGACTTGTGGGAGAAGTCTCCTCTGTTAGAATGGTCTCAGTCACAGGGTTAGATGTACCTTTCCTTATGATCGAAGTAATTTCCATTTTCCTTTTCAGTGAATGATAAACTGCATTTCTCAGTGTTTTCCCTTATTAGACCACAGATACAACCTTATTTTGCATGGAAAATTCAGAGTAATCACTTGGCAATCACGCCAAATGAGCAACCTTTGGCTTGTAAAGTTTTTCTTTAGAATATCGTCACCATCTTTCTTTCATCATTACTCTAAAGTCGTCTTAATGTCTTGGAGAAAAAACAAATGTAATCAAATAAAGGTCGTATGAAAATTAGGCATCAGCATGACTAATAGCGAAGGGTCTCGACATCCATTCGCTGTAGCAACAAAGCGTCACTTTCAAAGTGGGTCATTATATACTATAGCTATCAGTGACTTATGCTGTCCTTTGATCTCCCCTTTTACAACGCTGAGGTTGCCTCAAAAGAAGTGGAAACCTCTGAGGAGAGGTTTTTTGGGGCACCACGGCATTCTCTGTCATTTTACTGAGCCAGGCTGAACAAAGTGATCTGTCGTGTGTCGTTTTGGCTGTCTAATCTGGCCCTTCTGGGCCTGGCAGCAATGAGTCTTTGGGATCAAAGTGGCAGCACTTCGTCTGTAGAGGTGCCCCATGGCTGCCCATAGAGTGGGCTAATGTGTGTCCTGTTCATTTATGCTTTGTCCTCTGGCCAAGGACCTTTCTAGTGATGATGCTTTGTTGTGAGACAGTTTGAAAACCAGATGAAGGCTGATTGAGATATCGGATGCAACTCTGAGTTAAGGTCATAGTACTCTACCTTTCTCTACTGTCCCAGATCATATGACAAGACCTGATATTGACAATCATATACAAATAATGTGTTCACTTTTTTTCCCCTCTGAGTTTTTATTTTTGTCTGTTTTGTCATGCCATATTCATTGATTTTTAGTCAGTTTTACTCTGCTTTTAGTTGACAAAAAAGTGCAAAATTAATCCAAATATTCAAACATTATATATTATATTATTTCACTTGTGTATTTTCACCATTTTGACTATGATTTGATTATTTGAAACATTCATATTCTTACCATATTACTTTAAAAATATATTGTTTTGCTCAAGTTTTACACTACCGTTAAAAAAGTTTTGTTTTTAAAATAAGTCTATGCTCAAAGATGCTTTTATATGATCAAAAATACAGTAAAACATTGAGAATGTTTAAGAAAATGATTACAAATTGGAATAACTGTTTTCTATTTTAATACATTTTGTAATGTAATTTATTTCTGTGATCCTTCAGAAATCATTTTAGTATGTTGATTTAGTGCACAAGAAACATTTCTTATTAATAAACAGTTGTGCTGATGGGAAAAAAAAGAACAGCATTTATTTGAAATATAGTTTGGACCATTATATATGTCTTCACTGTCATTTTGATCAATTTAATCTGTTCATGCTAAGTAAAATTTTAATTTCTGTAAAAAAATAACACTTTATTTCAGTGTCCTTTTAGTGTACATGTAGTTACTATAGTAGAAACTATAAATTATGCATAATTTATTGCAACTAACCCTAAGCCTAACCATATAGTAAATACATTGTTACTGACATGTATAATTACACTGTAACAAGAACACCTTAAAATTAACAAATTTTATGAACAGTAGTTTGCTAATTATGTTTGCTAAAATTCACTTTGTTTGTCTTTTTGTGTTTATTAAAACCACTTTTTGTCAGTAAGTCTGTCTAACACACAGGCTACACATATGCATCTGTTTTCAGAGATCTAAAAGTAATCTGACCGGGTCACAATGCTGCAGAAAGGAACCTTACTACCCCCCTGGCTGATTGCTTTCATTTGAGGGATCAAGTTTATTAATGCTAATATTACTGGGGCCCTGACCCCTAATCTTTCTACAGTCAATTAGTGCTGCCGGTTCCCACCTCCAGGGCACAAGCAGATTTATGTGCTTACATAGTGGGAGAGGGCCAACCACAACCCTGGATCTTCCCACAGACTGTGTATGCTGCACTTCTGTTCAAACACACCACACTCCCAAAGGCTCTTTCGGTCAGGGTGGGCTGACATGTTGGAAAAAAGCTTGTTTGTTCAGAGGTAAAGATGCTGCTTTGAAGTGAACTACCAGTATTGTTTACACTACGACAATACATGCAAGTTTTTTTTTTTTCAGTTTTTTTTTTCTTTACCCAATGGTGGCAAGGGCTATACTGGACAGCAAGGTTCCAGTGTGTTCTTATATGTAGACACATGTGATAGTGATTTTCAGTAGCATGGTTAAATTTCAGGTTGCTCATTTATACAGTAGTTCACTACAAATATTCTTCTTATATTCAAACATGTTGATATATATTTATCAGTATTTGTTAGTATTGGTATTTGTTATTAATTATAACACTGCATGGTGTTTTCATGCCATTTTATTTGAATTACATGGATACATTCTGAATTCTGATTGCCATTAACCTTGTGCAAGTAAAAAACCATGTTAGAATAAGTATGCTTATAATTAGGCTTGTGGAACATAGCTGCTTATGTATCAAGAAAAAAAACAATTTCACATATTTATTGAAAGCATTCATAGAATGGATCCGTATGTGTACCACAGTCTTGGGGTCACAGTGAGAAACCGAATACAAATGCATTGTAGTTAACCGTTGTGCATGCATACAGTATGCTATTGTTGTAAAGTATTGCTTTTCTACACATCTCTCACCATTCACAGCAACTCCTGAACCAGAATTTGAAGCCCTTATTCCGGATTTTAAAGATCAATTAAAGTGGCCTTTATAACTCTGATTAAGTGCAAGGAACACCGTCTAATGAATACCCTCAAGAACATTTTGAGTGATATTAAAACCTCTCCACACTGCAGATACATTAATTAGATATGGAATTATAAGAGCAGAATCTGTGAAGTATTTGGCTGGAAAGTCAGAGACAGAATAGCTAATGTCACCTCCTGGATATTTAATAGTCTCCAAAAGCAGAGTAGATGGTTCTCGACCACAGACACATATCAATAAACATACTTAGGTAGCAAACAAAACACTGTTCGCTCTATTATTTTACCTTTTGGTGTGAGTTTGTCTAGTTAACAAAGTTAATTCGTTTTCTTTCATAACATCAATACAACTCTTAATATTACTTGCCTCTCGGCTCACACACTTTCCCAGCGTGCATCACAGAGAAAGAGCTGGAACATTTAGACTCTGCACCTGAGTAACACTCCCCAATGACAGCAATCCGGTGTCCTCCTTTAGCACTGGAGGTTCGTCTAAAAATACACTCCAGATGCCGGCCAGCCATTTCTCCCTGAGCGCCACAGTATCACTGACCTTTATGCCAGTGTCCTGTTCCTGATTTCCAGCACCCCACTAACCTCCCACAATCCCCGCTGCCATCTTACACCCACCAGAGCAAACATCATCTCTTCTAGTATATTATATCTTAGTCTGGTTTTGTGAGATTATTACACAGATTAGTTGTAATGAAATGCCCCCTCTTGTCGTAACTGTAATTAACCAGATATTGGGAATATAGATCTACATGTATTTTTTTCCCACTCGTGTTTTAATCCGCTGCTCAAATTGGTTAAAAATGAATACAGTCAAAGTGAAAGGTGAAAAAAGGAGAGAGACAAATTTCACCCCGGTTAATTTTACGACTTCCTCCATTAGTCAAGGACAACTGTTTTTTTGCACTCAGTATGCCTTTAAAATGCTGGGAACCGCAATAATCAATTATAGAGCAGATTCAAATGAAGGCAGGAAATGTTAGGAGAGGTTCAGTCACCTTTGTGTTGGTCCTCAAGTCGTTTCATAATTTAAGATCATTAGGACAAACTCACAGACTGAAAAACTAATTTTTACAGCACTCATACTATATCTATGCTAATAGAAAATGTTACTGATAGAAATAACATTCCTTATTTTTGGACATTCACATCTCTCAGAGCTTAGTGAAATAGCACTAAACTGGCAGCCAAATCACCTCTTTTTTTCCTCCAAATGCAGAACATTTTGGCACCTTTTGCTTTTTTTTTTTTTGGACTTGGGATTTTCTTTGAACCATCCTTTGATATGTGGCTTTTGAACTCCTAAAGGATGTCTTGAAAGGAGAAAATCTTTAATTAGCTGTTTTACACTGGCAGCAGAGCACAAGAGAGAAACCCACGACAAGGTACGTAGAAAGGATGTCCACTTGTCCTCTACATGATAATATGTGCAGGAAATGTCGATTTATAGATGGAATGGGCCCTGATGTCAGTTGAAAAAAGGCCTTTCATTCTTATTTAATGCTTAAAGTAGGGTTACGACTATGACTGAAAGAAATTACTACAGATTTAATGAAGATTCCTTTTTCTGAAATGTGCAATTACTGTAAGCTTCACTCTTCGTCTTCATCCAATAATCCTTCAGGGATGTGGACTTGAAAGCATTTGTATGATGTCAACTTTTTTTTTTACTAAATCCTGATATTTAATTCAAACAAACCAACCATGTTTACATTAATATTCACCGAGACTCTCTTTCTTATTATAGCAATTTGGTATAGAATACCAATAACCATATTTTGACACCCCTAGTTTGCATTAACTAAACATCTAAATCAGAGTGAGGCAGTGGAGTTTGAGTATAATCTGCGGTTATATACTCTACAGTAGCTGCTGTACATGCAAAAACGCATATATTCATATAGTCATTTCTCACTTTTCTCACGCCATTCTTTTCTTCTCTATTCCCATTTTAACTGCTCCCCTTAAACCCCTGATTCGAATGCCATCCTCAATTTATAATGTCATAGCTCTCATGATAAATACAATAAAACATTTAATAAGACCATTAGCTACGTGTCAGAGTAAAGATCTTAATCAATGTAAAGTTCAGGGCTTTAAAGGAATTGATCTGGACATTTTGTAATGAGAGGGAGATTGTGCGGCAGATAGAGGAGAATCGCTTCTATTATTCTGCCTGTCAGGGTGAAGCGTCGTCTCCAGGGCCCTGCTGATAAACATGCTGGAAAGCTGGGCAGAACAGCCTTCATCCGCCGGCACAAACAATGCAATCAGTATGATACATTTTTTAAAGGGGGCCAGTGCTGACAACACACTGGAGCTTGAACTGTAAAATGCAGGCTGTGGACAGAATTAAAGTGACATGTTGGTGCGTTTGCGAGAACTGCTTACTGTTCTTTGTTCCTCCTCTACTCGTATTGTTTTCGGTTGAAATGTCTCACCCGAGATGTTTGTTCTTGTGCATTTGTGGAGAGCAAGAGAGATTTACATAGTATATTTTCTTCCTGTTGTATTTTAAGTAGAATACTATGTCTACTCTGCACTTTTTTTTGCATTTGCTAAAATACCGTATATCGTATTGTCCACTGTCCTTTTTTCTGTTATTGTTCTGTTTTCTTTACATTTATGCATTTTTTTTATTCTCTTAGTCTTAATTCTGTCATTTTAGTGATCCATTATAAATATTTTATTTATAATTATTTGCAAAAAAATTGGTAACTCCTTACAATAAGGTCTCATTAACATTATTTAAAGCATTAATACGCAATAACAATTTCTTACAGTATTTATTAGTTTTTGTGAAGGATAGTTAATAAAATGTAATTGTTTATTGTTAGTTCATGTTAGCTCAGGACAATTAAATAATAGGGGTAACATGGGGAAGATGCCCCCCTTATAAGAACAATGTGGGTTTACTCTGTAACATATTTAGATATAAGTTTAGCATGTGCAGGACGATGATGCATTAGAAACATTTGTTAATTTAGTTAAAAATTACTCCTGATATAATCCTTATTAATATTTATATATTTTTCAAAGAGTCGTTAATGTGAAATACTAAATCAATATTCTATTTACATTTGTATTGTCTTACCCCAAAGATCACATTTTTTTCAAATATCTTTTTACTTTAAAATAAAAACTATAACTTTTACTTTGATGTCCACAAATCCCTCATTAACGAATAGATAATTTTTTTTTTACCATCTTACCCTTTGTTACCCTATTAGCAGATACCACTTTTGATTTTAATAAGGTATTAGTAAATGTTGAAATTAACATTTTAGCTGAGATTAATAAATGCTTTAGAAGTATTTTTCATTGTTAGTCCAGAACTCATAAAGTTAACTAATGTTAACAAATGAAACCTTATTGTAAAGGTATGCAAAATTGAATATTGTGTCAAAAAGCACAATATATATGTATATTCTGCATTTTTGTTATTGGATAGAGTGGTCAGTTCACTCCTCATTTTCAGTCAAGCACTTGCAGTTGTTGAGTGGATATCGAACTCTTCTGTTAGACTGCTTGAAGGAGCAGCAGTTGGTCAGCCATAAAAATGGCGATTGAGTGTTAATCAAGATCATTGCACCAGTGGCTCTGTCAGTTACTGGCCTTTGTTCTCTGGCGTTTCTCTGATGTTCCTCTGAGTCTGTCTGCCATTCTCATGTACCATGACGGTGTCTGTCAGCATCAGCTGGACCTGCATGTGTTTTGGAACATTGGATTATAATGGAATGACCATACAAATTATTTATGTATTAAAATAATTATGCAAACTCTACTGTTTATTTATTGAACTAATTATATACCGAGTGTTTGGAAAACTTGACGCAAATATTGCACACACATAATGTTGCAAGCATGGTATTTATTTTATACACTTGTATTAAAGATTAAAATATTGCCAGTTGCTTTTTGTCTATAACAAAACAACAACAAAAAATTCCAAATGAAGCTACAGCAGAACTAACCACCCTCGTCTCTGAGCAAAACACAGTAGTGGCATTACAGTGTTTTGGATGAATTGGTAGAGTGAGTGATTCAATGATTCACTCATAAAGACAGTGGCTGTGTTCGGAATGGCATACTCTGTTAAGTAGGTACTTATTTTGAATAAGTAATTACTTTACAAGCGCTAAAAAGGGGTGTTCTATATAGTATGAAAGTAATCCGGATATACTACACTTACTATGTTGTCATTATCACGTGACCTACCAGTGTCAGTTGCATTGCTTCACTGTCATTCATAAATCCTCCCCCGTGGCCTCATGGGATACTAAAGTGTCCATCATATGCACACTTCAGAATCTCGGCAGAAGTAGTAGTTCATCAGGGTAGTTTTTGCCTACTCTTTTATGAGTACTGTGAATTCGGACATACTTATTTTGTCACATACTATAGGGAAGTATGCAATTTCGGATGCAGCCAGTCACTTGCTTTATTCCTGAATGAATCATTGTTTTTTGAATGAATAGATTGAGAGAATGATTCACGCCTCACTCTTAAAGACAGTCGCTTGTCGCCCCCTACTGGCGCATTGATGTAATCGACAGAGAGCCACTAAAAAATGCCCACCCCCATTATATGAAGTTGTTTTGCAAGGTAAAATAATAACAGCAAAATTATTTTATGCTTCATGATTATTGTTTTTATTGTTTGTAGATCATTAGTTATTATTGTGTCAAAAGCAGGGATAATTTAAAATAATCTGTTTTGACCATAATACATGGGAATTATGGAATATTGGATTGGAAAAATATATAAAGAAAGAGAGACAGAGGGATTTGCAGATTCACAGATCAGTAGTTCATGTAAGGTACAGAGGCAAATGATTACAGTTTAATTCCAAGGGTGGGCGAATGCATGGAAAAGGTAAAGGTTATGTAAAGTAAATAAGTACATTTAGTGTAGCATATGGCTCTTTTAAGACTTATTGATGAATATTAACTTATTTTTGTTAAAGACGTCATAGAAATCCAGTGTTTTTTCCCTTGATGAATGTGACTGAGGGGCTGAAGCAGTGTTACTGTCAGTTAGACGGTTTGATTTATACTCAGTAGCTCCTTGAACAAACACACAGGACAAGACTGCGGCCGGTGGGTCACCTCTTCGGCTCCACTGCTTTTAGCAGTGTGTTCCCATGGCAACCCACATGCGCTGCTTCATTTCGGGGCTGGACATGAGAACAGATCTGTGATTATGAGCAATCAGAGCCCCTGCATGCACACACGACAGTAGAGTTGGCCATGCCAAGTGTCCCAGTCCAAGTCATGGTGCGTCCTGTCCAAATGGCTTTATTTCCTTAGTGGATACACTTAAATAAAGGGATTTAAGATCTTCTTTGAGATTCCACCTTCTTAAGTGGATATTTCCTTTATTAGATGGATGACCTGGAGGTGTGCGTGCAAATAAAGGGACTTTTGGAGGCTTTTAGAAGGTTGTATCAGTGTTTCATCTGTACCAGTTTAGTTCCATCTCTAATCAAACACACTTGAACCAGCTAATCAAGGTCTTTGGGTTCACTTGAAAATTATAGCAAGACGTGCTAGGGTTAGAGAGGTTTGAAACTTTCTCTAGTAAAAAATCGTCAAATGTGATTGTGATTTATTCTGCTTAGGAATAGGTCAATATGTTTGTTTTGTCATCCAACTACCAGCTAGTAAGCTCTTCTATATTATTTTTGGTAACACTTTACAATGTCCTCATTGAAATAAGCCCCAACATAAAGGGCCCTATTTTAATGATCGAAGCACATGGTCTAAAGCGCACGGCGCAAGTGCACTTAGGGCATGTCCAAATGCACTTTTGCTAGTTTAATGATGGGAAAAATGGCCGGCGTGCCCGGTGCATGGTCTAAAAGGGTTGCTCCTATTCTCTTAATGAGTAATGGGTGTGTTTTGGGCATAAAGTGCAAAAAAACAATCAGAGCCTCATCTCCCATTCCCTTTAAAAGCCAGTTGCGCTTGCAATAGTGCGGATTCACTATTTACATGGCGGAATATGGACACCCTCAACCTAACGAGTCAGTTTAAATACATGTGTATTGCCACAATTAGTTAAATTACTGCAAATAGGTCATTCTGATACATGCAATGACTATCCATTATGACATGCAAGCATTTTTATCTTTATGTACACAATAATAATCTTTTACGTTGTAATCCTTTTATTTTTAATATTTAAAAATGTTTGTGTGCTGCTGCACGTCCCTGTGTGTGTACCACACCTATAGGCGCATATTACTAACGCGCCCTTTAAATAACGCAAAAAATATTGCGCCATTGACTTTAGACCAGGTTTCAGTTGGTCAATGGCGCAGTCTGTTTCAGTTGCCTCAAAATAGCAATGTTTCAACAATGCGCCTGAACACACCTTCGTTTTCAGACCAGCCCATGGGAACACAAATGGGCACAAATGCGTTTGCTGTTTAAACAACGTGGGATGCAGGACGTAAAAATGATAACTGCGTCAGGATGAAACTAGCAAAAAACACTTGTGCCTGGCGCCGCATTACGCCGGGTGTATGATAGGGCCCAAAATAACACTGAACAATAATTTGTACAGTGTTTTTTTTTCTTTTCTCAATCACACTATTGAAAGTTGTGCTTAGCATTTATTAGGGCTAAGAAGCCAGTCTGATCGGTGTCAGGCTTCCCATTAACCAGTTATACAGTACTTCTTTAAGATCGATTGTCATTAATTCACCCCACCAACTAGTCATTTTTGAAAGTCCCTACTCTGATCCCCCATGTAAATATGTATATGAAACTATACCACTCTGTAATGTGACATAACAAGCACAGAAATGCAGAAATTGTATTTGGCCTGTTGACACATGTAAACGCAGACTCACACAGCAATGCATTCAATTAAGAGCTACTCGTAAACCTAGTGGGAGTTCCAGCAAAGAATGTGCGTCTATTATAAATAACAATAATAATCCTAATAAACAACCTGAAGAACACAATAGGAAATGATTGATTAGAGAAGAGCGATTGCAGTGGAATTGTTTCCCTTGTGACCAATTTCAACATGCTACTGCAAGCAAAACACGAAACTCAATAAGCAGGCAAAAGCAAGTGGGCCGTGAGCCTGATTCGGTCCTAATGAACTGACAGATCAGAAATAATATTCCAGCCACAGGACCATAAGTCACTGCAGAAGTGTAATAATGTCAGCCTTGTTAATTAAGGCAGTGGTTTGATATAAATGCACCGGTGTAATATATATATTTATATATATATATATATAAACAAGTGTTGCTGGTCATGGTTGCAATGGCGTAACTGTGTCAAAGCTAAGTTCTGGGCTTCTGCTGTTGTGTATTCTGCTGCACTATGAATCTGTTATCACCTCCACCATCTAGATATGATTAGTCAGAGACACCAGCTGTGTGTTTTTGCGCACAGAACTCAATACTGAGACTGTCTTTCTGCTCATTACCTATAATTGCAAGAGGTTTAGAAATTTTACTTCCAATAATATTACCAATATTGATGATTGAGTATTCGATTTGATCAATGTGTGGTTATGTAAAGCCAATAGATTTGCATGTTCTTGTATGTTATTTTCTGATTACACTTGATGCTCTATTGAGCCAGTACGGGGCCTGAAAGTATACAAACATGCTGGATAACATCTAATGGGTTTTTATCTGTTGCTAAGGGCTAAACTGGGATTTATTGGAATGCATTTAATTGAAAATTGTTTAATTGATTTTGCTGATATGGTATGAATGTTTTTGAGAGAGGACATTTGCTCATGATAATTCAGTAACACTTCACAGTAAGGTTTCATTAGTTAACTACTTTATGAACTAAGATTGAACAATACTGTTAATTTAAATGTTTACTAATACATTCTTTAAGTCAAAGGTTGTATCTGTTAACCTTAGTTAATGCACTGTGAACAAACATGAACAAACGACTGTAATTTTAATAAATACTGTAACAGATGTATTCCCCATTGTTAGTGACTAATGTTAACAAATGAGACCTTATTGTAAAGTGTTCCAATACGGATTATATTTTCATTTTACATTATAACAAGAGGACAGCAGATATAAATCTGCAATAATAATAATAATAATAATAATAATAATAATAGTGATAATAAATTCAACACACACAAAAAAAATGTGTGAATGTAGACATTTGTTCTTTCATAATATCATACAGTCAAACCAAAAATTATTTAGACACCAGATATCATTTTTATATTGTTTTACTAGTTTGTGCAGGACACTATAGTTAATTTATGTAAGTGAGGATAGCAAAATAAAGTAAACCGTGACATATTATACCCAAAAATTATTTATTCAGAGGACAACCAGAAAAATGTATAAAAATTTGTGACAAAAATGATTCAGACACTTTGACCTGAACATGTTTAGCTTAGTTGTTTTTTCTTGAATTGCTAATGCGACCTTTTAATTGAGCATTGCTTGGTAATTAGTTGACCTAAATTGGTATTGTCTAATCGTGTACTTTACTTAACTGTAATTTAACAGCTGACAGCTGATTGGTTGATTGTAATCCATTACATACCTTTCTATCAAAGTTATCTGACATTATCAAAATGAATTTGTTCTGACACAGTTTGAGTTCTTGTTATAATTTATTACCATTTTCTAAACTATAGCGAATAAACTGTGATAATGTGAGAAAATGTTGAGAGTGTCTGAATAAATCTTGGTTTGACTGTGTTTCTGAGGGAAACGAAATATTTAAGTAGAAAAATATAGCACAGGACAGTACTCCATTTTGATTACATTGGAATAAGTGGACACTTTGAACCAGAATTGACCAGAAATGAATCAAGAAACTAAATCTTGATTTCATGTAGTTTTTTTTTTTTTTTTTTTTTAAACAAGTAACCCTGATATCACCAGAATGACATTCCAGTATGTTGGACCTTTCTAGCATGCTGTTGTGTGTATGTTTTGTGAGCATGTCTTTATTGAACCCCGCAGGGACTCAGTGAGTGTGCTTACATTGTGTAGAGCCGAACAGCGCTCTAAAAATGGCCCTCCTCTGCTGCTCATCATGGTGAATTTGAGCCCGAGCGAGATGTACACCTGGAAAGGTCAAAGCTTTAGTGAAAGACTCAGCTGAAATATTGATCTTGACAAGCGGTATTTTGACACAAACCTGTAAAATAGTAAACAGCTAAACAAAGATCCTCCTCTCTGGAAAAAAACCCAGAAAGAAAGTTCCAAAACACCAGAGGAAAATAGGCACGTACATTCTGGAATCAGGTGATGCACGTATGCTGGATAATGCCGTACGTCATCATATGCCGTACGACAGTAAGTTATGGTTTATAATCAGAGGTACACAGTTTGGCGGGAGTCTCATCTGTTACTCATTGAAAAGCTCTGCCTTTGATTTGTACAGCTGTCACCTGAAATGATATCGCCATTGTTTTGTGTTGTTTTGTCTCTAATGTTCTGTTAGCAGGCCATTATTGCAATTGCAGTCTGTTTTGTGCTAAAGCTCTCACCGCAGTATAAAAGCTTATTTGATATGGAAAATACCTACTTTTAGCACTTCAAACATTTTTAAAACAAAGCCTTATTAGCAGCCTTTATAATGTCATTAAACAGCGTCTCGCCCCGGTCAGAGCGACGACAACAAACGCTGCTCGCACCGGCATTCACACCTTTTTAACCCTTGCTTTATTACTCCTTTTCTAATCTAGATCCAAACAAACGGAAATGATAGGGAAATTTGCCTTTGTCATAATGCTGCATTAACGCAGTGGTCACACTTTGTTTTTTTGTGATAAATGCTACCCTAAAGCACAGATTCAGCTGGTTTGTGGAGACAAATGAGAGCTTTGAATTAATATCTCCTCTTTACTGTTTATTAATATACTAAAAATGATGAATGTGGAACGGGGTACGTGATATGCGGTCGTATGGAAAAATGATGGTTGTTGCAGCTCTAAACCTGCTCTTGAGTAATACATCTGGTGCAAAGTGCCGCAGAGCCAGACCTATTACAGTATGGTAAGTTTTTAATCTTTTAAAAAATATGGCCATAAATATCGGAGATGCTCTGTTTCTCCCTTAGTTGCTCTGGTCTTTTTTGTTCCACGGTAGAAAAATTCTCACACACCTGTTCACAAAATGATATATCATTTATCAGCGAATACAGAGACACAAATAAACAGTCCTAAATAAACAAAGCCTCGATTTACATCACTTTATTCACATTTTATTCTTTAATCAGGGACATTTTGCACTTTTTTTCAACTTATTGTCACTTAATTTCAGAGCAACAAATGAGACATCATCACATGACATCTTGACTAGAATATGGCGATGTTAACATTGCTTATGATAGGGCCAGAAATGCACACAAGACACATCAATATATGTCCAGATTTCAGAACTGACCCTACATTAGGATTTCTCAACCTGTTCTTGATCAGCGAGAATTTCTCAAAAAGAGTTCCAAGAAAGTTTTCATTAACTTTTAATTCTTCTGGACCATTTGTAATATGACCTAATTTCTAGGTTCCAAAATTATGTTCTTCCAAATAAAACAACACAAATTTTGGTAACACTTTACAGTAAGGTTTCATTAGTTAACATTAGTTAACATGAACTAATAATAATATGCACTTCTACAGCATTTATTAATCTTTGTTAATGGTAATTTCAATATTTACTAATACATTATTCAAATTAAAAGTTGTATTTAACATTATTAGTTAATGCACTGTGAAGTAACATGAACAAACAATGAACAGCTTGATTTTTATTACAAACATTAACAAAGATTAACAAATACAGTAACAAATGTATTGCTCATGGCTAGTTAATACATTAACTAATGCTAACAAATGAAACCTTATTGTAAAGTGTTACCCAAATTTTAAACACATTTATTCTGTTGTTCTACAAAACTTGTATTGGATCGCTATTGGGTCTTAAAGAAATAGTTCACCCAAAAATGAAAATCGTGTCACCATTTACTCACCCTCGTGTCATTTCAAAGCTACACTACAAAATATAGTACAGCTTTGATTTTATATATATATATAAAATATATTTTGAAGAACAATGGAGTCCATACAAGACATGACAAGACAAAAAAATGTCAATACCAATAATGTCAATTGGAGTCTTGTATGGACTCAAAATATATTCTTTTGTTTGAAATGTCAAGAGGTTGATTTTCAAGAGTCATTTTTGGGTAACCTGTCAATTTACTGCTAACTGAATCCTGATTTTCCTCAGATATGTTCAGTATATTGAGTTCATTTTTGTGCCTGAGTCACATTATAACCTACATTTCACATGATAAATAAAGATCTTGAAATTTAATGTAGAGATGTAACCTACAGTCCAAAAATCTTGATAAATTCAGGTCTAAATCTCTCATTCAGTCAATCATGTGCCAAATCCATAACTGAGATAAGGCAAACAGACACTCTGGGATCGTCATGTTCAACTGTACTGTCAACACTTGCCAAAGTGTGTCGTTCTGCCTCCTAGTGTGTTGAGTTTGTAACTTTCCTCAGAGATTGTGACAGTTTAGAGCTGAACTCCATCATCATAACAGATCCAAACATTTCCTAGACTCCAAGTGGCTCCTATCCAAGGCCCTATTTACCCTTCAGAATGATCCAGGATATTGTAAAGGCCATGAGTCGATCAATTATAATTTTCAGGAGTATTGAATTACTGTACAATTTCCTGGATGCATCCTACGACTGATGCACATTTCCTAAAGGCCACCTCTCCTTCAGCTACTATATGTGTCCTGACATACTGAAATATGACTGTATTAACTTTCAGATTAATTCGATCAACACCGGATGACAGGCAAAACGTCGCTTTTGAAGTCTCTAGCTATAGGTGAAGTAAATCGAAATGGATCTTTATCACTGGGTGTGTGTCAAAAGCAGGTGGCAAAGCCTACAGGTGGGGATTGTATATAGCAATATGTGTTATCAAAAACTGATTCACATCAGTGGCATAGTGTCTGGGTATGCAGGTGCATATGGGGCCGGGCGAATTGGACCAGGGCACATAAATCGGGTTTAAATTTCTCGGGGTGGAGGATTTGGGTTTGGGTGCATGCATTTTACGCGTTTGTTATCGCTTTCAAAAGCGTGCTCGCTTTTCAAATCGCTCTCATTCGGCGGGGAGGGGAAGAGGGGGGGGCATGGCCCGCGAATTAACGCAAATTCAACCAAGGGGGACACCCAGTAATACATATTTGATGTTTGGTGTAAGGCTACATTAAGCAGTTATTCCCACAGGCTATTAATGAAGCATTTGACATTCACTAAACGTCAAATTTCTCAATCACACCATTCACGCAGTAGAATTTTATAGAGTTGGCTTTAATGAAATTCATGCATGTTATCAAAATGCAAGCTTAGCAGGAACTGGAAAAAGACAACTCAAGGCTGAAAAATGTAAGGTTGGGCTCATCTCATTGCCTGCCGACTAACGACTAACTTCAGGTTGTTAGGTGGTTTTCTCATTCTTGATTAGTTTGGGTCAGAATTTATTTGATTTTATATGAATTTAATTTCAGAGTTGGCTTATTTTTTTCTTATTTTTTTTCTATTACAGGCATTTCCATGCATATCGACAGGAATTTATGGTAAGCAAAATGTCTATTCATCCTCCAAACCTTTTCAGTGTATGTGTATGTGTGTGATTCTGAACATGTGTATGAAGAAGCATGTGTGCAGTTTAGGTAGCAACTTACATGAATGCTTACTAAATGTGTATGTATAATGTAGGGTTGAAAGAGCCGATGATGAACAAATTACCTCTACAATCTTGTGTCTTTAAACTCTCCCAGCATTACTTTTATTTTCAAAAGTTCTTGTGTTTTAGAAAGATGTATGTTTGAGTGTGCATTTATGCATGGTGTGGGTGTGTTTTGATTGTTATTTAAAATGACAGTTTTCTATTTTAATATATTTTAAATGTAATTTATTCCTGTGATGGCAAAGCTGAATTTTAATTACAGTCTTCAGTGTCACATGATTCTTCAAAAATCATTAAAATATGCTGGTTTGATTGTGCTGATTAATAATTTTGTGGAAACCGTGATTTTTTTTTTTTTCAGGATTCTTATATATAATGAATGTTCAAAAGAACAATCTATGTAAAATACATTTTTAGTAACATTATAAATGTCTTTACTGTCACTTTTGATCACTTTAATGCATCCTTGCTGAATAAAAGTAAACAAACAAACAAAATTTAACAATATTGTGTGTGTGTGTGTGTGTGTGTGTGTGTGTGTGTGTGTGTGTGTGTGTGTGTGTGTGTGTGTGTGTGTATGTATTGACAAGATTCTGTCCCTCAAGAAAGTGCCTTTGAGATCTCAGTACTTCAGAAAGGATGCAATTATGTTTGATTCAATAAACATTTATTTCATACGCTTGAGCTTTCTTACGCTACTGTGGCAGTCATGAATGTTTGCTTTTAAGAAGATTCCCAAATAAGCCGAAGGAACTTTGCTCGCTTCTTCACTGTAAAAAAGCTAACCAAGTGAGACAAACTCAATCCATGTGGCCATATGACCAGATTTACCAGCCCCATGCACCCTGATCGAACATGTAGCGCTGTCACTCACAGCCAACCCGAGCTGACACCCCATCTCTCTTTTTTGCTGCATCATGGGAACTGAGGTCCAGGCTGACAGATGATTGGGGGACAGAGGGTAAGGCGTAAAGGGGCTGTTCTGTGGGGTTGGAAATGTGGACAGCAGGCAGGTAGAAAAATGAGGCCTCACTCCCAGCTGACAGTCCAATCCCTCAGCCCACACCATTAGCACAGGTAGAGCTTTCACACACATGGCGTATTGGAGGAGATGCCACCCATAAACAAACTGGAGCCTGCCGCCAGCAGAGGGGTTGGATAGTATGATGGAGGTTATTAAGTCAGACGCTCATAGCCTATCAATCAATGCCAAGAGAGACGGGTTAAAACAGGTTATTTCTTTTTCAGAGAGGATGGGAAGAACTGGCAAATCTATCAGTGTCTTACATAGTGCGGACACAGGCAAAGCACAGAGGTGGACAGAGGTTGCATCATCCTTTACTTTGTCTGGATCATTTACTTTTCCTCCCTCTTTCCTGGATATGCAATTGGTTCATAAAAAGCAACAGCTTTTTAGTGCCACATTAAATTATTTATATTTTTTATTTTGAAAAATTTTTTTTTGTATGACGGCTCTGTTATGAGATCTGAAAATAAAAACTATTCTTGAAATTTTAATTTAATTCTCAAAATATTATTGTTTTAATCTTGTAATGTTGCACTATTGAGATTGTTCTAATTTTTTTATATATATTTATGAATATATTTATTTTGAAATCTTATATTATAATTAAATTTTTTATTTAATAGAAAAAATAGAAAAAAACAGCCTGTGAGATTGGGGATGATAATAATAATAATAATAATAATGATAGCTACAGTGCCAACATTTAACCAACAACTTACAGACTAAATTTAAAAGTTTCAAAAGCATAATACATTTAGACAGAAGAGGAAAAATCCTTGGATCCCTTTATTGAAAAAAATCCCTTTTATTCTTTAAAATCAGTTGTTCTCAGGCAGACAGAGAATTGCACTGAGCATGTGTCCTCACTCTTACCTGGTTTTTGATTGAAGATATTTAGTGTTACAGTTGCCCTCGGTCTCCCCTACAGTTATTCCAACTTTGACAACTTAAAGATGCTGTTCAGAAATTTTGTGTGTAAGATTCATATCAGAGAGAGCTCTAATCCAATAGCCTTGAACCCCACAGGTTAATTTCTCCATTATTATTTTAGCCTGCAGAGAGAGAGAGTGAGATAGACAGAGTCAAAAAGGAGAAAATTGCAATTACATTCGAACCATCCAGACATCTTAACAGCCTCCTTCTTATGGCGCTGTCACAATCTGTCATGATATATCCAGCCCCGCCTTTAGATAAGCAACAAAGAGAAAATAAATTAGACCCAGGTTCATCTTTCACCCAAGCCTAGAGGAGAAAAACTTGTTCTGTGCCCGTGAGGTTTAACCGTCTGACGACTTTGTCATAGAAAGGACAGGGGCTGTCTGACATCAAAACGTGCCACTCATTAGATTATTGTTATCATCATTTGAAGAGAGCTCTTTATTACCTCATAATCCAGCTCAATGAGGTATATTCACTTGAAACATTCATCACCATATCATGGTCTGGTCATTTCAGGTTTGTGTACACATGGTGATAAGGCATGATTTATTATTTTTTTTATCCCATATTCACAGCAAAGACCTTCCTAATGCATAAGAGGCTGTTTAATTTGGTTACATTAAAGGCTCTCTGAAAATATCGAAGACATATCGTGATGCATTAGACTTGCATAGAAATTGCTTTATAGAAAACTAAATGCATATATATGGACAAAATATTGAGACACACCTCTTAATTATTGGATTGAGGCTTTTCAATCAGACCCATTGCCGCAAGTGTATAAAATCAAACACTAGTCTGCATTTACAGTCTGCAAACATTTTTTTCAAATCTTCAAAACCATCATTTCAAATCTGAGGATGTTATCTCTAAAACTATTAATTGTATGAATCATTTTCTAAGACCATGTCATGTGAGTTTTTAGAGAAGGTTGATAAGAGGAGAACTGTCCCATTCATGTTTCAATTGTTCTTACTTGACAAACCTTTCACACCTCTGCTGGGTATGATACCTAATCTTCGTTATTCTTTTATTATTATTATTTTGTTTGTATTCAGCCATTATTGGCCTTTATTCTGGCATTACATGGCTTGCCCATCTATACCCCTTTGATCCCACTTTACATTAATCCACCTATTATCTTGGGACCTTATGTGAATTATTTGAACAAATTAGTTTATGGAATAGAATGGCGTGACGGGTGCATTAGAGCTAAAATTAGCATCAAGCTACATAATACAATAAAAAAAAATTATATTACACTTTTACTTAAAACTCACTTTAAACCTCCATCGAATGTTTGTATTAACTTCCGATTGCAATCTAATGTGGATTTTAGTCATTATGATGTTGAAATATGTTATGTTAGCCTTTTATATGCAGCTAATCACCTGCTTAGCATTTATAATGTAAGCATACATTATTGATATTAAGCCACACATAAACTATATACTATTGTAATCGTGTGTTTATTAGCTTCTTGTTTCACGTGTAGAAATGTTTCTTTGGGTTTGTTTGTCACGGAGCTCAGAACGAGGACGTGTACAGGACATCGTCATCTAGAAAAGCAGGGATGATTGACAGTAAGATGATTGACAGCTTCAAATCAAATGAGCGCTCGACAAGTCATAACTCGCGCTGAACCCAGAAACAGAAGTGACAGAGCGTGCTCTGAACGTTCTTTCAGCTCTTCAGGTTGCATAATTCAGTGGGAAAATAATAGACATTATATTCTGTATGACGAAATATTTTTGCAAACGTGAGAATAAATCAGTATTTCTCCAAATATGTGCACTTTTGGACTAAGAGCCCTAACGGAAACTGTCTAGAGCATCTATGTGAACAGAAATAAACCAGAGCAGATGTGAGAGAATATGAATTAACTGAATTATTCTATTCAAAATATTGAAAATGATTTTGCACTCCTGACATAAATTAAGAAGACTTTACATTGTAATTCAATTGTAAAAATCCTCATAATTTTTATTAGAATTGAAGAGCCATTTTTTCAATTCATTCCTGAATGGTCCACAGCCCTGCTTGAAAAATAGTTGCCCTATCTCTTAGCTGGACAAGAAGTGTGTTTTTTTCTTTTTTTAGCCCACGACTCTGGTGGTGTGAGATAGGTAACGGTAATCCAGACAATGCATCCAATCGGCTGTTCGGGGTCAGCCGACTAAGCGTCTTCACTCTGTGATTCCCCTGTCCATCTCTGTAGTGCCCAACCCCTTATCTCTTTACCTTGATATCATAAAGGTTTCCCTTCCAGGATAGTGCTGTATTTAAAGCCTGAGGTTTATTCGGGGGAGTGGAAGTGTGAACACAGGCTTAGGGAGGGAGCCTTTTATGATCGCACACTGATGTGGGGTTATCTCAGCACAAGCAGGGAAAAGCACATTTTAGAATTGCATCTAGGGAAATGGATTTTGTGTTTAACACTTTCATGGTTTTATCATTGTCAAGTCTGACACTGCTCGAGGAAGTTTTGAGGGTTGACGACATATTTTAGAGATATCACAGTTGTTTGAGAGGCATCTAAATCTACAGCCCTACGGCAACTAGATTTTATATTTTAGCTGAGCTTTGAACTCGCAGTCTGAATTCAATGTGACATGAGAGAAAGATTGGGTGCGGTAAGATGGTAAATAGGCAAGAAATTTCAATTGCATGTGACAACAGTAAACAGAGTGTGACAGTGTTCAGCTAGTGATGTCTGATTCGTAAACAAGTCGAGTTTGAGTTCTTTTTTATGAAATGGTCAAAGCATTGCCTGAATCAATCTGAATAAACTCACTAGTTTTCATTCTGAATCATGGAGATACTGTATGCTGAATAAATCGGACAACCAGACAGCTCAGAGTTTATTACTGATTTAGCATCTGACTCCTGCACTGAACACATCATTGTGTATTCGACTGTGTTTCATAAAATGAATATTTCTTACTGTAAGTTTTGATTCGATGTGCCGCATTTGAAACCGTTTTAAAACGCAGCTCTGAAGCACATATATCTATATTAATGTGAAGGTAACACTTTCAATTCTCGCTATTAACTAGTTGCGTATTAGCATGCATATTACTAGGATATTGGCTGTTTATTAGTACTTGTAAAGAACTTATTAATGCATTATTCTACGGCCCTTAATCCTAAACTTAAATGCTACAAAAACTACCTTACTAACTATTAATAAGCTGTAAATTAGGAGTTTATTGAGGCAAAAGTTGTAGTTAATGATGAATATGTGTTCCCCATAGTGAAGTGTTACCAATGTAAAGTTATTATCATAGGCGGAGTGTGTGCACAGCTGGGGGCTTGGGCCAAAAATGCACCTGCACATTTAAACTAAATCTAGTAATAAAGTGAAAATTAAAATTAAATGAAACGTGTCGATTGCCGCATTAAATGTAGATTTGTGCACTATAACCGATCACACACAGCTCGAGCTGAGCTCACTGAATTCTGGACTCTCGCGAATACTTTCATCATAAACTGATAAACATAAATAGATTTGGTGATTGTTCTCTTGAGAGCGTCAAAACTAATATAAATAGTTTTTTGCAGCATTAAACAATGTAGCCAATCACAAACATATCGGATGATTTCTTAAACGCAATGGCCAATCAGGTGTGTTTAAGTTAGAATCCCCTCACCACTCAAAACGCCAGTTTTTGTGTAGTGCTGAGATCTGCACACTCAAATCCTCTCTGTATAATTTAACTTGTAACAAAAAAGTGTAAACATTATGTAGTCTAAATAAGATATCAGCTTAATCGATTAGCAGAACTTTGTGAGATTGTGATGAATTAAGATGAGTGACAGTTTAGTTATTATAATGAGCGCTTTTATACACACTTTCTAGGCGATAATCCATTCAGAGTTTGAAGAAAACGAATGTTTTGCTGCATTAGGTAAGGCAAATGGTTAGGCTATTTATTATTGCTGCCCTGCCAAATCGCGCATATGCTTGCCTGTTCAAATTATAGTGGTTTGTGAACATAATCACTTTAATTGATTCCCAGTTTATTCTGGGATGTGTAGGTTGTTGATAGGCGACACTTAACTATTTCATGACATTCTATTTAAATGCACTTTTAAGGAGGAATCACATCTAGCCTTAGCCTTGTTTCACCCTCCGCCTATGGTTATTATGTTGCTTGGGAACAGTAAATAGTCTACAGTTAAACTACTTAAATATACTTGTTTGTATGTAGGTTTGTATATAGTATTTTATTCTGATTATTAATATTAGGTTGAATCTTAAAAAGAGGTGTCCAGGTCACATTTTACCCCCCAAAATAAAAAGAGCGGAAAAAAAACAAACAAATATCTAATAATATTTTGCTTAAGTAAGGGAGTATGTACATCCAGCCAGTTGTTATCGCAGAATAAACCCCGACAGGGTGATTAGGATTTTTGTGCAGTAACAACCGGCTGGATGTACATTATCCCGCTTATTACACGGCTACTTGCCACATAAGTAAATAATTAGACATGAAATATTGAGTCTGAATATTTTATTAGCTCTTTAAACGCGAAGCTTCCACGAAGAGAGCAGTTGCTAGCAAGCGGCACGTTCAAACTAGACAGACATTTAAGGGATACGGTACAGTCATACCACATAGTATTTCACCAGATACCGGATGACACATTTAAATAACTGTACACAACATATTGATTTGAGTTTTAATATTTTATTAGCTCACAAAACTCAAAACTTCCACAAGGAAAAGTTTAAGTGTAAAGTTTAGCAAGTGTAAAGTGCCAATTTCAGTTACTGGGATGAGCCTGTGTTATCAGTTTTTACCGGTTGTTATCCGGGGATAACATACCGCTGGGTGACACGATTGACCAGTCAGAATCAAGTATTCCACAGAGCTGTGTAATAAAGAAAAATAACTGTCACAATGTGAGATTTATTTATTTAGAAATTTAGACATTTCTTTCAAGACACTTAAAGGTGCAATATGTAATTTTCGCCCCTAGAGGTCGCTTTTCAAAACAAAGGTGTCGCTTGATGATGCCTTGACTATGCAGTCTTCAACTCTACAGCCGGTGGAAAAGAATCTGACGGGACTCGGGCAGAAATCATATTGATGGATGAGCTAATGTAATAAAGATTTATTAAAGTTACTGTAGTATGAAGCAGGGTGGGGCTGAAAGCCGTTGGAGCGGCACGAGGCCGCTGGAGCAACTGCTAATGAGAGACAAGCGCGACACTGTTCGAGAGCAGTGGAGCTTTTATTATACTGCTTTTTTATTAAACTATTATTCCACTTCTTCCGCTCATGTGTATGTAATGCAGCGCTGTTTTATCATATTAGATACATTTCAGTGTGTTGAAAGTTATGTTATAATGCTACTGTGCGTTCACTCGGCGGCTGCTATGAGACACTTGTTCACACTGCAGTAAGCTAGATCGATATTAGGCATGGTAAACTATGGTACTCGCAGTAAATCAAGAAAACCAGATTTAAACAATAAGACTTTGTTGAGCTATATAACAAGTTAGTTTTCTGTCGATTACTATATCCAAAGAGTTACTCACCTGTCTAATAAAACATATTTTAATCCCAAAATCTTACATATTGTGCCTTAAAGCTCATTTTACCTAATTCTAGATTTCACATTCCAAGAAAACAGAAACAATGTAGGAAACACTGCTGTGGTGTACTGTGTGTGAGTGTGTGTGTGTGTGTGTGTGTGTGTGAGTGAGTGAAAAGTAAATGTTAGGTGGTAATTTTAGCATGTGGGACAAAAATGTCACCACCCATACATATGGCTTTTCAAGGTCACACACTGACAGGCTTGGTTTGGCCATCTATATGTGTGTCTCTATCCATTTTAGATGTGGGTCATATCTCCCTTCATATAAGTTTTTTCTACACCAGCATTATTCAATAAAGTTTGCTGCCTGTCTTCTGCAGTACTTTATATTTCTGTGAACGTTACCCAAGACAACATCTGTTTGTGTCTGAACCTTCATCCACCAGCTGACACATTTAGCTTCTTGTATTTTTATGAGCCCTGTACCCACATGTCCAGTTGGACACATGTCATACTGATTTGTTTGGACATCACCTCCCCCACCTTTCCACCTCATCAGGCAAATCATGGCCATTTCGAAGTTCTTCAGTCTTTCCAGGTTCTGCAGTTCTGTCTCAGATGTTTTAAGTTTTCCACATTAATTATTTAGTAGCTTCTACTAGTGTCAATTCATAGGCAGTTCATATAAATATGACTTGTCATAAATATGACAGCTTGCTACTGCATTCTTACCTATAACGTGAATCATTTTAAATGGTCTGAGATCAGGTTTCTTGAAGCACAATGACAGTCATTTAAATATGTATTTTATGTTGTCATTCAGTAACCATTTTATCACTTTAAAGAAGTTAATTAGTTGATTATGACTTTTGAATACAGAGAAATATCAGATCTTATTTTAATGAAGCATTAATATCCTAATCCTTCCATAAAGCAGTAATAAAGTCAAGAATGATATTATTTGATTAGATATAGATGAATGTCACCTATACAGATATTAACAGAATCATCCACTACATTATAATTTCCTCTATGTGAAATCTGTTGCTAAAAATAAAATCAAATAGGCACGTAAAACTCGATTAAGCAGAGTAAACTATAAAAAATTATTTGCACTACTAAAACTATTAAAAATTAGATTTGGCAGTAGCTTTCTGTGTGTGTGTGTGTGTGTGTGTGTGTGTGTGTGTGTGTGTGTGTGTGTGTGTGTGTGTGTGTGTGTGTGCAGCCTGAGACTTCCTTTGGCATTTGGCACTGGTCGTCTTCGCATTGCTTTATGGGTAACCAGCTAGAGTACATCAGTTTTGCACTATATATCAGAATGCATTATATGTACACAACAGTGAACTATATATGGAATGAAATTGTTCACTAAGAATTTGGACAGCACTACAAAATGCTGACACCCTATATAGTGCACTGTAGAGTCTCTATCCTTCTCCTCTGTTTGTTCACATTAGAAGCAAAGGAACTCCCTGGAGTCCTCATCAGCAGCCCATACACTGGTGGGCATCCATCAGCTGACAACAGATCTTTTTGAGAAATATTTCATTCTGTCCATGAAACTGTATTTTGCATTATTTTTATGCCAAAATATATTTTTGTCCCAAATTATTTAGTTGTTTTTTTGTTTTTGTAGTATATGTAGCATCATATTCAGGATGAGCCTGTCACAAAAAAAAGTAGCTTAAAGGCAGACTTAGTAATTTGTTTTTCATTAAAAAGTTTTAAACATAAAGAAATGAATAGCACTTAGTAGTCAGATTTGTTTCGTCCTCTCACTGTGAGGAAAGAAAATGTTTTTGCTGTGTTTTTTTTTTTTTTTTTTCATAAAGTCATGCAAGGTTTTCTTTTATGATTATTTGATTGCTCATGCTGAGATGTTTTAAATCTCACAGCGCTTTTATGAATTTTTTGGGTAATTGCTATGCATAAGGTTTATAGTTGACTGCATTTTTTATATCTCTTAAATGCTTCCCTTTTCTGTGTATCCACTACAGCATGCATAGTTGCATTTTTCGTCACCCAAAAACTGAATCCAAAGATTTCATGCATATCCACTGAAAAAAAATTCCATAAAGGCTGTGCTTGTAGTTTGAGATTGATCCGAGATGTTTGTGTGGGGTGGGCATCTGTCAGACATGTATGGAACATGTTAAGCAGTCTGAAGAGAGACGTGTGATCAGAGGGACCTCTCAATGAGCTCTGACTCTTAACTTGGTTAACTCTGACCTCTAGTGAGCCTGCCTATATCTCTATAGACAGACATAACACGGCTCTCAATGACCTCTTTGGCTCTCTCTCGTTTTTCCTCTCTCTGTATAATTAATGCCTGTGAAGCACAAATCAATTTACATTAAAAACAGAAACACTCTGAAAACGTAATATGAACATGAGTCTAGTGGCCTTAACCATGTTTTCTGCCCTTAAGACATTGTGATATGCATCAGTGTTCTCTCAAAGGGGCATGCGAGTAATAAGTCTATGCGTATTTATTCAGTAAACAGTTAAAGTTTAAAGCACTTTAAATAGGGGAGAGTAACACTTTTTCATTTTTTTTTTTGCCTAAAGCTTAAAAATGTTGCCTCTATCGTCTTTGATATGTCAAGTCATTAACCATGTCAAAAAATCCTTTACTGTATGCAAAAACACAGCCAGCTATACAAACAATGTAAATACATATTTTACTACATAAACATACAGTCATGTGAAAAAAAATGGACACCCTTTTGAATTCTATGGTTTTACGTATCCGGACATAATAAAAAATCTTTAAAAAAAGTCTTAAAATGAGGTAAATACAACCTCAGATGAACAACACCACATAATATATTACACTTATTTAACAAAAATAAAGCCAAAATGGAGAAACCATGTGTGACAGTCTAAGTACACCCTTAATGCTTCCATAGGAATTAAGAGGGTAAGTAGCAGTCAGGCGCTGCTAAACAAAAGCTCTATAAAAGCAGAAGTTTTGGCTGTTTGCTGGTCTGGAGTATTCAGGTGTGTGTTAACACAATGCCAAGGAGGAAAGACATCAGCAATGAGTAGTAATTGTTGCTGCCATCAATCTTGGAAAGCTTACAAGGCCATTTCCAAACAATTTCATCATTCTACAGTGAGGAAAATTATTCACAAGTGGAAAACATTTTTGCAATGCTCAGAGAAATTGCAAAAAACTAAGAACTATACCTCAAACTCTACAGGCCTCAGTTAACATGTTAAATGTTAGAGTTCATAACAATACAATTAGAAAAAAAAACTGTGCATGTTTGGAAGGGTTGTCTTTCTTCTCTCTAAAAACAACATGGCAGGATAGCTAGCAAAGTTGCATCTGAACAAACCACAAGACTTCTGGAACAATTTTCTTTGGATAGATGAGACCAAAGTAGAGATGTTTGGCCATAATTCACAGCGCCACTTTTGGCGAAAACCAAACACAACATATCAGCACAAACACCTCGGTGGTGGAGGGGTGATGATTTGGGCTTGTCTTTGTGTCGACCATAAACTCCTCTGTATACCAAAGTATTCTAGAGTCAAATGTGAGTCCATCTGTCTGACAGATACAGCTTGGCTTAAATTGGGTCATGCAACAGGACAATGATCCCAAGAACACCAGCAAGTCTACACCTGAATGGCTGAAAAAGAGAAGAATCAAGGTGTTGCAATGACCCAATCAAAGTCCAGACCTCAACCTGATTGAAATGCTGTGGCAGAACCTTCACAGACCTGTGCATAAACAAACACCCGCAAACCTCAATGAACTAAAGCATTGCTTTAAAGAAGAGAGGGCCACAATTCCTCCAGAATGATGTGAGAGACTGATAAAGTCACATAGAAAATGATTACTTCAAGTTATTGCTACTAAAGGTGGACCTACAAGCAACTGAATTATAGGCTGTACTTAGTTTGTCGCACATGGCTTCTCTATTTTGGCTTTATTTTTGTTAAATAAGCCATGACATGGTGTAATATGTCATGTGTTGTTGTTCATCTGAGGTTGTATTTACCTAATTTTAAGACCTGCTAAAAACCAGATGATTTTTTTTATTATGTCCTGATATGTAAATCCATAGAATTCAAAAGGGTGTACTTTCTTTTATTATTTTTTATTATTTTTATTATTTAGTTTATTATACATATTTTTAGTTGAATTAATCAGCTCAGAAACATAACATAACTGTTTAAAATTGTATAATGTGATTTATTGTAAGTAAAATAATGACCCTAAAACCTCAAATTACATGTTATGATTATAGTTAAAATACTGTATATAAGTAGGTTCTTCTTGAAGGAAAAAATAACAAAATTAGTGTAACACTTAGGTATTTAAGTTAAACCTTTAGAAATGTGGAAATAAAAAACAAAGGTACAAATACAGTGATTACTACACATTTTATTGTACAAGTAGTAATATTTGACTTAATTAGGTAATGTTGATTTACTGCTTGTGAATTTGTTAAATCCTGTATTCGTCCAAATCCACTGATCCTGATGGAAGTCTATAAAATCCTCAGTAATCTTTTGGAAACAGAGTGTTTCAACCCTTACACACAGCTCTGGTAATTTTTGGATCAATTTGAATAAAGCACTAATTTAAAACTGCTATTTTACGGGTCACCTGAAGAGCCAGGAAGCATCACAGTCTAGTATTTATTTGTAAACAGTAATTTCACCTGTTTCTCTGTATTTTGTTTACTGTGAAAAGGAGCCAAAAGTGTGCTTGTGTTCCTATTATTCTGGATGGGGATTATTCTCAAGAGAGATAATAGGTTTATCGGTTTCTCACGCACATTCTTGACCCAAAGTTCAGGTCTGACAGCATCCAGCCAGCAGAAGATATCATTCAGTGATTCTGCCTGTCAGAAAGAGAGAGAGCTAAGACAGCAGAAGCATAGAAACAGGGAATATATGGGGCAGAGACTGACAGGATAGGGCTGGTGTGAGACTCCCTCACATCCAACGGTTCCCCAAATTATTTGGTGTTGAAAGGCCCAGACAGGACGTCAGGAGACACGGAGAGCGCTGTGTCAGGCTGCTGAGCAGATATAGAAGTGAAACAGACAGGGAAAACATCTCCTCAGCCATGTGTTAATTACGTCTCCTATCACCCTGGCGTCAGAGGGCCGAGATAAACCTTCAGGGTCAGTGCCACCACTCGCTGGGTAACAGATAAATCATTTCTACAGAACGGGTGCTGTTTGGTCACAGTTTTAACATGTATTCATATCAGAATTTTTCTTATTATATAAAATGCAAATGTAAAATATTGACAGATTTTTTTTATATTCTAGCATCCTGCCTATTTTCTGTATGCGTAAATGTCATAAAATAGTAAGATATACACACTACCTTTCAAAAACTGAGGTCTTTAAAAAAAAGAATTTCACCAAGGCTGCATTTATTTGATCAGAAATGCAGTAAAAACTGTAGTAAATATTGTGAAATATTACTACCATTTCAAATAACTGTTTTATAATGTATATTATTCCTCTAATGGCAAAGTTTTTTAGCATCATTACTCCACTCTGCAGTGTCACATAATCATTATTATTATAATGTGGGGCTCATACATTTTTTTTATTGTTATCAATATTTTATAGACTTTTTGATGAAAAGAAAGTTCAAAAGAACATCATTTATTTGAAATAAAAATATTTTGTAACATTATAACTGTCACATTTAATCAATTTAATCCATCCTTGCTGAATAAAATTATAAATTTTTAAAGTATTTAATGAACTGCATAAAGTACCGTATTTATGTAATTAATATAATATATTTATATATTAATATAATGCAATGTTTTAGATTACAGCATCTTGACTGGATTATTTCTGTATTTTTATATTGTTATGTTGCATAAAATATACCAAGTGTATCATTTAAAATGTTATAGAATATTAGCATTATATTTAACATTATATTTTCTAACAGATTATTAAAAAAAAAAAAAAAAAAAAAATCCAATCAAGTGAACTCTTCTCACACAATCCTTAACACTTGAACACATTTTTCTGTTAGAATTTTTACAATCTGTCAGAAATGTACTTTAAATTTACCTTTTTAAAATGGAAAAGCACCCATTTGATGACCCCCTCCTCCTCCTCCAGCGATATTAAATATTAATATCCTCCAGTCTATTTATTCTCAATCGATACGCTGTGTTAACACCATGACTGGTTTCCCATCTCAGCTCAGGCTCTGGTGGTTAATATGGCAGTTAGTGGCATCATCTCTTACATTCTCTGGTCAATGTGTCATTACTTTCTCATCAAGATCGTGGTGTGATGACCCCGGCACCTGCCACAGATGGCAGAACAGTGTAAATGATTATGTTGACGCAACTTAATGGATCAGTAAATCTACAAGGAATTGGCAAGCACCCGTGATAAATATAGCTAATAGGCCACATTGGGGATGTGAGATAGGTGTGTACAAACAGTGATGTAGATTATAGGCTTTTTGCAGCGATGGTGCTGGGATGGTAATTAAAAAGTGGGCGTTTATTTGGACGGCCGAGTAGTGAGATTGTTCAGTGTTGGATTTGTGTGCATTCACAACAGACTTTTGTTTGTAGCAACTGCTGAAAGTGTGGAGAGAGTTGAGCAGCAAACAGCCATATGGTGATGTTTGCGTATGTGTTAAAGTGTGAGTACATATGCTAGTCTTTTTCTATGGCACAAATTCAAAGCTGAATCTTTCTTCTCGCTATCCACAGGTTTTCCCAATGAGCCGGCAGCAGAAATCGCCCTGAAAACTGTGCATGAGTGGATTGTGAGCAACCAAGATGAGGTAGGAGCCGCTGGAAGCGGGAAACTCTTCTTATTTCACAGGTCGTCGCCTACAAGCTTTAAGTTAGAGGAGAACACCTGGTTTGAAGGGCAGATTTTTTTATCGTAGGAAATGCTCATGAAAAAGAGGAAGTGTTGGAACCGGGATCCATAGTCCATTTCCCTGATGGAAAATCAATTAAAGCTCACAGCTCTTCCAGGAGGAAAATGTGAAGTGGCAACTGCTCTCTTCAAATGTCATGTTTGTCTCTCTCTGTCCGTTTGTACCTCTCTCATGTCACATCCAGCTGTTTATCCACTACTAAAGACTTAAGATTATGCTAGAATATGCAACTTTGAGGTTTGAGCATGTTCAGCAAACCATTAATGACCTGCCTAGTCTTATATCTGAGAAACCAGGTCTAATGAAATAAGGCAACAGATTCTTTGTGAAAACCCAAACCCAGCTGCCTTGATCATCTGCACAGCAACTTAACTTCACACACATTGAATTAGAAAGCATTTCAGCTTGAGTAACGTCTTTACATGGTCTGTTGACTTTTAAAATGGGTTTGTGCTGCAAACATCTATTCAGTGCAGGAAGATGGAGAATAAGTGTGAATAAAATAAGGCTAAATGAATTTTGGAAATCAATTAAGTCGTTAGAGTGCTGTTGAGAGAGTCAACGCATGAATGTGTAGTGATTTTGACAGGTGGATGTGCTAATTAAGTGTTTGATTTGACATGTTTATTTGTGATTATTTACGTCATTGTCTTCGCATAATTGCTTTAGTTTGTTTAGACCAAACTGACTGTACAAAGCATATTACATGATTTGTTTTGACAGTCATAAATGTAGATAAATGAAACCCCCCTTAACTTCACATTAACTGAAGTACAGCTGCTGACCTACCAGCTAATCATCCTGATGTTTGAATGAGCAAGATCAATAACTCAATCACTCAGCAATCATAATCTGTAATGTTGTGCGTACTGTTGAGTTATTCCACTTTGATGATGTAGTATTTGGTACTGTGACAGTGTTTTTCAACAGGGGGTCCGAGGAACCCTAGTGATACATAAGGGATGCAGGGAATTATTTGTATTTATTAGATTAAGCCAGGATTAGGCCTTAGTTCAATTAAGGCATTTAAGTAGTTTTTATAAACGTGCCCTAGAAAAAAAACATTGACAAGATATTACCAGTTTTCTGTTGTTTTCCTTAATGGGAAAATGTCTTACAGTGCCCTGCAAAAGTTAACTTACAATATCAGCATAAATCCTTATCATTTAGTGATGACTTTGCATTGATTTCGAACAACACAAACTATGAAAACACATTTGATCAAATATGAATTTAATACGCTTGGAGCATAGAACCATAGTAGCTATTTTAAAAAAACATCTTTAAACTGTGTTCTAAAATGTCTGTTGTACACTAACCTTAAAGGTGCAGTATGTATGACAGTTAGTGGTTGAAATGGGTACTGCAGTCAGTTTGAGGACACGCAACAGGAACAAGTGCAATTGACAATGGAAGGCGGGAGACTTACCCACTTTTGTGTTTTTTTTCACGTTTTAATGCGCTTCCGTTCATAGAGATTTTTAGATGGATGACGAGGCTTTTTAGGTCTGGTAGAATCTGCGATCTCTGACCCAGTTTGTATGCTGGCTTCCATGGCTGCAATACGCTGTATTTTCCTTCAACTGGCAACCCGTGTTGTCGAAATACTATTGGGTAAATTGGCAACATGCGTTATCGCACAGACCAAAACAAAAACAGACATTCAAGCACGGAACGCACATTTCAAAGTAGAATAACTGGCTGTAGCATTGTTTTTCAGAGAAACAATTATGTGAACATGTTTCCTGAATATCTGCAAACATATTTTTATGCTTTAGTACAGTCAAGAACTTACATACAGCACCTTTGAACTGTGTTCTAATTTGTCTGTTGTACACTAACCTTAATTTGAAAACAACAAGTGTTTTATCCAGTAATCAGGCATCACAGCTGTCAAATGGGCGTGTACATACTGTATTGCTATTTTTATGTAATCAAAAATAAAATCACTATTGCTGAACTTCAATGATAATTGCATGTTACTTTAATGCATTTATGCCAAGAATTGATATTATTGGTTTATGCCGATGTTGCTAGAGCATTTCCAAACTTTTGAAGGGGGCTGAAGGAAACTTTCCCATTCAAGAAAATACCAGAGAATTGACAGTACTGCCCAAGATATTGTTGAGCAAGTGGTAGGACAGTTAACAGAGATTTCATGTTTTTCTGTATAATGGGACAAGTCAAATGACGCTACTAGTGAATCTTACTAAAAAGACATTAACTAATTAAAATAATCTCAAATTAATTCAATCTTTCATACTTTCTTCAACATGTTAATGGACTTACTGATGCTTAGCCTCTTAAAAGCCTGTTCAGTTTGAATTGTTTGGTATTTTATTTTTGACATGATGATTTTTCTGGTAAAATATAAAAAATAAAGGAATGATGAACTTGAATATAAATAATTTGTGTGAATACTTTTTTGTTTTAAAAATATTATTTACTTTAGCTGGACTTGGTGTGACTAGACCTTTTCACTCTGAATCTCCAGCCTTCAGTCATGTAACGCTGACACTGACTTTGTTTATATACTGCCGTAATCCATCTGCTGACCCCATTAAGACACTGCAGTTAGGAATTTGCCTTCTTAGCAGTATTTTCCTATTATCTTAATCAAAGTAAGATCATAAATAAACGGAATTAAATTCAGCCTGCTTGTGAAAATGTAGCAGCTGCTTTGAGCGTCAGAGAAGATTTTGAAGGAATCCAGGCTTTTCTATAAGTAAACTCAGGGTGCACAACAGCAATATGAACGAAGTGTCTCTGTAGCTTGTAAAGAGGAATATGAATAGAGCAGTTCTACGAGCAACCTGTAGTCACGCACTCACTTTGAAAAATAAACAAACAAATAAAACTTTGGGGTCAGCTCTCATTCCTCCGGGCTTCTTAGAATAGATTGCATAACCGATTTCTGGGCTGCTTTTATTGAATGGCTTTTACCTGCGGGAGCAGAGGGCAGTTTAATTTATTGTGATTGTTAGGCCAAAGCAAAGCCTCCAGGTTGATTGTGAACTGAGGGGAAGTGATAATTAATTACAGAGTATTTAGCCGGAGAGGACAAAACACAGCAAGCTGTAAGAGGGATTTATTGTTGTGTTCTAATGGCTTCACCTGAAGTGTCACTTGATCTTTTTACTGACTTTTAACATTGCTTCCTTCTGGCTTCTATTAGTTTTTTCTTTATTTATTTTTTTGTAAACATTTTAAAAGAAAAAGTAGATGCTGTGTTGTTGTTTTTGTCCTATTGATTTTTTGACAAATTTAAATTTGTAATTTAAACTGAAATAGACTGCGAACTGACATACTGAAACCTGGTCTAAAGTCAATGGCGCAATATTTTTTTTGTTATTTAAAGAGCGCGTTAATTAGTTAAGAGTAATATAGGCTGGCTATAGGCGGGTCCACAACACGCGTACTCTCTGCTTATTACACACACAGGCACGTGCAGCAGCACCCAAACATTTTTAAATATTAAAAATAAAAGGATTCCTCTCTGGAGAAGCGTGCAGTTTTTCCGCTTGCAAATTCCGCCATGTAAATAGCGAATCTGCCATGGCGCGAGCGCAACTGGCTTTTAAAGGGAATGGGAGATGAGACTCTGATTGGTTTATTGCACGTTATGCCCAAAACACATCCATTACTCATTAAAAGAATAGGGACGACCCTTTTAGACCATGCACCTGGTGCGCCGGCCATTTTTCCCGTCGTTAAACTAGTTAACTTTAGACCATGCGCTTAGATCATTAAAATAGGGCCTAAAGTGCCTTTATGAAGTCCTCTTTTTGTGGAATATTGATGTCTTTTATAGAGACAGTGAGGATATGACAGGAAATCAGGGGATAAGAGAGGGGTGAATAGTATGGAAACATGACACAGTCCAGACTTGAACCCATATCAAATATGAGCATGGAATCAAAGTAGGCCATAGTTCTAATTCCAATCATGCTTTACGATGAACTTAAGAAAGGAGATACTCTGATAATGCTTTGGTAGTGTTTCAACGCAATAATAAAGCTGTAAGAACTTCTTCAAAAGGATTCCTAAATTATTTATTGGAAAGGATGGCTGCCTTTAGCTCTTTAGCTCTTTATTGGATGTTCCCTGCTGATCGTTGCAGATGTTATCACAGTAATATTATTTCTGTTCACCCAAAAATGAAAAATTCTGTCATCATTTACTTACCCTCATGTATTTTTTCTTATGTGGGACACAAAATAAGATTTTGAAGAATGTTGTTAACCAAACAGTGTTGGTTAACTTTAACTTCTATTGTATGGACAAAAACACATTTTATTTCTCAAAGGCTGCGTTCACACTGTCAGTTTTTAAGATTGACAACCACATTTACTTACAGGTGTGAGTCTCTAAATGTCTAGATCAGACAGCAGCTTACAGTAGTGTTTCAAGTACTGTCTGTATCAACGGGAGTCAAGTCAAAAGAAATATCAATGATGGCAAAGTTCATAAAGCTTAAAAGTCTTATCACTTTTGACACGTCAAGAGTCCAATCGAGCTGTGAGTTCATCCGCAAAATCTTCGTTAACTGATAGTAGCTTTTATATCTGGGTGGAGAGCGGAGCATTTGAATGCGATAAATACATTTACCACTGTAGCACGCGTGCGATACAGTTTATCATGTGAGACAGAGCTTGTTTGTGTTAGGTGAGAATGTGTTTGTGCTTGTGTGAGGTTATCTAGGGCTGCATGATTGACTGAAATTAAACTAAAATCGCGATTTGGTTTAGTGAGATTATGAAATCGCAAAGGCTTCAATTTTTAAATAAATAAATAAATATATATCTGCAGGTGAAGTGCTGTTCAGGGCGGATCGATTGGTTCGCAGCAAATGCTGCTCTATTTCTGCAAGCATTGTGAGATTGAGTCTTTGGCAGTTTAGTTCGAAACGGGGCACGGTTCGCATGAAAAATTGCTAATGTGAAAGAGCTCGGTGCACACTCGGGGTACCAAACCCGAGACTCCCTGGAGGAGGTGGTCTGAGTTCGGTGGCACTTGAACTGTGCCGCGATTTGCATGAATGTGAAAGCAACACGGACCCGGGTTCGCACTTGTTCAGGAAGAAAAGTAATTTAGTTAAAAAAAACACATGTAAGGGATGAAAGTGTTGATTATTTACCTTGGATATGAGCGAGAGTGAGCCTGCATTGTATTCGGCATAGCGAGTGCAATCAGGGCGGCAAATGAATGGCAATCCACTGTCTCCTCAAAAGAGTACGCAACGCACATACAGTAAACCCAAGTGTTGTTTACTCAGCTGTGGATAATAGCACCAAATTAATAAAAAACAATATATTTACCGCGGTCTGTTGCAAGATGAACGCAAATGGCCTATGGGGTTTGACAGAGTCAAGTTGAGTGTGAAAGACCAGACCAACGCTGTGAAACGCCAAAAGCAACATGTGCCTAACATCTTTCCAAACTTGTAATGAGAAGCGTTTACTAACCTGTTGTCCAACAAAAGAGAACATTTAATTGTGTTTAAAATAACTTACTTTTGTGATCTGACGTGCTTCACATCACAGAATGAGGCAGAAATTATATTATGTTATAATATTCTGTACAGTGATAGATTCACGTGTATGCATAAGATTTCCTGAAAAAAATTTAGACATTAAGAATTTTTTTTATCATAATTTAATATTTCATAATAAAAATGGTTTTCTGTAAAATATAAAAGTATAATAATAATAATAATAATTGTAATTATTATATTTATTTTTAAATGCTCTGTTTTGTATTTTATAGCAGAAAGTCATACAGGTTTAGAATGATGTGAAGGTGAGTAAATTATGACAGAATTAAAATTTTGGGGGGAATTTCAGTATCTCTATCTTTAAGGGGGGGCCTAATGCTATTTCATGCATTCTGAGTTTTTTACACTGTTAAAGACTTGGATTCCCATGCTAAACATAGCCAATTTTTTTTTTTTTTTAAATAAGTTGGACGTTTGATGGAGTATTTCTGTGCCAAAAATACTCCTTCCGGTTTCTCACAAGTTTCTGAAAGTTTTTTTCGAGTATGGACCTATGTGATGTCAACAAGGGCGGCATTTCCTTGTACGGGCACTTCTCCCGGAAGGGCGCATGCGCACACGTCGACCAGAGCGAGAGAGCAAAAGCACGATCAATGCGCTTTGCTCAGGTTTAGGGAAGTCGTCGGCTGCGCTGCACAGGTCACAGGACTTCACGAAATCAACAATGTCACCAAAGAAGTGTGTTTTTGCTTGTCATGGCAAGACAATACTGTTCAGCTTCCCAAAGAACCCAACGTTAAGGGGACAGTGGATGGAGTTTGCAGATTTTTAAGAATGTTGAGTCTGCAATATTTACAGATTCATCTCTGTCCTCTCCAGTCAGTGCAAGAGTGAGGAAAAGAGAGAGGAGTTGGAAGTCCAGGAGACAAGCAGTGAAAAACTGAGAAAAGCATTTGACATGAACATGTGCAACAATGAGCATTTGACATGAACATGTGTCTAGGTCCACAGACTTTTTCTATTCTATTCTATTCTATTCTATTCTATTCTATTTACTAGATTAAATTTCCTTAGTGGCATCCCAGAATACACAGTTAAAATGTGCATCCCATGCATGAAGGAAAATTTGCTGAGCTGATAGTATCTCTATCCATAACAGTGAGAATGCCATTACGGGCTTGGCATGCGAGAGGTGCATTACTTCGTTGAGAGCATCCAGGGACATAAGTGCATGTATGCACTACACTGTAAACTTCACAATAAGGTGCATTAGGCCTGGCTTGTAAATTAGGTCCTGGGCTCTTATAGCCACCTTAAGATGCCTCTACTTATATGTGTAATATATCATGGTACAGCCGTGCTGCAGCACCTCACACTCCGACAATTGTGATTGATGACTGAAGGTTAACCTTCGCGGGCCAGGGTGCATGTTCACTATACCGCATTGGGGAAGAGTAATGGAGATGGGGTTTTCTGATGGAAGCTGGGCTGCAGTAAGAAGGGGGCTGGGTGATTCTTCCCCCAGAAACACAGTAAAGGACAGTTTCTCTTATTTTAGAGACATTTTATAATGTTTGAAAGCAACTATGCTTTACTTTATTATATATATTTTTTTCATTCAAATTTTAATATTGGTTTCAGACATTCAAATTTCTTTGTCAGTTAAAGGTATGGTATTTCTGGAAGAAATGTAATTATTATTATTATTATTATTAGTAGTAGTAGTAAAGTAAATGCTGTTTTTTGAACCTTCTACTGAACAAAGAAACTTGAAAAAAATGCATTATAATTTCCAGAAAATCATTGTTAAAATTTTTCAACATTGAAAATAATAGAAGATGTTTTATAAGCACTTAATCAGCATATTACAATTATTTCTGAAGGATCATGTGACACTAAAGAGAGGATTAATGATGCTGAAAATGTAGCTCATAAAAAAATCACATAAATAAATTACATTTTTTTTAAATTGAAAACATTATTTTAAATTGTAATCATATTTCTCCAAATTACTCTTTTACTGTATTTTTGAACAAATAAATACAGCCTTGGTTTCAAAAACTTGCCAACCCCAAAACTTTTGAACGGTATTTCTGTTTTTTTATCCAGCTTATGTGGATAGAGAGCGTTTAATGTAATTTACTATTTAATAAGGCACTACTGAAGGAACTCTTTCATAACACTCTCAAATAAGAGTGATGGATTGCTGTAGATTTGACATAGTGATTCAACTTTGCAGCAACTATATTCCCTCATCTCCTCTTTTTAAACTTTAACTTCCTGAAAATTCTACCCACACAAAATGTTGTTACAAGTACAAAAGGGACCATAGAAATACATGCAAGCACCTCATCCCTCTAGTGTGGACCGTGGTAGTCCAGGCTTTGGGGTCATGCTCACTCCAGAGGTTCTTCTTTTAATATGAGATAGATTAGCTTTGTGTTTGTCTCCTGGTCCAGCTCACCATGGCCCTGGTAGATTTACAGAGCTTCACAGAAGGCATTTGTACTCTGCGTGAAATCATTCTGAAAAGCCAAGCAGTGGGTGTTTTTTTTCTTCTATTGTGGTAAATTTGAGCAGAAACGGATGAGCACATCATCTTCAGCACTGCATGTTCCAGCTCTGTCATGATCTCTCACATCTGAGGGCATCAAAGTGGGAAGTCACGCTTTCATCTGCTCTTATGAGTCCAGACAACTCTGCACCCTCTTTCTCTCGGATGTATTTCTCGTCAGTATGATTTCTATATGACAGTCTATGGCAGCCGTAGACATTCAGTGAGCCCCCTGCCCCAACGAACATGATGAATCAATTACAGTTGCTGCCCTGTTTTCAGAGGTTTAATAAACTGTATTGCTCTATTTCAGTGCTTCTTAAAGCACTGGTCCTTAAGCCAAACTGGGTCACGTGCCTGTAAATGTTCAGTCGCGGCATGTTTTAATAACTTGTGCAGTTATTTCTTTAGTAAGGTTAACTGAAATGGCAAAGAGCAAATGCACTCTTTTGAGTTTACACTTCCAGATAGTTTGTGCTACTGCTACTGTTTGTTCTGCTACAAGTGGTATTTTAGTACAGTTCAAATAGATATGGTTATTCTATTATGGAGTTTTGGGGCCATTTTTTATTAGCCATCTGCCTGATAGATAGATAGATAGATAGATAGATAGATAGATAGATAGATAGATAGATAGAAAGTGAGAGAGAGAGAGAGAGAGATAAAAAAAAAAGCTTAGTATGATTGCAGCTGGCTTTCCCCCCCCATAAAACTCTACTTCAATCACTGCCACTGGTTGTCCATATGTCACCAGTGTGCTGCATCTCTCTGCTACATCAACCAGCTCCAGTCATCTGCTTGCTTTATTTCCCATTTTCACATCTAATTCGATGTAATTCAGGCCTACACTGCTTTAATCTGCTGGTGAAAAATGCAGTGTGACACTTTATTTGGCTGTCGCTTCTAAATTTGCAACCAGCAGACGGTTTAATATAGCGTCTTGGACCCTGGTCCAGGCTGCCCACATCACCCACGCGGCTCTGACACATGAAACAGATTGTGGAGATTCCCTCCTAATAAAACCTTGACTGAACCAGGAATCCATGCCGTGCTCAGAGAAACGAAGCGTTACTAAGCGAAGCTGTTGTCACTTTATTTGTGGCTTTTAAGGACTGTGGTCTTTTTTTCCTCCTCAGGGTTTCTGTGGGTTTTAATAAGCCCTTCCACAAATTAAGGCCTTAAAAAGATCCTAAATCAGAACATAAAGTCTTAAATTCATAAAGTCATGGCACTGAATGTTCCTTGCACTATTTTCCTCAGTATGGTTTTGTTTTCCAGCACAAATATCTTTAAATCAAGATAAATTTACTGGAAAAGCAAAAAGAAGACATAAAGTCTAGTTTTCTGAGAAGTTAAGACAAAATTAACTGAGTTAAAACATAAACAAATATGTCAATGGGGTTTGAATTAAGCTTTGAATTAAGTTTAATGAAGTTTTTTGAGCCCATTGCCAGATATTTGTTCATTTTAATCATAAACTCATCCATTTCACAGAAAACAAGACTTGTTATATAATTTTGCCTCTCAAGTAAATGTATCTTGATTTAAGAATCTTACAATATTTGCACTGGAAAACAAGACAAAAAGACTCGGAACACCAAGAGCATTACTTTTTTTGCAGTAGGATAAGAAGGTACAGTAAAAGTTATGTCCATATTCTAGTGGTTTGGAAGCTTTGTTTGTAAAATGAATTAAAAAAGCAATGGAGATCAGTTGGAACATTGTTGCTAAAACAACTGAAAATAATATGAAAATGTATTTTCATATAGAGAACATATTAACATGTTGTGATTTTCCTTCACTTTTTCCCTTAAATTTTCTTTACTTGGTCTTAAAAAGGTCTTAAATCTGGCTTTATAAAAACTGCAGAAACCTTGCTCCTGTTTTGTTTAATTTTATAAACATGTTTGTTTATTTTTTGCCATCTGTCATTTAAGATTGCGGATAATAAATGCAATCCCCCACAGGAGCTCTGAAAACTGAGATTGAATGGCTAATAGAAACAAATGCCTGTCGTGATGGTGCGATTTGCTATCCGAACGGTAAATATCATTTCAAGTACAGCAGGGACTGTGGCAGGTAAGACTGTAAAATGACATCAGGGAGATATTCGTTGTCATTTTTGAAAGGAAGATATATTGAGAATGTCAAACGGAGAATAGGGCAGAATGGCTTTCCGTTGTGGCTATTCCAAACAAACAGCCAGGTGTATATGACCTAAAGTCATCATGAGACTCAAGCTCAAGTGCGGTTGCCTTTATTTAACAATAAATATGAGGGATGAGTGACAGAATTGTTCGGAGGAGCTAATCCCAGAAGACATTGTGAAAATGCTGGAGAACTGTTGTTTATAAATGTGTAATTCATTCACTACTGAAAAGTATCAATAGATTATATTTTAGAATAATAAAAACTAATTGTTTATTTAAAATTATGTACCACATATGTTTATTCTTAGTAAAGTATTGGGTCATTATCAAAAGTGACAAACCTGTCCTTTGACTTTTCAGTCATAAAAAAAGATTCAAATCATTTTATACAGTTTATTTGGAAAAAATAAATAACACATTTTTTTAAATACTTTTTTTGTCAAATGCTTGGAAAATAAAGCCTTGTCTCATTGATCTGTTACACTTTTTTATATTTACATTTATTTATTTGTTTACATTTGAATCATTTTGTTATCCTGGGATAAGCAGTAGTGCAAGGTCTAAGAATTTAGCAAAAACAATCACATCAAAATAAGTAATTAATACTATAAATACTTTTAAAAGAATGCTTGTCCCTTTGTTGTCATTTAAGGTTATTAATGTTAAAATGTTTATTTTGAAAATGTGCTTACTATAAGTTTTATGGGAGAGAGAATAAGAAATATTTTATAAGTTGGAAAATCTACATTGCCTCCATGTTGAGTGTTCCAAATGATTAATTTCTGAGGTTCCCTTTACGTTGGGAGGCTGCCTTAGAAGGCAGTTGGCAGTATGGCAGCTCACTAGGTTTTGAAACAGAGCTAAAGTGTTTTTAACTTAAAGGTGAAGTGCTCTTTTGTGTGGAACGGTTCGCATGTCTTTCATTGCTGTAGGTGGTCACTGGAGACCAGGGCGGGGGCGTTCACCAGTTGCCAGGCGGCCCGGTTCGGTTCAGGGAAAGTCAGTGAGAAAGACACAGAAATGTCAGATGTTCCTCCTCAAGGTGCTCACCGAACTGAGACGCTGGCATCTCTTTTGTATCTAACATTGGTGTCACATCTGCCATCGCTATTCTGAGTCTTGTGGTGTGCAGAGAGGCTAACTCCAGACTACTACTTCATTCAGAGAGGCTGCAGGCCTTTTTTGAAGTTGACTGGACTTTCTTTTCAAGTTTGTGCTGTGCTGCCATAGAGAAACCTGCTGGGGTGAGGTCAAGAACAAACTGAAGACAACGAGAAACTCATGTTGTCATATGCACACACACATTTGCACACATTACCATGATGGAGTAGCTGGTAGTCCAAGTTGGAGTCACTCCAGGGTACCGCCACGAGAGACCTCTTTAAGCACTGCTCACTTTCCCTCCGTGTGTCCAATCAGAGCGCACACTGCTGAGGGTGCACATTTATTTTCCTCACTACTGACATGGAACTATCAATCTCAATAGGAAAGGTCATAACCTGTTTATCTAGCACAGCCTTCTATTACTTATTCACTATCCCAAAAGGAAACAGCTGTGGCTTTCAGAAAACTTGTGTTAGTGTGGTGCTATGTGTCAGCCAGTAGCTGTGCTGTTTATACTGAACATATATACGCATTTGCACAGATGTCCATGGGCAGGTAAACTACCAATCCAAAAATTGGGGCTGGTGAGATTTTTTTAATGTTTTTGAAAGAAATGCTGATCAAGGCTGCATTTATTTGATCAAAGATATAATAAAAACAGCAATATTGTGCAATAGTGGTGACAAGGTGGCGACAAGTGACAGTCTTTAAGAGTGAGTCAATTAACGTTTCATCTGATATGTTCAAACCCACTGATTCATTCAACAACATAACAAGAGACTGTTTTTACGAATGAGTCATTGAATCAGTCATTTAACCGACTCATTTAAAAACAGTGATTCATTCAGCAACGCCACTACCTTCTGTTGTTTGGAGACGCACAACGGACGCACAAAACAAAAGTAACTGGCAATAATGCTAAAATAAGTTTCTCAGTATTATTCTGTTGTTTATTGAACTATTGTGCAAAAGCAATATCACATAATCGTGCTGCTTCCTTGTACTCCGACTTTTCAGAAACGTCAGTTTTCGGATTAGTAATGGAGGATTTTGCACATTGTAAGAAAGTCCCTTACTTCATAGATGTATACACATAGATGCCTCATTAGTGTTTGTTTTATGTTGAACTGTTGTATAACAGCCACAATATATATGGCCATAATGTAATAATCCTTGTTGTGTGATATTGTTTTAATATAAAATCCATCTGATACCATTATGTGTATATAAATATTGCTTTTAAATATACATAATGGTTTAATCTGTATACATCCTAGCCATCTTCTTAGGAAATTATTTGTTGGTCTCCTAATGTGTCCAACTACAGTAAACTAATTTGATGCTAATTGGATTACATATTCATTAAGATAGAGACTAAACATAAAGAGAATAATAATTGAATTCAGTTGTTTAGATGTGATTGTTTTTTATGCTACATTACATTCTTCAAGAGAAGGGCATCACCTTAGCACCTTTTCTTTGTTGACAAATTAATTGTCCTTCTGTCTCTAATGCAGTGTGTCTGACAGCCGTACATTACACAAAACAGTGTAATTAAATTGTCAGTGTATTTTTTTTTCTTAAACATACATTTTTCATAATAATGATATTATGAAATCTGGAAATGTGAGATCTTTTTTCTTACTCGTTGATAGCAGCGCTAAATGAAAGAAATAATGTGAGAAGTGTACTGTAAACAGGCAGCGAGGGTTATAATTAATCATCAGATCATATGAGAGATAAACATAGCCCAAGGTTACAGCCAATTGCTTTCACAGTGTCAATATCCCCTCCACGATATGCTTGCATGAAAATCAATTTCGATGACGTCTCTGAACTCATGAAGATAAAAGTTTATATTAAAAAGACCAATTTGACTGTTCGGAAATACGAGAGAGAAACTTGCTAATCAAAAACCTGCTCATTCAAAAGACTGTTTTTGACCCATATCACGCTTGATAAAATAATTAGATATGATTTTAATGAGCTTTACATATATTTCTCTTTTATGACTTGTGTTGCTTTACTGTCACAATTCTTAAGGTGTAAATTAACTTGATTCCAAAATCTCGCACCTGATCCATGAAGTTTTCATCACTTATGCATATAGATCCCATTCGACCCTACTTATTAAATTTTACGTTCAATAGAAGCTCAGAAAGAACTTAATGCAGAAACAACAGAGAACCGGCGCACGTCCTCCAAAATAAAGTGATGACATCCTCGTCAGTGAGTCGTTTATCATAGGGATTAATTATGCTTGCTATCTGTGGCTCGCAGAAATGGAAGATTATGAAAAATGTAATGGCCACTTTTTTGCCTCTCTCCCTGGTGATTGTATTAATATGGATTAAGCCATAAACCGCAGGCCTTAGAATAAAAAGACACTTGTCAGCATTTTCTGTCCTTCATGACAGGGGCGTTGCTATTATTGAGGATCTGTTGCATATCTTGACTGACAGGAGATTATGGAAGAATAGATCATGCTCAAGTACACTACTTCATGTCTTCCCCCCCCTCCCCCCTCTTTTCTTCCTTTCTTTCCAGCTTTCCTTCCTTGCTGTATGCCTTCCTGTTTTTCTTTCTTCATTCTTGTCCTTTGTTTTTTCACTTCTTTTCTTAATTTTTTTTAATCATTTTTTTGTACTCTTTCTTCATTCTGCCTTCCTTCTGTCCTTCCTTAATTTTATCTTATTTAACGTATTTATTTATTTTATTTTATTTTTCTCTCCATTTCCTTCTCACTTTCTTCCTTCACGTTACCCCTTTTCTTCCTTATTTAATGTGTTTCATCTCCTTTCACATGGTTTCAAAATGAGGAGTTTTCTGAAAAATAAGTAAATTGAATAAACTCTGAAATTAACTCAAACTGCAGTGACAGATTTGACTTTGTATATCGATGCAGCCGTTCAAAATCCAGACTGATGCCTGTTCAATGTCACAGACAGATCAATCAATTGACTGGCCTACATTTGGAATCATTCTTTCCCTTCACTGGCTTGATGTTATATTGATATAAAGGGGACTTTGTGTGGCAAAGCATAGATTACTTTCTCTATTTGGCCCTCGCTGTGGCCTTTACTGTTGCTAAAGATGGAAGCTGAGTGTTGAACTTGTCCTTTTGGGATAACCTTTTTGAAACTAGACTAGCTGTGCTTCTAGAACCGGTCTCTTTTGTCATCATTGTTTTTTGTGATTTATTAATATGCCCAGTATTGACCGCTTAACTGGGCCTGTATGTTATCGCTGCTTGGGGTCTGATGCTATGCTGAGTAATATATCCAGGTTAGGAAGGTAGAACGCCAGTGGGGCGGCAGTGACTGTGAATCAACAGGTAAAGGTCTCAGATCAGCACAGGTGAGCCAAATGATCTTCATCTCTTAACTTTCCATTGTGAGGAATCAGAATCAGCCTCAAAGCATGGCCTGGGGCCATAGCCAGTTTGAAATTCAATGTTTGTGCATTAATTATGTCCGCTCGAGGGGGTTTAACCAGACGTGGGTTTAGACCACTAGCTTTAACATGGCATGCACATCAATATGCTGCCTGCTATCCGGAGGGCAACGAATCACACAGATGACAACCCCCAGCGTTAATTTGTTTGAGTGTTGTATTGGTAGGTATGTAAACATATTTTTCAATTTGAACGGGGTGAAGCCAATTACTCCTGTCTTCACAGTTGGGTCAAGCGTCAATACTTTCTTTTGTTTATTCAATTTTGACTGATATTGTATTTCTGTTCTCATGCATAAAGATTGTGGTTGCTCTCGTCCACCATATTATTGAAAGTTAAAAGATTAGTTCCCTCAAAATGTGCTCATAGATACAGTACAGTATATGCACTCTTTGTATTGTATCTGTATACATACAGTAAGATGTATTATCTAAAGCTTCAGACTATGGGATCAGGATCCTTCTTTTTTTTTTCTTGTTAGCTGTCCTTAAAGAAAAGTGGTGTCACTATACCTCCAGCACATTATTCGACCTTTATATGGATGATTGATAACAACTCCACTGGCCTCAAGATATTTCATGTTTTCCATGTGGTGGTGCATAAGGGAAGGGAAACTGATGGGACATGCTTCCCTAAGTGGGGACAAATATGCACTCTGACCATATGAACAAAAGGTCAAATGTTTTACATTTATCAAGTCATGCTGGAGAACATGACATGATCATATTTTACCTCACTAGGTTTATGTCTCTTGGATTGTTGCTTTACATTTAGTGTTACAGTACTTTCATAACAAATTCTGAAATTGTTATGCTGATCATTTGTTAAGGGAAAACAATATGATGACAAAACAAGGTCTATTTTCATTAGTCTTCTCAGACTTTTTGACCCTGATTTTGAGTCAGTGAGGTTTCCCAATCCAAGTTTCCCCATTGTTTCTGGTTCCATGCACATGAATTCTCTCCTAACTCACTGAATACAGACGGCATGACCCCCCTCTCTAGCCCATGTTCCTACAGGCAAAAACACATCTGGAGAATTTCTGTTCTCCCAGTGACCTGCACTAAGAGGCTGTCCTTTTATCATTTATCACATTTCACCCTTTAGTTTCTGTATGTAAAAAGAAAAAAGATTTGCAGAATAAGAACATGCATTAGGATGCCTTTGGTGTCATACAGGGAGAGATCTTTCAGCACACATTCTGAGCAGCTCTTTGAAGACCAGGTACATCTGATGTTGCCTACTGGGTGTTTAGACGTGCCATGGAAGTGATATTCTTTTAAATACTTTGGGCTACTACATAAATACCAAAGTTTGTGAATATAGTAATCATATATTAAAGTACCATGACATTATTATCTTCATTTTGGAGAAGCTACTCCAAACTTACTCATAATCAATAAAGCAATGAACAAAAAGTAGCTAACCACATTGAGGCTTTGAGGCCATACCTTTTTAAAATATGTAACTGTCAGATTATATAATTTATGTTTATAATCAGCAGGGTATTTATTTTATCTGACAAAAACAAAGACCTCTAAAGTGACAGCACTTAACATGAACAGACGATTTTACATTAAATACATGGAATAAAACTAGAAATGACTCCATTACTGTCTATAACTGGATCAAAAAACATAGTGATGCACAGCAGTGTTTAATGAAATGTTTCTCTCTCTAAAAAAAAAAAAAAAAGTAGCTGTAAATTGCCACACAGGGCTTTCTGTGCAGAATAACTTTTTGAACTGGTTTATGTAAATGAATATAATTTCCTAATGCTACATATGAGAGAGGACATTGTAGGAGCGTGCATTTGATTATTGCAGAGCTTGCTGCATGCGCAATACAATGTGACAAAAAACAGCAATATTGCCTTTTGTCACACCGCACCACCTATGTTGGGAAACAGTAGTTTATTTTCTGCAAAAGATGCACTATTTTGAAAACAGCTGAGCTACTGCCACGCTACTGAAAAATGTAGTTAAGTTAGTCGCATTTCTATTTTAAGTTATTTTTTTCTTAAATTCTGCACTGTACCATGGTACTACCAGAGTACTTCTCTTGAAGGATCTATGGCACACTGAACTAAAGAGCGATTGATGTTCTCGCTTGTGCTGGAGCAGGTTAGGCAATCTTTCTCTCAGTGTTTCAGCAGCTGTAGCTGTGGCCGTACAGGGGCAGAATTAATACGCTGACCCTGTTTGGAGAGGCAGGTGGTCTTGAGAGGGGGGTCGCACCTGTCTGAAGAGAGGTCACCCTCTTCTGTTCATCTTTCTTTCTTCTTGTTCACCTTGGACTCCTGCCAAAACACACACATCTCTCTCTCTCTCTTTCTCCCTCTCTCAAGTGACTCCACAAAGTCATTCTTTTGTTACCAACTTTCTCCACAACCTGAAGAGGTGTTATCGATAACGGACAGTGAAGTTTCTGTTAAAAGCTAGGAATGGATTGCAATCTCATTTCCAGAGAGGCATGTTTGAGGCTGCAGAGACGGCCCTGCTGTGGGAGCGCCGCTGGGCCTGGCGGTGTTCTCATATAGGACATCTGCTCAACGAGGCCTTGGTTTTCTGCTTCTCATATGACCAATGCATTTATCAAACTCAGCCTGAACCAATATCACACTGTCACATAGGAGCACATGGCATTCTATCACTATGAAGGTCTCTGACAGGACAAGTCCTTTCCTATTTTTGTCTTCCTGTGTGCGTGTTTCAGCTTGTTGAATGCTTGTACGTGAGCTGCCTGTGTCTGCCTCCTCTGAACTCTTATAGATTCTTTTGGACTTTGATCAATACTCTTCTTCACTTCTTTGGCCCAAATTTGTAAGTATGTGAATACAGATGCTTCTAACAGTGCAAGTACGATTTCATACAATGACTACGTTTACATGTGCACAAATAATGTGATTAAAAATAAATGAATAAATAAATTAGCTATTGATTTGATCACCCTCAAGCCATCCTAGGTGTATATGATATTCTTCTTTCAGAAGAATACAATCTGAGTTATATTAAGAAATGTCCTGGCTCTTCCAAGCTGTTTCTGTTTTGAAGTCCATGAAAGTCCATCTATCCATCATAAAAGTGCTCCACACAGTTAATAAAGGCCTTCTGAAGTGAATCGATGCGTTTGTGTAAGAAAAATATCAATATTTAAAACTTTACAAACTGTAATCTCGAACTTCCGCTAACTGTCACGAGAGACTGGCGTTCCAGCGTATGACGTAGGACACTCCGGTGAGAATATGCTAGTTGTCTCGAGAACCAAGTTTTGTTTTGTTCTATCCATCATTATTTGTGCACATGTAAACTTGCACTGTAAACTTGAACTTGCACTGTTAGAAGCATCTGTGTTCACGTACTTACAAATAGTATGCTTTGGGCCAAAGAAGTGAAGAAGAGTATTGATCAGTCCTATTGTATTCGTCTAAAAGAAGAATGTCATATACACCTAGGATGACTTGAGGGTGAGTAAATCATGGGCTAATTTAAATTTTTGGGTGAACTATCCCTTAAATCGCAGTAAGATGTTTACATGACATGAGCAAATCTCTTCACTCCCGTTTACACACTAAGAAGTGTGGTTATTTTTTACCGCCATTCTTCACATACACCATCATATGTGCTAATACATTGAACTCGCATACAGTAGATGTGGTACTGACCACAGTTTTCATCCACATACGTCAAATGCAAAACACATTTCTATGGACGTATTGGATATTATTTGGTGGCATGATGAACATTGCAATGCCGCTGTAACTGGGGTTGCCTGCGCTGCTGTCACTTCTTCGCACCGTCTCTGGATGAAAATAAGATGCAGAGACAAGCAGTGGTTTGTGTTGACAGAGTTCGGCGATTCAGAGTTGAGGGAAAACTTCTGAATAATGTCACGGAGTTCATTCATGAAGTTGTGTGAACAACACACGTCATTTGTGTACGTCCGAGCACATGCACACATTGGTCAGAGTGATAATAATGCGAATAATGCAAATAAAATCAGCATACGCCAACGCCATATAGTTTAATGTGAATATGGTTACTACAATTATGAGCTTAATCGCATTGGTTTGAGCAAAGTATTGTGTTTACACGAGGTAAAGATTAATTGCAATATCGCCAAAATCCCATTATAATCGCATTATGAGGGTGCATGTAAACATGCTCATTGTTATATTTAAAATTGTGTCAAAAAGCAATTCATAATGTAATCTTCTATGGCCATCTGTTGTTGTAGCAGAGCTACATCTATTGTTTGAAATTAAACTGTTTAATTATCTAGGATATACTGTACATCATTATATCAAATGATGTATTACTTAACATGTTTGTTTTGTCTTATTTATTGTAACTGCCTAAAGCACAATAGTGTGATTGAATGTAATAGTTTGGACGTAATTTTTAACATTTAATATTATAGTAATGAGTAGTTTACAGCATTAGTAAAGATATAGTTTTTTTACTAATGTACAATATACATTTTGACGTACTGTACCTGATATAAACCAAATCAATCAATATCGAATCAAATAAGTATATATCGCCCTCTACTACTGAATACTGAGATTTGTTACTGCTACAGTAATGCAAAAACACAGTATTTTAAAGTATTACAGTGAGTATGTAAAATGGGACCATGTACATGCAATGCATTGGCCATACATCTGTGTCTGTGTACTTGCATAGAGTATCACTTCACTAAACAGTGTGGGAATTGATTTAGTAAGGGGGTAAAGTAAGTAGGTTATTTAATTGGATTTATGTATGCACATGTATATGTCTGGTGAAGCACCAAGTTGACTGACACTCAATGCTGTTGTCCGCGGGCTACTTCTTGCCCTGTTGTAAGAGTGAGACAGAGAGATGGAGGAATTGTGGAGACTTGACATGCTCTCCTCCCTTTTGGTTTGTCATTCAGCAGAGGCCGTTTGAGGCTGGGTGCTCCTGTGGAGAAGGGCCACAGTGTCTCTCTGTCCCGCTCTTGACGCCTGGAGCGCTCAATTACTATTTATATGCTGATCTTTGACAGCTCACTGCTGCCTGACGCACATACACTAGTGCAGAGATATAAGACACTTGTGCTCTGAGTTCTGTCTCAGACTGAGAAAAAACCTTAGGATGGAGTCAGAACTAACTCCCAGATCTCACTCACGGATGTTTCTTCCGCTTCTCAGGCACTTTTTTTATGTCCCAGGGATGTATGTTAAATAAACACATTTCAACTTTTCCCCCCTTTTTGTTACAGTATATGACGGTCACAATATCTTGGAAACTTTTCTACTTATTTTACAGAGACTTTCAATCTTGAACTAGGAAAATCCATCATAAATATATATATATATATATATATATATATATATATATATTTGAATTATTATTTAAGAATTATGGGACTTGAAGAGTAATACAAACCATTTCAATATTTATTTAGTAAAAATTACTCCTTTTTTAGATCGTATGTCAGGGTTATCACACAAAAAGGGTGTTTTGAGAGAATACATTTTTCTGAGGGCCAAAAGTGCCTGCTTATATTCTTATATTATAACACCTTCCTCCCCCTTCATATATAAATCAATAAAACAAACCATTGTAGAACATAAGCACTCCCTGCAATCCTTGCTCTTGTCTTGTATTTTTTACCACGTTAAAGGAGACCAAAAGTCTCCTTTAACGTGAAGGGGAAGGTAGGCTGCCTTCCTTCGGTCATCAAGGGTAATGGAGTCCTCAAACTGTAGCAGGAAGATTGAGAGTCTCATAAATTAGACGAGAAGAAGCATAACTGCAGGACACCCAATTCATATAATCTAGCTGAAGAGTTGATTAGACTCTTATTCACTACAAGGACTGGAATATAAAGAACGAGCTCAGAGTGCAACTGTGCCAGTGAGAGAAGGACACTAAAAAAAGATTAAAAGACTCGTGGCATTTAGTATGAAGTTGCTGTGTTCTGTGTGAAAGATAATAGATATTATATCATTTTTATCTTAAGATATAAAAGAACGTGTTTACAAACCCAGCCTTCACTTATAGAGATAGATGACCCAAAAATGAAAATTATCTCTCCAAACCAAAATGTTATTCTTTCATTGAGTTTTGAAACAATCCACGAAAAACACGCCGCCACGTTTGACGACCCCAGAGGGTTAGATAGTCCTAGATAGTGGAACAAAAGTACAAAAAAGTATATTTAAAAGTATATCAAAAAATGTTGGGGTGAAAATTCCTTTAAAATATTGTTTATTTAAAGTTCCTGATTCATATGTAGATAAAGCTGAAACCACCAACTGACTCAGGCAGTTTATCCTTTTGTGTTGTTGCTGGCTCAACTTTCATTCAACAGAAAACTAATTGGACTTATGTTTTCAAGTAGGGATGCAAATATTGGACAGTTAATTATCAACCACTGAGCACACATGCAGGAATAGATGTGCTGTGGCCCTTCAAATGCACAAGCTGTGACTTATTTTGCCATTTTACATTTTTATTGTGACACATGTAATTGTGGCAAGCAGGACGATGCCGAGGGCAGTAAGAACGGGCCGAGGTGGGTGCCGTGATTTGATAATAGCGTCACCTGCCTCGCCCCATTCTCACGGCCCTCGGACTCATCCTGCTTGCCACAGTAATAGAAGGATACAATTGACTGACTAGAATTGGAGAATAATCACCATGCAGCAGTTAGGTAAACCATTTCTGGCGAGAGATGACATTTTTCGTGTAGCTGTGTGATTATGTAGCTATACTTGCTCATTTGATATTGTGCATTTTGTCTAGCCTATAAACTGCTTAAATTGGCTGGACTCCATCATCTATGAGAAGAAAGTAAATAGAAAATTTAGTTTATGTGACTGTCACTGTGTGTGGGTTTTGAGTCATGCACAACAGACTCCATTTCAAACAAGGGATGCGTAGTTTGCTCTATTATTTTATGTTGCTTCATAAAAGTCGATGTTGCACATGATCCTGCTGATAAATCGGTTTAAAGTGCATTTTCAACATGTTTTCTGCTGAGATCAGCATGTGATGCACAAAACTGTACTTTCATTGCCGCTTTTGGGACGGTCCACCGCCCTGCTTCCACGTTCAGTGGGGATTCTGTAACCTGTTAATATGGGTGCTGAAATAAATACACACCACAGACATAGGATGTGTGAAACAGGTCTCATACAAAAAGATATTTGCCTAGTATTATGTATTATAAGGGTGGATATTGCTAGGCTAGTGTTGAAGAAGATAGTTCATCCAAAATATTCACCCCCATGTCGTTTCAAAATATTTTTTAATTTTTTTAATGGAAAATTAAAGTCAGTGGGGTCCAGTGTTGTTTTGGAGAAAGCAAGCAATAGAAGTGAATGGGGCCAAGGCTTTCAAAGAAATGTGAAGCTTACAGTTTTATAAAAATGCTTACACAAATTCTTCTGTTAAAATCTGTGTATCATTTGAGCTGGAAATCTGTTTAAATTATTTTTACAGTCATTTAGGGTTTATACCATTGTTATGGAGACAAATTCTGGGCATAACTTTACACAGAAAATGTTAAGCGAAGAACGTGAAAAAAAGCGAAGAACGTGAAAAACGAAGTACCTCAATGTAACATAGATTACTGTTTTTGTTAGTTAGTTTGCTTGTTTTTTAAGAAAAGCAGGGAAAAATGGAAATTAATTTTTGTGGTAATCAATATAATGCCACAAATGCTGATTGAGCTTAATCCGGAATATACCTTTAAATGATTATACTAATTAAAATGTGGTATGTGTACAGGTAATTAACACTGTACATCCCTAATGATTATTTGCAATGTACCATATTTTCCAACAACAAGATGCTTTTGACTGCACAAGTCATTGCTGTTTATTTCAGGAAATACTGTAAGCATCATTATTGAAAAGTACTGTATGTAAATACAATCATATGGTCCTGTTTCATTATAGGTCAGACTTAAAATCAACTCAAAGTTTTGCCACAGCACTACTGTAACTTAAAAACTTCGTTTAAAATGTGGTTTGTTAACAAATTCAGTTTCACACTCTCTGGGGCTTCTGGGACGCCTGAGCAAGGTGGCTATTTATTTAAAAAGTATGAGAATGTTAAGAAGTTTGAACATTTCTAGAGCCCTTGAAGTAGGTCTTAGTTACCTGAGGACTCTCTTGTCCTGGTTGAAGGGGATTCCTAACGTACACTTTGAAACTACTGACGCTTGACAGGCTCTTGCAAGAGCCTGTCTTTACTTTTACTCTCCCACAGGCCTTTGATGTTAGTACGTAGATCCAGATTCTCATTTTTGAGATTTCTTGTAGTTTAAATTCGAGTTTGAGGTTGTTTTATTCTGTTGGTTACTTACACACTCCTTATATGCAAGTGTATGTGTGTATTTGTTTGTTTGCCACCCAAAGCTGAACATAAACCCCTGTGAGTCATTTAGATTATGCTTCTCATTGTCTCAGCATCTCCATTTACCTCTTATGCGAACTGAAAACCTCCTCATCCCAGACGCATTATAGGTAATCAGCATCCTAATAGATAATTTTGTTGCATGGCTTTTGTGGGCTCTGCCATCATTACGGCTTCAAAGAAAGCCCCCTGAATGGGTTATGTCCTGTTGTTAGAATCAATGAGCTGCAAATTATTCCATATAGAGTGAGTTAAGAACACAGAAAAGGACCTCTCAGTTAGAAAACACTGGCTAAAAGTATTGCAGACGTGTTATGTGTGCCTATGACTCTTCATTGGGGATGGGATCCAAGAACTGGTTCAAAATAATGTTTTTAAAAACTGGAACATTTTCATGCAATCAATCATCGGAGTCATCAACAGCATAATTGCTGAATATGATATTGGTTTTATATACAAACAATATTTTAGACACAGTAACTTGTCTATTTTTGCTCAGCCAATGAATATAGATTTAAACAAAGCTGTTGTGCATCTCATAGCAAGACAAGACTAAAAAAATCAGTGGGTTTGCTGAATGTCTCACTCATAATTGCATTTATTTGTTTCATTCCTGAATCAATCAATGGGTTTTAACAAATTATTTGAGAGACTCTCTCATAAAGATGACAATGTGATTATTTGCTGAAAAATGAGCTTAGTCTGAATTCATAATAGTATACTAGCAAAAAGCTCAAATGGAATGGCAAACATGACAACACCAGTGATGTTTCACTTTTATTTATTGTAGCCTAAATAAAGAAATACATATTTTTTAATATTAATCCAACTCTGTGGTAGCCCTGTGAGTTACTAGCTTACATCTACAGAACATGAAAGAATTATAAGTGCTTTATGGCTCTGATTTGGCTTTCAAGGAGGCTGCCGTAACATTCACAACAGTCGAGAAGGCTTTTAATTTCTCCGGCCCACCTTTCTTCCCCCTCGGTCTTATCTCAGTCTTTGTCCACTTATCAGCGCTGTCATTCTTCATAAGTGCCACGCAGACTAATGAAAGCATCGTTTATGACGACAATAAGTCAAAGTAGGAAGCCGTGTGTGCTTACCTGGAAGCGGCCTGGAGATACACATTTGGACCCAGCCTGTGCCAGCTCTACCGCTGCAGGAGAGAAGAGCTACTCAGTCAAAACAAATTAACAACATGAAGGGAAGCGGTTTTCAAAGGTCAAATTCTCTTAGCCCTTTTTTCTTTTCCACATGTCTTCATCTATTATTTACTCTCGGTGATCTTCACAGTTATTGGACCATCAAACAGATGTTTATTTCCTGAGTAAATGTGAAATGAAAACCACTATTGGTGGAATTGCTATTGATATTTTCTTTCTTACAGAGCCCACAGCTGCTGCATAAAAGTGGTCTTGATATTGTTGCTGGTCTGGGGGGCATCAGTCTATCGAGGGTTGTTGTCTGTAGGCTATTGAACTGGAGAGTAGAAACCGACACGTGGTTCGTTAACAGTAGCCCTCCACGTAACAAGTAGTATTGAAAAGGGCAGAATGAGATGTTCTTAAACATGATAAGAGTAAACAACGGTCCTGATAAGCACATTCAATTACAGTTTAACCAAAATGAACATTCATTTGAAACTGCAGTGAACAAACCACAAACAATATTGATGTGGTTCGCAATGGAATTAATAAATGATTAGTACTAATAGAGTTGTAACCTCACACATTTAAATAGGCTTTTATTTAAATAAATTAAAGTGTCTTGTTTGCTTGCAGAATTGTAGTTTACAGGTTCAATACAATTATTATTTCATACATTAATTAGTAGCACCTTTCATTAATTCTTTAATTATCTTGTCAAAGACTTCCCATTCATCAAAAAATAAAAAAAAATAAAAATCATAATTAAGTCATAATATGACATCAAATGAAATATATTAATAAATTGGAGAGAAGCAAGAAGAAGAAGATTTCCCTGAAGAGCATAAGATGAAAAGCTGCTTTGAGCTTTTTTTAAAGTGCAATATTTAGCTTTTTTCTCCATTTGCTCCCACTGCAAAAAAAATATACTTTCTAGAGTCTTTACAGTTGGACCTGTAGCTTTGGTGATCTAATAGCTACCTATATGAGGATTTTAATATAGGTTGAAAATATATAAATCTATACAGATTTATTACATATATTTAACTGTGGTATTTGTATGACCACAGCAACACTTCATTACTGTTTTTAATGTCTTCTATTGAAATCGAGTCAATAATGAAACGCATTCTACTAGAATGTCCTCTTATTCTTATAAATGAATTCTTATAAAATCTTATTCTTATAAAAAATGCAGCTTTGGTGAGCATTAGATTGAATTTAATTGGTGCGCAAGAAACTTTTATTAACTTTTATCTTATTATCAGTCTTGAAGTCGCTTCGCCAACACTCATAATTTAACCCTTTTTTCCACATAGATGCATGACTTGAAAATTAGTTTGAAACACATTTGGCGTAAATCTTTGCAGGCATTTGAATATAGATGTTGAACTGAAAGAGTGTGCCTGTATGGGCATGTTTATACGTGTCTTTCTCTCTCTCTTTGCATTGAAATTGATAAATCACAGAACTTTTGAAGCTTTTAGAGCTATGAACTTGTCCTGCAGTCCAAAAAAAACAAAAACATTTTTGGTTTCTGAGACACTTGACACTAACTCAAATGACACTGTATCGACCCAAACATCAAGATGAGAGACACTGGCATCCGACAGCACGTCATTGCTCTGACAAACGGAGCTTTAGTTGAAAAATCTCATTGCTGTCCTTTAAACTGGCCAGGCTTGAAGTCTGTGGCTGTGTGAAGAATAGTGTTTAGCCACCATTACTTCTCTCTGACCTTGTGACGACAGCAGCAGGAAAGAGTGCTGGGTTACAGTTGAAAGTTTTAGACAGTGATGGCTGGATGTCACCTCCAACTTAAAGCTGAATTATTTAGTTGTTCTTCTCCAAGTCCTGGTCTTTTGCTTTTCTCTCTCTCTCATCTCAAAAGTTTCCAGCACCTCCCAGAAACTCCATGATTATACAGAGTAGAACTGCATACATAGTCATAAGAGTGGTACAAAGAAAGTGTATTTAAAAATCACTGGCTTCGCTATCTGTAATGAACCTCGCTGTTCATCATTTTTGTGGAATATGAATATGGAGGAAAGAAAACGATGTTTCCTTAATGAACTATTCTGAGAGTCATTCTCATATCATACCACTGAAGTTATATGTCTTCCGGGAAAGGAAACATGTCGGCGATCCTGATTAATACGGTGGCGATGTTTTGATAGCGAGTCGCGCTTTGACTTTTGCCATTATTCACGCCTACCAATCGATTCAGCCTGGTTCTTTCACAGAGACGAAAGTTGACTTTTACTTATAATTAAAGCAATCTAGATGCAAATCAGGGCAAATACGAATGGCATATTGTGTTATGAAGCCTGCCATGCTCTCGGGAGTGCCATATCATTACTGGCCGCCCTTATCAGACATGCCACGCACACACACATACACTTGCATATAAATATCAGCCCTCGGCTTGTAACACACCATGTGCCTTTTTATGCACATGTACGCAAATTTAAATGATATTTTGAAGCATTCCCTTTGATTAGTTGCATTCATAAAGTCTTAAAGCTTGTAATTGTCACTCTCAACCTGTCTGTATACATTCACAGCTGGATCCTAATGTCAGGAGATGCCATTACAAGCCATTATCCCATCAAGAGTGATCCATCTCTCACTCCTCTTGAGAAGCCTAAAGACTTGAGTATAAAAACCACAAGTTTTCTCTGCTTTCCAGAGACTACATAAGTCTCAAAATTAATCGCCTCCAAATGATAGAAGTGATACAAATCATTTGTGAGGGTTATGTGACATACATTTTCAGGATTCTTTTGTTATTAAAGTTATTCTTATACTTCACCTTAGAAATGTGAAATGCCCATTCTTTCAGAACTCTTAAGAACTTGCAACCCATTAGTTGATAGTTTTAGGGTCATATCATGAGGAATCGGATTTGCCTTGATCTTTTGAGATAAAAGAGTTGGTTGTACTATGAAATCATACTGTAGCTTTTAGAACTCACAATTTATATCACAGTTCAGACTAAACTGCAAAATGGCTTGTTTTGCTCCTCTGCAGTTGTCCGACATCAGAAAGATGAATAACACATGCACACAGTTACGTTGGTCTTCATAAACTTCAGAAAGTTATTTTTTTCAAGATCAGTTCAGTCTACTCTGAGCTGAAATGATAGTTCACCCACAAATGAAAGTTCTGGGATCATTTGCTCACCCTTGTGGCTTTCTTTCATCTGTGGAAAACAAAAGAAAATATTCTGAAGAAAAAGTTAGTCATCCTTTTTTCTTTCTTCTTTTTCTTCAAGACTGATAATAACTTTAAGTCCGTTACATAAAAAGCTAAATCGGTCTAATTTGAATTGGAAAAGTAAGACTTGGTAAATCAAAGTGGTATAGGCACAGTCTTAACATAGTGGCTAATTTTTTGCAACTGACCCCTGCATTTTGACTTTCAATTTATCCTCCTGGGAACCAGGAATAGACTTTTGTCCACTGTAGTGGACGTTATATTTTAGTGAATTTCTCTGACACCAAACATGTCACATTCAGAGCTTTTCAGAGATACCAAATGTTTGGAAATTTTACCATGACAACAAATTTTCTTTTGTTTTTATAAATGACTGAGATTAATTTAGTGATCAAATTTAGCATTCTTGCGGAAATATGATAATGATTTGTAATTATCATTTAAATCTGAATTATTTTAATTATAACTAGCAGTTTGTCATAAATCAACATCTCAGGAAAATGTTGTGGGGTTTCTAATCAAAATATGACTTTCTGTTACAAAACAGGGCATTGATTTCATGCATGTCCACTGTAGTGGACACCAGGACTTAAATCATATTTATCAGGCATTTTGGGAGACACAACAAATGAATAGGAAAATGAATTATATATCAGTATTCCTATGACAATATTAGATATTATTATGAAAATGTGGCCAATTATTACTCCTATTGTTAAAGTTCTTTTTTCATTACATGTTGCCCCAATAGTACATTAATATGCAAATTAGATGCAGTGTATAGATACGTTGTATTGAAGGACTACCGATTTATGGCCAATTTACCCACATATTGCATAAAGTAAAATGGTATATCAATTAATTCTGTTATATCTTTTATACCATGGTTGAGAATCATCTTTATACAAAGTTCCTAAAACCTAAAAATTGATTGGTGAATGAAAAAAACATTGCCCTGGTGTCCACTACAGTGAATATTGCATAACATATGAATAAAATATATTCCCCCCCCCCCCCCCCCAAAAAAAAAAAAGTCTAATTCTTATGCTCTCTAAACAATGTAATGACATGAAAAAATACTAAAAAAAAATGTTTCCCCTGGGTCTCAGGAGGACATGAACAAACACAGTTCTTATATCTTATGTTGTGTCCTGGAAAAGAAAAAATCATACAGGTTTGGAACGACATGAGGCTGAGTAAATGATGACAGCATTTTAGGTTTTTTTTATAATTTAAAAGTAAAGTGCTATATTTAATTTCACATGTGAAACTTATGTTTACATAGACGTCTTAAAGGCACAGCAGCTGAAAATGGCATGTTTATTTCCAAGGGTCTGAGAGAGGGTGAAAATTTAGTACATTTTGACTGTTTTTAGCACAAAAAAAAAAAAAAAAAAAAAACTTTAGTAACCTTACAATGAAAATCAATGACTTAAGTTTTGGTATACCTTTTAAGTACTTGTATCTGACTATTTTAACTATCTTTAACTGGTAATGAAATAGTCTCCCAAACACTGGGATTCTAGGACTTTTTAACAGTAGCTCCATAGGAGTCAAACACGTCTGTCTGCATCAAGGGGTTGATAATTGCCATCTTTATCATTCTGAGGTAATAAACATCTCCAGATTTAGCCCAGCCCTCTCACATGTTTACCCTCTACATTTGGAAATCCATTTTAATTTTGCATCTCAATGCTGCAGCTGTTTTGGGCGCTATGTGTCAAATGAGAGACGGAGAGAGTGCAGAAAGACACAAGCGGGAGAGGACGGCCAGCAGAGATTGAGAGGCTGGGTGTGTGTTTGTGTTTGGCTTCCCATCACTTCCTATCTAATTACCACACACACATCATTAGGAGGATCCAAACAGCAGCACAATACACAGGGAAACGAGTCATTACCAGCTAGGTGGGAATCAATTAATGCCTCATTTTCGGTTTCATTGTGCACATTCTAATTAAACAGGCAGTTTGGAAAAACAGTCAGGCCTCTTTCTGTTTTGTCACAGACATGCGGGTATTCTGGTGAAAAGGGCTGCTGTTTAGTGGCACCAGCAGTTATTATGTTAGCAAGACTCTGAAAAGCAAGACTAAAACTCACATTTTGCACACTGGTGAGTATTCGGAATTCATTAAAATATTGATCAGGCCCTTCCTATCGGAGCATGCTACACAACTCCTTGTCCAAGCTCTTGTTCCATCCAGACTGGTCTATTGTAATGCTCTCTTGGCAGGCCTTCCAGCATGCACTGTCAAACCTCTGCAACTGAACCAGAATGCTGCAGTGAGAATGGTCTTTAACAAGCCGAAGAGCACCTCTCCACATAAAATTGCACTGGTTGCCAGTTGCCGCCCATGTGCATCAAATTTAAGGCACTGATGTTTGCCTACAGAACAACCACTGGTTCTGCACCCCTATACCTAAACTCACTATACTTCAGACCTGTGTGCCCTCCAGAAGCTTGCGTTCTGCAAGTGAATGGCACCTTGGGGTGCCATCCCAAAGAGGCACAAAATAACTTTCATGGACCTTTACCTTAACTGTTCCAAGCTGGTGCAATGACCTGCCTAACTCCAACCCGGCTATTGAGTCTTTAGCCATTAGAAACTGCTGAAGACGCATCTTTTTCGACAACATTTGACCCATTAATACTAACACTCACTATTCTATATATCTATATTATATTATCTGCCTATTGTTGGATTGATTGCTTCTATTGCTCTCCTCATTTATAAGTTGCTTTTGATAAAACTGTCTGCTAAATGATTAAATGTAAATAGTTTTTAAGGTTGTTCTCATGGTTGAAATTTAACGTCAGTTAAATTTTTATGATGTTTGATACCAACTTTGAAACCAACACAATAGCGACTAATATGCTATTGATCACATTATTATTAAAGCGAAATATTAATTTAAATATTAACAAAATAAATTTTCATAATAGCATATACCCTTCTGGTATTTCTCAACTAAGTGTACTTTGTTTTGTTTTGTTTTTTAAATTTTTATTTGAGTAAATGGTCAAAAATAAAGGCAGAAGAAATATATAATAATGTATTAAATGATAAATTAAATAATTTATATAAATAATTCAATGTATTAATTTGCTTAATAAATTAATAAGTTATATTAGATTTTTAACAGCCATAATTTTTTATAGTTTTTTTCATCCCTAGTTGCAAATTTTTATGCATCATGAGTGGTTTTTAAATGTTGTTTGACTTATTCAAAAAACTAAATATTGTATTGTAGTTGTTTTTTTGTATCAATTTAGTCCCAGTACTTTTGACATCCCAAGAAGCTTTTATGCATGCATACACTATGGCTTTGTCGGCTAATTTTGTTATGTGTGCAGCCACGAGTGGCATCGTAAGAAAATCCACATCCAAATAAATTCAAATGAAGGGTGTGAATAGGGCGGCTAGAGGTTAATGTGGTGATAATTATGAATGTGATTTCCTCTTGGCTGAGAACCTGGAAATTGAAAGAAGGGGAGGGTTACGGTGTGATCATATCTAATGCATTAACTTAATGACGAGATTCAGACTCTGGCATTCTCATGCTTTATTAAACTCCACGCCGCTGTCATCTTTCTCGCCAATTTCGTCCAGAGGTTGAATATGTCACTGCTTAACCAAACGCACGCACACACACTCTCTCCACCCATTTTCTCAATTGACTTCATCCTGACTGAGGTACCATGTTTATATATCTGTTTTTATTTGTCATGCTTGATTTACTGGAACTGAAGTGTGAAAAAGGTTTAGAGCTAACACGCAATGCTTGGAAATACGATCGGGGAGGCTTCAAGGAATAACATACGTAACCTTGAGAACTTCCTGTTTATGCCATTACTGCCGCTGAGGATGATGGGACTGGACATCTGTCACGAGGGTCACAGTCACCTCAAGTACTGCAAGGTACTCTGATTTTAATGACAGCCTACAGCCATAGCCAGTGTTATTTTATTGTTTCAGATAGGTATGGTTGAAGGTGAGATTTGATTACAAAAACACATCATTTAGGTAAAGTCTCTTGTGTGCTGGTTAAGCTTTATAATGCTCAGTTCAGACTACCGAAATAAAACAAATAAACAAATAACAAGATAATAGCAGATTCAATTAATGGAATATAATTTACAAGAAAACCAAAATTAATAATTTATATTCAATTTAATACACTAAATTATTTATATGAATTAATTACTCAATTTCTTTAATATATTTCTTTTTTTAATTTCTGAATATTTATTTGAATTATTACTGATAAAACTTGAAGCAAATTATATTAATATTAATATTGAAGTTGACTTACCAAACTATTCAAGATCTGTCATGAGATGGTGCGCTCATTAAGATCAAATCTGTGATCCTTTGTGTATCTGAACAAGTAAAGTTCAGAGACAAAATCTCATGCCCCCTTCTCTATTATCCATCAAAGCGATCAACGGGACTTTGGTACTAAGCTCAAATACTTGTTACCTCTTTCATTTATCTTCATACTTTCCCTTGTTTGTAGCTCAAATAATTGCCTTTTGTGACACTATATCTACAGCACTTTTCATGTGGAGGTCAAAGCAGCGCACAATGCTTGTGTTGATAGGTATGTTGAAGCCCTGACTCACATTAAAAGCCTTTTATTTATTTCCCTTTTGTTTTTTTGTTTTTTTTTATATGCTCAGAAGTGGCGACTGAACTTCCATTACTCACGTGGTTCACGTGTTGTTTTCCAGTACGCTCATCAGATATAATCCAGTCCTAAACGGCAAATAGCAAGACTTTGATTATTACAGCATGTTTTGACAACTCACTGAATTACTCTGAACCCTTTCAGTCAAATTGCCTGCGTTATGTGCAGCCATAAACATACAAATTGCACAGTGCATTTGTTTATTACCCATAAACAGAGACCCCTGTAGTCTGCATTCCACTGGTGAATCTGAATCCTCTCAGTCACTGAAGTTTCCTCAGCCGCTCATTTACATACTCCCTTCTTACCTGAATGGACAGGATCATTGGCGGTAACATCAGAGTACTTAGGTCTCCTGTAAAAAGCCGGGCTGTGCATCATCTGGAGGCATTAGCCAGAAAGGCTGTAATGTTTAATGACACACACACGCACTCTCGCTCTCTCTCAGTTCCTGCCTTCTAATGAGATGTTCTTCTCTTTGCATGGATGAGAGTGCTTCAGGGGGAATGTTTTGACTGAAGTGTCTGTCATCGCTTTGGCCGGAATCACTGCAGAAAGTGCAGCATTAGCAGAAAGGCTCCTGGCATCATCACGGGTGGGATGCAGCGTGGAGCTGACGGAGGGGGGGTCTCTAGTCCCGCGCCTATGTTTGGTGACCAGTGACAGATGGTCCTACTCATACCAAGGGGTTATGCTGTTAGCCCTCAGTATATGCCTTTTTATACTCTCAATTCAGCAATGTACCTTTGATTGATTATCGCAAAGTAACATATTTCAGCACAGTATGCGTAAACGGGGACGCCGGAGGTCCAGTGCTCATTTTGGTGTTGTATTAGAGAGGATTTGCCTCAGCAGTTTCTTTCTGGCTCTTGATATACGACAGGCCATTATTTTGCAGCATGCTATTGGAGAAATGCATAATGAAGGATGACCTCAGAGAGATACATTTTGCTGGTATTAATGAAGACAGCCATGCATAGCCGTCACAGAGGAAGTTGACTGGCCACATGCGTCTTGTTAGCAGGAGGTTCAGGTGAGAGGTGAAGTGATTTGTATGGTCCCTCATCTGCCTGAAGGCCTGACAGCGGGCTCTATCACACAATTAAAGACCTGCAGTCTGATAAGCTTGGTCGAAGAGCCTGTTTTACTGATTTGTTAACTATCTGTCATGGTTGTACACTATTTTACCGAACTCATTTGCAGAATATTTGTTTTTTTGTGTTTGTGTTCAGAAAGAAGCTGTGAGATTGTGTGATATTGATGTTACATAACGTTGCAATAAAAAATGGAATCTTTTTTTTTTAACACATCATAAAGACGGTCACTTTCCGGCACCTACTTGCATAGCGATGTATTCTACAAAAAGAGAGTATCTGTTTTATTGGGGTTTTTTCCCCCAAAAAAATAGCTTGTTGCAAATTTTGTAATGAAACAAATTGTGAAGAAAATGAATTTAATGAAATGTATAAATATTGTCTCTAGCAAATATAAAAATAGATGTCTTATTTTATAGCATATGGCCAGTGAAAATTTTGGCAGAGCACATAAATTCAGAAGAAAACACCCTTATTGTTGAAATCTGACCTACATTATTAAAGGGTTAGTTCACCTAACCTTTGTTCATCTTTGGAACACAAATGAAGATATTTTTGTTGAAATCCGATGGCTCAGAAAGGCCTCCATTAGCAGCAATGACATTTCCTCTCTCAAGACCCATAAAAGGTACTAAAGACGTTGTTAAAAATTCCATCTCACTACAGTGGTTCTACAATAGTTGTATAAAGCGACGAGAATAGTTTTTGTGTGGAAAAAAAAAAAACCCCTAAATAACGACTTTATTCAACAAGTTATTGTCTTCCATCTAGGCCTCTGACTTGAACTCACGAAGCACCACGACCCATGAGCGAGAATATGACGTAGAGCCAGCGTTCAGGCATCCAGGAAATGCACACTTTAGCACCATTTTCAGCACTACGCCAAGACCTAAAGCACAATCAATGTAGAATTCAACAGCTTAGGTACGGTGCTTCTTCCTCGGCTTGTAAACAAAGTTCCTCGCTTCCACCGGCTCTGTCATATTCTCGTGCATGCGTTGTGGTGCTTTGTGAGTTCATGTCAGGGCCCAGACGGAAGACAAGAATAAAGTTGAATAAAGTCGTTATTTAGGGTTTTTTTTTTTTTGCACACAAAAGCTATTCTCGTCGCTTCATAAAATTATTGTAGAACCACTGTAGTGAGATGGAATTTTTAACAACGTCTTTAGTACCTTTTATGGGTCTTGATAGAGGAAATGTCATTGCTGCCAATGGAGGCCTTACTGAGCCATCGGATTTCAACAAAAATATCTTAATTTGTGATCCGAAGATGAGCAAAGGTCTTACGGGTGTCGAACGACATGAGCGTGAATAATAAATGGCAGAATTTTCATTTTTGGGTGAACTAACCCTTTAAGCATGTTAGACTTGTTGTACAATGACGCCCATGCTAGACTTCAAGTCTATGTACCTGCTCTGCTTAAAATTAGTTTTGGAGGGAATGCAATGCAAGCCAGCTTTCTTGCCTTCCCCAGGAGCTTTTATGCGAACAGGAAGAGAGAGGATTCCTACCTGGTCTGAACTGCACATTCCCACCCTGCATCTCTGCCACCACCTGTTCATTGAAGCAATGCCCCAGGAACATATGCTAAATGAAATTTACACTCCTCCTGCCCAGCAATGTTGGCACTCTGATGAAATCGATGTGCCAGCATTTATTTTATTAATAATTTTTCAGGCCTCAATGTGGCTCTCACAGCATGACCAATGGAAAGTGGGAATGGAAGAGTCTCTTTTCTCCTTTGACTCCCAATTGATAGTCATAATTACAAAAGGTCGGAATCAATTGGCGCAAATGAAAGTGATTTGTCGCCAGCTTCAGACTCCGCTAATTACATTGATTAGCACCAGTGATCTGGAGTCCATCCACTGTAGCCCTCCCTCGGATATATAATCTATTGCTCTATCAAAGAAAACATGTTCGGGGAAAGCTCTGAGTCGAAAGTGCCGAGGCAGCACTTCATGGCCAGGTGGCTCATTTGTCCAAAGCTGGACAGGTTACGAGTGCCACATAACTCCTTTTTCTTAACTAAATGTGCCATGTGCACATCATGCAAATCTGAATATATATATATATATACACTCACCTAAAGGATTATTAGGAACACCATACTAATACTGTGTTTGACCCCCTTTAGCCTTCAGAACTGCCTTAATTCTACGTGGCATTGATTCAACAAGGTGCTGAAAGCATTCTTTAGAAATGTTGGCCCATATTGATAGGATAGCATCTTGCAGTTGATGGAGATTTGTGGGATGCACATCCAGGGCACGAAGCTCCCGTTCCACCACATCCCAAAGATGCTCTATTGGGTTGAGATCTGGTGACTGTGGGGGCCATTTTAGTACAGTGAACTCATTGTCATGTTCAAGAAACCAATTTGAAATGATTTGAGCTTTGTGACATGGCATTATCCTGCTGGAAGTAGCCATCAGAGGATGGGTACATGGTGGTCATAAAGGGATGGACATGGTCAGAAACAATGCTCAGGTAGGCCGTGGCATTTAAACGATGCCCAATTGGCACTAAGGGGCCTAAAGTGTGCCAAGAAAACATCCCCCACACCATTACACCACCACCACCAGCCTGCACAGTGGTAACAAGGCATGATGGATCCATGTTCTCATTCTGTTTACGCCAAATTCTGACTCTACCATCTGAATGTCTCAACAGAAATCGAGACTCATCAGACCAGGCAACATTTTTCCAGTCTTCAACTGTCCAATTTTGGTGAGCTCATGCAAATTGTAGCCTCTTTTTCCTATTTGTAGTGGAGATGAGTGGTACCCGGTGGGGTCTTCTGCTGTTGTAGCCCATCCGCCTCAAGGTTGTGCGTGTTGTGGCTTCACAAATGCTTTGCTGCATACCTCGGTTGTAACGAGTGGTTATTTCAGTCAAAGTTGCTCTTCTATCAGCTTGAATCAGTCGGCCCATTCTCCTCTGACCTCTAGCATCAACAAGGCATTTTCACCCACAGGACTGCCGCATACTGGATGTTTTTCCCTTTTCACACCATTCTTTGTAAACTCTAGAAATGGTTGTGCGTGAAAATCCCAGTAACTGAGCAGATTGTGAAATACTCAGACCGGCCCGTCTGGCACCAACAACCATGCCACGCTCAAAATTGCTTAAATCACCTTTCTTTCCCATTCTGACATTCAGTTTGGAGTTCAGGAGATTGTCTTGACCAGGACCACACCCCTAAATGCATTGAAGCAACTGCCATGTGATTGGTTGATTAGATAATTGCATTAATGAGAAATTGAACAGGTGTTCCTAATAATCCTTTAGGTGAGTGTGTATATATATAATATATATATATATAACCCTGCATGTTCCTTTTAAAATTATTTTGTGTAGAACAATTTAACCAGCATGGCTTGAAATATTGAGAAGTAGGGATATTAAGAGTACTAATTAAACAAAACTAAATTAAAATACTACCAATTAATTACTTGATAAATAATTTAAATAATTTAAAATAATTATTTTTAAATTATTGTGTATTTGTAATATTATTTAAAATATTATATTATAAATATAATAATATTATATATATATATATATATATATATATATATATATATATATATATATATATATATATATTTTTTTTTTTTTTTTTTTACTGTGGTATAAGAATAGTGAAATTAGACTGAACTGCTAAATTTTTGGTTTTGTGACAGCCCTGTTGAGAGAGAAAATGAGTAGTATTCCACAGAAGTTCAACCAGCACTCTGAATCAGCATGTAAAAATGCAGTTTTGTGTGATGGGTAGGTTTAGGGGTAGGGTTAGTGTAAGGGGATAGAATATACAGTTTGTACAGTATAAAAACCATTACGCCTATGAAGAGTCCCCACAAAGATAGCGAAACCGTGTTTGTGTGATTTAATCTGATAAATCTGCATTTCTTGCTGGCCGCACCCGTCACTATGTGAAGTCCAGAACTCCAGCTTGAGACATCTTATCTATCTGGCTCTTAATGAAGAAAGGGGAGCTGACACCAGCAAAAGGTTTAATTGGGTCACTAATTAAAAGAGCTGCTGTGTCTGGCTATAAGGAACGAGAGGATTAAATAGTGACACAGGTAGGACAGATGAGAGGACGACTAAAGCCCCATGGCTCTGTGGAAGGGCTTAGACATACTGCTGAATTAGATAGAGTCAATTATATAGACGAGATAGCTGCTGTGCTTGGTTTGAGAGTTGTGTTGTGTTGGAAATAGGATTGGCCTCATCTCAACTGGGAAATCTTACTTTTGATGCTGATAAGAATTCAAACCTGAAAAAACTTGATAACCTTCCCATCTAAAACATGCTCTCTTTCTGATATAGTAGCCACCTGCAAGTGAAATGAAGGTAGATAGATGTGTTTGGAACTGGTGCATTATCAAGATGGGACTTGGAATATAAAAGTGATATACACTATATCGGGGGTTGGCAAGAAAGTTTGGCATCGGGCCAAAAAAATGTTGCCACTAGATGGCGGGCCAGAACATAGTCAAGGGATAATTTAAGAAATTAATTGACGCAAAATGCAACTAGAATTGCCTGTGACATACGGTTTAGTGTCTTTTGTAACTGGTAGTTACCTGTTACTCTGTTAAAAAAATGGATAAATTAATAAAGCAGTAGTGACACTCTTCTTCATTCAGAAGAATCTTCATTCACCAACTTGCAACACAGACTGCCTTGCTAAAACACACATATGTGGGAGATGCGGAATGGATAAAAATAACTCAAAATAAAAGAGGACTTGAATAAGCCCATTAATGGCATGTTTGAGTCATGCTCTTAACAAACAATGTTTTATTTCCTCTTTCTATATTGTGAATAATAAATGTGTATTTTAATTTGCTTGTTACACAATGGAGCCTAACTTATTGTAATAATTATTTGACGTGGCCTACTTTTACACTCAGAATTATTCCTTGGCATCCTCACATACTAAACTGCATTTTTTTAAATAGTTTGCGTGCTGGAGGTGCGTGATTACGTCGCGTGCAGAGTGATGTTAACATTTAAGCTAGCCGGTGAGAGCACTTTAAAAGAGTTTAAAGAGGAAAGTCGACAGCAAAAATAGGGCATACAAAGAAGAATGGAAAGACACCAATGCGTTCATCCTACCTGGTTTTGTGAATGCAAAGCCGGTGTGTCTTATCTGCAACGAATATATATATATACATCAGACAGCACCACGAGAGGAAGCATGGCACCTTTTTTTGCTGGTTGTCTTGTTAATATTTTTTATAAAAAAGGAAGCTGAATTTGATTTGTTATTGTTCACGTGTTGGTGCTGAGGCCCCGCGTTATAAGCATACGTTTCAATGGTTCACTGTTTTTTTATACCACACATTTCACGTGTCTAGTGATCCATTCCACATCCACAGACTCTTTTAAATGTCTTGCAGAACTTTTCTAATTAAAAGCTCTTAATTCATCCCAAAATAAAACATTGCTGCAAAAACGTTCTCGTATTTTTTGAAGGCAAAATTACTAAAGACACATTGATTGTGAGTAACTGTTGTTTGTCTCCGGTTTGCATCGCCCTTCCACACGGGAGTTCGCAGCAAAATTACGTCATCCCTATTTCGCGTGGCGGTGTGTAGCGCATTTTTTTTTCGAGGCGAATCTAGCCGAGCATGACGTCTCATCACACCAGCACCAAGTTTGCACATACAAATTAGTAGCTTGTATTTACAAAATGAGCCTACAAAAGCAGAAATAAGCCCTTTTATTGAAAATAAAGATCCATGTTTAATAATTTATTTATTTTTAAATCACGAAACTAAATGAAAATGTTTAGTGAAATTAGGAAATATTTAAGAGATCGTTAGTTTAGTTGTATACATGTGTACATACATTTTGATCTAATGTCACAAGAAATAATATCAACATTTACTGAGTTTTACACGATTCTTTTGTAGTGTGGTTTTTGGTGAAGTGGCCAATTTTGGCCCGCGGGCCGCCAGTTGCCAACCACTGCACTATATTGTGTATTTTTTGTAATGTTGAAAAACGTTCTTCTATCCTAGTTTAGTATGAAGAGAACTGTAGGTTAGCCATACATGAGTTGATTTCCTTACAAAACTGTAAACAACAACCAAAAAATGTGTAGCAGTAACATGCATACATTGTAAGTATAAGGGGATTTAAAAGCAGAAATGTGAAGCTCATAAGTTATTCATTAAAAAATATGTTAATTGATCTGTAAAGTAGTCTAAAATCTCCCTTTGAGATTGAATTGCTTTTGTAAGTGGATAAACTTGCATTACCTACATAATTCAAAGGTCCTCAAATAATTGGTAATAGAATTGTTCAGAAAAAATCATAATTTAATCCAGGGTATTTAAATTCCTTAGATTTTTCTTAAGTGCTGCTATTATATCATATATATATATATCATGCAGGTGGATATTTTGACTGTCTAATGCTCATATTTAAGTTGTTAGAGGGTTACCGCTATACTGTTTAAATTGTTTGATAATTGTTTATTTTCAATGTATATTCCAGTGCTGTACATTTGACATCCATTGTAAGTAAATTTCTGTACACATGCTCTTTGTTTGGTTTTTCAGACTGAGAAATGAGTGAAAAAATATTTCTGTGGTAATCAACAGCAAGCCACAGATGCTGTCAATAGAGTTTAAGTTCATTTTAACTTGGCATATTCCCATTAAATGAGTTTATTTTCTATTTTATGTTCAGATAATGGTGCACCTGCCCATGTCATTCCAAAGACTAAAGCATGTCCTAGGAGTCTGGGAGAAAGCAATTACATTTTTTTCTGTTTCTCTCCTTCTCTTTCATTTCCCTCTGTTCCCCCCTTTTTTCTTTTGGCACACTGACTTAACATTAGATCACATGTTCAGGCCTTTGGAAAACGGTGATCAATCTGCTACAGTGCCCTTCTTGCCAGAGCGGCTCGCCGTCAATCACAAATAAATGAAGGCCCCTGAAATCCACCCAAGAGCGTTTGAGTGGAGCCCTTTGAGAGACTGGCTGGTGATGGCATCGTCACAACCCAGCAGCTGAAATGATGGCTCTGATTGGTTTTGATTACGTTGAGAACTAGTGTATGAGACGGGCAAAATCCTGAAAAAATCAATAAATACGTAATTAGAAGAACAATTTAAGAAAGGTTGAGAAAGAGTCATGCACATGCATTTATTTATAACACAATGTCCCTTAATTAACCCAGCCAAAAATGAAAGGTTAATTACACACTCTTCTCGCCAACGTTGCAATCGGTCAATTGATTCCGTGTTTTATAAAAGTGTAAAGTATCTCTGAAATTGATCCAGTAAATGTTATAATGAATCTGTTCAATGAATGGATACATTAACCTAATTTTACATTAATTGCTATAACCAAGTCATTTTTATAAATTGATTTTTTGGAGGAATTTGTGGATTCCAAAATGAATGCTAGTGGAATTGGCTTTGCCATTTTGCAGAATGGATTAAGAAAATGTACTAGGGAGCTGTATTTTACATTATCTTTATTTAAAACATTATTCATAATAATATTTAATAATGTATATGTAATTTTAATAATAATAGTAGCGACACTATCATTTCAACTTTCAGTAATACTATACATTTCATGGCTTTTAGTTTCTTAATTCACTCTGCATTGGCAGGTGTGGATAAAAGTTCAATTTGATTCTTGGGAATAAATAAAATAACTCCCTCATTGGCTCTTGAGCACCACTGTTCTTTCTAGCCTTGTCCTAGTTCACTGACTGTCTTGTGGCTTGATGGGTAGAGTCTCTGCCTCTGCTGCCCTAGTTCACCAGCAGTATGGAGTCAGTAGGAGGGCCCTAGTGAGTCTGCCCCTCTTGCCCCTCTCTCTCACAGAGGCAACGGCTGCTGGGATGCCGGTTTGCTGGAGCTCTAAAGCTCCGAGTGAGAAAGCGTTCCCAAGCAGCGCTGCAGCCCAGCCCCCTCCCCTTCCCCTGGACACCCCAACGTGCCCACTGGCACTGCCCCCTTTTTCACCCATAGAGTGGAAGAGAAAGAACAGCGACAGAGCGAGAGATGTGCTTGAGTTACCCCAGGCCTCAGAAGCTCCTCTCTCCCCTTCACTGTGTTTCCAAAGTAGGGCAGCTCGTCCACATCAGTGTGACACCGTCTGTCGACCGCCGAGTGGGACTCACTAATACACTCCACCAAGTGCACCTTTAAAGGAGAATACTTCAATGACACCACCATCACAAAAAAACATGTGGTCATTCATTAACAAAGTGCTTTTTAATCGAAACACATTCGATGGATGGAATTAAAAATTCACATATGACCGTAAAATAAAAAAGGGCCCTATTTCGGTGTCGGCCTTGTCACTGTTAGGTTGTTAAGCATTCAGCCATGAAAGCCATGAATCAAAGGAAGTGGAGTGTGTGGATACAGAGTCCTCTTGCTCTGTCCTTGAGCTCTCAGGTGTGTGTGTGTGTGTGTGTGTGTGTGTGTGTGTGTGTGTGTGTGTGTGTGTGTGTGTGTGTGTGTGTGACCGCACTGATAGAGTACAACGGCTTCAGAGAAGCAGGAAGTAAATCACAGGGTCAAGTCTTTCTTCCTGCCCGCGGGAAGGGGATAGAGAGAGACTGCCACACACTTGAGCCCTATTCAATAAAAACAATTTTCTTAGTGTCGACTTGTTTATGATAAACTTTTGGTCCACTCTCTATGTATATTTTTCATCCAAGAACTGGTTGAAACATTGACTGGTGTAAAAGAACACATCCATCTGAGTTAATCTGAGTTTCTCATTAAAGAGAAGGTGGGATAAAAAATGGTTGGGACAAAAAATATCCTCCTGAACTTCTTGTTGACATGCAAATTTTCTTGCATTAAACCATCAAAATAAAAAACAACAAAAAACTAATAAAAAAACATACTTTTGTTTCTTATATACTTTTTGTGGCATAACACAAGAAAAAAATGCATGTGTTGAAACGTAGTTCAGGAGAATTGTATAATTATTATTTGCCATTTTTATTATTCATTTTATTACTTTTGGTGCCAAATGATGCGTCTTCATGGTTTTGGGACCGGTAGAACCTTGCATATTATGCTGCAAGTAACACTGTGATCGGCAAAAAAGAAAAAAAGTACATTCCAAAAATGTATTTAATGCAAAATACAGCTGGTAAAATGCATAGCTGATAAGATTTTTATGGCTGGTATTTTTTTGAACCTATCAATCGCAGCTTTGGCAAAAAGTTTTGAACTTTGACATGGGATATTTTATTCCCTTCCTTCCTTTAAAAGGGAGATGCTCTCTTCCATCCCTCCGAGCACTGAGCCAACATTCCATTAACTTCTTTACATGGTCCGTCACACTGCGCTGGTTTCACAGCCCATGCTGATATGAGACCTTCTTGATGTCATTCTGTAAACATCGTCCTCTAATCTGCGTTGGAGGCACATAAACTGTAATCATAAACTTTTGTTGTGCTTTCCATCCCAAAATTCCACAGTCATGAAATTCCGAAGCGATTACCTTCACACCTTCACAGAAAATGGATGGTAATGATTATTATGATTACACTTTTGATTATTTATAGTAAATTAAATAAGAAACGCATGAGAAAACTACAATAAAGAATGTTAACTTTTTTTTACAGGAGGCATTAAGGCGCTAGTTTCCAGTTGATTACTAATAATTCCTAGTAATACCTTGTATATTTTGACATGTAAAATTAGGAGTGATTAGGGTCAAAAGTAAAGCAAAAAAATGGGAGTAGATAACAAATGAACAGGGATGAACCACCAAATATGATGATTCCCTTACATTTGTACAGTATAAAATGTATAAAATGACTTATACAGATGAAAATATAAAGCTGTCTTTATATTTATATTTGTCTTCATATGTTATAAAGAGGATACCTCTTTATAAAATATAAAGACAGCTTTATATTTCCATCTGTATAAGTCATTTTATACTGTATAAATGAATAAATAAATGTGGCTAAAATATTATCTGGAATATATTTACTTCCATTTGACACTGTATCTTTTTTTCTACCCACCATTGCTGTTAGATGTACAGTTCGATGTATAAAATGAAAGAGAAAAATAACTCTGCATTTTATTTTATTTTATTTGTAAAACAATTGTTTGACAATTATTTATTTACTCATTTTATTTTTATATTTAGTTATTATTACTTTTATTATTATTATTATATTTTTTACACAAATTTTCCCTGAGCCTTAGTTTGAAAAGCCCTGCACTAGAACGAGTCGCATCGCTCTTCTTTTCAAGCAGAGACCCGTTGAAGCCAGATTAACTGAAAGGTTAAGACTGTGAAAAGAGTGTGAATACCACAGAATAGATGAACTAAAGAGTTCTGGAACACACACACACAAACACACATTTAAGTGCTCACCGTCCGTTTCAGCCCCGCTGAAGGTCAGGGAAATGGTACAGATGGCCTTTTGCACAAAATCAGCAACTTTTCTAAAGTGCGGTCAAATGCACACATATGGTATCAAACTCGCTTGGCTGCCCCCCCACAACACATCATTTATTTCTTTTATTTTTGCACTCCCCTCTCCCCCTCTCTGTTTTTCTGGTCCGTCTGTATTAGACACGTATACACACACTCTTACATGCACTGACCTTCACACCCTCATAGAAAGCAACTCATATTTGGCGTGTGTGTGTGTGTATGTGAGAGAGAGAGAAGTCCTGCACTATCCCTCCATTTTCCACAAATCAGCATCTTTTCTGTCTTTTAACAGGCGGCAGCTTTTTAAATACACTCTCTCAGTCTGTTCAGCCTCACATCTGTGATACATTTATGTCACAGAGCTAATTGCACCTGATACAAATTAGGGGATTAAATAAATGGTTTGAAATGGCACCACAATTTCACCGTCTGTGAAGACACAAAGGCCTGGTATTTTTGAGCTTGCGGTGCTCTAGCTCCACAAAGTTGTCTTTGTACTTGTAGACATGGCCTTGTCGAGAGCAAAAACGCATGCGAGTGAATTATTGGTCTTGGCGAAACTCTGCCACCCACAATGAGAACACGTTAACGTTTATAAAGAGCTTTTATACAGGATGTTTATATAGAGAACTTTTTGTAAAATGTACAATTCCCTTTACACCAACTGCTGTGAAATCTGGTGGGATTTGTGTCTCAGGGAATCCGGTCTTTTTTTCTCGTCATGTCTGGCTTTGCTTCATGCTGTTGGTTCATCTCTCACACCATCTGCTGAGTCGGGTGTCTCTCTCAGTGGGCTGCTTTCCATCAACACCACACCAACGCACAAGCAATCATCTAGCACACAGTGGCCATCCAGTCCAGGAGTTGACTGACCGTGCATGTGCGATATTCTTTTTTTTTTTTTTCAGGCATCTCCATAATCAACTGGCAGGCAGAGATGGGAGTAATACTTGAAAAATGTATTCATGTGCTAAAGACTAAAATAAGTTTAATCAGTAACCAGATTCAGATACCGCAAGATGAGTAACATCATCAGACTGCTTTTAGTTACCCCTCAAGGCCACATGTGCAAATAAACAAAAGAGATAAGTGATATCAGCTAGATGGGTTTACTCAGCCAGCAAAACAATGTTTCCAGTAAAATGGCATTGAAAGCATTTTTTTTTTTTTTTTTTGGAAGAAACTATATGTTGATATCTATTGAAAGACATATAGTAGTCCAATGGTTTTTACGTTGGCCATATACAAATTATTATTATTTTTCCATTGAATGTAAGCTAAATAATTATAGCAGAATAAGAACAAATATTGGTATCGGAGGATGTCTTATTAATTTTCTTTATCTTCTGTCCCCTGGTGGATGATCCTTGTTCTTCATTAAGTAAAAGAACTTTTATGCATTTTGCAGTCTTTTTGCTTCTAAAACTTTGCTGATTGTGATAAAGCAATTAACAGCAAGAATAACTTTAATTTATTTCACTATAGCAGTGTGCTGATCATATCATTAACAATAATTAATTATGCTCACCAAAGCTGTATTTATTGTATAAAAAAACTGTTTAATATTGTACAATTGTAGGCATTCCTGTGATGGCAAAACTTAATTTTCAGCATCATTACTCAAATCTTCAGTGTCACATGATCCTGTAGAAATTATTCTAATATGCTGATTTGGTGCTCAAGAAACTTTATTTATTATCGTTGTTGAAAACAGTTGTGCTGCTTAATATTTTTTGTGGAATAATTTTTTTTTTGATAAATAAACTGCATTTATTTGATATAGACAAAATCTTTTGTAACATATAAATGTCTTTATTGTCACTTTTGATCAGTTTAAGCCATGCATTCATTTCTTTAAAAAAAATAATAATAATCTTGCTGACCCCAAACTTTTGAATGTTAGTGTATTTGTATATATTAATCTATTTATTTATAACCTGGTTTCTTCCTTTGTTGGCATTAAAGAACATGTCTTTCTGTCTACATTTAGAAAGAAAAGGAATAAAGGTTCAATCAATTACAAAAGTTCTTTAGCCAATTGTATGTATATTCTCAAATTCGAAACACATCGTTCACATCAGAAGTGAAAAATGATGGATGTTTTGGATGGGAAGAGTAAGGTAATGTTCTTCTTTACAGCACCGTATATAGTCTCTCTTAAGCACAGTCAAGTATTCCAAGAAAAGTCCAGTATGTCCTGTATATCTGTTTCTCCATCTTTATCACTGCTGTTCTAGCCTGTTTCCTTCTAGTTCTTTCATTTAGTAGTTTTGCTAAACCCCTGTTGATTTGGCAAAGCGCCTTCGTTCTTCGCTTTCATGGCAGTCAGTCATGCTGGACTGTTGTTTGTTTTCGCTCGGGTCGGGGATCATCTTGTGTACGTTGTCTGTCAGGAACATCAGGATCTGTCTTTTATTGATGTGTAATTGTTGTAATTTGAATGGGAAGATAAGATGCGGCAGTGTGCGTAAGCTCTGCTATCTGCAGGATTGCATGGAGAGAGACTGAGGAACATATGGTTGGAGTTAGGCTAGGGAATGTAAGAAGCAGGGTACAGCCAGTCTTTCTGCAGGGAATGAGGATATTAAAGAAAGAAAGAGAAGGGGAAAAAGGAGCGTCTGAAATTGAGAAACGTGATATCAGCTCAATGAAAGGAAAACAAAGTTCTTTCAGCCTCCAGCCATTCCTGTTATTAAAATAGTATCAAGGTTTTATTGAATTTAACATGTTTAGGTTAGGAGACGCGTAAACGCACACGACGGTTCAGGTTTAAGCAAGAATTCCCGTCGAAAGCTGTGCAAGAGCTTCAGAGATAACCATCGACAATTTTGTTATACATGCAAAACACTTTGAGCCTTGTGTTTGTCCACGAACATGACAACCATGTATGTTTGTGTGAATGATAAATGGCCCGCAGCACCTACTTTTAGAGGTGTTATGGATGGGATTTCTCTTCAGTATCACATTAATCTGCACCTCTTTATCAAATAATCCTGTCATTTTCCAGAGCATTGCCCCCGTTAAGCAGACAATTAGCAACACGCTTCTCAGCTAGCTCCTGTACGCAGTAAAAACGGCATCGGAGAAGGTTAATGCCACATCACAGGCATGAAAGCAAATCACTGGGAGGCATTCATAAGGGACTCTTTGTTTGTCTCTCGTCACTTATCAAACATTAAGACTGTGAAAGTGGTGTGAAACCCAGGATTAAGATGGCAGGATGGTGGAGTCGTCGATTACAGTAGCCGAGAACATGAAAGTTTGTCGTGCCTTGGAGGTAAAGGCTAACAGTGCGAACCACGTCAATTAGCATCTGATCGCTGATACCCAAGACTAGGAAGATGCAGAACAATATTTAAATATAAATACTTAAAATACTGATGTTATCACTGGAATTATATATATTAAAACATCTTAAAATGTTACAAACTGAGGAATTCATAAGGGCAGATTTTTCTGACCTAAAAATAGTTCTCTCTGTGTGTGTGTGTGTGTGTGTGTGTGTGTGGCTGCCCACAAGGCTGACAATAATAATAGAAATATCTTTGACCTTGTGGGGTCGTTTTTGGTCCCCACGAGGAAAACATACAATTTTGTAAATCATACAAAATTATGTTTTTTGAAAATGTAAAATTGCAGAAAGTTTTCTGTGATGGGTAGGTAGGGGGATAGAAAATGCGGTTTTACAGTATAGCCATTACTTCTATGAAGAGTCCCCACAAAGATAGCGAAACTGAGTATGTGTGCGTGTGTGTGTTTTGTTTTAAGGCATTGGTCCATGATGCCTTCATCCTAGAGCTTGATATACAGACTACTTAATCTATTCCCATATTCATGAGTGTCACATTTATGATCTGAAACTGAAAGGCATTAAATAGGCATCGTTTCCAGTGCATTTTCGACTTCACCTCACAATGCTAATTTGGACCATTGGCAGGCTGCCTCTTTGCCCTATTACTCTCACGATTTGCAAACAAAGTTTAATAAATGCATTGGCAAGGTTAAGAGAATGATGATAATGATAAGAGAAGATGACTTTGCTGGCCATTGCGTTCTAAATACTCATTTTTCTGTTATAGGACACAGTTGTTTGGTTTTAATTTGACCCGCACTGGTTCAGCAAAACAAACCCACCTCCACATTGTCTGCTCAGGAAATTCAGTGGAAACCTATAGTCTCAAGAAAGGGTTAAGGGTGAGCAATGTGACCATGTTATTTTCTCTGAAATCTACACTTGCTCCCCACAGTATGAGCACTGGAGCCAAAGCGAATGAATGGAAACACATGAGCAGCACTGCTATGCAGATTTAGCTGCATTTTAACCACAATACACTTCTGAAGGCTCTGCCCCAGGCCATCTTTAATGAAGACCTCTTTCACTGTATGGTACGTAGAGGAAGAGGAAGGTGGGCGCCAACTTTAATGTGTAGTCAAGGAGGTATATGGCTGTATTGCCTCTTTTTGTACACTTATAGCATTTTATACCTGATGGATGCCCTGTTGTTTCAGTCTTTTCTGCTGCTTTATGGAAATGTTCTTGTACTTTCAGGGAAATTAACATTGTTGTTTTGCCTTTTCTATAGGCTCAGTGGATGATGACGTATGAATGTCGATGCTTTAGGACTTTAGTTGATGTTACAGGCATAAATGATTAGAACAATTAATGAGTGTTTATATGTGACCTTGGACCACAAAACCAGTCATAAGGGTTATCTGAAAGTTGAATAAATACTTTCCATTGATGTATGGTTTGTTAGGACAATATTTGGCCGATATACAACTAAACTAAATCGATAATTTTGACCCATTCAATGTATTGTTGCCTATTGCCACAAATATGCCCGTGGGACTTAAGACTGGTTTTGTGGTCCAGGGTCACATATGTGCACCAAAGTGCTGATTACTATTAGAATTAGCATACTCAATCAAAACACTAAATGTATGTCCTTCTGTCTGATCATTTCTGCAGCTCTTTAGCATAAACACTTGTGGAAGTACTATCTGATCTGGGCTCCCATTGTTATGTCCAGAAGTGAAGCTTAAATCCTCTTGATAGAGGTCCATCCCCACAGGTCTTGGTCTGAGGCCCAAGTTGTGTTTAGTGCCAAAGGCCTCAGAGTGGCCCCTTGCCACCTGTGATCATGATGCCAGGGATATGGACAGATAACCAGAGAGCTGGACTCCCGCAGGGACGGTACTGGTTAAAGCACCGTGAAATGTAATTTGATAAAAAAAAACTTCCTTACAAAAAAACACCATCTTATCAGCTGTGGAAAAAATGCACCAAACTGGACCAAATTGTTTTTGTGTTGAAGCTGTGTTTTATGGCATTGACAGTAGAAATATACAAAACATTTTTTAAAGCTAATCAGTAAAGTTGCACCGATACTAAATTTCTCTGCCTATATCAATAGCCAGTTTTTCAGAATGATATCTGCCGATACCGATAGTTAGATTTTCTTAAAGAAATCTCTCCCAACTAGTGTTGTAATGTATACAGGGAACCCTCTCATTTGGTACATTGCTATAATATTAGAGGTTAAAATGACATCAGAGCCCAAACTATTATTCAACTGCTATTTATTTTTAAATATAATAATAACACTAATAAAAACTTAAATGTTTTTGTATACTCCGTTGCACATAAGGTAGTTTTCATACACTCTAAAATATAATGTGTTGGCTAAAAAAATTGCATTAATATAATTATTTTTATCTAACAAACTACACTCACCTAAAGGATTATTAGGAACACCTGTTCAATTTCTCATTAATGCAATTATCTAATCAACCAATCACATGGCAGTTGCTTCAATGCATTTAGGGGTGTGGTCCTGGTCAAGACAATCTCCTGAACTCCAAACTAAATGTCAGAATGGGAAAGAAAGGTGATTTAAGCAATTTTGAGCGTGGCATGGTTGTTGGTGCCAGACGGGCCGGTCTGAGTATTTCACAATCTGCTCAGTTACTGGGATTTTCACGCACAACCATTTCTAGAGTTTACAAAGAATGGTGTGAAAAGGGAAAAACATCCAGTGTGCGGCAGTCCTGTGGGCGAAAATGCCTTGTTGATGCTAGAGGTCAGAGGAGAATGGGCCGACTGATTCAAGCTGATAGAAGAGCAACTTTGACTGAAATAACCACTCGTTACAACCGAGGTATGCAGCAAAGCATTTGTGAAGCCACAACACGCACAACCTTGAGGCGGATGGGCTACAACAGCAGAAGACCCCACCGGGTACCACTCATCTCCACTACAAATAGGAAAAAGAGGCTACAATTTGCACGAGCTCACCAAAATTGGACAGTTGCAGACTGGAAAAATGTTGCCTGGTCTGATGAGTCTCGATTTCTGTTGAGACATTCAGATGGTAGAGTCAGAATTTGGCGTAAACAGAATGAGAACATGGATCCATCATGCCTTGTTACCACTGTGCAGGCTGGTGGTGGTGGTGTAATGGTGTGGGGGATGTTTTCTTGGCACACTTTAGGCCCCTTAGTGCCAATTGGGCATCGTTTAAATGCCACGGCCTACCTGAGCATTGTTTCTGACCATGTCCATTCCTTTATGACCACCATGTACCCATCCTCTGATGGCTACTTCCAGCAGGATAATGCACCATGTCACAAAGCTCGAATCATTTCAAATTGGTTTCTTGAACATGACAATGAGTTCACTGTACTAAAATGGCCCCCACAGTCACCAGATCTCAACCCAATAGAGCATCTTTGGGATGTGATGGAACGGGAGCTTCGTGCCCTGGATGTGCATCCCACAAATCTCCATCAACTGCAAGATGCTATCCTATCAATATGGGCCAACATTTCTAAAGAATGCTTTCAGCACCTTGTTGAATCAATGCCACGTAGAATTAAGGCAGTTCTGAAGGCGAAAGGGGGTCAAACACAGTATTAGTATGGTGTTCCTAATAATCCTTTAGGTGAGTGTATATCGAGTTAGAGGAACTTAATAATCTATATCATAAACACAGATTTTTAAGTTGATTACTTAAAAAAATTAAGTTGCTCTAACTGTATGAGTTGTAGCCCTGGAACCAATTAGTTTTATGTATTTCAGTTAAAATCTACAGCTATCATAGCACATGTTAAATGTTAGGGTTAGGGTGGCAGTAGATTATTTTATAAAAAATTTTTGCATGTATTTTTAATAGTGCTGGGCAATCGATTAATCACAGTCAATCACATCCAAAATAAAAGTTTGTGTTTACATAATATATGTGTGTGTACTGTGTATAATTATTATGTATATATAAATATACACTCCTTCATATATAAATGTAAGAAATATTTGCATGGATATACTGTGTGTGTGTGTATATGTATATACAGTCATTCATAAGTCAGTAGTGTTCACCTTTATGCTGTCTACTCTTTAGCACAATGGTAACCTCAAAACTTAAATTTCAACATTTGCTCTCTTTGCATGCTGTTAACCCAATTTCCAAGTTAATGATCACTATTATTATGTCAACTAAATTCAACAAAATAATGTTTGCAAAATAAAATGTTTAATAAATCACAAAATTAGTGAAAATAATTGCTTTTATCAGCCGATACAGATTTTAGGCCGATAGGTGCATCCCTACTAATCAATTTTAAGGATGGTCTGTATATATATTCAAGTATGGACAAACCCAACCGTTAATTTAAAGTTTTTAAATTATATTTTAAAAGTTTAAACAACCCAGCATTTTTTAGAGTGTAGCGGATGGTCAACCTCACTAATCGACTACAGTCAATCGTTATGAGCCATCCCTAGTGGACAGCTGAGTCACTGCATTGTGTAGAAGCAGCAATTATTGTTGTACCCAAGGTTGACAATCCAAGTGAGGACAGTGCGGTCATTGCCACATCCATTCATGCTGTGCATGCAAGACCGATCCTTACTGAGGGCAAAAAAGAATGAGTGCAAATGGCTGTGCGGTCACTCTTTTATTACCTTTTAACGGATTATAATTGTGTGCTAAGTGCTCTGTCTGCTGTCCCTCCCAGATGGAAGTTGAACCCTTAATCCTCGTTCTGGAGGCCGTCCCACTGCTTGGGGTGGAGAGGTTTCCATCAGCATTTTGACTTGGCTTCTGAAGTTTCACACACGCACACAGAACATATACCCGTAGGATGTCTGTAAACGTCTTCTGACAGCTGGGCAGGCCGCCGAATTATTTGAACAGCATTTAACCTTGTTTTAATGATGATGTCTGAAATACGTCAGCTCAACACTTTGGAAATGCTTTTCAGATGCCCCCTTCTAAAAGCTGGCAGATTTAGTAGATTCTCACCGATTAGAGATTGGCAGATTTTGATGCTTCAAATGTGAAATGCTTCCTTTTTGAACAGCATTTTCTTGCTATTAAGCAGGGACAGCTGGCATAGTTGTCATTTTTAAAGAGACTCGTCTTGATTTTGCTGTATATCCACTAAATTTAAATTAAGAGTTTGAACCGAGACACTTTCCCTTATTAAATATAACAACCTGTCTCATACAATCAATAAAGTGATTTGTTTCTGTAGAATGATAGTTCACCAAAAATAAAATAAAAGTTTTTAATGAAGTTATACTCACTTTCATGACACATGACACATTTCACTTTCACTTTCAACACAAAAGGTGCATTTTCAAAGAATATCCTGGGCGCTTTTTCCAGTCAAATTAAAGTGAAGCTGGGGCTTTCAAGCTTCAGAAAGGACGTAAATTTAAAGTATGTAAGGAATAAGTGATGACGGGCCATTGACACGAAGAGGACTAATTTCTTGCGCTTCTTACCCCGAGCCTCTGTTACTGGTTTCCAACACATCATTTTAGAGCTAATAACAGATACTTGCATCATTGATATGCAGACAATTATAGTTAGAGAGTGAGATTGACTGATTAAGCGTTTAAATTAACTTTGCGGATATTACCAGTGTTCGGCAGCAGCGTCTTTATTAATAGCGAAGATGTAAGTTTAACTGCTTCAAGAACAACAACGTTACCACCTTGTTACTGATAAATGTCATGTAGCTTTTCAGTTGTGAAGCTGTTTATTGATGAAGTCACAGGGTATCGCCAGGGGCGGCGTTTACGTATGGCAGATATGGCAGTTGCCGTACGCTGGCATTCAGACAAGCAGGGGAAATAAACAGCTCATGATGTTGCTCGTTAGTTCTGTTGCAGCTTTGAAAAGCAAATTTAAACAGCCCAACGCTGTGTCTTAACCAGACGCGATGCGACAACATTTTCAGCAGCAAACCAGACTCGACCCGAGATCAATTCATCAAAAATCACAGGCAATCAGAAGAGCGTGTGGGTGGGTTCTCTCTGCAAGCACACTGACTGCATTCGCAACGAAATTGATAAGTACAAAATCCTAAATCTTACACCGATTTAGCATGATTAAAAATGCATACTGATTGACTGAAAAAAATGTTTGTATTATCATAGAATACACTTGTTTGTTCAACTTTGACAGTTTGAACATAGTTGTTTCCTTTCATTTATTTTCAAGAGCTGAGGTGAATTATTGATTGTTGCTTTCAGTAAGGCTATATGTCTATAAAGGTAACGAAAAATTCTTTTTACATGAAATAAAGCCCATAATCTGCAATTGTCATACTTTGTGTGTTGTTCCGGCCACAACACCGCAGAAATAAAAACTGTAAAATAGAATCGTCGTGAGTCGCCGTTGCGGCTGGTTAAGTAGGCTACAAAAAACTCTGATTAACATGGAAAAGATCATTTTTCTCACGTGTCGTGTTTGGTTAGGACACAGTGAAGGCTTATAGGGCTGTTTCAGTATTTGCATTGATTTTGTACTGTTGTTAAGTTCTTTTAGTGTATGTTTGTCCACATTTTGTTTAGATGTAATGTGATTATTTAGTTATGTCATTGTTGCATGGGCAGAAGGACTCATGCCATCCTAGGTTTTTGTGAAACACCGCCACTGGGTAGCGATGACAACAAGTTTCTGTGCGCATTTCCATGTGTGTGCGAGTGTGTGTTTGTACTGTATGTGTGTGTTTGTATGTATGGGAGAGAGAGCGGGAGGAAGCAAGCGTGCTTTCCATAGATAATAAAACAAGATTTCATGGGAAAATCATGGAAATAATTTAACATTTTTGTATCCTTTTGGTTGTTACATTTGTTTGCATGGTTAAAGTTCACTTCAGAATGAAAATTTTCTGATAATTTACTCACCCCCATGTCATCCAAGATGTTAATGTCTTTTTTGAGGAAAACATCCCAACATTCTCCATATAGTGGACTTTAACGGCAACCAACGTGATGAAGGTCCAAATTGCAGTTTCAATGCAACTTCAAAGGGCTCTACACAATCCCAGCTGAGGAATAAGGGTCTTATCTAACGAAATGATCGGTCATTTTCTAAAAAAATCTAAAATGTATATACTTTTTAACCACAAAGGCTTGTCTTGCACTGCTCTGCGATGTGCTAATCACGTTGAAAAGGTCACGTGTGATGTAGGTGGAAGTACAAACATTTTAATTCTGAAGTGAACTAATCCTTTAATGTCTTTGTGGGTTTTGGTTCGTTTTCTTGTTGTAGGCTGTTAAGGGCCTTTTGAAATAACTACAATCATTTGACGAAGGGATAAGGAACTGTAATGCAGACCTGCCTAGAACTACTTTAGCTGTGTGTTTCCAGAAAAAATAGAATCAAGCATTCAACAGCCTGTAATTTAACATAAAAATAATAGAAGTAAATTCTAAATTTAATTCACTGATAATCCTCCCCTCCTTCCAGTGAGCTGTTGACTGCTGCCAGTGAGTTGAACTTGAGAATTGAAGTCACTTCTGACACACCTTAAAGTGACACACCTTAAGTCACTTGATCCAGATTTTGGATCAACCAATTCATTTAAGAGATATAACAACAAAAAAAAATTCAGGTCTACTTCTCTTATGAATGCCGTAAGTTTTGATCTGTTCCTCACACAAAGCTATCAGATGGCTTCAGAGGACATTAAATATAGCACTTTTTTTTTTGCCTTTTTGGAGCTTGACAGACAGTATTTCAGTTTCTTGGAAGAAAGTCATACAGGTTTAAAACTAAGTTATCTATAGTTTGGTGGGGTACTGTTTCTTTAACAATAATCAAATTATTGCCAGAGCAGTTCTGAAGTGATTCTATTCTATTATCATTGTGCAGTCATTTCCTCTTCATATCTGTCAAAGAAAATAAAGAGTAGTTCCTCTAGACTGCAGTCTATGATTCTACACTTACTTTTTCCCCCTCTGGGCATCTGGATGATAAAGAAGGTTACTATGTCATTTCCTGCCTGCGTGACATGGGCTGCAGTGGGTAAAGCTGTCTGCTGACCTGCCCGACTCTCCTGATCTGGAAGTGAAGTCTTACAGTGGCACATCCTGCCATCTGTCTTTGTCATGTGCTGCAGATGCCAATGGATGGGCACCATGCGGGCTGGTATGGCAACCCGAGGGCAGACAGCATGTATCGACTGATCAGCAACACTATAGTTGCTGTGTTTACAGTGATTTTTTAAGTGAATTTGTGTGTGTGTTGAAGCAGTCTGAAGTAAAAATAGCCTGGTGAAAAATCTGTTGTGCGCGTGTTGCCAGAAAATTAGCATGCCCTCAGTTGTCGTGTTATGCCCGTTGGTTATCCATTGTTTACTTAACCCGCTTTAGTCTTTTGAGAGACTCAAACCCCCCCCCCTTCTCTCTTCTCATCGGAATAGCATTGTTAGCCAATCTTGGTGGAATTAACAAAGGATCAGTGTTGCAACATTGGAGATGAGAGGAAAAGATACAGTAAACCCAAAGAAAACAGCACAGAGGCTACAAAGATAACCTAATGAATATCACCGCAAGGAAGTTCCCTTCACCTGCGCACATGTGGTTTGGATGGGAGGGAAGAATCACGTTGAATGCCCAGACAAACACTGGCCTGGATTGAGTTACGATTGTTTTCTCTTGAGGAAGGAAAACAACATAATTAGACCTAATGTTCTGTGTCTGTGTCCAAAACTGATGTACTTGGTTTGGCCCTTCTTTTGCCTTGGGAACATATCACTTTTAGAGAAGCTGGAATGCAAACACATCATTATTACAGAAACTATTGTTTTGTCCTCCTACAAGGGTTGTGCACCTTTCAGAACTGAATTGAGAATGCATTTTCAATTCCGATTTAATTCTTGAATTTAAACTTATTTGGATTGAGGCACCAAACAAGATCCAGAATTGCTATTCAAATTTGAATACAAGTAAAATAAATCAATATAGCCTAACTAGAAAAGTAAAGCAACTTTGAAAGCAAACTTTTAAATGTTTGACTACTTTTTTTTTTTTTTTACATTTCAAGTTTAAATAGGTAGATTTTGAAATAAATTAACTTTTAGGGACCAGAGTGGAAGAACATTACATTTCCCAGATTGCATTAGCTGTGTTGAATGTCTTTTGCTGTGTCCCAATTTGAAGGCTGTATCCTTCGAAGGACTTGGACTTCATAGGCCATATCTTCAAAGGCCACGATGGTCGTACTGAGCATTGTTAAATGGGACGGTCTAGCCTACGGAGGACTGTCCTTGTCGCTAGCAACTATGACAGCTGCCATAAAGGCTAAATATGTTCACCTTAGTCCATTTATGTACCTTTTTTCATTTTTACATTTGCATCATTAGATACATCAGAATTTCGTGTAAATAGAACCCAATACTTAAATTTAAAAGTGTAATCCAGGAATTTCTCCTGTTGTCACCAGCGTGCAATTAATTCTGGGGTACGCAAGGCTGCGAAGGGTCCATCTGCTGTATCCTTCATTCCACATCCTTCGAGGCCGCATTTTGAAGGAGCCTTCGAAATTAAGACAGTCTTCGGCCTTCGAATGCGACCTTTGAAGGAGGCAGTCTTTGAATTGGGACATAGCATTTGAATTGCTATTCAGTAAATTCCTCTCCCTGTCATTTCTAATTCCTCTCCCTGTCATTTCTAATTCAACTTCCTGTGAGGTGTGGATAATTCCATCTCATGAATTGAAGGGGTTTAATTCCAGTTTCAAATCTCATAGATAACCACAAAACTAGACTGTATTATTTAGCAGAACTTTTTTTTCTAACACGTGATAATCTTTGATGACATAAAACTTAAGCTGATTTGGTATTTAATGCAATGGGAGTGTTTGTTTTTGTATTTCTTCTGGTCTGTATTTTGAATTTGGGGATGCTGCTTATGATTCCCAAACCATCACAGCCGATGGAATCGGAGACATTTTCCAGGTCATGGGTTTATGAATCAGCTCGTCAGTTGTTCTCCATCACAATCCGCTATGATGGCTTACATGCCTGTGCCCTGTGCCCTTGGCATTATATCTGATTACCAGCCCTCCAAACCTGAAAACCAAAAGGTTCAAGGTTCGTCTCTAAATGGATGACCCCTACCTGCCTCGCTGCTAGGGAATAAAACTGCTGTCAGCGGTTTGTCAAAGCACTGAATACCGTTTTTCAGATTGTTGCCCTCGTACGGGGCATACGTATGATGTGGATCAGGTGTCAGAGGTTTAAATGAAGAATAGGAGTCTTTATGCAAAGCATCCTAAGGGTGCATACAACATGATTTCAGCCATCTATTTCTGGCCTCCATGGCCACATCCTCTTACATACACAGTTGCTGTGGACTAATAACCTTGTATCGCCAGCTATATAAATGTTTTCCTCTGTAGAAGACGAGGATAGGAAAACAGCTGTCATCTGCATCGCACCAAGATGTAAAATGTGGCTGTGTGAGCAATAGCTATTAAATAAGCCAGATTTTTTTCCCACTTTGACGACTCAAATTTATGTTTATATTTGTTTGACTGCACATGCGTTTATGCAGTTTACTTGTCTGGATGTTATGTTTTATGCCTCCTTGGCGCTTCGCTGATGTGTCAGAGTAGAAATCCAGGATTGCTCTTTTTTTTCAGCGTCACAGTAGAAATGCTTTTCTCCCGAAATCAACTGTTGTTAACAGGGGCAAACCACAACTAAATGTTTTCATATGATGTTTCTTTAGCTATGGGCAATTTTTTGCCCTGTGGACTTTTAAAAAATATTTTTACACTCTTTTACAAATGTATTACATTTGACTACTAACAATGTCAAACAATGTATATACAGAGCATACAGCTCAGGAGAGAATTATGTATTATGTTTTTTAAGAATTCTGTGATGGAAATTGCATTTTGGACATTTAAAAAAATGGCATAGTTCTTTGCTTGCTAAGACTAATTTCACAGCTAGTATTTTGTGAATCAGAAATACAAACAATTAAATTATATTTGCACACGCTTGGCATAATCTTACAAAATTGAATTAAAAAAAATTCTTGTCACGAGTGGTATTTACCTTGATATCTCTGATCACCTCTCATATTTCATCTCAAGCATGGTCTTCACTGACACTGTTGTCTCCTTGGTAAACATGCATGCTAACTTTTAGAAAAAATTATTAGGAGTAAAAGTATAAAAAGTATAAAAAAGTAAAAGTATAACATTTTATATAAAATATGTAATTATTTATATTTTATATTTTTATGATGGATTTGTACATGATTAAAATTCTGGGTCTGGCTTAATTAAGGGTAAAACAAAATATATACATAGAAGGCATTTAGCATATGTAAAATTAGACCATTTACTACAACTAAAAAATATATTAAATATATAACTCCTGGCACATAAAAGTGCCCAATATTGAAGGAACACCCATAAGTGTGCATCTGTGTGTGTACATCTGGAAGTAGAGAAGCAATGATGAATGCATTTCTTTAATACAGAAATATATATATATATATGTACTTGTATATTCCTTGAGTTTTTCAGCTGCCCCTCGACATCTTGAAAGCAAATAACATGTTATGAGATTTTCCAAGTAAATAAAGTAATTGTACCATCTTTGTAGGAAATGAAAGGACACTGTCAGACTTCATGCCAGTTGCTACGTCATAAGGTCAGTGCAGCTGAATCAATTTCAGCAGTGTTCACCACTGAGCTCTTTTATAATATTCCGTTATTCCCCGCTGTGGCGAGTTACTGCTCTATCTGTCTTAGTATGTGTGCGTACATGTGAATTGACATATATTATGGATGTGCTTGTCCTAATACAGGCCATGCTTGAAAGCCCTGCCTGAAATTTGATACCCTTTTTTTCCTTTCTTCATCCCCTTTGGACACGGTGACCCACTTTGTCTGCAGTTGGCACAGAAGATGGTTTGAGGGTGTCCACCTGGATTTAGTTAAGGGGTGTGGAGTCTACTCATCCCCACGCACACACACCGGCCCACTGTTTCTCCCCACCTCCCCCTCCCTTATTGGCTCTTTGCCACACTCTCTGTTTAAAGTGGCTGTTTGCCAGGTAAAGATGAATTACATTTAATTATTTTACCACTGATGCATCAACAGGGGTTCTACTTATAGATCTGGGGGTATTAAGTTAGTGCGGTTTACTCTCAGTGGAGCCGGAGAGAGGATCATGACGGAATATGTGCTCTTCTGTCTCTCTCTCTCCCCGTCCCCCATGATGAGGGCCCCAGCACCCACTGGCTCCTTCTACCACTGGCCTAATTAGTCCCCCGATGTGGCTTAACACTATGTATTTATCAAGAACATTAATTAGTGTCTTGGGTACATATATAATACTTAGGGATATAGCTGATGTTCCTGTTTATTAGAAGTTTAGAAAAAGGAGTCGAGAGGGACGAGGTGTGGACTCTTTTTTGTTGTTTGTTTTAAGCATTACCATTCTTTTTTACACATAAAATGTCCTCACTAACTGACTGCCTTAGCCAATCAGAAATGCTCTCTGCCTGTGAATCATCTTACACCTAAATCAGGGGTGTAAAATATATAAATACTTAATTAGTATACTTAAGTATTATTTTACTTTACTCAAGTACTCCTGAAATGGAATAATTGTCCTTTTTACTCCTTAATATTTAATTTAGACAAAAGTAGAAATTAAATACAGTACACTACTGTTCAAAAGTTTGGTGTCTGTAAAATTTGTAAATGTTTTTGAAGGAAGTCTCTTATGCTCATTAAGGCTACGTTATTTGATCAAACACACAATTATAACAATTCAAAATATTGGTTTTCTCTTTTAATATCTTTTAAAATATAATGTTTTAAAATATTCCTGTGATGACTCCAGTATTCAGTGTCACATCCAACAGAAATCTTTCTAATGCTGATTTGAAGTTCAAAATTTCTCATTGTCACAGTTGAAAACAGTTGTGCTGCTCAGTATTTTTATAGAAAAAATTTTTTTCCCCCAAGATTCTTTGATGAATAAAAAATACACAAGAATATTTGAAATATAAATTTTTTGTAACATTATAAATGTTCTTACTGTCACTTTTGTTTACAGTTTAGTGTGTCTTTGCTGAATAAATATCTTTAACAACAATAAAAAATCTTACTGACCCCAAACTTGAGAAGTAGTGTATTTTGCTGTATTATAACGAAAAACATTATTCTGGGTTAAGTACAGGGTAAATTCTATCCTCAGCATCTGTGGCTTGTGGTTGATTACCAAAAAATATTTTAAATCGTCCCTTAGTTTGTAAAAAAGAAGAAGCATTTATTGCCTTACAATAAAGGCCTAACAGGCAAGACAGCCAGAGGGTTTAAAAGCAGAAATATGAAGCTTGTATTTTTTTCAAAGCACTTTCATTTATTTTTCAGTTTGTTATTGCAGCTGTAATGTGTCTAAATCGACTAGGTGGAGGAATTCTAGTTATGTAATTCCTGTGGGTTCCTTGTTTCAATTCAGCAGAGTTTAATGAACAGCTGCTTTTTATTTTTTATTTGCATAGTTGAACATTTGTATTCATACTTATTTAAATACTGTCTATCCTATTTAGAATGTGAGATTAGCATTAGAGCATCTAGGTATGCAAGGTATGGTAGTACCTTTGAAAATAGTATGCCAGTGGATTTTGAAAATGTGCTTTAGAGTGTGTTCCCACTTGGCAGGTTTGGTTCGATTAAAACAAACTCTGGTGCGATTGCTCTGTTAGTGTGGTTCATTTGAATAAGTGTGAACGCTGCCATCCGAACCTTGGTGCGCACCAAACAAGCGGACAGAGACTCCTGAAAAGGTTAGACTCTCAGTCCACTTCCAAACAAACACAGTTTGAATGAAATATGAACGCAACATAGACCACAGACTTCTAAATGAACCAAAAACAGGATGTGATGTAAAAATACAACCCTAAAAAGGACAAAATGCTCAAGTATAGGCTACCTGTTTTTTTTCTCATCATAAGAGAGATGTGGCCCATTACAGCCATCTCCTTGAAGCAGATCTTCGTTTGTGTGTGCAATGGAGGAATTTCTTGCTGTTTTGACTCCTTTACACACAGCTCTTTACGAGTTCTCAGCTGGTAAAATACCATATATGTAGGCTACACACATACAACGAGCACATTTTTCCCAGCACACGCCATTGTTTTGGATGTTCGTAAGTTCTGTCTGTTATTTTTGTTTTGGATCTTCAGGTTCAGTGTTAAAAATGACAGCGTGAATGATAAGTGAACGATGACTAAATGTATCCGTTTTTTGTCCAAACCAAAAGAACCAAGAGAACTACAAGTGTGAACACACCCTTAAAGTACAAAATTATTTAAAGGACAGTTCACCCAAAAATTCTGTCATCATTTACTCCATAATGTTAAAGAACATTGGGGGCCAAAACAATACACCTCACGACTTTCACTGTATTGACAAAAACACTGAGACATTTTTTCCAAATATCTTATTTTGTGTTCCACAGAAGAAAGCTTGAAACAACATTATTTTTGGGTGAACCATCCCTTTAGATTTACATTGGTGCATCTGGCTTTAAAGCAATCGCCACTGATTTACATGTTGATATGTCTCTCTGTGTAGTTTACACCTATTTTTAATATTTTGGCACATTGCTATTTTTGCTCTATAAATATGTATGAGCATTACTACCTTTTAGCTTGTCTCAGTATTGCTGTCACAAAGTGTCACCTTCCCAGAGTATGTGTTATTCATTAAGGATCTCAATGTGTGGAATCACACTTGTGGTGTCTGGCAAAACTGGCATTCATAGCTTGAAAAAATGTGTTTTTCTTAGCAGTTGGTTACAAAGATGGTTCCACCGGCCAGCCAATGGAAAACGCTGCCGGAGATGCCTGGGGAAATCGATTTTCTCAGCGAGACCCAGACTGAGACAGATTCGCTATTGATTAGGGAGTTCATGGGGTAGTCTCAGTGAGCACAGGGTGTGTTAGTGAAATGCTCTTAGACTGGATGCTTCATAAATCGCACACAAACCACCACGGCATAACGGCATTTCAGATACTCCCAGGATTACTCATCCCCCACGTGCAAAAACTGTCCATCAAACCCACTGAAAGCACTGTAAAAAAATACAGCCCGTTTCTGTCACCATCTGACAGGAAATGGCTTGACATGTCAGGGCGTCTGAGGTAGTACTTGAAATTAAATATCGAGATCAGCAGATGGTGTCTCGAGACCTTTGAGTTCTCAGATGCTGTACTTTTAAGGAGCTGCACCTGTATTTGAGTCACATGATCCTGTGCTGTGTTTATGACATTACTGTGCTCAGACCAGTAAATGAGTTGAATGTCTCTTGTCTGAGATATTCTATAGCTAGCGGTGAGTTAAGCAGTGAAATGCATATTACTGAAGGTTAAAAGGTCCCTTATCGAAACGAGCTGTCATTAAATAGCTCAATGGGATGTTAATCAAAAATTAGATTTAATCTTCCATTAACTGCATCTACACTGGTTCCATTTACTTTATGGGTCTCTTTTGAATTTTGAGTCGTTTCCAAAAATGGATTATGTGCACCATCCTCAATTGCAGATAAAACATTTTGAATACAAAATGGTCTCTTGGTAGAAGAGTTTGAAAAGCTACGTATTGAACGCAGTATTTAGAGTGGGTCCTCTTACTTTACTGTTCATAACAGGATCATTTAAAGCCTATTTTCTCCAATCGCTAGCACAGCAGCACTCTATATATCTATCTATCTATCTATCTATCTACCTATCTACCTATCTACCTATCTATCTATCTATCTATCTATCTATCTATCTATCTACCTATCTACCTATCTACCTATCTATCTATCTATCTATCTATCTATCTGTCTGTCTGTCTGTCTGTCTGTCTGTGTCTGTCTGTCTGCCGTAATATAATTCTTTCTTTCGATCTATCTACCTACCTTCCTATCATCTATCTTTCGATTTGTTTGTCTGTCTGTCTGCCGCTCTATCCATTTAATTCATTACATTTCACATTTATTCATTTAGCAGATGCTTTTATCCAAATTGTGAGTTGCAATTCTACATTCTGTTTGCTACCTCAACTGAAATTCAGTGATTTGAATTACAATTTAAAAGACGTACTCAATTCCATTCTGAATGAAGTACAACCCTGATGTATACATAAACACATTTCTTCTGGTATGTAGGTTCACATGTAATCCAATGCTTGGTTAGAATTTCAAATTGTTTTCTCAGGCCCATCTGAATAAACAGAAGAGGAACAAAACATCAGAGAGAAGCTCTCCAACCCAGGCAGAACTTGAACCGACCAATCAAACAGAGCATTCCATGTCCTCAAGCCCTCTGTTTGACTGCCGGCATGCTAGTTTGTTCAGCCGAGCTACGAAAGCAGTGCTGCCCACCACTTAAAATTCTAATTGGATCCGCTTTCTGAATTCATTGTTTCTTTAGGTGGTTATTAGATGGTTTTGTTTGTTCATATTGATTTCCAAGAGGCAGACGAAAAGAAAAAGAGGCCCAGCAGGAGGCCTTGCAGTGTGGAGAGAAAGGTGAGGGATGAGAAAGAGGGAGAGGGGAGGAGAGAGATAAAGGTCTGTCTCGGGTGTGAATGGTTTAAGAGCTGCTTAAAGAGATTCTTTTTATGTTTTAAGTGGACAGGGTTTTGTTTGGTCCCAGCCTGGAGGGCAGCAGCAGCCAGCTCGCCTACAGATCAGAGCATGAAACTGTGAACAGCTCACGTTAATAAATATACAACTTGTTTGATTTAATGTGCTGGGGTAGAGAGAACGCCCCTTACAGTATCAGAAGTTTTTGCACTTCCTAAGTCAAAAAATATTTCTGAGTACCATTACACACAACAGAAACACTGACTGAACAAAAAGAAATAATTTATTTGATAATAAATAATGGTAACACTTTACAATACGTGTGCACTAATATGCATTATTCATGCTTAACTAATGCACAGATAATCATGAGTTAATGTATGACTCATGACAAACTAAACCATTTATTAATGATTACTGCATCAGCAACTAATGAACATTCTATATGATTAATAGATTAAGTAATACATGGATTGCTGTTAATTAAATATGACATAATATATTAATTCCCTAATAACATATTATATTAACTAATAATGTAAATTAATGAATTAATTACCACAATGGGTCAAAGCCATGCATTTCAACTTTCTGTTGTCTGCTTTAATTAACGTTTTGCAAAGGTATCATTATGTTATGACTTTACCTGTTGTGGCACATGACTATTAACTAATTGTTAAGTAATATGTCATTGTGGTTATGGCTTTTGAATTCATTTTGAATTAGTTAATAGTCCTGTGCCTCAACAAGTAAAGTCATAACATAATGATAACTTTGCCAATCGTTAGCTAATGATTAATTAAAGCAGACAACTGAAAGTTGAAATGCATGGCTTCAACCATTGTGGTAATTAACATATGAACGGCTCACGTGAATTAATGAATTAATGCATATTAGTGCACCCGTATTGTAAAGTGTTACCATTATTTCTTATAAAATAAATTATTTTATTTTTGTTCAGTTAGTTTTTCTGTTGTATGTAATGGTACTCAGAAATATTTTTAAACTTAGGAAGTGCAAAAACTTCTGATACTGTAGGGGGCGTTCTCTCTACCCCAGCACATTAAATCAAACAAGGTGTATATTTATTAATGTGAGCCATTCACAGTTTGAGCCGTTTACTTTACGTGTTGTGGCACATGACTATTAACTAATTGTTAAGTAATATGTCATTGTGGTTATGGCTTTTGAATTAATTTTGAATTAGTTAAAGGAACACGCCGACTTCTTGAGACTTTAGCTTATTCACCGTATCCCCCAGAGATAGATAAGTTTATACATACCATTTTTATCTCTGTGCGTGCCATAACTCTGTCTGACTCAATAAGTGACAAAATAACGCCAACATTTTCCTATTTACATGTTGTGATGTGTATAGTTACATCGTGTACTAAGACCGACGGAAAATGAAAAGTTGCGATTTTCTAGACCGATATGGCTAGGGACTACACTCTCATTCCTGCGTAATAATCAGGGAACTTTGCTGCAGTACCATGGGTGCAGGGGCGCAATGATATTACGCAGTGCCTGAAAATAGGCTAACTTCCGTCAGCATAACCAACGTGACAACCTGCTTGCGCAGAGAGCGTGCTGGGGACTATTTTCAGGCGCTGCAACTTTTAATTTTCCGTCTGTCTTAGTACACGATGTAACTATACACATCACAACATGTAAATAGGAAAATGTTGGCGTTATTTTGTCACTTATTGAGCAGTAGGCTAGCTGGAGCCGTTTACCTCCAGTCTTTGTGCTAAGCTAGGCTAGTGGTGGGTGCGTCACGGAGATGTGTGTGATGAGATGCGTCACAATGGTATGTATAAACTTATCTAACTCTGGGAGATACGGTGAATAATCCCAAAGTCCCAAAAAGTCGCTGTGTTCCTTTAATAGTCCTGTGCCTCAACAAGTAAAGTCATAACATAATGATAACTTTGCAAATCATTAGCTAATGATTAATTAAAGGGTTAGTTCACCCAAAAATGAAAATAATGTAATTTATTTTTCACCCTCATGCCGTTCCAGACCCGTAAGACCTCCGTTCATATTTGGAACACAAATGAAGATATTTTTGTTGAAATCCGATGGCTCAGAAAGGCCTCCATTGGCAGCAATGACATTTCCTCTCTCAAGACCCATAAAAGGTACTAAAGATGTCGTTAAAAAGTCCATCTCACTACAGTGGTTCTACAATAATTTTATGAAGCGACGAGAATAGTTTTTGTGCGCAAAAAAAACTAAATAATGACTTAAATAGTGATGGCAGATTTCAAAACACTGCTTCATGAAGCTTCGTAACGTTATGAATCAGTGTACCGAATCATGATTCGGATCGCGTGTCAAACCACCAAACTGCTGAAATCACGTGACTTTGGCGATTCGAACCGCTGATTCATAACGCTCCGAAGCTGCATGAAGCAGTGTTTTGAAATCGGCCATCACTATATAAGTTGTTATTTCAGGGGTTTTTTGCGCACAAAAACTATTCTCGTTGCTTCATAAAATTATTGTAGAACCACTGTAGTGAGATGGACTTTTTAACAATGTCTTTAGTACCTTTTATGGGTCTTGAGAGAGGAAATGTCATTGCTGCCAATGGAGGCCTTTCTGAGCCATCGGATTTCAACAAAAATATCTTCATTTGTGTTCCAAATATGAACGGAGGTCTTACGGGTCTGGAACGGCATGAGGGTGAGTAATAAATGACGTTATTTCCATTTTTGGGTGAACTAACCCTTTAAAGCAGACAACTGAAAGTTGAAATGCATGGCTTCAACCATTGTAGCAATTAACATATGAATTTACACTATTAGTTAATATAATATGCTATTAGGGAATTAATACAATATGACACATTTAACTAATAACAATTTAATGTTTTCTTAATCTATTAATCATATAGAATGTTCATTAGTTGCTGATGCAGTAATCATTAATAAATGGTTTAGTTTGTCATGAGTCATACATTAACTCATGATTATCTGTGCTTTAGTTAAGCATGCATTAATGCATATTAGTGCACCCATATTGTAAAGTTTTACAGAAATAATTATTTAAAATAAAAGAATATATGTATTAGCATTACTGGTTCTTTTCTTTTTCTATCACTCATGTAATTTTTTGTGACTACTTTGAAGAAGTCAGAATAAAGTTTAGATTTGTTTAACTCTTTTGGTCACTACATGATTCTCACCTTCCATTTGTTGTTTTGTAGACTTTTACTAATAAATACTATTAATATTATTCTAAAATGTGGAAAACAGTGATAATGAAGTATGAGTAGGTGTCTCCAAACTTTTGACCGGTAGTGTCATATTATCTCCTTTAAATATAACACAAATTTTTTACAGATTTTGTTTTTAAACTGTGTCAGTATGGTGCAAGATGATCAGTTGTATAGGTCTGGCATGAGGCAATAGTGTCTATCTCATCCATATGGCAGTAGTTAGCAGTCCAAAACAATTGAAAGGAGATAATTGCTGTATATGGCATCATTTGATCTTTTTATATGAAAGTCATGTAAAAGTCTCTTTAGGAAAGAAAAGATGGGGACGGATGTGGTCTTGATTTCACTTCAAAGTTATTAACAAAAACTTGTTTTGCTTGTTTTTTTTGTTTGTGTTTTGTTTTGTTTGTTTTCTGGTACAAATCATCTTTGTGTTTTGTCCTGCTTTAAACTTGAACCTCAACAAAGATGCACACCCACCACAATGGCATGACACTGATTGGATTTCTTCTCTTTAAAAAGTGTAAGAAACCATGATTATTTTTCAGAAATGATCATTATTGCACAATATTTTTTTAAACCAAATTCAGCCAAGATTTTTACCAGACCCATTTTAGTATTTTTGTAACAAATGCCTCCCTAGAGGGCACCTTAGCTTCATATTTACGGCGGAGTGTGTCTCACAGGACTCATAAGGTTAGACCATGACCCATTCCTCACTTGGAGGGAGTGTAAGTTTTTTTTTTTAGTTTTTTTTTTTTTTTACCAGCAGCACTAAAAGCAAACACAACTTTAATGAAGCACTTAAATTTTAGGGCTCTGGTTCCCAATTATATTTCACTTGTAAGAGTTCAGTGGCGACAGTGAAAGCACTGCAAACACATGATTATTTCAGAGCCGGTATTGTTTGAGCCTAAAGTTGTACCTTGTAAAGTGGGCCACAATAAAAGTGGCGTAATAGATTTAGCCAAGGACACATGAAAAATGAGTCCCGTTTTAATGAGTCTGTTAATACGGGCCGGTTGGGTGAAGTGTGATAATGTTGGTGGTACATGAGGGGACATTTCAGAGGGAGGCGGTGAAGATTAGCGTAATTTTGGATGAGAGAAGCTTATCGTTCTGTTCATCAGATAATATTTGCAAAGTAATACACACATTTATTTCAAGGTCAGTGTTTAACAAGTTTGTTTGAGTTGAAACAGGATTTAATACAAACCCTTGATGCTTATAGTGTAATGACCCATCTCCTGGATCACCCAGCTGCCTAAATCTGTTCTCTGATCTTCGGTCTGGCCTTGAACAGATCACTGGCTGTAACTCCACAGGAGCTTTTGATCGCGTTCATCAGATTTCTGGCAAGATTTGAACTAATTTTCTCTCTTGTGAAAGTAAGTAACTTTTTATGGATCAAATTGCATATTTCAGATGCTCCAAAACGGCTTGTGGAAACTTCTAATGACTCAACTGAATGCGGAAATAAACACCCACTAAGTTTTCAAAACCTCAAGTATTATTGGTGGTTTTAGGCCGCATCTGTCAAAGTGAAGGCAGAAAACAGCCATATGCAATTCCCAGACTTCTTAAAGGTATAGTTCATCTAAAAATAGAAAATTCTGTTATCATTTTCTCACCTTCATGTCATACCAAACCTCTATGAATTTTTTTTGATTAACTGTCCCTTTTTTAATAATAATTATTATTATTATAATTTTTTTGCATAACCAACTAAATTTCATTTACATTTTTGCCAGTTTAAACCTCTTAGAAACTTAGAGGGCTCCTGCAGATCGAGACATATGTTTAAGAGACTTCTGAGACATCTTTTTAAAAGACTTTTTAAAACATTTAAAGCCCTAATATTTCTTGTTTTAGTAGGCTCGATGAAGAAGTAGGCTCTTCCTCTTCATCTTCCAGTGACCGACTTCCTTTAAGATAAACTAAATTAAGAAATGTTCCCTATTCTGAATTTATTTTGCTTCTTTCCTATCAGAATGTGTTGAGGCTTCTCATCTATTCAGATTAGAGAGGGAAAATAACAGTCCTCCAAGAGGAAGCACAGAGCTTTGTCATATAAATGATTGTGCAAAGATGAGAGGACAACCTCCTCCTACTCTCCCTCACAAACACCCACTTGACATTTATTGCTGCGACTGCAGTGTGGTCAATTCATGTGTGGAGAGTGGGATTTTGCCCTCAAGGATGTTTCCACACAGTGGAGCTGGAATGAGTTTTAAAGTATGAGGAGGGGGGATGGAGCAGAAGATGGGTGCATTGTGATTTCACTGTGGCTGAGATTGAGCCCATGAATATTAATTAGCTCTGACTGTTGTTGATAGGTAATCTTCATAGACCGTCCAGTCACTTATCTAATTAATATTGATGAGCCAAACCTTTGCCTTGTACTGTTCATAAATAAATTGATATTTATGTTCAGATGTGCTTCATTTGTATGGCCTTGCAGATGTTCCACGCTGTTTTGGCATTGAGATGCAATATCAAAGCAGTTTTATGCTTGCTCAGATATTTTTTTCATTACTTTTAAATATTAATGAATAAATAATCCAGAGATCAAGTTTGTAGTAGAGCTTGTCTCTGAGATGTCAAAATTTAAATTTCAGTAATGTAAACACGATACAATTTGAAATTAAGCAATTACAGGTGTAAACAGCACACCCAATGGCTTTTTCTCTGCATAAAGTGCCAAAGTTGTCTGAATGTTGATTTGTGTTGTTCTTTGTGTTATTCACAAGTACAAATGTACACATAATTTATTTAATTTATTCATTAGTTTTATCTATTTCATTCTTGTACCTTTCTTATTGTTAATTCAACAAAATTAGAACGAAAGATAGATGATAGGAAGGTAGGTAGATGGTAGATAGACCGAAAGACAGTGCCCCAGTAAAATATTACTGATAAATCCTTGTCTGATGGTGGAGATAACCATACAACAACCTGAGAATTGTTTTCTTTGATAATATTTCAGCAGTTACATGTGTTTTCTATCAGCCCTTTAGAATCAGAATCAGCGATGCCAGGATCACTCTTATGATCTAATCAGTCAAATGGGTTTGCAAAAAGCTCTGAAATTGTTCACTATTCAGTTTCATTCAGACAGACAGTTCACTCACACACTCACTTGTGTTTCTCACAGTGTTACGGGATACTATATATATCAGAAAACAAAAAGAGGAGGTGGATATTTACCTACAATCTATTGAAGGAAACAAAACATTCAAATGTCTATTAGTTTATTAGGTAAAGGCAATTTATATCCATCTATTTATAACCGTATCAGGAAAAAAAACATCAAAATATGGGGACACTTTTTTGATGGGGATTCCTTCATTTTCTGTACAGTAGGTTGTTATATATGGCTTTGGCCCTTATCTAAGTGTGTATTTACGTACAGGCTTTGTCAGCCACTTTCTCTGGTTTTCCTGTGCTTGTCCCACCATGTTGGATCCCTAATTTGACACACTACCTTCGCAAAGTCACAGGGTGGCGGATTTACCTGCTACGTTGAGTTATGAGGGAATGAAAAAGCAAGCTTTGACAGAGAAGACACTACTAGTAATTTTCTCAGGCTGACATCGCTGCTTCTCGCAAGCTGTTTAAGGAAACATGCTCGCTGATTTTGACACTTCATGTCAGGACAAGACATTCTCACATACTCTAGTTGTTTGCGAGATCCTACCCGTGGTGTCAGAAGAACTAACTCTGGATGACTACAGACAGGATAAACAAATATAGATGAGAGAAGTGCCAGTGGCACTCCAGAGAAGACACATGTCTGTCTGTGTCATGTTTGCATCTCCAGTATACCTTGCTCCGCTCCTTTCCTGTAAGAGGATGCACCTCCTGCAGAGGAAGCCCAGCATGACTCCACATAACTGAGAAAAGAAAAGAGGTGGAGAGATGTGCTGCAAAGGTACAAACGCTACCTTACTCCCTGCAGTTATTCCAGAAGGCAAACTATATTTAGAACACAGACATATACCTGCTGTCGTTTAATCTGCAACCAACTGAATCTATCCACATAGTGTCGCTGAATGGTGAGGTAACGTCTTGTTGGAACAACTGGCTGAAGTCTTAGATCAGTTTTACCCACCTGTGTTTGATTCATTAACCTAAAAGTTAGGCATTTCATTTGCACCATGCAAATTTTGTTCAGCATAGATTAGACATATTTACTGTGCTTCCTAATTTGTATTATCTGATTGATAGCTCAAGCAGTAGAGCATGGTGCTAGCAACACTAATGTCATGGGTTGGATGCAGTGCAAGTTGCTTTGGATAAATTGTCTTCCAAATGCATAGATGTATATACATATAATTTTTTGCAAAACCGGGTGCAAAACAACACAGACAATATGTGCAAATACAGTAAGCACAATAAAATCCCTTTTAAGTACTTAAATTACAAAACTGTTATCTGGACTGGACCATTAAAAACTATTAACTTGACTACCATCAAATACAATTTACATTCAAATGTTAAATCATTTGTATGTATTTTTTCAAACAAAGTGGAAGAATTGATCATCTACATTTATGCATTTGGCAATTCAAAGCAACATTTGAACAATATTAGCACAATATTAGCATAAAACTTTCTTGACATAAATGCATTGAAGTGTCATTGAGGATCAGTAAGAATCATTTTCTTTTTGATTATATAATAATGGCAATACACATTGCTTACATGTGCATTATGAATGTGAATGCGAACCTGGCGACCAAAAGGTGTTTCTTGTTGCAGGAACCAAATATTCTTGTTGCAGGAACAAAATGTAAGCAGCTTTTAAGTATTTTTTATCTAAGAGGGAACGTGAACAAGTGGTGATTTACGCTGAGTGCAGGCAGTATGCTATCATTCATGAGGAGAGGTTTGATTAAAATGCAGGGTTATGTGGGCTCTGCTGGACACCACTAGCTAGTTTTGAAAAAACTATGGAGCCCGTGGCCTCTCCACTTGTCATTTTTGGAGCATCCTTCATTAGTTGCAAAGTCCAAGACTCACTATCTGTCTGTCTGTCTCTGTTGGAAAATAGAGGGTTGTGTGGCAGTCAGCGTGTTGGCAAATGCTATCGTGCATTCAGCTGTCATGTTAGCTGATCATTTGCAATCTTTTTCATCTGACCCCACATCAGAGGGCACTATTAGCATTATTATTTTGTAGAGAAAGAGAGCTTTCACTGTTACAAACATAAACTGTCTCTGTTGCTCTATTTTTGCATACAAAATATATGATCATGTACAATCATATATGTAGCCTATATACTGATCAGGCATAACATTATGACCTAATGTTGTGTCCATAACATTATGTCCTAATATTGTGTTGGTCCCCCTTTTGCTGCCAAAAGAGAGATCTGAGATCTGGGGAATTTGGAGGCCAAGTCAACACCTCAGGCTTGTTGTTGTGCTCCTCAAACCATTCCTGAACCATTTTTGCTTTGTGGCAGGGCGCATTATCCTGCTGAAAGAGTCCACAGCCACCAAGGAATACTGTTTCCATGAAAGGGTGTACATGGTCTGCAGCAATGCTTAGGTAGGTGGTACGTGTCAAAGTAACATCCACATGGATGGCAGGACCCAAGGATTCCCAGCAGAACATTGCCCAAAGCATCACACTGCCTCCACCGGCTTGCCTTCTTCCCATAGTGCATCCTGGTGCCATGTGTTCCCCAGGTAAGCGATGCACACGCACCCGGCCATCCACGTGATGAAAAAGAAAAGCACCAGTTCTGATGCTCACGTGTTGGCGCTTTCGGCGGTGGACAAGGGTCAGCATGGGCACCTTGACTGCTCTGCGGCTATGCAGCCCCATACGCAAACAAACTGCGATGCTCGTCTGTTTGATCGGACCACACGGGCCAGCCTTCACTCCCCACGTGCATCAATGAGCCTTGGGCACCCATGACCCTGTTGCCAGTTCACCACTGTTCTTTCCTTGGACCACTTTTGATAGATACTGACCACTGCAGCCTGGGAACACCCCACATGAGCTGAGGACAAAATGTTCACTTGCTGCCTAATATATCCCACCCACTGACAGGTGCTGTGATGGAGAGATAATCAGTGTTATACACTTCTCCTGTCGGTGTGTGTGTGTATATATATATATATATATATATATATATATATATATATATATATACTCACCTAAAGGATTATTAGGAACACCATACTAATACTGTGTTTGACCCCCTTTCGCCTTCAGAACTGCCTTAATTCTACGTGACATTGATTCAACAAGGTGCTGAAAGCATTCTTTAGAAATGTTGGCCCATATTGATAGGATAGCATCTTGCAGTTGATGGAGATTTGTGGGATGCACATCCAGGGCACGAAGCTCCCATTCCACCACATCCCAAAGATGCTCTATTGGGTTGAGATCTGGTGACTGTGGGGGCCATTTTAGTACAGTGAACTCATTGTCATGTTCAAGAAACCAATTTGAAATGATTCGAGCTTTGTGACATGGTGCATTATCCTGCTGGAAGTAGCCATCAGAGGATGGCTACATGGTGGTCATAAAGGGATGGACATGGTCAGAAACAATGCTCAGGTAGGCCGTGGCATTTAAACGATGCCCAATTGGCACTAAGGGGCCTAAAGTGTGCCAAGAAAACATCCCCCACACCATTACACCACCACCACCAGCCTGCACAGTGGTAACAAGGCATGATGGATCCATGTTCTCATTCTGTTTACGCCAAATTCTGACTCTACCATCTGAATGTCTCAACAGAAATCGAGACTCATCAGACCAGGCAACATTTTTCCAGTCTTCAACTGTCCAATTTTGGTGAGCTCGTGCAAATTGTAGCCTCTTTTTCCTATTTGTAGTGGAGATGAGTGGTACCCGGTGGGGTCTTCTGCTGTTGTAGCCCATCCGCCTCAAGGTTGTGCGTGTTGTGGCTTCACAAATGCTTTGCTGCATACCTCGGTTGTAACGAGTGGTTATTTCAGTCAAAGTTGCTCTTCTATCAGCTTGAATCAGTCGGCCCATTCTCCTCTGACCTCTAGCATCAACAAGGCATTTTCGCCCACAGGACTGCCGCATACTGGATGTTTTTCCCTTTTCACACCATTCTTTGTAAACTCTAGAAATGGTTGTGCGTGAAAATCCCAGTAACTGAGCAGATTGTGAAATACTCAGACCGGCCCGTCTGGCACCAACAACCATGCCACGCTCAAAATTGCTTAAATCACCTTTCTTTCCCATTCTGACATTCAGTTTGGAGTTCAGGAGATTGTCTTGACCAGGACCACACCCCTAAATGCATTGAAGCAACTGCCATGTGATTGGTTGATTAGATAATTGCATTAATGAGAAATTGAACAGGTGTTCCTAATAATCCTTTAGGTGAGTGTATATTAGTACTGTCAAACGATTAATCGCATCCAAAATAAAAGTTTGTGTGTACGGTGTATAATTATTATGTATATATAAATACACACACATGCATGTATATATTTAAGATTTTTTTTTTATATATATAGTTATATATATTTTTATATATATATATATATATATATATATATATATATATATATATATATATATATATATATATATATATATATATATATATATAAAATATTTATATATTATATAAATATATATATTGTATATACATACAAATATTTCTTAAATATATACATGTATGTGTGCTTATTAAATAATTATTATACATAATACATAATTATACACAGTACACACACATATATTATGTAAACACTTTTTTTCTCCAGCAACACATAAATTGTATTTTTCTATTATACATCTGTGAAGAATATCTTGGCTAGGCTTAAATCTCAGGCTTGATTTACACAGAATGGTGCTTAATTTACACATTGCATAACATTTTCTGGTTAATTCAGTATTTTATCGTATATCCACAATTTAGAAACATTGCATTTGAAAGTTTTTATGCAGAAAATATTATGCAGTGTGGGTTTTAAAGGGCACCTATTATGCCCCTTTTTACAAGATGTAATCTAAGTCTCAGGTCTCCCCAGAGTGTGTCTGTGAAGTTTCAGATAAAAAAATCCTAACAGATCATTTAATATACCATTTTGAAAATGCCAATTTTTAGGTTTAAGAAAAATTAGCTGTTTTGTGTGTCTCCTTTAGATGCAAATGAGCTGCTGCTCCCCACCCCAGAGGGCGGAGCCTTCACAGCTCCTGAACACGCCAATGAAAACAAACATGATACATGTTTGGTTATGATCATCGCTATCATGGACACTCTCACGTGACATTGAAATATTATCATCTGCATGCGTTTAAAAGCCATATCACTCTCAACTTGAGCACACACACCCGACGCATGCGCACAGAGAGCTGGATGTTGGTGAGTCCGTGAGTATTAAACTTGACAGTTTAATCGCAATAACACATGAAAGAGAACTAGTCTAATGCACACAAGGTTATGTCAGAAACACACAAAGTTCACATGTAAACAGTTGGTTATGTCTGCACGTATGCAGCAAGTACAGAAATCCTGTGTGTATATTAGATCTGTGTACTAAAGTGAAAGCAGTGTAATATACAGTACCTACTGCTATATCTGCTGTTAATATAAATCAAACAACAAAAGAAAAACAGAAAATCACTCACTGCTCTTGACCGAATGAACTTTAGTAGCTTTATTAAGAACACATTTCTTACATGAATTCTGCTGTTAAATTCTCTGGCGAGGAGATAAACATGGCGGACTGTGTACAGCGCTCTGAGGGCGGGGTCTATGCTAATATGGCAGTGTCCATCAACACTCGTGGGCGGGGCCTGTAAAATGTGACATCACTTTGCCCAGAATCTGTAAGCGGCTTGTTCTGAGACACTGCTTATGATTTATGGGGATTAAAAAAAAAGGAGTGGGTGGATTTTTACCATTATAGGGTGGTTGTGTACACACATTGCCAACACACATTTATGTTCAAACACCATGTAAAAGTGAATTTTGCATAATAGGTGCCCTTTAATAAGACAAAACAGTAATGATTCAATTCATAGACAGTATTTTCTTTTGTTCCTGAATGAATCACGGTTTTCAAACAAATCGGTTGAGTGAAGGATTTAATGACTCTTTTAAAAAGCCATTCACTTTTTTTTTTATTAATTGTTTTGGTTCAGTGACTTTTGTTAGCGCCTATTGATGTAAGAGTGTAACTTGCAGAAAGAGTCGAAGAAAAACTGATGCACAAATAATTATAAAGATAGCTATCATTACCTTCTGGAGAATGAATGCGCTCAAATATTTATTTATTTCCTTTTCATTTTTGTATTTTTTTAATGAACTAATGAACAGAAATATACTTGAATAGTGGTATGTGTGTTATGTGAATTTTTCCCTTTTTTTTTGGCCCCTGTTCTTTTGTTTCGACAGGCACAGTGGGGATAGCCCCTTTCATCACCCTAATTACAGTCTAACACAGCAGTCTGACATCCAGCTATAATTGATCAATGCTCTATTAGTTGTATGCTCATGGTACACTGACACACGCTTCTGTTTCCCCTCGTTTTCACAACACACCTATATCCAATCCATTAGAAAGCCAAAAAGTAGGAAATATGTCCCTCATGAAATCGCATGTTCCTTAGCTGCAGGCTATTTTCCAAAAAAGAGACTATGGTATTATTGTCAAATAAGCTGTTAGCATTTCAGCTGAGGTGAAATGGACTCCATTTTTCATCCATGGGGAGGACAGCATGTGCTAGTTGACATTTACTTACTGGCGTATTATCTATCAGATCAAGAGCCTCAGAGTGGTCATGAAAGTTACGCCCGTGCTGTGACATTTTACAATATCCTGTATTTTAGTGTACATAAATGCAAGCTTTTCAAACCTGGCTTTCTTTACCTTCCTGAGGGAATGAATGCCGAAAAAAAGCATGTCTTGTTGTTTCGCCATTGAAGTAGGGTTCTTAAGAGGAGAGTCTTCAAGAGCACTGTATTTTTGCTGACATACAGCTTTAATGCACTCACTCACTATAATTCCCTCACATCCTCTGCATTTAGTTTTATAGCTGCTATTTTAATTTTCTATTATACATCTGTGAAGAATATCTTGGCTTGCTTTAAACCCCAGGCTTGATTTACGCAGTATGGTGCTTAATTCATTATCAGTTTTTCATCTTATGGGCACCGTTTAGGAACATTGCATTTGAATGTTTTATGCAGAAATTGTTATGCAGTGTGGTTTTTAATAAGACAAAACACCTTTTAGCCTGTTAAAATGTCTATTATATAACTGATCCTAAATGGGTCACTATGGCATTCCAGTCATGTCAAAATAATATTTTGCTTAATAAAATGAAAATTTGTGTCCTTAATATATTATTATGTTCAAAGTGTTTTATAAAAGTGCTAAGAACACCCTTCAGTAAATGGCTTATTACTTCTTTTGGGTTATGGTTGGCTCACAGTGTCAGGCATGGGATGTATAAATTAGAATATTCTAACAGATGGACATTTGCTAACATTTTTTTTTCATTCAGCTCCATTTAGGTGACGTTGTATCTTTTATTCAAAGAGCAGTTTAGAACACTTGAGCATTGCTTTTCGCCCAGCACTATCTCCACAGTCCATCTGGTTTCTTAAGCGGTGTTGTGAGGCCCTTGTTCTTTGATGTATAGATCTGGCTGTTCTGTTCAAAAGACAAACCTTTCAGAAGCACATCTCTGAAATGATAATTCAGCTTTAGCTGTGATTCCAAAAATTCCCAAACCTGCAATCTCTCTCTTTGCGGCACACAAGATCAAAACAATGTCTGGCTGACCACTGCCCAACTCTCTTAAGTAGTCTCTGTCCATCTTTGTTTTAGTGAATGCATTTCCCCAATAAGGACTGAGAGTTTGCTGTTTTTATGCAATGTGGATATGGATAAGTACTGTAACATATTGAGAAATTGACGCCCAGCTCCCCCTCTCTGGACCTAATCGATGGAGCTAAAAGACCTATCCCTAACCCTAATTAGGTTAAGCTCCACCCCTTAGATCCACAGAGGTGGAGCTGGATTGGGTCAAGATAAAGGGAACCTATTAAGCCCTTTTTTACAAGATGTAATACAAGTCTCAGGTGTCTCCAGTATGTGTCTGGGAAGTTTCAGCTCAAAATACCCCACAGATCATTTATTTTAGCATGACCTAAATGCCCCTATTTGAGTGGGAGCAAAAACACAGTTTTCGTTTGTGTATCTTTAAGTAAAAATTAGCTGATGCTCACAAAACTGGAAAATCACGCAGCAAATATGTCAGAAATTGTCAACAACAGTGTTCAGCCTTATATGTTCGACACTGATGGAGAGACTCAAGAAGTAACAACTTTTAGAATGCAAAAGGACGTTTCTGAATGGTTAGGTGATGAATTTATGTAATTGTTGGAGAGTTAACTTTATTCAACTTATCGATTAGCATCATGATCATCTATAAATTGTTGTACAGATATTGGCAACCAACATCCCTTGTGTTACTGAAATGTGTCGATGTGCTGGCCTTTGCAAAGAAATATTCCACTCTTAGTCCCTTATCTTTACAGAAAACATACACAGTTTAAAAAGTTAATCACCTATAATAAATGTGCGTTTATGAATTATACAGACAGTGAGAGTTTTCGGGTTAAAAATAACAACACAGCTCTGGTCTCTGTGAATGCTTTTAATGAGCACATTCAGAAGGGCGATTTGCAAACATTCACAAAATATAAAGTGTGATACTTACATGTTCTGTATTTGAAGTTGGATCAGTTGGTATTGACCCATCTTTGAGAAACAACTTTTGTGCAAATCCATTGATCCGACCCTCGTTTGCAAAGTAGTCCGGTATGAAATGATTCGCAAACATATTTGAATTTAGCTAATTTTTTTAGGCACATTACCTTCATAAATGAAATTCATCCACAGCATCCTCAGTGCCTGGAGTTCATGGAGACTCTTAAATTCATTATTACATCCAAAAACAGAACAGTTATAATGATTATGTAGCTCAGACATTTTATCACTAGCTGCTCTTGCGAGGATAAAGACATAGCGGACTGTGTGGCTCACTCAGGGCAGGATCTATGCTAATAGGGCAGAGATCATCACCAGTCATGGGCGGGGCTTGCCCTAAACTGTGACGTCACAGTAGAGAGAAAACTGGAACAGCTCGTTTTTGAGACTTGATTTGTGGGGATTATAAAAAAAAGTGGGTGGATTTTTACCATTATAAGGTTGTTTACACACACTGTGGACAACACCATGTAAAAGTGCATTTTGCATAATATGTCCCCTTTAAGTTGTATTTGTGTTATGTCTTTTGAAAGATGTCATGGTTTGTCCTTCTCCCTCATTGTCAGTGCCATGACTGTACGTACAGTGTAAAGTAGCATGTTACATAATACATTTTGCAACATAATATTTGATTTTACTGTTTTAAATTATTTATTTAACCACAGCTTTGTCACATGCTTGGATACATAGGGGTATATTATATAATAATATTTTATTAAAATATTTTTTCTTAATTTAAATAGTTTTCAATTAAATTAAAACAATTTTGTCATAAATGGCACCGTTCTTTTATTTTTTTTAATGTGAAAAGGAGGAAAACACTCATCACAATTTGTTATACTGTATATTATTAAAGATTATTCAGTTTATCCAGGATTATTCATTATCCAATAAGAAATGGATCTTTCTTTTTTTACTTTTTTCTTTTTCTTTTTTCACTTTTGTTGACCTTACTGTATTGTTTTGCATTGATCATTATTTAATATTTATTTTGATATTATTTAATAAAAGTATAAAAAATATTATAATAAAATATTTATTATTTACAATTATAATTAAAATAATAAATATTTTAAAATATTTTAATAAACAAAAAGACACTAGTGAAGGGTTTGGGTGCATTATGGTAGTGCTTTTTTTGTGCCATCAGCTAATCAGTATTTTATGTAATATTCTAGTTAGTGATCAGTCACAAGGGATTTAGTTTAAGGTTGAAAAAAATTGTGTTTAGTAGTCATGAACAAAGATGACAGACTTCAAACTGCATATCTGAGGGTTCTATGCCTGCTATAAAACTGCCGTTGAGATGTTAACGGAAAGCTTTATCCAGGTAACATAGACTGCCTCAGGTGAGATCTAAAAAAAAACATTTTTGCTTAGTTTGTGCTAATATTTTTAGTATAAACTGCTTCAAATTGCTCTCATGACCTTATCTGTTCATATCAGTCAGGAGAGGAAAAAATATTTGACCAAGGTTACTCGGAGGTTAGCATTAGCCTTTGCTAATCGGCTGTACCCCCAGGTGTGATATATTAACTCTATTTTATATATCAACATCGCCCTCGCGAGTCTAATTATACATGCCTTTTAATTCGTGACCGCCACAGAGCGACATCTTCCACCCCGTTTCTCCAACGTTTCACAAATCGCCTGATGTATGCGTGTTCATTTGTGTATGTTCATGCATCGTTTAATCTCGTCTGTTTATTCTCCTCTCCCTCTTTAACCATTGGCAGATCTCCGGATGTGAGCGCTAGTGTGTGTGTGTGTGTGTGTGTGTGTGTGTGTTTCTCTCATGCCTTTCTCAACTCTTTAATTACTGTCCTGTCATGCAGGGCTGGCTCAGGTGTGTGTAATTATGCTGGTAATAAGGCCTGGAAAGTCTCCACCTGCCTCTCGCTGGGCACTCTGGCTCCACACAGTCTTTCCTCTCTCTCCTTCTCTTTATGCTTACAGAGAGGACTCTCTTCATCATTTCCTATCATTCCATTATGAGGCAGCTTTCTCTTACCAAGCATAGCACTGATGCCTGTCCTTTTCCCTCATTGTCACTTTGTCAGTGCCATGACTGTGGGTACAGTATTGGGGTTATTCAGATTACTGTCTTCAAGTAACAAGTATATAATTATCGAGTAACATGTAAAGCACATTAATATTATGTTTATTTAATTTATATAGGAATGCAAGTATTGTAGGATAACTAAAGTATGTGATTGTTATAGCTTGCAGTGGAATCCACTTATTTTACAAATACAGCTGCTATAGACAGGACGTGTATTGTTTTGTTGAATATGTTTTGGTCAAAATGATTACATAATAGATTTTTTTTCATTTGTTTATGTTACATTTACATTATTAAGTTTGGGGTCAGTAAGATTTTTTTCAATGTTTTGAAACACGTCTCTTATCCTTACCAAGGCTGCATTTGATCAAAAATATACTAACAACAGTAATATTGTTACAATTTAAAATAGCTGTTTTTATTGAAATATATTTTAATGTTTTATTTATTTCTGATAGCAAAGCTGAATTTTCAGCATCTCCTTCAGTGTCACATGATCCTTCAGAAATCATTCTAATATGCTGATTTTCTGCTTAAGGAACATTTCTTATAATTATCAATTTTGAAAACAGTTGTGTTGCATAATATTTTTGTGGAAACAGTTTTTTTTAATGAATAGAAAGTTTTTATTTGTAACAATTAAAATTCTTTACTGTCAAATTTATCCATTTAATACATCCTTTTTGAATAAAAGTATTAATTTCTTTGGAATTAAAAATAAACTTTTCATGGTTCAGCCTTTAAATGCAAGGTGCTGACAAACTTGTCTGCAGCAACCTAATGCATTTCTTTTAGTAAAAATGTATTATTTAAAAAAAAAAAAAAGAGTAATGCAATATTGTAACACTTTACCTTTAATAGTAATGTTCCTCAATACTGTGCACATAGAGTTTCAGCTGCACAGCATTGCCATAATGATGACAAATTGCTTACAGCCCACTCACATACTACAGGGAGCTACACAGCCACCTCTTCGCTAGATAATATTAATCATTTATTGAAAAAGGTACTGCAGTGTTCCAGTAATTACAATTATCGTTAAACACACATCACATCTGCGTCTTATTCATATCTCCTCCTACCTTTAGGCCGATATAAGCAGGGTCGAGAGCTGCAGCGGCCCACCCGTCCCTTTCATTACGCCTGACAGAAACAATAAGAAAATCCAAGAAGAAGATTGTACGTGCCACAGCTAGTGCGTCAAAGTTTTTCTGGCACGGTCCCCATGTAATTATGAGCCTGGGTGCCTGCCGGTGACAGATCGTTGGTAAGAGAGCCAGCTGAATGTCGTGGCACCTGCTGGGCTCCCCGAGACTTTGCTTCTGGCTGCAGCCACAGTCAAATTACAAGCAACTGTATCAGAGCGAAGGGTATGGATTGAACCTGTTCCTACCTGACCAGGTGTTTTTCACCTAGAAATGCAGTTGTGTTGCTGCTTTGAAATTCATGTGATTGATCAATTCATACTCTCCCGAGAGGCTTTGGTCATTTGGAATGGCTGCTTTAATAAAACGGTGATGCCAGCCATTAGATACACAAAAAAATATGCCAGTGGTCAATAAATAAATACATTTATTAATAATGTATCACGTTTCTCTCTCATGAACCCAGGGCTTTCTATACATTCAATGTTTCCACAAAAATCTACGCAATTAAACATTGATGACAATGAGAAATCCTGAGCACCAAATCAGCATATCAGAATGATTTCTGAAGGATCATGTGACACTGAAAACTGGAGTAATGGCTGTTGAAAATTCAGCCTTGCCATGACATGACATGACATGACACTGTATTTTTGATAATAAAAAAAATGCCTTCAGTCAAAACACAGATTCATTTGAAATTCACATTCAAATGTGAATTCAAGTAAAGGTGTCAGTGAGTTATTAAAATGTACTCTGTATTCATATCTGTAGTTATGGCATGATGGATGGGACTACCTGTTGTCTGAACACAGGCAGATTTGCAATTCTGTCACAGAGATACATCTTTGGTGGCAAAGCATTTCCCTTTCTGTTGCTGCTCTCTCTCCCTCTGGCAGTGGTGCTTCAATCAGGCTTGAGTTATGACCGGTCTGGCCCGCACACAGCGATCTCTGCTTCCTCATTAGGCCTTCATTAACCCTCTCAAGCTGAGCTTCCACTCAGCCTACCAGTGGATATGTTTGGACACCATTCTTCATTTCCCACAATCCCCCGCTGCTCAGCACAGTGTACGGGAACTGTGGTTCAGTGCCAGGCTTTCAACACATTTACTGTAAAATGACATACAGGGCTCAGGGGACATACATTGACCTAATGCGGTGCACAGACACGTTCAGGAAGAGAAACTGCTTTTGGATGTGTCAAATGTATGTCATTATTTTGACAAATAATATCCCTTCAGTGATGCCTCAATAGCTTTAAAAATGAGACTCTTAAGCAATGAAAAATACAGCCACTTCTATACCTTCATGCCCTTGTGTTCGCCTGAGGATATCTGTAATATAGATATAGAAATATCCTCAGCAGGTTTAAAAAAATGAGGTAATAATGTTTCAAAACTGCTTTTTGATCTCAAATTAAAAGTCATATCTGGAATGTTGGTGGCTGCCATATTAAATTTGGGACTCTGGGAGGCTGATGTGATAAAAGTGATCATTTGATCGGCGTTAGTCCCTCAGTAGCAGTTCACTCTGTGTGTGTGTGCGTGTGTGTGTGTGTGTCCATGGCCACTGAAAACTGGAGCAGTGGTAAACTTGCATTAATTCACCTAGGACAGTTTTACATTAAATAATTAATGTTTAGGAGACTTGACTAAACATGCGAGCAGACAGTCTCCAGTGAGTATCATAACCAATTGAACAAATGAATTATTATGCTGATGAGTTAATTAGGACTATATTTCAGCAAAATTCCCCCACCACAGTTTTACTGTATATTTATATATAAATGCATGTGTTTGTGTGTGTATGTATGTGTACAGGTATGTGGTTTATGAGGACACAAATGTGTATAATGACACGGGTATTACAACGTAAACATGGTTTATGAGAACCCTTCCTGTGCCCTCGTAAACCAAATGGCTTAAAACCATTGCTTACTGAACAGTGTTTTTATTTTTTATGAAAAAATGCCAAAAGTTTTGTATGATGGGTAGGCTTAGGGGTAGGGATCGAATTTCCCGGTTTGTACAGTATAAAAAGCATTACACCTATGGAGAGTCCCTAAAAACCACATATTCAAGAATGTGTGTGTATATATTATAGGTATGGACATACAGTATGTATTAAAGTTTATATTACTGTCTCTAGAATTAATCATGTAAAGAAATGAAATACTATTTATCTGTATTTGTAGTATTAACATTTATTATATATTGGGATCTAAGACTAATAGTGTGGATTGCACACTCTCTTTTACTTCCTTTCTTCATCCCTCTGTTAATTTATCCTTTATTTCACCATTGGACATCTATACTCTGGGGCCATTTGGATATAAATAGCATAAGGCAGAAACAGAAAGTTCTCTCCATCTCTCCTCTATCTCTCCTAAAGTCTAGGTGCCCCACTCTCTGAGCATAACGTCTGAAAATGATGCGGACGACCTCCTCTATCAGGACCCCTCACCTTTCCATTCACTCTCTGCCTGAGGGATGAGAGAGAGAGACTCAGATGTAATGATCTAAATAAGTGCAGAAGAGTTCCCAGCAGGAAATGTTTCTGCCGTGTGTTTCCTACAACACAAAAATGGGTCACAGTTCTGTTCTGGAAAAAAAAAACAATGCTAATTGCAACTAACAATATAACCATTTATAGTTCATATGGTGAAGTAATCATACATCAATAAAAAAATCATACATTTTGAAAAAAGCTAATTCATGGGTCGTTTTGGTAGATTCAAGCAAAATTAGGCAGATTCTTGTATAAATATGTTGCATAACATTTCCTCATTCTCAAGAACCATGAGAAAAGGTTAAAAAGAAGGTAACAAGGTAAAAGAAAATGTGACCCAGACAATATTAAATACAGTTCAGGGCTTAATTTTAAGGACATTTTTGACTACTTGGCCATGAAATCTGGATCATGTAGGAAACCAGTTGAGAAACATTGGCTAACTGACATTCTAGATTCTTCTGTCTTGTTCTCCATGAGCATTGAGGTTTTGAGATAGAAGCTGAGATTCCTGTGGTTGTGTTGTCCTCCTTTTGTGCCCTGGCCCTTGTCTCTCATTCTCATTCATAGTTGAAAAGATGAAGAGGTGAAAAAAGCGAGCGGGATCATTTTTTTCCCTCTTTCCCTTTATGGCTACGACACCCCCTGGAGACATTCTCCTGCACAAAAATAAAAATGTTACTAGTCTCAAGTCAAGTCTTAACATTTACTCCAAAGGGCAGGCCATAAACTATTAATAGACAGCTGTCTGTCTGCACAAGGCTGTGAGGAAGAATGATTTTATATTGAATCCTCATGTGGTTTGCCGGTAAGGGGGAGAAGAGGTGGTCCGGTCTCTCGCCATCCCACTGGGATCCTGCTTTATCTCCCTCTCCATCCAACGGCAGACGAAACGAGAGAGGCCATTACAAGGCTGTCTGGGAATATTGCAATATTCAGCAGGGCGATTATCTGACGTCTCCCTGGGAGGCACATTTCCTCTGTGGAGGGAGAGAGAGGCGTACCTGTGGCGGAGAGGGAGAGAGTGAGGCTGATAAGGACCCTTAGAGTTGACAGAGAGGAAGTATCACCTTTCTTGGTTTTAAAGGAGGTCTTTCAGGGCAGGAATGAATATTTATATAAGGGCTCAAAATCCTAAAGGTGATCGCCACAGTGTTTAATAACAGTTTATAACATGTAATGTTTCTGTTTTTAATTTTTCTAGCTTATATTAACTCTTTCCCCACCATTGACGAAATTTTCCTTCATTTATGGCATAACATTTCCCCACCATTGACGGAATTTTCCTGCTATCCATGTTTTCAGTGTTATACGATAGGGGCTGCTTTTACACATCTTCTGTAAGAGGACAGAATTAAAAAACTGAAACAAGCAATAAAAGCTTTGCTTATGCACGTTGTAATCTTTGACAAAAATTCTATTTTCTCAGCTTTTTCTTCAAAATATAGATTTTTATGAAACTTACTCACATTCAAATGTTAATAAAAAAAATAATGCATAAAGCTAGAATAAAGGCTTTGTTTCTTTTGATATATTGCATGTTTAGATATTCATACTGTACAGCAAAATATTCTGGGGGCCATTAAAGTTTTGAGAAAATGGTCAAAATCAGAAATGCTGGAAACGCTGACTGGGAAAGAGTTAATATAGTTTTTATTTCTTTATATAACTATTTGAGTAAGAGGGTGGATTGAATTTCTTAGTGTCATCTGACCGTCTGTACAAAGGTGCTTACATGGTCAAAGTCACAAATTTAGTGCCTTATTCATTTTACATTTTTGTTCACAATCCTTAAACTTTTGTTTATTTTCAGATTTTAAATGTGGCCTTTTGAACCCCACTGAATGTACTATGCAAATATAAAGGAAATGTTTGTTATTTAAACATTTGCTGGATCTATGATTTTGGTAATACAGTGTATACCCTAAAGGTTGTGTGTGTGTGTGTGTGTGTGTGTTGTTTTATACTCTTGTTCACCTGAGGTCTTTGTTTTTGGAACATGGGAAGAATCAAAAGAGGGTTTTGTATTGAGATCCCTGTTGTACTACTAGTGTAATCATAGAGATCTTAAGCAGGATGGCTGGTCTGGGTGGTCCGGAATGGAAAGAGATGGAACTGAATTTAGGATCCGGTCTCTGCAGTGATAAAGGAGTGCTGGGAGGTTTTATGTTTTAATTTCAATCTTGATGTTCTGCTCCTAAGTGACATTGCTCGCATTCTAGTGAGCTGAGGTTAGAGATGACTAGAAGTTTGATCTTAAGTGGAAGAAATGAAGGGTGGAGGAGATTGATAATGTGTTCTCTTCTTTTGTGTATTTTTATTGTAACACTTATCTTGATCATGCTCTTGATTCAACACAATAAAACCTTAAAGAAAATTCATAGTCAGTATATATGCAACATGTGCGCATAATGCACATTTTCATTATCCCATAATGCAATGCACTCAGCTTGATATTTTATTGCCAGTGTGATTCTACCAGTTAAGAATCTCTTACATAAAATTAGGTTGTAATTGCAAAAATATATTTTTTTAAATTCTTTTTAACGTAAGAAATTATAACTAGATGGCACTCAATGATTTAAAAGTCAACAACAGTATAGCATTCTACTGTTTGTAAAGATTAGTATTGCACAATGCACAAATGCTTTTTAAAGTTGTATTCAGTATACAAAACACTACACGTAGTGATCAGTTACAAACGTAGTCATAATAATTGTTCATAGTTTGTGAATGTGGGCATGTATTCTGTGTTTTCTTTTTTAGTCAAGCATAGTCATAACATCAGATACAAGTAATATATTTATGATATTGCAGAAAATTCAAATTTTTCTGCAAAATGTTCTGCAGATTTCCAATTGGAAAATTCATCATTTATAAAATTCTTCACGATTAAATGTTTTGGCTATTTTGATGATGCCTAACTATTGCTTTGTATATCGATAGTTTACCAAAATTGCTTCATTAATTAAATTTATAATGCTGTTTTAGAATTAGTACTTTGAGTACTAGTACTTTCATATTTATTAATAGTGTTGCCCTTAGCTATGTGTTTACCCAGAGAGGCATTGATCAAGGTTTCCATTATGCTAAATGCCTATTTTCTACTCTTTCTGCAGATCGACCGTGTCATATTCTGCGTCTTTCTGGAGACAGATTATGAGATTTACAAGAGGAAGATGTCAGATTTCTTCTCCCCAGGTACTGTATCTTCTTATTGGAATCTTAACTTCATTTTATTTGTTGGTTGTAACACCCACTCGGCTCAAAGCTTGTTACTCTGGTATCAGGCAGGATTCACAGTGTCAGGCCGTCTTGACTGGAGTGACATTTGTAGTAGAAGCGCACAGATACAGCACAGCAGGCAGTGATTGGAATCCGTCATGTTGTTCTAAACTTGTGCGATTTCCCTTCTCCTGTGCAATACAAAAGCAAAAATTCGAATTAATTGCTGTGAATAGCAATATTACCAGAGGCTGCAGGGGGGGGGGGGCTGGCCCACCCAGTCAGAAGCTTGGCCCACCCAGTCAGAAGCTTGGCCCACCCTGGCCCCACACCAAATAACCAATTTCAATAGGCTATTTCAGCTCCAGGTTCATAGGTTTCGGTTGCTTGCCATCAAAAAATCTGCTTGTTATTTAGAAACTAGAAAGCCTGATTTAAGTCTCTTTTTTCAGTTTAAGACGATTTTAAACCGTTTCGCAGAAAGACGCGTAAAAACTCACGCACTGTTTTCTCTGCGCATACACCCAAAGCGTGCACAAAGAGCCGCATCTAGACGGTTCTCTTTTGCTTCTCATGTTCACACGTCATTTCTTGAGAATGATCGTTTCTGTGACTTTTTCCACTAAACTATGCGATCTTAAGCAGGGCAGAAATGTCATCAGAATGTGGGAAAATAAATCTATTTAATGAGTTCTTGTTCTTTATATTTATAACATAAATCTATGATATAGCCTACAAGGTATTACACAAGGAACAGTGCTGTCTTTCCGAGCATCTGCACTGCACAGTTCAAAAACAAGTTACTGAGTAACTTCCATAGACACATTCTGTTTTTGCTCTATCAAAGAAAACAGAACAAACAACACTGTTTTATTCCTTAAAGAATCAGCTTATTTGAACGAATCAGATGAGTAAATGATTTATGTAAGCTACACATTCATAAATACAGTGCAATTTGAACGAATTGATTGAATGAAGGATTCAACTCACTCAATACAGTGCTTGCTGCTGTTCTGTCGATTTGTCCTACCTCGTCAGATTTTGCTACTTCCCATTAGAACAGTAGGTAGCACAATTCGACAGCAAAAAATGCTACCTATCAAATTGTGCTACCAGCATCATATTCATGTGATTTGAGGTGTTATTAATATCCATACCTACCCCTACCCTTAAAACGATGTAAATATTTTTTTTGTAAAGCCCATTGATGACACACATTAAAGGTTCTCCACCCCATTTTTCCTTTTAATTCTCATTTATTGAACACCACAAAATCAACTCTAAAACAGTCAAAAACAGGCTTAGGTGGTAGGGAGTTGACACTAAATAAAAGGTTAAACACCTCCCAGCATATCATGTGCAAATGTGCCATACTCTTACTTAAACTTTAAATAGGATTTCAAAACAGTAACATAGGCCAGCTCCTAAAACAGAGCCAGAAAAACACCATTATTATCACACATTCAAAAACAAATCATTTAAAAATAATCCAACAATCATCAAATGACAGGACATGAAACACATTACAATACATTTAAATACAGCACAATAAACAACACATAAACATACACTTCAACTAAACATAACATACCTGGCCACAGCTTTCAACAACTGTTTTCGAACCCAGGCACAAACCATCACAACCGTCTGCACAAAATATTTTAATACACATGATTATACAAAATATCATCTTTGAAAACTATTACATCAAACATATCTGATGAGCATTTGATTTACCTCAAAGAAAGAACTAGATCGCAGCCACCTATTATTTAATTAATTACTAGCTACTAATTAGGCTACATCTCCAACAGTGTAATTAGATTACTTTACTAATTACTCTCTTTCTAAAAACCATTCCATTACTTATTACTAAGTACTTTCTAAATTCCATATCAACCTCGACCAGTTGAACAGCATAAAGATAGACATGAAACTGCTCTTTTAGTATGTAAAATTGCATAAATTATTCTTGAACTGACCAAAGTATTTAAAGGGTGAAGGTTACATTACATTTTAACATAAGATGTAAAATTTTTATCTGACATAAGAGGACACAGATATGACATTTATTACATTTAAAAATACCGTTCATCTCTGGCTTTATTGCTCAGTGTTATTTCAGGGTTTTGATCTTCTCTCGACTCTTTGACTAGGCTAGGCATGTTGCATATTAATTGTTCTAGGAACCTCAAAGTATATTTAAATTGTTATTTATTTTGTGCTACTCTATAATGATGTTCTAGTGGAGGTCATTTGTAGCGTAGGTAGGGCCCAAACATAAACTCAAGTCAAGGGCCCCCAGTCATGCCCTGATTCTATTGATTTGTTCTACTGCTTGTAATTTGTTCATTTGTTCTTATTTTAGTACTGACTGTTTACTTGTCTTAATATTTATTAAAATACTAATACTTTTTTTGTAGTAGGGCCAGTGCAAATTTTTTGGAATTCCATTGAAGACCAATTTAAACTTAAGGCTTTTGCTGTCAGCAGTCTCCAGTTATTATTTAGTTGTCCTAAAACAGTTAATTGTGCAGCAGGATGTTGTAAACTGGTATTTGTTTTGAAATTATTTAAATGTATTATCATACTAATAAACACACTAGTTTGTAGTGCAATTGTTTTACGGTTTACTGCACTTTGTTAAGTGGTCACACATCAGACGTGAAGCTTAATGAATTAAAGTCACATGCACAGAACAACTGAATTTAAAACCAAAATAAAGTTGCTCATATATTAAAACAAAGTAGGTTAAATATTTCAAGAGGGTAACCAACAGATATGTTTTTTACAATTTTTACAATTAAACAACTAAATCCTTCCTGAAAAATAATAATAAAAATACAGAATAGAATAGTCTAGAAACCGCAGCATCTGCTATTGCAGGAAGACCCTACTAGTGAATAGAGAAAAAAATTATTGAAAGCATCATAAAAATGCAACTTTATACTGCACTATATACTGAAGTCAAATGATAGCTCTGTGTGAGAAACAGATTTAAGTTATTCCCTGAAATTCTTGAAATAACTCTTCATAAAGAAGAAAAACATTTCCGATTTATGCACAAATTGCACTTTTGAGTTGGATCTTTTCAATGAATCTGGTTCAGAAAACCGACATGAATGTGACATGACGTTTATCATCATGAGAGGATGATTATCTTAAATTTCCATCTGCTTTTCACACAGAAGACTTGAAATATATTGCATGAGTTCCATGTTCCAGTTCTTTTTTTAAGCTTGAATGCTTGAGTCTTCATTATAATTGCATGGAAAAGAGGGACCAGCACAGTTCTTAGAATCTCTCCTTTTGTTTTCCACAAAAAAAAAGTCATACATCTTTAAAAAGTGACATAACGATAAGTAAATGATGGCATAATTTCGTGCTCAAATAACTTTCAAACAAGTTTCCCAGTCTTACCGATTGAGTCAATTACTCGAACAAACAGAGTAATGTTGAAGCCGCCACAGGGGAAATAAGCCTACAAATGGCTTACTTATAGCAAGAGAAAGCGTTTTAACATTGAAAAAGAAAACATAGCCATCATGTTTAAAGAAAATATTACATATATAAAAGACCCACAATATGTACACTGGGTGGAAAGGAAATAGGAAAAGCATTGGAACGTGTTTTTGCTGTCTGCATCTCACGGCTCATTGCATTTGCGTCTCAGTTTGTAACCAGACGCCTTTGAGTGATTTTTGGTGTTTCCACAAACTCAATTCGTAACTAAGCTCTTAGGCCCCTAGTACATCTTGCTTCGCCCTGCTTTTTGAGAATCCCATGAAATACTCTAGCATATGAGTTTAACAGGTGTGGAGTGCCTCGGCTGCTTGTATTTCACAGTACCGATTGCTTGTCTCTGAAGAGCAAGCATTGTAGCCTGGAGGTCTATATGTAGAGCAGGGGCTTTGCTTCTGTCAACACCCTCAGCTATCCTGAACCTCAACAGCGAACCCCAGATGTCAGAGGCATGCAGGATGGCACCTCCTCAGTGACATTCCACTTCACACTTGTGCCTGTCTGTTTCTGGTTGGATCATGTGGGCTCTGGTGCTGGCGTTGCTTTATGCAAAGATGAACTGTTGTGTGATGGAACTTCAGAAGTCAGTTCCTCGGTTTTCACTTTCTTTGTCTTGCACTTTGGCCTTCTGTCAAAGTCAATATGATTGTTTTGCTTTCACCCAATCCCTCACTTTGTCTCTCTTTCATTTTTTTTACTCCCTCTCCTTCCTTATGAGACGTGGCACTAGCTAGTTCTATGGGAACTTGTCTATTGTGCGCCTATGTAGTGTTTCTCTCTCTTTAAAGGCCAAGTCTCTCTCAGGAAGCCTCTTTTCAGTCTCCCTGAGCGCTAAACAAACATATAATGTGAGTGCAGGCCGCACCGGAGCCCTTTTGGACCTTCCCAAGTGTCCTGCTGTCTCGCTCTGCCTGAAGCTCGCTGCACTTCCATGACAAGAACCCCTGGAGGTTTCCAAATGAGCCGCTGCCTAGAGGTTCATCATTTGTATGGACACACACACACACACACACACACAAACAAACAAACAGAGGAATCCTGAATGCACCGGGAGAATAATATAATTCACCATTACCTCCCCTCGTACACACGCTAGGAGTCGTAGACCAGGTGGAATAATAAGTGTCAAGACACTCACTTTTTTCCCACTTGCTGAATGTTTTGTTTCTGTCATGTTCCTCTCACACATACACACACACTTTCCCTCTTCCAGGTCTTTCTGAAAGATAGAACTCACCAGAGAATTTGTAATTATATCAGCCAGGTCCCTGTTCCTCAGGCACGTCTCTTTGTATTAGTGTTTAGAAATGAGATGACTGAGGGCCTACACTCTTATAGTTTACAACCAATCAGAATGAGCCAGTGACCCCCTTCAGCTTTCTCAGAATTAGAAGACCACATGCTCTCTTGCTTGCTATTTATTTGTGATTTGGACCTCACTGAAGTCTACTTTTGGTCCTAAATGCTTTATCATAAGTTTAAAAGGACCATATTTTATACTTTTGTAGTATATGAAGTTTTTCCCCCCACTTAAAGCCCTTTCACCTGAATTGCATCATGGCTTTGTGCCATGAAAAGCCATCAAACAGGCGTGTTTTTTTTTAGGTTACTGGGCAGCAAGAAAGCAGGAAGTGTGGGAATAGGGAAAATATGGAGAAATAGGGAATGAGTCTTATGATACATCATGCAAAGTTTTTATTGGCTTTGCTTCGAAATGTCAGTGGCGAATGTGACATTGTTGAAGGGTCCTTATAATGTTAATCAAGATTTCTTGCCACAAAAATTATAATTTATGTCTACATGGCCTAAATACTAAATTAGTATTTAAACATGGGCAGTCAAAGGGTTGCACAATTTTGGGGAAAATGTATGATTTGTCTGGTAAAACTTGCTATTGTCATTTAAAATCCAGGTTTTTATTATTATTGTTATTATTATTATTATAACGAAATAAAAAACAACAAAAACTAAATTATTACTATTGTAATATTTCACTGTAATATATAAAATCACTATAAAATAAAATAGTTTCTAATAATAATAATTCCTAAATGCATGTTATAAGCAACCCAAAATCACAGCACATGCAGTGATGAGTAAGTGTGAAGCAGTATTTACTACAAACTAAGCCACTTGTAGACTTCTTCTGAAAAAAATGGATCATAAGCTGCACACACAAGCTTCACTCTGGAACATGCAGTGCATATATTTGATTATACCATTGTCTGTCTGAATACTTGATTCTGATTGGCTGGAAGGTGTGCTTAATGCACAGGTAGTACCAAGTCAGCTGAATCACCGGTTTATATTAATGCGCTTGTGTTTTCATTGAAGCGCACACAACCACACACGCCACTCGCACACACGGAAATCGCTCTGCGCACACACAGAAACATTCAGGAGCACAGAAACTTATGAATGCTGCCCGCAACTTTTAGTAATAAAATAGCATCGCTACTAAATCACTATATTATATTTCTCAGCAACAAGGGAGTTACATTGCTATTTTGAATTAATTCAACTCACAGCTTCATTGTTAATAGAGAGAGAGACGATGAACAGATGCAGTTATGCATCTTTCATCTCTCTCTCTCTCTCTCTCTCTCTCTCTTTCTCTTTCTCTCGACTTTCGAACTTGATAATGAATTGAAATAAATGCTATAATTCATTAATTCAATTGAATGTAATCTTACACACTACTTTTTCTCTGTGTGTCAGATTCAAAGCAGATCTGACAGAATGCTAGATCTGACAAAAATAACTGTCAACTTTATCCTTCCGGTCAAATATTGCGCTGCAAACATCAATAACAGCTTTAAGTTGTCAATGCTGGCAAATGACCATGGTATAAGCGTGATAAACCACGGCTAGCTGTGCATCGGGCATCCGGGCTTGTTGGGCAGTTCTTTGTTTAATGCACAGATAGCCATGGTTTATTCCTTACTTAAATTGCAGTCTTTGTGAATTGCTTATCGCAATTTTGATTAATTGTGCAGCCCTAGGCAGTTAATTGTATCACAAACATTTCCGAAAGTTTGCTTTCTTACTTTGAAGCTTTTACTTGTGAATCAGTGCTCTTAAACATTTTTCAAAATATGTCTACATTCTGTTTTGCTTTATATGACCTTTTTAAAAGGAATCTCAATAGTAATGTTGCAATGTAAAGAGTAATTCACAAAGTCTGAGCTTTTAAAGAGTTCGAGAGGTCAGTTAATAATTCCAAAGTCACACAGATGGTTTTATTATTAAAATTCGGGTCGAGCAGGCAGACACAAGTGCTGCTAATAAACAGAGAGAGTGGTCTGACAAGGTCAGAGTTCAGTGATGCAGAGAAGGGGTCAACCTGCAGTAATTGCAAATCTTTAGCACGCTTTATGGTCACGAGTCTTGAACTTATTTCAATGTTGTTGTTGTTTTTTTTTACATTTACATTTATGCATTTGGCAGACGCTTTTATCCAAAGCGACTTACATTGCATTCAAGATACACATTTTTTTTTACATTTTTGTCAGTTCTTGCTTTCCCTGGGAATCGAACCCATGACCTTGGCGTTGCTAGCGCCGTGCTCTATTGGTTGAGCTACAGGAAAGCTTTTTTGCCATTAAACTCTCTAATCCACCATAGAAGTTGTAGTTTAATGTAATCAAAGTAGTTGTTCCTCTTATTCTGTATTTTATACATCATTTAAATTGCTTGTTCCAAAACAGTATCTGTGTTCAATCTGAGAATCGTTATAAGTGACATATGTAGTTATTAACTGTATTGATGTATACTCGTCTATCTCACTGTTCAACAAGCAGCATCATTTGTGTTTCCTTAGCTACATCATTAGCATGTTTCTCTGACTGCATATTAGATATTGATTGACGCAGGAGGAGCCGGTACAGAGAGAACATTCCAGAAGAGCGAAATTATCATGAGGATGGTATATTGGGGCGAATCGTTGTAGAGTGAGTTTTGAAGTGCTTTTTAGATGGAGAGAGAGAGACAATAGGACTGAATTAGCTCTGCTGGTGTCCCTGATAGCGGCAGTTGTAAAATGTGCGAAAATAACAAGGGCCTGACAGCTCGATCCCAACACCTCATCATCATCATCATCACCATGGGAACCAGCGTGCCAAGAGCTGCGGAAGAGACGTGCTCATTTTAACTGAGCTTTAAAGCTGCACTCGCATCTCGCGCTGTGGCTACTCTCTGGCACTTCTCCCTGGCACGCCGCATGCATTTACTCCCTCTCTCTTTCTCACCCACTCACTTACTCATGTATTCATACAAGCCCTCGTCTGCTTTTGCATCTATACAACTGGAACGAAAAATTGTCTTTGTTCTGGATGCTAAACAAAAGGGAAGTTATTGTTGAACTGTCAGTATTCTTCTTAATACTTTTGTTTGTGTGTACCTTTTAGGATTTGTGTGTTCTTTTAATCTCTTTCTCTTTCTTAGCCTTACAAGTGTGTGACAACTGGCAAATAGAAAGGAATAGTGTCGGGACATGCAAACAGGGCATTTGCATATAGAAAATTGTCTCATCAGTGTATGCCTCCCAACCTGCTTTAATTTTCACCCAAAGAAAAGCAGTGCAGAAATGAGAACATTTTTCCAGATTGATCGCAAATAAGAGATTTTGGATATGTGCAGTACAAGTATTTTTAAAGTATTTTATGCAGTTATTGTATAGTTTTATTTTATATATTTGATTTAAAGGTTAATACTAAAGAAATGTTATTCTGGAAGATAGAAGGTTACGAGTAGGCAGCAGTTAAAGGAATAGTTCACTCAAAAATGAAAATTGTCATAATTTACTCACACTCATTCCACCCTCCGTTATCTGAAAAGTCATCCCTGCTTATTGTTTGTTGGTTTCTGCTTATCCAGGGATATTAAAGGGACAATATTTGGATTAAAATATCCAAAGGTCACTAAAACAATCAGGGCATGACATTAACAAAATGCGCCAAATGTGGGTGGATTTCAGCAGTGATGTGTAACTAGCCATTCCTACTAGCCACTTTGGCGGGTTAAATTTTATATATAATACATACATTTTTCAGTGGTAGTCTAAGTGCAATGTAGTGTTGTCAAAAATAAAAAAAATTTAGATATATATATCGATACTATAATATCTGAAACACTTACAATACTCATTTTCCGGATAAAAGACACGATAGCAGCTGCGCTTTCTCGCTTTCTCGCTCTCTCATCTCTCCGACAGCGAATTGACACAAACCCACCTCCCCTCACTCACTCATTTCATTTTGCTCCAGTCGAATTTTGTTGGTGTTACAGGGCTTGAACTTCAGCGTGGGATTGCGTGTATTGCGCATAATTTTACTCATTCCTTTAGATTTTGTGCTTACATCAAAATTGCATGCAAATAAAGCTGCCTCTCGGTGCTAACTGCGCTCAGAAAGTCAAATACAGAAACAATGATGTCAAAATGCAGGTCTTGGTGAGTATTCTCGTAAGCACGGTCAGTTATGTTTTAAGTGAACGTAAACCGTTGAGAAAGAAAACGCATGTGTAACAGTATAATGGATACGTGTGCCAGGTCTTAAAGTGACAGCAGCCTAATATACCTGCTGCCATTATGAGATAATATTAAAAATATCTATATGGCAGTTTTCCCCCATGGTATCAATGTAAAAATTGTGGCCAGTGAAAATGCTGAGTGGCTAATAACTTTGAAAAACCACTAGCCACAGTGGCTGGTGAGTAACCGGTGTAATTTTAACCGGTGTAGCGGGCAGTGTCATTGCCTGGCAGTGACGTCAAATCTGCATTACCCTTGATTTCCGTTTTTATTTCCTTAGAAACCATGGAAACACCAAAGATGCCTTAATATATTATGCGTTTTATTAGATAGGTGAGCAACTTTTTGGATACATTTATTGACAGAAAACGAATCATTATTATATAGATCAACACGGTTGGTCTTATTGTTTGAATCTCTTGATTTTTCTTGATTGTTAATTGCATCTAATTTATGGTTAATTTCTTTAATACACTTGTATCTGTTGTTTTGTAATGTATTTAAAGGCATGATCAAACAAAGAGAATGTTCTTTTCAGCATATTCCCCTATTCATTTTCCTTTCTGTTGCTATGCTCAGTTTGTGTGTTGGAGTTATCACTCACGTCTGTCATCCAATCACACTGCTTCTTTCTGATTACATCAGGCTCTGTGTCTTTCTGTCTCCATCTTTACAGTCTTAGACATATCAACTTCAATATTCAGTTTCTTCAAATCAAGCTCCATTTTGACATTACTGAACCCCTCTGTCCTATGGCCTGACCTCAGATTTTCACACTTGATTTTATATTCTAGATTTTCTCCATCTCTTCCCATCAATTGTAAAGCATAATGCAATTCTTCGGTTAGTTGTGTTGGGGTTAATTACTTTAAAATTTAGCTTTCAAAGCTTCACTTTTAAAGTAGTTTAACTACTAGTAGCTTCACTATATTTTTTAAAAAGCAGTTATCTGCACTTCTAGCCAAAAAAACAAAAATTAGCTAACTGCACTGAAGCTATTTAATGGGTCAATCTTGTAAATGAAATGCTTGTGTCCTTTACGCTTCTGTGCATCTTTGTGGCAGGTTCCTCATACACACTCGCAACCCCAATGGCCCAAAGTCGCCCACTCCTCCCACCGCAGACACCCTCCAAGACAAACTTTTGCTTAGAAGAGAAATCTCTTTGAAGTTTTGTCAGTTTTCCAAACAGCGCAGTCGCCTTGTCAACTCCGCTTAGCTGCGTTCCCATCCCTAGCATCCCGCTGTTATCCTCCCTTAAGAGCCTCACCGCCCAAAAGAACAGTCTGGGGTCCATTATGTGGGAGTTGGTGGGTTCAGGCCTGTGAGATGATTCTAAAGAATATCTGACGCTTATGTAAGCGAGTACAGCGCACATCACTGCCTGAATGTCCTGTTGCTCAGTCATTTATGAGTCAGTGAAGGGACCATGAAAGAGCGTGAAAGAGCTTTGAGACGGTGTGCCATCTCTGTGTTTCATTATATGACAAGATGGGATATGATTGTATTTCAATTAAGTGGTTTACAGCTATGAAATTTATTTTATGTTCCCTATCTCTATTTCGTAGTGTTTCATTGTTCTTTATTGGTATAATAAATAAGCAAAATATTATAAAAGAAACTGTACAAAATGAGTGATAGATGGACGGACAGACTTTAGACAGAGAGATAGATACATAGACAGAGACAGACAGACGGATGGATAGATGGATGGACAGACAGACGGATGGATAGATGGATGGACGGACAGACGGACAGACAGATCTTGTTACATTCAGTCAGGAAATGAAGCGCTGTCTCTCTCTCTCTTTCACTCTCATTCTCACGCTCTCACTCTTGGTCCACCAGCCACATCCATATTTACATGTTGTTTCTATGCCGTGTTCTCAAACGACAGCTCCCCCTGCTATCTTTAATGGAGGCTTTCCTCTTCCAGTGTTACTGTGTCAGAAAGCCTATCATTTGTAAAGCCGGGTGTTTGCGGTGAGGCGATGGTCGTCCGCTGTAAGTCAATGGGGCCTCCTGGACCCCCGGAAGAGTTGAAAATGAAGGCTGCGCACGCAATGTCCTCAGTCTCCAGGGAACAAACGTTGAGTGTGTTACGGTGCATTAATATCATCAAACACACCATGGGAATTTTTTGAAGTGCCACCATGTGAGGGGCTTTACACAGCTAGGAATACAGCCATTATGCTAGTGGTGAGGAGCTAGCAGCGATTTAGCTGTGTGTTATTTTAAAGAGATGGAATGATTAGGAACACAGCTTCTCTCACATGGCAAAATAAAATATTTCAGTGCAGTGGCCGAATAGTTTCTGTGAAAATTTTATCATAAGAACATATTTAACCTGTTTCTTGCTCTGTACAATATGGTATAAAATATGGTTGTTTTTAGAAGATTTTTCATTTTGTGTTGACTGTTTAGCATTATCCTCTCAATTATTATTATTATCATTTATTTTTTTCAGCCTGGAATTTTAATCTAATTGGAAAAAATGGTGGGTGGTAAGCTGGTTTTCGTCGCACCCCAGTGCTCTAATTGATTGATTAAAGTAATTGATTGGTTTGGGAGGCACTGCAACTGATTAAAATGCTTTCAGACATGAGCAGATTGAAAGGCAGCATGTTCCAGCACACTCTCTGGCCCTCCAGGGGCCCATGTCTGGCTCTCCTTGAGGAGCAGAGACAGTGGATGTACGTTGGTGTCTGTGTGTGCGGTCCATCTGGTCAGTGGAATTAAAGTCTCTGGTTTGCTGGCTTACATGTGTCTTGTTTATTTCCAAATCATTTAGACATCTATTGTTTTAGCCCACATAATCACTGCAACATTTGTTTGATTTGAAAAGAAAAAAATACATTATCTATCTATCTATCTATCTGTCTATCTATCTGTCTGTCCATCTATCTATCTATCTATCTATCTATCTATCTATCTATCTATCTATCTGTCTGTCTGTCTGTATATCTGTCTATCTGTCTGTCTGTCTGTCTGTCTGTCATATAAAAGCTTTCTGCTTTTATACCTCCAATTTGTTTGAAGAATTTTTTTATTATTATTTGCATTTCAATGACTGAACAATGCAGCAAGCACAACATCTTGCTTTTTGCATTTAGCATAAATTCATGTGCAAAAAAATAAATAAAAATTAGAAAAGCATAGCAGTGCATTACATTTACAGCACTTTCATTGAAATTGCATAATCAACTGGCTGCTTTTATGCATAGAGGGCAGTTGTTCTTTGCTGAAGGTTGTCCAAAGGGTTTTGCTCCCTGTCCAGAATGACTCAGCGTGTTTTGATGCCACTGTTTTTCCCCTCTCTCCCCCATATAAATGCATGTTCTGCTTTTATTCTGTGTTAAACAAAGGGAGAAACATGGCCCCACCATCCTGAGGGAGCTTTGACAGTCTTTCTCGCGTGAACAGATGACAGGAGTATTTTATCAAAGCAGGAGCTTTTGCTAAAGGCTGGATGTGTGAGTGTGTGAACGTGCTTTCCTGTGTGTGACCAAATGCCTGTCTAAGGATGACATGCTGATGAGGCCTGCAAGAGGCTTAGAAAATGAAATAAAAAGCTGTTTTCGAAATCACAGTGATTTGCCATTCACAGCCCCCTCTACTTATGTGGTGTATGTCTGAGTTTTTGTCAATGACAAAAAATTAGGATGAACTGAACACTGGAATATGGAGCTAAAACATGCAAATTTGGATATTGGTTGTTTTGAAGGGTGAAACATTTTTGGTAACACTTTATTTCGATAATACACTTTAGACATTCTACTAACTATAGGTAACTTTGCAACTATCACCTGCCAGTCATTTGAGTGTTAGTAGACTGTCAGCTTAATATCTGCTAACACTTTATTTCCATGGTCCCCCAACAGACTAAAAGCAGTGGTGGAGCCAGAGGGGTGTCCAGATTGGCACTGGACATCTGATTGGCCACCCTAAAATTTAATTTGCAACTTCCATTTCACCTCCTGTTGAAAGAAGCATTTATTTTGACATACGGTGGGGCGGCATATTGTTAGTGTATCAACGTTGAATATTAAGAGGATATTAACATTGCAAAACACAACTGATTAAGAATAAAGCGCGACCTAAGAATAAACGAAACAAAATCCTGAAAAAATCCTGCCGTGTCACAGAGCGAAACACGTTTTCCATTAAATTTGTCTCAAATCGTTGTTAATTTATCTACATAATTACTTCACCCTATGCTGGAAGAGTATGTAGACCATTTTTAAATATTTTTCTTTCTGTGTATGTAAAGCCTGTGCTTATGGACCAATCTAATTTCCTCTTTTTCAGTTTGCACAGTTTTTACAAAAAACACATCGATGCCACTTTTTTTATTTTTTTTATTTGCCTGTATGGTGATTAGATTCACTGTTTTGCATTGCAGCTTTGACACTGAGCGCACAAATACTTTTCTTGCACTTTTGTAGCTTTAACAAGGATTAATCTGTATTTAATTTATTCAGAGAAGATTATGCAATGTTATTTTATGTTTGATTATTCAATTTCTGTACCTGAATTCTGTTAGACCTAAAAAACTTAATGCACTTAATTCTTAGCACTGTTCTTATTTTATTACTGACTGTTCACTTGGCTTCAATAATTTATATTAGTTAGGCTTGTATTTGCTGTGGTATATACACTCACCTAAAGGATTATTAGGAACACCATACTAATACTGTGTTTGACCCCCTTTCGCCTTCAGAACTGCCTTAATTCTACGTGGCATTGATTCAACAAGGTGCTGAAAGCATTCTTTAGAAATGTTGGCCCATATTGATAGGATAGCATCTTGCAGTTGATGGAGATTTGTGGGATGCACATCCAGGGCACGAAGCTCCCGTTCCACCACATCCCAAAGATGCTCTATTGGGTTGAGATCTGGTGACTGTGGGGGCCATTTTAGTACAGTGAACTCATTGTCATGTTCAAGAAACCAATTTGAAATGATTCAAGCTTTGTGACATGGTGCATTATCCTGCTGGAAGTAGCCATCAGAGGATGGGTACATGGTGGTCATAAAGGGATGGACATGGTCAGAAACAATGCTCAGGTAGGCCGTGGCATTTAAACGATGCCCAATTGGCACTAAGGGGCCTAAAGTGTGCCAAGAAAACATCCCCCACACCATTACACCACCCGCCTGCACAGTGGTAACAAGGCATGATGGATCCATGTTCTCATTCTGTTTACGCCAAATTCTGACTCTACCATCTGAATGTCTCAACAGAAATCGAGACTCATCAGACCAGGCAACATTTTTCCAGTCTTCAACTGTCCAATTTTGGTGAGCTCGTGCAAATTGTAGCCTCTTTTTCCTATTTGTAGTGGAGATGAGTGGTACCCGGTGGGGTCTTCTGCTGTTGTAGCCCATCCGCCTCAAGGTTGTGTGTGTTGTGGCTTCACAAATGCTTGGCTGCATACCTCGGTTGTAACGAGTGGTTATTTCAGTCAAAGTTGCTCTTCTATCAGCTTGAATCAGTCGGCCCATTCTCCTCTGACCTCTAGCATCAACAAGGCATTTTCGCCCACAGGACTGCCGCATACTGGATGTTTTTCCCTTTTCACACCATTCTTTGTAAACTCTAGAAATGGTTGTGCGTGAAAATCCCAGTAACTGAGCAGATTGTGAAATACTCAGACCGGCCCGTCTGGCACCAACAACCATGCCACGCTCAAAATTGCTTAAATCACCTTTCTTTCCCATTCTGACATTCAGTTTGGAGTTCAGGAGATTTTCTTGACCAGGACCACACCCCTAAATGCATTGAAGCAACTGCCATGTGATTGGTTGATTAGATAATTGCATTAATGAGAAATTGAACAGGTGTTCCTAATAATCCTTTAGGTGAGTGTAAGTTGGAATCAAGAATTGTGAAACTGGTATTTACAATTTTGTTAGCTTATTTATTAGAATACAATGTTACATGGGTCAAAACAATGAAAACAAATAAGTATTACACATGATATTTTTTCGTGGTCTATGGACCCCCTAAAGTAGCCTTGGCCACCCCATGTATAAACATTTAGTTCCGCCACTGATATAAGTAATTTGCAAGTACATGTCAACTTATTCTAACTCTAACAGTCTACTATTCCTCTAATGAGAGTTAGTTGACATAGTTGACATGATTATAAAAATAAAGTGTAACCCTTTAAATTGCATAGACAAACTATTTTTACTTTAGGAAAACATGCACTGATGAATTGTGAGACAAGGAACATGCAGTGACTTTATGAAAAAAACAAACTTGCTTCTCTTTTAGCTAGTTCCTTTTAAACATTCAGATTTCTAGATGGAGTCTAGGAGAATAGATCTAATTATGAGTTAGCGGTGTATGAATTGGAACCTGTTTGGTTTGTGGTAATAGCTAACAGTCGTCAGGGATGGCTAACGAGCTGTAACCAGGCAGGGAACAGCCTTGGCTGCAGGCTCCGGGCTTCAGGTCCAGTAGATTTGGCATCATATGAGAAGAGAAAAGGGACTCATGCAGAAAAAGAGAGAGTCAAAATTCAGGGGACATATTGACTTCTTTGGCAAGAACTCTGAGCTGGGAGTGTAAAACAAAAAAGAATAGACGAAAAGAAAAAAAGGAAAAAAAGAGTTAAAGAGAGCAGTGGACCTGTTACAGGAGGGAATGAGAGTGAACAAGAACAGAGAGAATAAAAGAGATCTGAGCACTGGAGGAATGCTGATCCCTGCATATTTAGCTGGCAGATGGCTGAAATACAGGTATTTTTTACCTACAGTCAGGTCAAATCACTCAGTTCTTATAGATCAGTGGTTCTCAACGGGTGGGTCCTGACCAAAAATGAGTATCTGGTGTTTTCACATTAGAGGTATAAAAAAAATGTTGTTGAAAAGAGCTAGATGGACCACAAGAGAACGCAGAGGTTTTGAGATATATAATATATACTATTTTGAAATAATAATAAAAATCTAAAACATATATAAGAAAATAATCATAAAACTAGTTGGCTGTTGGATAAATAGTGGCCCAAAAACTGTTCTCGGGTCTGTTCTGTTCACACTCGCAGGAAAGAAACAATGCTACATGTATAATCATGCATAGTTATGATAGCAAAATAAATCAACCTTTAAAAGGGAGGAAAAACATTTCTCATTTTTTGTTGTTGCCATGCAAGTCTGAAAGTCTGCAGTATTTTGTTGCAAATTCATTTGTCACTTGGTTGAAGCTAGTCACATCATCGAAAACTATATGATTCAAAGTAAAAGACAAACAGAGTATCCACAATTGAGCCATTTGATTTGCCCAAGCTCGGATTTTAAGTTTACTGAAATATCATTGACATGTTTATGCACTTAATGGCAGTGCATGTCTCATATTCAGTTGTCTATTTAGCCCAGAATTTGGAGAATTACTCAGTTTTAAGATGGTAAATCACACATCTGCTGCTCCTTCTGCAAAATTATCATGTTAATATTTTTTCTGTATTATTTTATGCAGTTTATGGTAATATTGCCATGTTTGATTTTAAGGAGGTTTTTGTTTCCTAGTTTTGTAGAATGTAACTTTTACTATGATGGGTCATGTCCAATGTAAAACCATTTAGGAACCACTGCTATAGACATTGAGTCTTCAACCGCAGCAGAAACAATCTTGGCACTCCGCCAAATGCTGAATTTAATTGCTGCTTGGATCATATCAAACAGCACGATTGTCTTTCCACAGATGAGCGTTTGATAGCAGCCTGAACTCAAATAATACATCAATCCAGATCAAACAGACTGCGAGCTCTCGCCTTGTCTCTGCTCAGCTTTCATTAGAACTAACTGCCTGGGGGACTCAACAAACCACATATTTTCAATCCTTAGAGAAACCTTGGATTTAATGTAAAAATCAATGCTTGTTCTGCCTCTGTTTCCTGTTCAGCTCTGTTCTGAGGTCTCGCAAAAGGGGGCATCTCTGTAAATAGACATATTGTGTTCCTGCTTTGCTAAATTCTTGTTACGCCACTAATAGGGATGAGCCCACGGAAATCCGCGCTCTCCAGGTTGCTTTTTTGATCATGTCAGGCTTTCCGTCTTTTGACCTCTCTGTTTTCTCGTCCTTTCTCTCGCAGATAATGCTAAAGAAGATGAAGAAGATGCCAAAATGGAGCAAGGTGAGTGACAGTGTTTCCTAATGCTGTGTTCGCATTTGCAAACAAAGATGGGAAATTATCACATCCAATATCCTGGAGCCCAACAAAGTTTAATCCACGGCATCTGAAATGCTCGCTCCATGATTAATCGAGCCTTTTGTTGCGGGTGGCAGCTCTACAATTGCCTATAAACAAGAAAACAAGAGTCTGCATTTTCTAACCCGTATGCCTGAAATAGTTTTGCTGGTGTTTTCATGCACACCTTTGGTCTTTTGGCAGGTTAATTGAGATGAAGGTTGCCAGGCGTTGTGCTTTTGCAGAACTGAATTGTTTTGGATCATAGTTAGATTGATTGAAAGCTAATCGGACTCGCTCACCACCTTGTTAGCAATGACAAAATCAAACATTATCAAATGGGATTCCAGTTTGCTTTTCATGTCTACTTTTAACGGTGATCCATTCAGATGCAAATCACCTTACCTTCTTTGTTCACCTTCAGAAAAGCAGAAAAGATTACAAGGTTTTCATCTGCAGGCCTCCTTAACAGTGGCAGAAAGGGATAGAAAATAAAGGTGTTTCTTTGTGACTAATGTGTGTTTGCTACAGAAGCTAAATAGAAGGTGGCAGGTACAGCATTACAAATGATTCAGTGCTAAGCTAATTCCCAGCGCTAGACCCTTAAATCTAGCTTACATACTCACAATGGTCCCAAACCTGCTTAAGCGACTGTCAAAAAGACAACTGAGCATCGTACAGTGGTAATCTAATCTGGGTTTATCTCTAGGTTTAGGCTGGACTACAAAACCAGTACAGGTCGGATGATACGAAAATGAGTTACACAAAACATTTATCTAAAATTAAAATGAAAACTGAAAATATAAAAATAAAAACTAAATCAAAATGATAATAAATACTATACTAATAATATATAATAATAACTAACAAAGTACAATAGGTTTTTTGTTGAGCTGGAAGACTGAACCCAGGTCAAACATCTCCAACAGTCACTTAAACTTCATGGAATTATAAGATGGAAGTTTTTTGGCTGGGTAACAAGGCCAGCATTGATAGTTTCCATAAAAGTTAGGTGATTGAAAATACAGAGGGTGAAAGAGAAGGAGTGCTAAATGAAGTATCTTAGAGGAGGAGAACATGTTCATGCCTTAACGACACGAAGGAAAAAAGCACTATGAATGTGAGAAGCTGTTCACAGGATTGTATCTGTAAGTCAAGACGGCCATCAAAACCAGATCCAATCCAGAACAAACGCTTTTTCAGCACCTAGCATTGACTTTTTTTACAGCCACGTTATAAAACGGCATTCTGAAGCGGTCCAACAAGCGTCTAATAGCCCTCTGAACTACTGTAAGTCCTTGTGTTGGGGCTTTGTGTGGTTGTGTTTACTTCTGCACAAAACCAGGGAGACAAATCACCTCTTTTGTGGACACTGTTATACCTCATTGTAAACACTGGACCAGGATGACCTGGCATGGCAACACCTATCAGGATTCTATCTTGTTCACTACACACCAAGTATCACGTCTGCACACACACACATAGCTCCGAGCACACTGCTTTTCCTGCCCCAGCAGTTTCGGCTAGCTTAGCCTCAGTTTCATTCAGTGAATGTCTGACTGGCAGCCAAGCCCTGGCCTTTAGCAGCGCTTCACTTAGCCGGGACTCTGATTCTCTCTCTTTTCCCCTGGAACCAATTCAAAGGCTCGAATGGTTGCTATTCTCACAAGGAATTGAGCCTTTTTCCCCTTATCCCCCTGTATCAGCTCTCTCCCACTCTCTATCAATCAATCAATCCGTTTCTCTCTCTCCCTCTCTCTGTTTCACCTTCTTTTTCTTGCTGTCTTTCACCAATATCCCTTACACTACACTTTTACAGGCCCCATTTTTTATCAGCTGGGTTTTGCCAAGGCACACAAAAGCCCCTGTTGATGCAGAATCACTCGGTGCATGTATGCACTCCAGCAGGGCCTATACGACACAATAGCAGGATATTCCTCCACTCCACTCCACCCTTATCCGAGCTGTTCAGTATAGGCAATCTGTGCCTCGTAACCTTAGAGTTTTTGTTTGTTTGTTTTTTGTAGTGAGCTGGCCCTTTTTCAGTTCTGAGATTAATAAAGGGTTGTTTTTTCTGTTTATAAAGAGATGAGAGCTATTCAACTATATTTCTTAATATTTCTTTTTTTAATTAGTGGTGCTTGCTAATTATTATTGCTAATATGTATAGTTAAAGTTACTACTGTAAAATCAATGTATTTTATTTTATTTTATTTTATTTTAGTTTAGTTTAGTTTAGTTTAGTTTATTTTATTTTATTTTATTTTATTTTATTTATTTATTTTATTTTTATTTTTATTTTTATTTTTATTTTCAGAACACAGTAATGGCCTGGCAAATCACCCAGACCACATTTTAGAATGTGTAAAAATCTAGTTTTTGGATTTAAGGGTTGTTTTTTCTGTTTATAAAGAGGTGAGAGCTATTCAACTATATTTCTTAATATTTATTTTGAAATTTGTTAATTAGTGGTTCTTGCTAATTATTATTGCTAATACGTATAGTTAAAGTTACTACTGTAAAATCAATGTATTTATTTTATTTTTTTATTTTTTTTGTGCGTGCTAGTTATTATTGCTAATACGTATAGTTAAAGTTACTACTGTAAAATCAATGTATTTTATTTTATTTTATTTTTATTTTTTTCAGAACACTAGTTTTTGGATTTAAGTTCCTATGAGTGATATGATGATTTTTGATCATCATTTCAGATAACACGCAGCCAATGGAAGGAGGGGAAGATAATGACGATGCTGCTGATAAAAAAGGTATGAGAAAATCTCATTTCTTGTGATTGTAAGTTCAGTATCACCCAGCATGCGCTTCTTCCAAGCATTGTTGAGGGAAAATCAGACTAAGATGGAATCTCTTCGGGATGTTCTGTCAGGGTGTGGAAACTTGTTTAAGGAGCCGTTAGCTTTCGAATTCTGCCGTTTCAGCCTCTTTGGTTGTGTAGCACTGAAACAATTACTCGCTTCTCAATAAGACGAACCAAAGATAATTAAATTCGTATACTGAAGGGGGGTAGCAGGCTATTAACACCACAATTTCTCCATTTGTCTTAAAGCCAGAGGGTTGGAGACTGTGTTTTTTGTTTGTTTGTTTCTTTCTTTAATATTAAAGCAGGCAGCACTGATGTCTTTGGGGAAATTTCCCCAGGCTGATATCTCTCCTCAATATGCAGCGCAAAGAATGAAGTCTTTGTTTTTTTTTTAGTAAACTGATACTTTAGCAAATAACAACCTACCATATTTTCTCCTTCTAAATGGCAAACATATTCCAGGACGACTACCCTTACAAACATTTTCCATAGTATTTGCCAAAATACTGACACTATTTATTTTTTAGGCCTATTTATTTAAAAAAAAAATATTTTTTTTAATCAATTTAACATATTTTTTCCAAACAAAGTTTACAAATTAAGGGCCAGATTTACTAAACAGGGCAAATTAGCGTGAGAGCGCAGTTCCATAAAAGTGCAGATGGGAGTGGACAGTTCTGTGCGTGATCTACTGAGCGTGCAAATTAATGAACACAGACGCATCCGGATCATTTCCATAATGACCAACGCAATCTACCCGTTAGCTTCTGGTTTAAGACGCTTTTTTTGGGCTTTAAATAATAACGCAAACACCAGTAAATTGACGAGTGCAAATCTTAGTAAATCACCATGCATGATTCATTTAAATACTCTCCTCCCATAAATTTTGCGCCTGAAAGCGAAACTCCAACAAATGCATATGCAATAAGGTCAGCCGCAAAAATAACCCTGTCCACGCATTTTCAGTGCTAATTTATCACTGCGTGTCTTTGGTAAATCCTGCCAGTAGTTTTTTAACGCCAAAAGAGGGTTTGCGCCGACACAAGCTGTTAGTAAATCTGACCCTAAGACTGTATTTTGTGTCACTGGCTTCATAACGTCTAGCATATATGAACTCTGATCTTAATGGGAACTAATCCAGTCACAAACTCCCTTGTTTAACCTTCACAGGATGGCATCAACATTAAAGCCATCTCTGCAGAAGTTAAGCTCAAACAACAAACAACAGCGTTTGTTACAAGGAAATGATGAGCAGAACAAAGCGTGTTAAAGCAGCACAGTCTATGATTTATCCACAGGTGTTAGCCACAGCCGTACTCTAGTGCTGTCGCCAACATCAAATGCACTAGCTCTAATGTGGTGTCACTCAGAGAACAAGGTACGGCGGCACATTAAATATTTTTTTGAAATCATTTTTTGATTCATGGAAAATGAGCTGTTCTTGCACATTACCCCAGCACCAGAGCTTGCAGCTACAGCTCGCCTATTGGATTCCCGCTGGCCGCAACTTTGTTTTTCATGAACAGAGGAAGTTGATATACAGCCGTGGTGGGATATTGCTTTGTATTACACATTCAGTACTCTCCCTGAGGGGATGCTCTCTAACTGAGGTTAGAGCAAGAGGGCCTTTTAGACAGCCCGTTAATGACAGAGAAACATTAGTGCTGTTCTCCCTAAAGCAGCACTTCATACATTCACATGCTCAGGGGACAACTGGCCCCGAAAGCAGTGATCTGGAACTCTCTCCGTGTTCCTCAACGGCTTACCTGTGAGGAGTGTAAAGGAAAACAGTACCTTATTCCAGATAAGCTCCCACTTGCCTTCCTTCACAGCAAAAGAATGTGCGAATCTCAGAGGCTCTTCTTTCTGGTTGTGAGACAGACAGACTGAAGGGGTTTCCGAGGGCATTAGCTGCGGCTGGCGGGTTTAGTCTCAGTTAGTGAAGACACGCAGAGGCACGGCGGCGGCGGCGATCCGTTCGATCCGTTCGATCCGACCTATCAGCGCCGGGTTGTGGCCTAAGAGAGCCGGCGAGCTGCTTGGGTGGAGAGACTAGACTTCTTGACAGAGTTCTTGGGGGATAAAGTGATTTGTGATGTAATCCACATGAAATCCATACATGGGGGGATTGGTGTGCGGAGAAATGAGAAGGATTGTTCACAGAACTGGACTGAGCATTTTAGCGCCCCCGGATAGCTTTTCAGATGGCCTGTGAGGTGAGTGTGTTTAGCGTGTGTGTTTAGCGGCATTTCGGAGATTAGGAGGTGACGGGTTAGATGGGCGAATCAGGACGCAGTGCATCAGGTCGAGCTGTTAACTGTGTACTCAGCAGATGTAGAAGGCAGAGGGGGCATGTTTGGAGAGGGAGAGAAAAAGAGAGCAAGTCTGTGTGTGGAGGAAAGAAAGGGATATAAGGCATCATATCTACATCACTAAACGTATGCACGTAACGCATCTTATTCTATTTTAGCTTAACCTTCTTAATTAAGTCTTTTAAGGTGCTCTCTGTATTATTCCCTTATTAAAAACAAATTTACTCCTGAAGAAATGAATAGCATTTTTGAAAAATGTTTGAAATAATTTACACTCATGTGAGAATCTAGCATATCAGTAGCCTAATACAAATGTTTAAAAATCATCACACTGAAAAAAGCCTAAACTTGTTTCTTTTTTGCATGAGCGTTTTTGTGTTTTACTTAGTCCCAAAAGTCGAGAGAACTTTTTTTTATTTCATCAATTCAGGTACATAGGACAAATCAATTGGATAAACACAGTAAATTAAGTTTTTTTTTACAAGGGAGACTGCCTTATTGATATTTATTTTATTATTTTTATTTAATATATTTTGCTTTGTTTTAATCTAATGTTTGTGTTTTAATTTTTATTTATTTTTACTCTATTGTAATTTTGTTTTAGAATAGAATAGAATATTTTCCACCATTTTTATTGCACAGAAGCTACAATAAAAATGTTGCATCACTTGTATTGGTTTCTTATAATTTTGTATTGCCTTTTACCCCATTCACACTATTATTATTATTATTATTATTATTATTTTAACATATTTTACATTATTTATTGCACACATGTTGTAAATGTGTTGGCAGTAAAAAAAGTTTTTCATGCCATTGATGCCTTGGCAAAAGAAAAGAAAAAGAAAGAAAGAAAGCAAAAAAGAAATAAATTATATATATATATATATATATATATATATATATATATATATATATATATATATATATATATATATATATATATATATATATATATATATATATATATATATATATATATATACACTCACCTAAAGGATTATTAGGAACACCTGTTCAATTTCTCATTAATGCAATTATCTAATCAACCAATCACATGGCAGTTGCTTCAATGCATTTAGGGGTGTGGTCCTGGTCAAGACAATCTCCTGAACTCCAAACTGAATGTCAGAATGGGAAAGAAAGGTGATTTAAGCAATTTTGAGCGTGGCATGGTTGTTGGTGCCAGACGGGCCCGGTCTGAGTATTTCACAATCTGCTCAGTTACTGGGATTTTCACACACAACCATTTCTAGAGTTTACAAAGAATGGTGTGAAAAGGGAAAAACATCCAGTATGCGGCAGTCCTGTGGGCGAAAATGCCTTGTTGATGCTAGAGGTCAGAGGAGAATGGGCCGACAGAAGAGCAACTTTGACTGAAATAACCACTCGTTACAACCGAGGTATGCAGCAAAGCATTTGTGAAGCCACAACACGCACAACCTTGAGGCGGATGGGCTACAACAGCAGAAGACCCCACCGGGTACCACTCATCTCCACTACAAATAGGAAAAAGAGGCTACAATTTGCACGAGCTCACCAAAATTGGACAGTTGAAGACTGGAAAAATGTTGCCTGGTCTGATGAGTCTCGATTTCTGTTGAGACATTCAGATGGTAGAGTCAGAATTTGGCGTAAACAGAATGAGAACATGGATCCATCATGCCTTGTTACCACTGTGCAGGCTGGTGGTGGTGGTGTAATGGTGTGGGGGATGTTTTCTTGGCACACTTTAGGCCCCTTAGTGCCAATTGGGCATCGTTTAAATGCCAAGGCCTACCTGAGCATTGTTTCTGACCATGTCCATCCCTTTATGACCAGCATGTACCCATCCTCTGATGGCTACTTCCAGCAGGATAATGCACCATGTCACAAAGCTCGAATCATTTCAAATTGGTTTCTTGAACATGACAATGAGTTCACTGTACTAAAATGACCCCCACAGTCACCAGATCTCAACCCAATAGAGCATCTTTGGGATGTACTGGAACGGGAGCTTCGTGCCCTGGATGTGCATCCCACAAATCTCCATCAACTGCAAGATGCTATCCTATCAATATGGGCCAACATTTCTAAAGAATGCTTTCAGCACCTTGTTGAATCAATGGCACGTAGAATTAAGGCAGTTCTGAAGGCGAAAGGGGGTCAAACACAGTATTAGTATGGTGTTCCTAATAATCCTTTAGGTGAGTGTGTGTGTGTATATATATATATATATATATATATATATATACTTTAATGTGTTTATATATATATTAACCAAATGTGTGTGTGAGAGGAAAGGGGAAAAAAAACACTACAAGAGGATGGGAATAAATACAGAGCTGGAGGGGTCAAGAAACAGGAAGCTTCAATGATGCATTCATACCAAGGGTGGGTGGCTTTACAATTGTATATTGTAGATAGTGGCTCAAGTGTCTTCAAGTCCACAGTTTTGCACAGCTGGAAACACGGTCGTTAAGCTCCGACCCTAGCAGAGAGCGAGACTCTGAATCAAAAGACTCTGCACCTCATGAGCTACGTGCAGCTCTTAAAAGTGGAAGCCAACACACACACACACACACACACACACACACACACACACACACACACACACACACACACACACACACACACACACACACACAGAAGGTAGATTCTAGGCTGCTGAGCAGCATCTGTTGATTGTGACACTCTCACTCACCTTTCTCTCTCATGTCTCATACATTTTTCATGGTGCCGGTTTTCTTCACCATGAACTGTGTTCAGAGGGCCTAACTGACAGGAAGGAGAATTCCCCACCGTGTGAAGGGAGGAAGTGCTCTGGCTCTTCTGCTATTCCATTCTGTATGATTACAGATCCATAGTAATGTGACTGTAAATGTATGGCATTAGAAATATTTTCTAGATAGCTCACAGAAGCGTTTCTTGTATGCAAGCGAGCGTCCTCTTTCTGAACGTGTGCATTTATTTATGCGTGTGTACGGGTGTGTGGCTGTCATTTGAACTTTGTTGCACTACTGCCATCTGCTGGTGGAATGACTCACTGCTGGGTTGCTGCATTGAGGTTCATATCCTTATTCAGCATATTAGGTTCATAAAATCATAAATTAACAACACCAAATGCTTGTTTTCACAGTGTCAAATATCCCTCCAAAGTTTGTACTCAGGCTTCATGTCTTTGTTTGCCTTAGTTATTGTAGATTTGATGTATAATAGACAAGATGTATTTTTGATGGATGTAATTACTCCATACTGGGTTATTTCAATATCTCTCTTGCAGGCTAAGATAATAAAACTGCTGACGAAATTTTTAAATCAAGAAAATAGCTTGCTCATATTTTGAAACTTTAAAACCTTTCACCTTTAACTACTTTAACTGCTTCCCATGTGAAAGAGGCCATCGTGAAAGCATGCATGACTCATTTTAGCTCTCGTCTCTAAGAATAATTTGGCTTTGTCTCCAGGTTATACGCAACATCCCTCACTGGTGTACGTGGTGACCATATGACCTCGCATTGAAACTGAGAAGATTTATCATCTTAGTATTTCAGAATCCAATTTATCTTCAGGTTCCTCGCAAGAATACCATCAAAGACAATGGTGCATGTCATCCTTTTTAGCAAGAAGAGGATGCTATGCCTTATCCCCACGCACAGGATCGTGGGTTAACATTTATTTGAATATGCCTTAATACCTTCCTTCCTGTGCAGGCAGCATTTTTAAGTTTCTATTACTGTAGAGTTCACAGGGGGACTAACCTCCTCCCACATAATAATTCATATAGAGGGTAAAACATTGAGCTCCAGACTCTGGATAAGAGACCTATGGCCTCTAAATGAATAAAATGTCACTACATCATAATCTGCAGTTATTGGTTTATTAATATTGAAGAAGAAGGTCCAGTGGGTGTGAAGCAGCATTTGATTGACAGCACCACTAGAGGCAAGGCTAACGACAAATCACAGTAACTTTAATGAAGGTCTGCCATTTCTTTTGGCATATTGTTTTTGTTTCCTTTTTTTTTATTTATTTTAAGAGCGTGTGGTGAGAAAATAAATTGCTCAGACATTGGAAAATTGCTTCTCACACCAGCTTGTTAAAAAAAAAAAGCCAATTATGTCAGTGGCATAATGGTCATTGTCAAGCACAGCGGATTATTTGTGTCGGGGTCTTCATTTTCCAATTCATCCCAGACCCTATCTGGGTTAAAGAAAGAGAGAATCTGGGAGAGTATCATGATATCACTGAAGAGAGGAGGGAGGTAAAAGGAGATGTCGAGTTTAGAGGACTAAAGTGACTCAAATTAAAGTGACAAAATTAAACCCACCTGGGATAAACGCTTTCATGTAAACCCATGGGGCACACTGCAGTGGGCTCATGGGAGTTTGCTGTGTGGGGTTTGCTGAGATGTATTTAGCGGTCCGTTGGGACTGCACTCTGTGGAGTCTAGAGATATTCAGAAAGTGCAAAATTAGTGCAGCGATGAAACATCCAGTATGCCAGAACTATTATAAATATTTGATGTAAAACATGACCATAGCAGTACAGCGTTCCTCCAGACAAATGTGTGGACTACTTTCTTAAGGATCTTGAGGGAAGATAAATATGCCAAACAGTATTTTAACATGCCCATCAATGTACTGGGGTTATGATGCTGTAGTAGTATTTTGTGTGTGTTATTAATTTTTTGTTCTGTTTTGATAGGCTTTTTTTTCTGTTTTGTTTAGATTTTCTGTTGTTGTTTTTTTGTTTTAGTTTGCTTTTATCTGCTCTGTTGTGTTTTTCCATTTAGTTTTGCTTAGATTTTTGTTGTGGTTTTTGTTTTTTTATTCTGTTTTGTTTTGTTTCTTTGTGTTTTTAATTTTTTTTGTTTTGCATTGTTTTTTGTGTTTTGTTTTGTATTGCTTCTTGTTCCGTTATATTGTTTGCGGCGGAATAATTTCAATAGCATGTATGTTTACACTAAATACATCTGTGTTTATCTGTGACTCTTTTTTGTCTTTTTTGTCTTTTATTTTTTTTAGATGAAACGGAAGATGAAAGTATGAGCCAGACAGGTAGGCCTTTCATGTATGATCGTTTATAGCTAAGGGAATTCTGTTTTTCCTGGCATTGACCTTATACAAAACCCAGAGACAAAATCATTTCTGAGTAGTTATAGTTTACAGGTGAGAAGAGCAGATTTGCTTGTCTCTTCTGAACATTAAAATGTTCCTGTGTCCTCTTATCCTAGTATGTTATCATCCTGTCACTGCAATTGAGGAGCAACAGCAATTTGTCTGAACTTCATGATTTATTTTACCTGCGGATTGGTTTGTTCTATTCAGAACTCCTGAATCAGAACCAAACAGCATCACAAGTTGAAATAGTTTGCTAACTATATTGAAGATGGGATTAAATAATCTGTGAACCTGTGATATCAAAATCACACTGAAGTTTTTCATCCTCAGTTATTCATTAAGAAAAAGACTTGTTTTATAATCAAACATCAGCTGGAGTCTTCCCTGTTCCTCTTCACAGATGAATTTGTGGTTTAATTTCTGCTTGCCAGCAGCAGGAGTGATTAGATAACAATCATCCTCTCATCTTTAATATAGGATTAGCCACTGCAGTCTGATGAAAGGACCAGAAAAAGATTTTTCTTGCTTGTTGTTTTTTAAGAAGGGGATTTAAGAAGAAAGACACAAATCTTGTCATTAAGTTTTTCTTCTTGTTTATTTCAGAAGCACCCCATGTTGATGAGACGATGGATAGCCAAAAGCCAGAAGGTTTTTCTTCATTCTCTTTTTCTTCTTAAATTTGTCTGGATTACTTCAAGATCCACTGAGCACCAATGGGATGATGCTCACCCACACAGTGGTCATTAAACCTTGAACACTTAAGAAACACTTAAAAATGTGTCATAGTGCAGTAGAGAAAATATCATACACATTTATTAAAAATAAATATAGCATGCTTTTCATGAAAATCATCTCACAAAAAACGCTTATAGGGTTTTAAATGTTAAAACAAGATCTATTGTTCAAATATTTGGACACTTTCTGGTTTACTTGACACCTCCAAAAGGTAAAGTTGCACCATTTATTTGCATTTAGTTTGACATACATTCATATGTATGACATTCATACATATTTAAGTCTCCAAAAGTTACTTTTTCAGACCACTATATACTATATAACTATACAGTATAGAACAAAAATAATCAGTAAACATGCAAACTAGGTCTGGCTGTGTGGTTCCATATGCATAGATCTCCCCAAACACATGTAGTCTACATGTTAGCGAGCAAGAAAATGTACTGGGTCTCTCTACAGTCTTTACGCTTCATGTGTCACGCTGTACCCATTCACTGAAGGATCTGGATTGGCTCTGTTGTCCTTGAACTTGTCTCATTACGGACAGGGAGAGCGGCTGTCAGATACAGTTATTACCGTGACGCTCGTGTGCGTGTATGTGTGTGTTTGGGGGTGCATCTGTTTAATGAGACACCTCGCTCCAATCCACACGAACGTACACAGACAGACATCAGAACATGTGCACCGACAGACACACACCACTGCACACGCTGAAATGATTCACCAGATCGCTTGTACACACACACACACACATACTCTCAGAGGCGCTGGCCCGGCTCCCTCTGGGTATTCATGTAGTGTGATAGAAACTTTACGTTCAAACCCTGAGGACAAAACCAGCCACAGCTTGTCACAGCTGCATGGCTAATGTTGAGCTTGCACTTAATGTCACTTTGACAGCAGAGCTCTGAATGGCATTTGCACACTCATAAGCCGCTGTTTTGTTTTGGGTTTGGAGTATTGACTTTGGTACCGAAGTACCGGTGCTTTTGACATCCTTATTGCTAACTTTTGATTCCCCCTACCAGCACTGACGGCTATAGCTATGAACATTATTAATAGTAGTCTCGCCAGGCAGAGGAGGCAAAGCAAATGTTCTGCTTGGACTGAACCCAAGAGCCAGAGATACTTGCAATTATACTCCCTGGAGAAAAGAAAAACAGTGAGGTTTTTAAGACCAGGTGAGACAGAGCTGGAGATTGTGCAGAGACAGAGGCTAAACCTGAATTTACCTGAGTACCGAGCACCTGCGATGCATGAATCATTCCCCTATGAGTGCAGACCAGCATGTAAAGATGCCTCTATATTGTTTTTCCACTTTTGTTTGCTCATTCATGAATGTTTCTCTATGTATTTTGTGTTTATTATTGTAATGTGTGTGTACCAGGGGTGTTTCCTCCAAGGAGCCAAGGGAGGCAATGCCTCCTCAAAAAATTGGATGAGAAAATAATCCATATTATAAAATGTGACATTAAAACATGTATAAATCACTCGTTTTCTAAAGTAACACTGTCCAACAGTGACAACCGTGGGTAAAGTCACAGCAGGAGGCCCCGTCTCTCTTGCCTCCCCTGAGCCCATTGAGTTTTAACAGACCCCCTAAAGTGTGCGGTGGATTTGGTGGCGGGTAAATGAGAATAGATGGGGGAAAGTCACGTGAAAGGAGGCAATGCCTTCATCACGCTATGATTGGATATGATATGCAAGTCACTGGTGTGTTATTATATATAATTATATATAATTATATATTATAAATGGTCTGATATAATATGTATATACACAGGTGAAGTGAATATCATTGTTCATCTTCTAACAAGGCTGCATATTAAGGTCAGGGTAGATAAGATGGTAAGCAAACAATAAGTTCTCATAATCAACGTTTTGGATCCAGGAGAAATGGGCAAGAATAAAGATCTGAGCAACTTTGACAAAGGCCAAATCATTATGGCAAGGCGACTGGGTCAGAGTATCTGAAATGGCAAGGATTGTGGGTTGCTCTCGGTCAGCAGTGGTGAGAATTTACCAACAGTGGTCCGAGGAGGGATAAACCACAAACCAGCATCTGGGTGTTGGGCGCCCAAGGCTCATCGATACACAAGGGCAGTGAAGGCTATCCCATCTGGTCCAAGCCACCAGAAGGTCTACTGTGGCACAAGTCATACAACATTTTAATGATGGAATGTGTCACAACACACAGTGCAATGTACTCTGCTGTGTATGGGGCTGCGTAGCTGCAGAGCAATCAGAGTGCCTATGATGACCCCTGTCCACCATCAGAAGTGCCTACAATGGGCATGTGAGCGTCGGAACTGGACCTTGGAGCAGTGGAAGAACGTCGCCTTCTCTGATAAGTCCTGTTTTCTTTTACATCACATAGTTGGCTGTGTACATGTGCACTGTTTACCTGGGGAAGTGATGGCTCCAGGGTGCACTGTGGGATGACGACAAGCCAGTGGAGGGAGTATAATGCTCTGGGCAATGTTCAATGTTCAATGGTCATTCATGTGGACGTAATTTGACACATGCCACCTACCTAAACGTTGTTGTAAACTTCCTTCATTACAATAGTGTTCTCTGGTGGAAGTGGCCTCTTTCAGCGGGATAATGCACCCTGCCACACTGCACACAATGTTCAGGAATGATTTGAGGAACATGATGAAAAGATGGCCTCTGGCCTCCAAATCCCCCAGATCTCAAGCCAATTGAGCATCAACAAGTTTGATACGCAGTGGCTCTACCTCGCATCTACAAGACTTGAAGGATCTGCTACTAACTTTTTGGTGCCAGATATCACAGGAAACCTTTCTGAGGTTTCTTAACTCTGGTCCTGGAGGACCCCCAACACTGCACGTTTTGTGTTTCTCTCTAATCAAACACACCTGGTTCAACTCATTAGCTCATAAGAAGAAACTCCAGGACCTGAAATGGGTGTGACAGAAAAAAAATGTGCTCAGATGCACTGGGGTCAGTGCTGTTTTGGCAGTATGCGGAGGACCAACAGTATATTAGGCAGATGGTCCTAATATTTTGGCTCATATATATATATGCATATTCTATATATGATGCTGTGATGAGATATACACTCACCTAAAGGATTATTAGGAACACCTGTTCAATTTCTCATTAATGCAATTATCTAATCAACCAATCACAAGGCAGTTGCTTCAATGCATTTAGGGGTGTGATCCTGGTCAAGACAATCTCCTGAACTCCAAACTGAATGTCAGAATGGGAAAGAAAGGTGATTTAAGCAATTTTGAGCGTGGCATGGTTGTTGGTGCCAGACGGGCCGGTCTGAGTATTTCACAATCTGCTCAGTTACTGGGATTTTCACGCACAACCATTTCTAGAGTTTACAAAGAATAGTGTGTAAAGGGAAAAACATCCAGTATGCGGCAGTCCTGTGGGCGAAAATGCCTTGTTGATGCTAGAGGTCAGAGGAGAATGGGCCGACTGATTCAAGCTGATAGAAGAGCAACTTTGACTGAAATAACCACTCGTTACAACCGAGGTATGCAGCAAAGCATTTGTGAAGCCACAACATGCACAACCTTGAGGCGGATGGGCTACAACAGCAGAAGACCCCACCGGGTACCAATCATCTCCACTACAAATAGGAAAAAGAGGCTACAATTTGCACGAGCTCACCAAAATTGGACAGTTGTAGACTGGAAAAATGTTGCCTGGTCTGATGAGTCTCGATTTCTGTTGAGACATTCAGATGGTAGAGTCAGAATTTGGCGTAAACAGAATGAGAACATGGATCCATCATGCCTTGTTACCACTGTGCAGGCTGGTGGTGTAATGGTGTGGGGGATGTTTTCTTGGCACACTTTAGGCCCCTTAGTGCCAATTGGGCATCGTTTAAATGCCACGGCCTACCTAAGCATTGTTTCTGACCATGTCCATCCCTTTATGACCACCATGTACCCATCCTCTGATGGCTACTTCCAGCAGGATAATGCACCATGTCACAAAGCTCGAATCATTTCAAATTGGTTTCTTGAACATGACAATGAGTTCACTGTACTAAAATGGCCCCCACAGTCACCAGATCTCAACCCAATAGAGCATCTTTGGGATGTGGTGGAACGGGAGCTTCTTGCCCTGGATGTGCATCCCACAAATCTCCATCAACTGCAAGATGCTATCCTATCAATATGGGCCAACATTTCTAAAGAATGCTTTCAGCACCTTGTTGAATCAATGCCACGTAGAATTAAGGCAGTTCTGAAGGCGAAAGGGGGTCAAACACAGTATTAGTATGGTGTTCCTAATAATCCTTTAGGTGAGTGTATATATATATATACAGCTCTGGAAAAAATTAAGAGACCACTTAACATTAATATATGTGTATATATATATATATATATATATATATATATATATATATATACACACACCCACACACTGAACAAAATTATAAACGCAACACTATTGTTTTTGCCCCCATTTTTCATGAGCTGAACTCAAAGATCTAAATCTTTTTCTATGTACACAAAAGGCCTATTTCTCTCAAATATTGTTAACAAATCTGTGTTAGTGAGCACTTCTCCTTTGCCGAGATTATCCATCCACCTCACAGGTGTGGCATATCGAGATGCTGATTAGACAGCATGATTATTGCACAGGTGTGCCTTAGGCTGGCCACAATAAAAGGCCACTCTAAAATGTGCAGTTTTATCACACAGCACAATGCCACAGATGTCGCTTTAAGGGAGCGTGCAATTGGCATGCTGACTGAAGGAATGTCCACCAGAGCTGTTGCCCGTGAATTGAATGTTAATTTCTCTACCATAAGCCGTCTCCAAAGGCGTTTCAGAGAATTTGGCAGTACATCCAACGGGCCTCACAACCGCAGACCACGTGTAACCACAACAGCCCAGGACCTCCACATCCAGCATCTTCACCTCCAAGATCGTCTGAGACCAGCCACCCAGACAGCTGCTGCAATCGCAATCGGTTTGCATAACCAAAGAATTTCTGCACAAACGGTCAGAAACCATCTCAGGGAAGCTCATCTGCATGCTCGTCGTCCTCATCGGGGTCTCGACCTGACTGCAGTTCGTCATCTTAACCGACTTGAGTGGGCAAATGCTCACATTTGATGGCGTCTGGCACTTTGGAGAGGTGTTCTCTTCACAGATGAATCCTGGTTTTCACTGTACAGGGCAGGTGACAGACAGTGTGTATGGCGTCATGTGGGTGAGCAGTTTGCTGATGTCAACAATGTGGATCGAGTGCCCATGGTGGCGGTGGGGTTATGCTATGGGAAGGCGTATGTTATGGACAACGAACAAAGGTGCATTTTATTGATGGCATTTTGAATGCACAGAGATACCGTGACGAGATCCTGAGGCCCATTATTGTGCCATCCATGACCATCACCTCATGTTGCAGCATGATAATGCACGGCCCCATGTTGCAAGGATCTGTACACAATTCCTGGAAGCTGAAAACATCCCAGTTCTTGCATGGCCAGCATACTCACCGGACATGTCACCCATTGAGCATGTTTGGGATGCTCTGGATCTGCGTATACGACAGCATGTTTCAGTTCTTGCCAATATCCAGCAACTTCGCACAGCCATTAAAGAGGAGTGGACCAACATTCCACAGGCCACAATCAACAACCTGATCAACTCTATGCGAAGGAGATGTGTTGCACTGCGTGAGGAAATGGTGGTCACACCAGATACTGACTGGGGGTCCGGACCCCCCCAATACAGTAAAACTGCACATTTTAGAGTGGCCTTTTATTGTGGCCAGCCTAAGGCACACATGTGCAATAATCATACTGTCTAATCAGCATCTTGATATGCCACACCTGTGAGGTGGATGGATTATCTCGACAAAGGAGAAGTGCTCACTAACACAGATTTAGACAGATTTGTGAACAATATTTAAGAGAAATAGGCCTTTTGTGTACATAGAAAAAGTCTTAGATCGTTGAGTTCAGCTCATGCTCATGAAAACTGGGGGCAAAAACAAAGTGTTGCGTTTATAATTTTGTTTAGTGTGTGTGTGTGTGTGTGTGTGTGTATGTATGTATATATATATTAGTGCTGTCAAAATTAGCACATTAACACACATGATTAATTTTTACAGTTTAATTCGTTAAAAATATTTAGCGCAATTAACGCAGCATCTGTTTGTATCCTTTGGCTAGCGTTGCATTATATGATCATGCTCTTATTCATGCAAATGCTTTAAACCCATTCCAGCACGACAAGACAAAACAGAACACGCTTTCTGTGAATGTCCTAGGTGCATCTCAATCAGCTCCCTAGTTTCCTAGGTCCTGAATCAGTATATTGTATACATGAATGTGGCTGACTACTGAACTAGGGAGCTGATTGAGATGCACCTCTTGTCCCTTGTATATGTATGTATGTGTTTATGAATAAAGGTGTGTGCATGTGTGCAAACAGCATCAAATCTTGAAGAGTTCCACCATACAGGGGCTTTTACATTCAACCGCAAGATTAAAATTCATATTCTACCTGAATACATATAATTTCGGTAGGAAAAGCAAACCAAGTTTGGGAAAATAAACAATTTATCTTGAAAATTAATGGCACCCATATTGTTGTCTCTGCCTTGGTGTCTGTGTTTGCCATTCTAAGGTGCATGTGGGTCTTTTGAGACAATATAACAGTTTTTCTGTTTGTTTTCTAAGATGAGGGCCGTGATGACGAACCCATGGTCCAGGAGGACAAAACACCTGCAAAGGAAGACCCTAAAGGTAACATATGTAGTCTGCTTGCTCTTGCTCCAGCTTTGGTTGTAATTCAAGCAAAAACAAGATATTTTTATGTCATATTTGAATAAAACTTTACAATTTATAGTAAATGCATAAGGTGTCATTACCTAATAATGAAAAAAGTTTTTTTTTTAACAATCTTTATTTATTTAGGTTAATTAGTGCTGCTTAATTATGGCAAAAATCATAATCACTATTATTTTTGGTCAATATTGAATCACGATTATTAGTGGGCAATATTATTTCACGATACAAGTAATTTTAAATATCAGTGAAATTTCACAATTATTGATCAAAAACTAATACTAGGTTAACTAATGTAAGAAAAAGATCCTCAAAATAATTATATAAGTATGGAAGTTAAATAAAAATGCTTCATGGTTACAAAAGTAACCATGAAAACTTAAATGTAAACACTGCTTTTGTGTCTTTATCAGCTTTTCCATATATGTACACTCACCTAAAGGATTATTAGGAACACCTGTTCAATTTCTCATTAATGCAATTATCTAATCAACCAATCACATGGCAGTTGCTTCAATGCATTTAGGGGTGTGGTCCTGGTCAAGACAATCTCCTGAACTCCAAACTAAATGTCAGAATGGGAAAGAAAGGTGATTTAAGCAATTTTGAGCGTGGCATGGTTGTTGGTGCCAGACGGGCCGGTCTGAGTATTTCACAATCTGCTCAGTTACTGGGATTTTCACGCACAACCATTTCTAGAGTTTACAAAGAATGGTGTGAAAAGGGAAAAACATCCAGTATGCGGCAGTCCTTTGGGCAAAAATGCCTTGTTGATGCTAGAGGTCAGAGGAGAATGGGCCGACTGATTCAAGCTGATAGAAGAGCAACTTTGACTGAAATAACCACTCGTTACAACCGAGGTATGCAGCAAAGCATTTGTGAAGCCACAACACGCACAACCTTGAGGCAGATGGGCTACAACAGCAGAAGACCCCACCGGGTACCACTCATCTCCACTACAAATAGGAAAAAGAGGCTACAATTTGCACGAGCTCACCAAAATTGGACAGTTGAAGACTGGAAAAATGTTGCCTGGTCTGATGAGTCTCGATTTCTGTTGAGACATTCAGATGGTAGAGTCAGAATTTGGCGTAAACAGAATGAGAACATGGATCCATCATGCCTTGTTACCACTGTGCAGGCTGGTGGTGGTGGTGTAATGGTGTGGGGGATGTTTTCTTGGCACACTTTAGGCCCCTTAGTGCCAATTGGGCATTGTTTAAATGCCACGGCCTACCTGAGCATTGTTTCTGACCATGTCCATCCCTTTATGACCACCATGTACCCATCCTCTGATGGCTACTTCCAGCAGGATAATGCACCATGTCACAAAGCTCGAATCATTTCAAATTGGTTTCTTGAACATTACAATGAGTTCACTGTACTAAAATGGCCCCCACAGTCACCAGATCTCAACCCAATAGAGCATCTTTGGGATGTGGTGGAACGGGAGCTTCGTGCCCTGGATGTGCATCCCACAAATCTCCATCAACTGCAAGATGCTATCCTATTAATATGGGCCAACATTTCTAAAGAATGCTTTCAGCACCTTGTTGAATCAATGCCACGTAGAATTAAGGCAGTTCTGAAGGCGAAAGGGGGTCAAACACAGTATTAGTATGGTGTTCCTAATAATCCTTTAGGTGAGTGTATACTGGCCCTGATAATCATCACAAATGCGTATCACTTGCTCCATTTCTGTGAATCCATTTAATGAATGAATGACTCTCTCTACCCGTTGCTCTGGTCTTCGTCAACAGCCGCTTGCACCACCTGCTGGTGAGGTCGACTAACAGCAGATGAAGATTATGCTCTGTAATCTACTGCTATTCCTGCAGTTCCCGGATGTGAACTGTTGAATTTTCTGTCAAATTTGAACCACTGAATTTGTGGAAGCGAATTTGTCGAAATATTATAGGTTGTATTTTTAAACAGAATGAATATTTTGGAAGTGAAATCTGAGAGGTGAATATGGATTATTGAATTTTTAATAATGAAAATGTGTGTGAAATGTTTTGAATTGAAATATTCATATATATCTTAAATATACAACCATGTTGAATTTCAGCCCATAAAAATGCAAGCCCTAAAAATACAATGCATTAAAATGTAAGCATGGTTAATGCAATGCATATTTTTTCAAGTAGTGCAATTCAACAAGCTTTTTTGTTTCAAAAATATTTGGCATTATTTTACTTCCATATATAAGACAAGTAAACAATCAGCAAAACAAATACAACTAATTACAAACAAAATGGACAAATAAGTACAGAATAAAATTAAATAAACAGTGTTTTAAGTTTTTCAGGAACAGTGGTATTCAGATAAGTAATAGCCCACAATTTTTTTTTAATAGTCATATGTAAAATAACACTGCACATAGCACTGCATAGTCTTACTGTACACATGAAATGTAGATTAATCCTTATTAAAGCTACGTAAGTTATTCAGTCAAGATTGGTGAATGATTTTCCTTTGTCATTTGTTGTTTGATTCTCATTAATGACAGACTGCATCAGGTTTGTTAGGCTGCTGTCACTTTAAGAGCTAATGTACGGATCCAATATACTGTTACACTCGTGTTTTCTTTCTCAAATCTCAACTGTGTACGTTTACTTAAGGCGAGACACGGCAGGTGAAAACATAGTTTTTTCATGCAGTGGTCAATTTTGAGATGCCAGTTTCGGGCCAGTTTGCTCCCTTAACATGTAAGCTTTCATGTCAAAATAAAAAATGTGTCAACATTACACATTAAAGTGGTTATTTAATTATATTTTGTCAACTTGCGCCTTTAGATTTCTACCCGAAATCATCAAAAGTTAGCGTTCTAACGCGAGCTCCCGCGCCGTCTCCATTCACAGAAACGTCATGCCTGGTATCATTATAAAGCTCTCAGTCTCATACACAGCGCTGTCTAATCCAAATATGGGCATTTCCTTTGTAGAACTAACCAACCGCAAAAGTTTGCAGCCAAAAACCACATCTGATTGGTCGATGTGAATTTCCCACTACGTGATGCGCGCTGCTGCTTCCTTGTGTATTCTCCGCCTGAGAGAAAATGCAGACAACGCCGAAATCAGCTCATAAACGTTCACAGAAAAGACCAAGTAGCAAGAGCTAGTAAAAAGAAAGTAAACAACAACAGATTAGACGATGAAACCCCGTCAGAATTAGATTCAAATAGTTATAAATGGACATGCAACAAACAGGGACAGCCCGTTTGCCGTTTGTGTGACTGTTGTTATGTGTGTTTGTTAAGGTAGTTCTCTTCAGCTTAAGGCTATTGCTATTAATAATTTAATCATTTATCAATTTCCGTGTGTTTTAAATATCATACACTACTGATATTAATGAACTGAATATATATTTAGTTTGAAGGTTGGGGGTTTCATAGAAATGTATGCAATTATACAATATAAAACTTTGAAGGCCGTTTTCTCAAAATGAGTTTTTTCTCACACTCAGAGTCAGATATATCCACTTCAGTAGCACCTACAAGCACCAACTTTTCCAGTCTTATACTTAACTATATTCTGAAGGCTTTTACAGAGGGATTTGTTGATATATCATTCCTATCCTGAGTTATAGGTCCTTTTACTCCAAAAAAAACATGGCGAAAATAGATTTTTTAAGGCTTTTGTCAGTTTTCTCAAATTTACTAAAGCACAAAATAAGATATCCAGAATCCTCTCTGTAAAAGCCCTCTCATCTAATATGTCAACAAATAGAACCAATTTTTCAATTTTGTTTTTGGAAATGTATGCAAATGAGCGTATATTTAAGTATATAAGACCTAATTTGCATATTAAAACATTAATTTACACAAAACTTGTAATACGTTTTTTTTTCTTATGTTTATGCCAGTAATACACTGGAGAAGTTTCACAGTGATATCTTGTAATTTAAAAAAAATTCCCTATTCACCTGTAGTGTCTCGCCTTAAAACACAACCCACTGTGTTTACATGAATACTGTCCAAAAAGACATTTTGACATTTTTGTGTTTACGTGTTTAGGCGCGTATCTAAAGCCCATTCGCTTATAATGGTTTTGGCTCTAACTGCATTTTAGATATATTTACAATTTAAAATAACTATTTTCTATTTTAATCTATTTATTCTATCTTAATCTCCTTTCTCTAACGCAAAAAAGAAACTGAAAATGAAAAAGCTTGCTAAAATGTATCTGTTCTATACCCACCACAACTAGTGCTGCACAATATAAAGAAAAAAATACAATGTGCGATGTAATAAAGAAAAATAATAAAGTGTGTGTCGGGTGAATATTTTTAAGAATATAAAAAAAATGACATAACCAGCATACACCTTTCACAATACGCATATGTGCAATATTTCAGTAAATGTGATATGTTGCGAAGCCTTACCCACAATGTTTGTTACCTCCTGTGGTTTAAAATGAGATGAATACCATTTTCATATTCAAATAAAACCTGCACCACTGACAGTCATTGATAAAACAGTCTTGACATCTTGGTTTTAAAATACGAAAATCTGCTCTCCCGCACCACAGAAATACATTCTTAAAAAAAAATTAGCAATAAAGTGAGCAATCTGGACTCATCTTGGGATGCAGTGAGATCAAGAGTCCTTGGGTGGTTATTAGACTAGTAGTTACAAGTGTGTGTGGGGGTGATATAAGTCTTACTTTCCTGCAGGACGCTGCATGAGTCTCGGTTTCTGTAAGTGAAGGACAGGGGCCTCCAGGGCTCCATATTGCCTAGGTGGTGCGATATGAGCCTCACACAAACAGCCAAACTACCCCACACACTTCCCACTCCTCCATTGATTATGTGAACGCATGTCTGTGTCCCTCTGAACTACGACTTCAAACGTTTTCCACGCAGATGGAGTCAGGGTGGACACGTGTGGATTAAATCCTGTTTTGTGTCTTTCATCTGATGTAGTGTGTATGTGTGTGTGGGCGAGGGCAAAATGGATGTCTTTTGCGGCCTTATATCCCACTCCAGAGCAGACACAGGTGTTAGCTGGAACCGCACAGATGGATACTCTGACTCTCCATCCCTTTTAAAAGAGAGAGAGGGGTGAGATGGGAGGGAGAGAGACCTAAACACAAATTAAAGGCATTAGGCTGAAACAGCTGCTCCAGTTCACCCCAAAGTGGCGGCTAATACTGCTCGGTTTTAAGCAATGCGTCGCCTATTTCCTCTCCATTAAAACCATCATTTAGAACTCATCAAGTTAATCTGAAAGAGAGAGTCCAGCAATATTTCATCCTAAAATATACACAGTTATTAAATGTTATTAGCCATTTAATAAGTATAGTGATTTTCTAGCTCTAACATCACATTTGTTGTATGTTTGAATATAACATTGATTAAGGGCCCTATTTTAACGGTCTGAGCGCATGGTCTAAAGCACACGGCGCAGGTGCACTTAGGGCGTGTCCGAATCCACTTTTGCTAGTTTAACTAGCGGGCGACAATCTCACATTCCCTTTAAAAGCCAGTTGCGCTTGCGCCATGGCGGATTCGCTATTAACATGCCGGAATTTGCAAGCAGAAAGACTGAATGCTTCTCCAGAGATATTATTATAATATTTTTTTAAACAGTTTGTCTGCTGCTGCACGTCCCTGTGTGTGTAATAAGCAGAGTGTACGTGTGTTGTGCACCCGCCTATATAACGCCCCTTAAATAACACAAAAGCTATTGATTTTAGACTTGCTCAAAATAGCAACGCGGCAACAACTGCGCCTGAATACACCTCGATTTCAGACCAGCACACTCATGGGCAAACAGATGGGTGTGAGTGCATTTGCTATTTAAACAACGTGGACGTGAAAATGATAACTGCGTTGGGTTGAAACTAGCAAAAAACACTTGTCTCTTATTAAGAGCTAAAAGAAATATCAAAAGTAACAGAAGAAACCATAAAATGACACAGTAAAAGCATTTTTCATATTTGTTCATATTTTTATTGTGAATCTTGCCATTTTACTAGATTTCATAATTTTTTTAAATGATTTCACATTGGTTCATAAGAACACTTTTCATCGTGGTAAAATCACTGTAACAGTTTATCTCGCTGCTTATTGCTTTAGCGTTCAAAGGACTGCTGAATGTGGAGTGTTTTTGGCTCTCACACTGTATTTGTTTTTTAATAAAAATTGGAACTGTGTACACACGACAGAAAATGCACCTCTTTTAATAAGAAACAAACTTTCCACATTTCTCTGTTTCTTCATCGCTCAATGCAGTTCTGCCACTTAAAGCTGACTAAAGCCCATAAAGCGACAGTTACTGTAACTTGAGTAAAGTTCATTGAACTTTATGTAAATTCTGGTCAGTTTCTAATTAATTTCAAACCAATTTAATCTTTATGAAGTGTCAACAAGCTAGCAAACCCAGTTTGATTCCCCATAGCAACCACCCATAAGACACCACCTCTAATGCAAGGCTTAATCCTCATTCCTTAAGTAACTCACATACACACACACAGAGATCATACACTCACATTCTCATGTTCAAAGCCTGAGTGCACCTGAAAGGACATGACTAATCAGAGGCTTAAGCCATGATCAGTGCCATACATACAAATCCACAAAACACACACACACAGAAGAACATCTGCTGCATCCAGTCGAGTACCAGAGAAAGGGTCTCCGTCTCCCAGATGCTGGGAGTTTTTTTCAGCCATCCCTGGTCAATTAAACGCCTACAGCAATTCCTTGAATGAGAGAGAGGGTGAAGGACTGAGCATTTGCATTCAGTTTCCACATTCAGTTTCTCACTGTAAAGATGTCAATCAAATATAATGCTGTGCTATTATCGTAATTACCGTAAATAAAGCTAAATATGCTTTCGAATCGCTGTTGTGGTACTTTGATGTCATACACCGATCGGTCTGCACAGTGCCACTTCAAACCGAACACAACTTAAATCTGCGGTGGTCACGTGGTACAAGTCGTAGCTCTCAGAAAATTATGAGTTTACATGTTGTAATTACAAGTTCTAGTTTTTACAGTTCAGAATTGTTACCGTAATTATAACATGCCATGAACGCACCTTTAAAATTTATAATAAAGAGGCAGTTTGTGTGACAGTAAAATGATAATAACCTAAATGCAGCATATGTTTTGATAATAACAGGTAAAACAATAATTCTTGAGTACTTCTGACAATATTTGTTCAAGAATGTGTTCATCTGGAAGTAGGACATATTGAGTTTGTTAGTTATAACCCATGATGCATTACCCTGTATAAATAACTCCATACTCTGTGATATTGTTGTGTTTTCACACTGTGTAATGTGTTTTAATTTTTACTGATATTGACATTTCTGCATATATTTCCCTGATACATGTTATGTATGTGTTTGTCTTTTAGTGGAGGTGAGTCCAACAGCAAAGAAGAAACCTGAACCTGAGACAAAAAAAGAGAAGGAGAAGAAAGAAGACAAGGGAAATGATCCACAAGTTGCAGGTGAGATTACACATCATTTGCATACTGTTTCCCCCCACATGATGTAGAAGTAACGTGTACATACACACAGTTTACAGAAAATAACAGCTTAGATTTAAAAGGCATAGACAGACATAAAACTATGGAGAGTTAAAGGTGATGTGTATATTTTATGGTATAATACTTTATATCATCCAGCTTAATAGCAGGAGATGATTATAAATGAGCCATTTGTAGTTTGATTCCTCCGAAACTTAAAAGACTTTTTTTGTTCCTCCTAAAAATGTCTCCAACATTGTATCTGCTACATTTCTAGCACATTGCCTAAGGGATTTATATTGTGGATCTGGTTATTCCTCTCACTGATAAGGCCAGTAATGATTTATAGATAGTTACAAGTGAAATTGTTTAAAATTCACTGAAAGTTTAAAGTTTTCTGGCATGTGCGACTTGATAACCATAACGACTCTAATCAAAAGAAAGCTGAAGAGTTGGTAAATTAAATTAATTCATAATGACAAAAGTCTATCAGTGAATGTCTAATGGACTGAGCGTGATTTGTTCACTTTATGAAGGAATTATGTTTATGGGAATGGCAGTACAGTGTGCACCTTTTATTTGCACACTTAGACCGTTAAAAATGTAGTTTATTAGATACAAAATATTAAATCTTGTGGCGTCTGCAAACAAATGATTGTCATTTTATAAAAAATTGACTTTTCTTTTAACCAGCTGGTTGATGAAAAGAAAAAGATAATCATTACCTATGGACATTTTCCAGTAAGTCTGAAATTCGGAAATTGTCCAAATACATTTAATCTCAATTTGAATAGTATATCTGTTGTTTTATAAATTTAAAATGGATTGTATAAAAAAAAATCTTAAAGTGGAGTCTTTCTTAAATGCTGTTTGATGTGAACCAAAGACTTTATATATAGAAAGACGATGCACTCATGTTACTGTGAATGGGAGAAACTGCACTATGCAATATAGTGGAATAAGTCCTGCCTTCTTAAGAAAAGAGACAATTGTTGATTGGTAAAGTCATCGTGTCACTGCAGCTGCTGTTAGAAGCTCCGGTTCCTTTAGAAACAGTCAGTGTTCTTAGGACTGCGCATTAGCTTGGTCCAGTGTGAAAAACGCAGGGTTTTTTTTGATGATTTGAGCGCTTAGAAACAAGATTCATGAGACAGCTATTGTCAGATTTCATTGTTGATTTCAAATATGAAATTTAATCGTAAGCTTGGTGAAAAGTTTTGGAGATTTTGTTGCACTTGCATGCCTGAAAGGCGTTTCAAAGGTGGCCACCGAGTGAAATCACTTGTCTTAAAGGGACTTTGTTTGAACTTTTGTTATCTAATGTAACTGCATTCATAATGACATTGAACAGCCCTTCAAAGTCATTACTGGCTTCCTGTAAAGGAATTGAGAGCTTGGAAAGCTCTATTTTTGTCATCAAAGATGTAACAGCTGATTTTTCCCTCTCAAAAAGAATATTTTTTTGCACTTCTTATGCGTGTTAAAATCTAAATGTAGAGTCCAAATCCAAATCCAAAAGAGTCCCCTGGGATGGCTTGTTTGCAGCTTGGATGCCAAAGAATTTCCTAATCCCTCAATTTGTCTTGAAAATCCTATTAGTAAAGCCATTACAGTATTTAAAATCTGATATTTTGTGTTTAACTTTTTTTTTAAACTAGCCAAACATACAAAGCGCTGACGTACTAATACAAGCCTGCTATCTGTGACCACACAGTCTTGTTAAACGCAGACAACTTAAAGCTCAAAACAAAAGCACAGTGTAGTGTTTTCTCACAGGCATACGCTGTCAAAAAGCTGTCAGGCGTTTGAGGCAGTACGAGAGGGCAGAAGAAACAGCTGTCGTGTTTTTAATGTTCTGAGTTTCATACAGGAGATCAAGTAGTCTAATGCACTTCTCCTGCATTATGCAGAGAGTAAATATGCCGCATGTGTGTGTGCGCCACCTTAGGCAACAGATGAGCATCATCAAGGCCCGCTCTCTCCTTTTGCCATTTTCTTGATCGATTACTCAGCCTCAGATGAGGCTGTCCTCCCCTCACTCTCGAGGGCAGGGCTTCAAATTTGTCTCAGAGCCCCATTATTAAAAATGATAACTGTAATCTCACCGGCTGCCGGATCTGAATAAGGAAATAAAGGGACGGTAATTCTGAATTGGATGAATTATGAATGGAGCTTTTTTAGAAGTGAGCAAGTCCGAAAGGACAATGTTATTGGATTAGTATTGTTTTTTTTATCCGTTAATATGTTAATCTGTCTCATTCTGTCAAGGGGAAGAGAAAGAGGATAGCCCAGGAAAGAAGATGCAGACAGGCCAGACTGATGAAGCGGGAAAACAGATTGAAGGTAAGACCAGTATCATTGCCTAATTAAAGAATCCCATGTTTTTCATTGTAAGAACTATGAGATGTTTTATAAACTATAATGTATAAATGTAATATTATTACATAATTTATCAAACATTTCTATATAGTTCTTATATATTTCTTTGATTAATTGAAAGTATATTGGTCCCAAATTATTGTGAGACAGATTAATTTAAATTGTTTAATTAAAAGTATTTAAATTATTTTTTAATTTATTACTTTTAATTATATTTAACATATATAATATGTTACTATTTTAGATAAATAATAAAAAAAATGATATATTATATATTTATTAATTATTTAATATATTGTTTATTTAATATTTATTTCCAGAAAATCATGGTTTTAAATAGCACTCAAACAAAAAACAGGTTTGCAAAAAATCTCTTAGAAAATGAATGGAAAGTTCCTGTTTTTGAAGGATAAGAATTTGTTTCACTGACCATTTGTTAAAAAAAAAGAAAAAATACATCCCTGTTTTATACCCTGTTCATTGCAACATAGAGTTATTCATAACCGGACACACAAACAGTGGTATAGATGCACTATGCATAGATGAGGTGTGTCTGCAACGTGTTCACACATTCATTTAATTATGCCCACTATTTGTGCACACAAAACTTAATTAAAGTGTTATGTACACAGATAATGGGTAACGATTCCCATTTAGACACAAGCGACAGACTAATACAAACACAAACACACACTTACACAAACACGCCAGTGCCAGATGTTAAACACGGAGAAGGTGAGATCGATACAACATATTTAAGGGGATAAAGCCAAGCTCGTCACCTCACCATACGGTGCTTTTAACAAACACACGCTCACGTTCACACACAAACAGCGTTTCATAACACCTCAGCCGAGTGTTTTTGAACGCTGTTGGCACATGGTCATTAGGGCATTGCTGCCAATTTTAAGCAGGTGTTTCAGCTTGTGTAACTCATAAAGTCTAATGGTTAGCATGGGCATGGGTTCTAAATAAAAGCATTGACTAAATGACTGACTTACATGGAAACAAGTACCACAAATAAGGAGCCATCAGCTCAAAAAGCTTGTTTCGACAGTCTGTATCAATATTAAAAACATAAAATTGTTTGCTCAGTAAAGTACCTAGACTTCACATTCAACTTGTTCACATGCTTTTCCCCTGAACAGCCCCTGTACGAGTGATTTGATAACTTTGTGAAAGATTCATAAATTAAATTAAATTCTCTTAGCCTGAAGGCACGTATGAATAAGTCTGGCTTTGCTAATGGAGGGCTTTTTTTGGCCGTGGTGTATTGGGCTCCTGCGGTGGGAGTCGATATTGCCTCTTCGCCTGCATGCAGGTGAGATTTACTGCGACGGCTGCTGAGCCTCAGTGGCTCTGAATCCAATCAGAGTTTGTCTCCTCACCTCTATCATTGTCTGCCTGATGAAGGGGGGGGGGGGGGTTCACTCTGTCGCACCAACCGAGGTTTAGCCTGTTTCTGCATGTCATCTTTTGATTACATCTTGCAAATCGCAAGACATATTTTGCCTGATTAAATCTGATATTGCTGTGATAATGTGAATCGACCACAGACTATCACACATGATAGTTGGAGAACAGGTGGATCTTAGATCGGTGTCAGACATCTTAAGGAGAATGTTGTTTTTGGAAAGCTTAAGAATCCCTTGTGCTTTGTCAGTTGCTTCTGTCTGTTTAGGACTGGTGGGCGAAAGAGAGTTTGTTGTTTGTGTGTAGGACAAGCTGTAAGGACACAAACAAGAGATGTGCCGGTGTATCGGACAATAAAGAGGGTAGAAGTTGTGATTTGCAGCATGTAAAATATTCACATTGTGATATACTGCTGTATTGATTATAATTAATTATGCCTTATTTTGCCTATTATAAGTACGGTAATAATCCACGGCTAGCTGTGCTTTAAACGATTTTAAACCGTTTGAAATCGTTGAAATCATTTAATGCACAGCTAGCCGTGGTTTATCCTGCTTATACCATGTTACTTTGCTAGCATTGACAACTTAAAGCTTTGCAGAGCAATATTTGACTGGAAGGGTAAAGTTGATGGTTATTTTCATTAGTTACATCTCGTTAGATCTACAATTCTGTCCGCTTTGAATCAGACACAGAGATAAAGTAGTGCGCAAGATTTATTTGAATGAATGAATTATAGCGTTCATTTGAATTTATTATCGAGAGAGATGAGAGATGCGTGCCTGCATCGGTTCATCGTCTCTCTCTATTATCAACGAAGCTGTGAGTTGAATTACTTGAAAATAGCGATGTAACCCGCACTTGCTGAGAAATATAATGTAGCGATTCAGTAGGTAGCAAAGATATTTTATCTAAGTGTCTTTGCTCCTGAATGTTTCTGTGTGCACAGCGCAATCTCCGTTCCCTGTGTGTGTGACGTGTGTGTGTGTATGCGCTTCAATGAAAACAGCACATTAATATAGAAACTGACCTGTGCATTTTATTGCTGTGTATTTACTGTGTGTTTTATTGCACACCTTCCAGCCAATTAGAATCGAGTATTTAGACAGACCATGGTATAATATAATGTAATGTACACAATAAGGGTGCTTTCACCAGCTTTTGTTTCAGAACCTGGTGCATTTTCTGCCTTGGTTCGGTTCGTTTAGGCATATCTGAATACGGCAATCACGCTTGGATCCGCACCAAAAACAATTGCAAACAAACTCTTGGACGGTTCGCTTGAGGTGAGAAAGCAATATGACCCAATGGACCAAAGAACCAAATGGTATTATAATTCATAACGGGAAATGTGCTATATAGCAGTAGTGTCTGATTCTGTGAGTCAGCACATCACAGTTGAAAACCAAGAGCACCTCTTCTTCTTAAAATATTGTGTAATTGTGAGAATGCTGTCCCGATGAAGCCTTGATTCCTGTTCTAGCTGCATTATAACATCCGTATAGTGTCTCGACAACCTCTAGACAGCGCTGGGAGATCCAGAGAGAGTGTGTTTGAATTTGCTGCAGTTTTAATACGAATGTAGTATATAATTTAACAGCAGGAATGACTGCTTCATTCGTATAGTGTTTGCATGTCTCGACAGTTACAAATGAGCTACAATAAGTTCATGGAGCAAACTTGTCAATCATCTTGATGGATGACGCAGAGAAAACTCTGACCAATTAGAGGACAGTTGGACCCGCATGTGACTTGCATGAAAACGTTTTGGTACGCGTTAAAAGGTTGCCTTGTGAAACATTGTAACAGTTTATAGTAATAATTAGTACAAATTAATTAACCCAATTACCAACCGTGCTTATCGCATTTGGTACTTAAGATTTTTTTGAGTGTAAAATGATGATGCTTAAGCACCATAAACAGAATTGAAATATACTTAATAGTACAACTAATGCTGTAATCTGCACTTCAAGGGCACTTTTTTATTGATTGTACAGGCCTGGTGCTTTTTGTTTCAGTGTTTTTTGTTTGTAATTGAAGATGTATTGTTTTTCCTCCTTATTTGTGGCTGTTATATACAACACATTTTTCGCATCTGAATCGTATATATCATATTGAGCAAAATTTGTACTGATGCATCCCTATCACAAACGTGAATGCAAATGCTTGGCAAACACATTACCATGTATATAGTGACCTTCATAAATCTGTTCCATTGAAATGGAAATGTTATTATTTATGGAGCTCATTATAAAGAGTTGCTTTATTGCTGCTATATTGTTTTGGAGTAATATGAAATTGAGCTTGTGTAGCTAGAAATGTTTGTTTTTATATAGTGAGTGAAGTTTGTTTCAGATCTTTGAGTCATTGAAGCCAATGTTGTGTGAGGAAAAAACTTGAGAGAAGACAAAATGGAAAGAGAGGCAGAACGTGCTTTCGCTCCCGTTGTCTCTCGTTCTCAAGCACAGTGGGCAATCAGTGTTTCTCAGCGAGAAGAAGACAGTTCAGATTTGTTTCATTTTGGACACTTTTTTTTTTTACTTGTTCTTTTACTCTCTCCAACCCTTTGTTTTCTGTCTGATTTCATGGTGAGGCTAAAATGGAGTAGTTTGCCAGCTTAACTCTTGGATATCAGTCAATATTCATAATTTCCTGTCTCACATCCTCCGTAGTGAGATCACACGGCACCCATTCTCGTACCCATTCTTTTGCCTCTCCAAAAAGGATTTCTATTCACACAGGAAATCATCAAAAGAAGTCATTGTTTATTTAAGTGCTATGCTCACTTATTTATTTGTTGACTTCTTCAAGCTACACCCGCAGGAATTTCCATGTAACGTTGCCCGGGTTTGGATCTGCTGGGTTTTTGTTCCATGTGTATTAACTATTGATTGCAGCCAAGTTTTTGAGTTTTTCTCCTAGTGAATGTGGCCCTGAGGCAGAAACCCAACAGTATCCTCTGTGGCCATCTGTTGCTTGTGTTGAAGCCCTGCACATTCCTAGCTTCTCAGTTCAGTAAAACCCACTGAACAACAAAGGAAGCCGCTTTTGCCAACTGCTAACATTTTGTCATCATCAGACACCATTTTTTCTTTTTTCTTTATTATTCACATTGTTTGATCTGCTGGCCTATTCTCATTTTCCTCCAGTTTTGTCCCCAGGAGCTATATTTATTTTTCAGCAGCGTGACAAAGCTGGTTTTATAATAGTGTAGCAACCTGCCTTTTCCACTGAGTGGCAGTGTAATGCGACAAAGCATTGCAGGATTTGTTACATTCTTTTGCAAGTCAGATTCATTCTATTGAATCAGTTTGTTCGGACAGTCCATGTAAATGAACTTATTAAGAAAAACAACCAAGTCTTCTTTTTATTCATCTTATGTTGCAAGTAAGCTTCTTTTTGTGAATTTGTCGGCACTTCCGATTCATTCAGCCGCTATAGTAAATAACTGGAAGAATAACAAACTGCAGTAAATGGTAAAAAAAAACAGAATGAGGTGAATAGATTAGATTAGTTAGATGAAACAGTTTTTGTCTCACTTAGGAATTACTGTGTATTATAGTTTTTATTTTATTTTGTATATAGCTTGAATTTGTCTGCTGACGTTTAATGCTGTCACACTAATTTAGATTGTTACTTCATTAAAAAAGTTTTTGTGCCAGAATAAGAATATATGTAAAAGATTGTACCCTAAGCGTCAATGGATTTAGCAGTTTATCATAAAAGTCAAACCATATTTGCAGTTCACAATGCCAGGTTTCAAGTATAAGCTAGTTTAGCACGCAAGCTAGAGTAGAAGTGCAATGTGTAGAGAAAAAAATATATAATTTATTATTATTTTAAATTTTTTCAAACTATTGTTTATTATTTGGAGTTATTATAGAAAGTGGTTGTGAAAGTGGTGTGTCTTTGGCTTCAGCTAATTGCTTATGTAGCAAATTATAAGTAGTTTATTGCATGGCCAGCTAAAGTTTCTAAGTCCCAACACTACTCAATTGTGGTCTTCCTGTCATATGAAATGGGAGACATGGACCACTCAAGTAATCTGCTTCTAGTAGAATCACTTGAGCGAGGTCAGACTTCCTCTCTCCATTGTGACTTTCCTCTGGATGCACCCGTCGGGTAACTCTTCTGATCTGCCATCCATAGAGGCTTTACATGTTGGAGAGACAGGTGGAGGCAACTGCCTTTTTAATTGGCTGTTTAAATGCGACTTCCCTTGTTCTGTTTGTGTTCTAGGGGAGATTGTAGAGGTGAAGGCAAAGCTCTGAGAGCTTCTGTCAGCCTGTGGCTAGGGCTTATCACAGCACAATTAGCTATTGCCCTGGGCTCATATATCGCAGCGGTCTTTGAAAGAGCCTGGTATTAGCCACATTTTCTGCATAAATGCAAATATCTGTGTTATCATCCTGCCCCAAAACTGTCCTCAGACTTTGCTTTGGAGCAGGACAGATTAAATAACACAGACAAGAACAACATGCACTTTAGCGGCAATGTGTTTTGTACATCATCTGGGTTAGATTGTGCAATTGTAGCCTCCCCAGAGCTGTAGCTTAGTGGCTTCTTATGGTGCTCATTTAAAAGAAGCAGTTTCAGCCCCTCAAATAATCATAATAAACTCCAGAGTTATTTTTTTTTAAGTTTATTTGATAAAAAAAATAATTAAGTCAGTATTTAATAATCATATTCATAAATTTTAGTCAATTTTACTGTGAAGAAAAATGTATTATTATTATTATTATTGTTGTTGTTGTTTGTAGAAAACTAGCCTATATTTTATTATAATTATTATATAATTAATATCTAATAATAATTAGAGATGCACGATATACATTTCTCTGTAGATATCGATAGCCGATATCAATACAAATAGTTTTTTTTTTATGTTTGCAAGTTGCAAGGTAGTTTTCATAAGCACTTGTTTTCATGACAAATTTATTCAAACAGTAAATAAGCTCCTCTCTAGTGTTTTTATAGCTAACTAACAAACTGAACACTGGATAAGCAACATTAGGTGACATATTGTTCACAAGCTGTTTTATTGACATCTTTCCGCGGTTGAAACACTGATGTAGTGATTAGACATGATACGAATTCTGTCACGTCACATTTAAGAGCGTCAAAACGAGACTTATTGGATGAGAAGCGCGCTACAAATAATGTTTAGTGTAGGGAAAAACCGCAGACCTGGCAACCCTGGCTTGAACTACGGGTGATTCATAGGGTCCAATAGAGAATCTGCTAATTTAACTGTTAATGCGTTATTGTCGCATTAATTGCGTTATTGTTGCCCTAAATTCAACACGAGAGATTGTGAGTCAATATGAGTGTGTGGCGTATGGGCGATAGTAAAAATAATAGCTTTTATTGGCCAATATCGATTGTTAGCCGATACATCGGTGCCTCCCTTATAATAATAAATCTCATTTGAATTTACAAAAAATAACAAAATATGAAACCAGTGTGAAATATTTAAAACTTATTTTGAAAATATGACATTCCAAAATTATATTTTAATGAGCACAATAGTGTGTAAACAATGTTTTGAATTAGTTCTGCTATATTTTTCATTGTCCATGTTTCAGGACATTGGGCAGGCTTGATGGAAACAGAGTCATATAACAGCTTTCGGGCTGAGGTGTCACTGTTGTATTTATTCACACACAAATATGACCGTCATGAACCCTCTTTAGCCAACACAACCATCTGCTGATGGACCCTAGACTTCAAACGCACCTGATTTGACTGTCATTTGTGCCCCAGCAGAGCACCCAGAATGCATTGTGTGTGCTCTCCATTATGTAGTCACCTATGGCCCACAACCCTGTTAGCATCAAAGCAGGGGGGATGCAAGAGAAGAGGAGTCCTGCTCAAATAAGCTTGGAAGGAGCATGGCTCTCACACTGTGGCTTTGAAGATCTTCTTTGATCAGCGAGCTCGTCCCTCCCACAGCCCTCCAGACGGAGTGTGTGAAGAATATGGAGGCAGGATAAATCACGGCGAAAGTGACGAGATTCTGAGGCACAGGGTGCAGAGCTTATATTTGATAATGGCAGTTTTGTTTTGCTCATGCCTATTCATTTTGTTCCTCTCACACATCTCTCTCCCTCTCAGACTGTGCAAAGGTGTACAAAATCCATTAAAAAGTCACATAGAATTTAGATGCTTTAATGCATATTAAACATAAGAAAATAGTGAGAGAAGTAAAGCCACTCTTTGTTTGATAGGAACAGGAAACTATGTGACATAGTCACTTTGAAAACTGGTGCTGCTGATTGTATTGCTTCTTTGGAAGCTGTTCTAACCTCTTTTCTGTTTTAATGGCTGCCGTGTTCAGAATATTCTCTGTTTATCTTCTCTGTGTCAATAGACTCAACAAAGACTGACACCAGTCAAGAGCCTGTGGATACCATGGAGGATCAGGGTATGGTTTTCCCAACCTTTTGTGTTATATACCTCAAATGTGTTCCTTTTAGCTCATAGTAAAATCCCATGACTGAAACCCATAATTTTTACATGTTAATGAGAAGAACATTGAATGCCAGCAGCAAAAACATATTTTTACATATGTAAGGTTAGGAAGATCGTATTTTTTTTAAGGAAATTAATACTTTTATTCAGCAAGGATGCATTAAATTGATCAAAAGTGACTGTAAAGATGAATTCTTTATTCATCAAAGAATCCTGGACAAATGTATCAGTTTCCACAAATATAAAAAATAAAAGAAACACAACTGTTTTCAACATTGTTAATAATAATAAATGTTTCTTGAGCACAAAATCAGCATATTAGAATGATTTCTGAAGATTCATGTGACACCGAAGACTGGAGTAATAATGCTGAAAATTCAAAATAAATTTTAGAACATGGCGGGTGGGTCAGGTTCAAAAGTAGTCCATACATGCTAAGTCACTCGTTAAGTTTTCACAACAAGCCCTGCTACCTTTTGACAGCTGCGTTTAGTGGCTCTTTCTTACTTCCTTCACATGTATTTTTGTTTTTACGTTTTTTGGAGTTTTGTGGTTTTGAATCATCCTTGTTTTTGAATTTGTAGTCATTCCCATATCATTTGAAGCAGAGAAGAGTAAAACAAAGATAAAGTTATACTTGCACTCTAATTTATTACACACTTTATTTAAACAGATGCACTATATTGCCAAAGGTTTTGGGACGTCTGCCTTTACATGCACATGAACTTTAATGTTATCTCATTCTTAATCCGTAGAGTTTAATATGGAGTTGGCCCACCCTTGGCAGCTATAACAGCTTCAACTGTTCTGGGAAGGCTTTCCACAAAGTATAGGAGTGTGTTTATGGGAATTTTTGACCATTCTTCTAGAAGTGCATTTGTGAGGTCAGGCACTGTTGTTGGACGAGAAGGCCTGGCTTGCAGTCTCCGCTCTAATTCATACCAAAGGTGTTCTATCGGGTTGAGGTCAGACCTCAGGCTAGTCAAGTTCCTCCACACCAAACTCGCTCATCCATGTCTTTATGGACCTTGCTTATTATATAGCTCATTGGTGTGGGAAGATTATCAGTGAATAACAAATTAACAATCTTCAGACGACTTAAATAGCGCACAAGTTGTGTAGACCAGCTTTTCACAACCTTTTTGAAGCTTGAAGGCTCTAGTTCCCATTTATTTGCATGGAAAATAGCAATCAGTGCATTATACAAAATTTCCACTGATGAGAGTCATGCAGGTGAGGGGAGTAGATGATGACAGAATTTTAATCTTTGGGTGAACTATTGCTTTCAGCTCTGAAAACACGCTTTAGACTCATGTTACATGATGAGTTTATCATATGGTTTCTACATCGACTAGTGATATATTAAAAAAAGGCTGCTGTTTCCCTCCCTTCACTGCTTAATGATCTGCCACAAACCTCCCTGCTCAATTCTCCTCAGTGCTTTCAATGTGACCCTTAAACCAAGCGACCCCATGTTCTCTTTTCACATCTTTAAAAAGGTTTTTTGTTTTGTTTTTCTAAGCATAGCCTTCTTGGCCCGAGAAAACTGGAAACCTTTCAGACCTAGAGAGGACCTCTTCCTTGTACAATGGCAGCTCGTCAAAGCACATCTTGTAACTTTAGGCAAATGCGGCCGGCAATACAATGCTACTTGGCTCTGTAGAAACCCTTCCTCATATTTCTCATTCTTTGCTTTGAGAGGGTGGAATACAGATGAGAGGATCCACTTGGCTTTTCACAGAGGAACGTGCATGAGAAAGATCTGTGGTATTTACACTGAAGCCCTCCCCACTGGGTTTGTTTCGACTCAGTACCTTTTAATTGCCTCTAATTGTTTGAAGCTTCACCATCACACAACGACGCAACAGAGACAAAAGCCCCACACACAATCAAGTGCCTCCCAGAATGCTTTTCTCTTTCTCTTCCTCTCCTCAATGTTGTTCCAGAGAAAATATGCTTGCCCTCACCCCGCAACCTTTGAATATTTACATATGAAAATGAAGTTTGCTCTCCACATTTAGCACTTCATTAGCTCTCATGGTCTGGCTCTTTGAAAAGGTTGCCCGCCGTTGTTGCGCATGAATAGGCCTGGAATTACATTGATGTATGTTTAAATGATGAGCTGAACTCTAGCGTTACCTCACAAAAAACGTAACAAAGGCTGTACTTTGGTCTAAAATGTGGTTATTCACTTGAAGAGAATACAGTATTTTACATGTTAGATGATGAATGCACAGCTTGAAGACCACCCTGAGCTTCTTTACCTGAAGTGAGATATCAGGTACTTCTTACGCTGCTCACCATTTCCAGATGAGAGGAGCTTGATTCATTATATCATATCCGGAGACCAAACATCCCCCTCCAAGTGAAGAATGGATAGATAATGCCTTCGACTTCTGAGATATCGAGTGGTTTTACTCAACAAACCTCGTGTGAACGTTCGGACGGCTCTAAGCTTGTTCTCTTATTCTCCTTTCAGTCGAGTTCTTTTCCATTAACCTCCTGAATGACATGTGAAAACTGTCTGACGAGGTGCTTTTGTGAGTCACTGGTTCGATTACATTGAGCCCGTGCCCCAGTTAGGCCAGGGTTATTGGTTTGGTTGTTTGTGGTCGGCTTTGAGATCCTGTGAGAGTCAAACAGCCTTGAGAACCGAAAACAATCCAGGCATTCAATAAGATGGTAAACATTGCAGGTGCCTTGACTGTAAAAAAGACTCTCTCAAACTCTGTTGAAGTGTCTCAGATGATTGGCCCTCTTAAAATAATCTAAAATCAAGTCCAGTTTGCATTTGACGGAATTTCACTAGACATTCTTGCTTTTTCAGGCATGTATGTCTTTAGAAACAGTGAGAGTAAGAGTGCAATAAAACTGGTACATTTCATGTACAAATTGTTTTCTCATTTCAAGTAGTTCACTGTGAGGTAAATAAAATGTTAAGGCTTTTTTTGTTTTGTGTATACTGATTATATTTGAGTAAGAGAAAATGCTTTCACCCTGTTAGCAGTTTTATCATTTTACATCTGTTACATCTGTATATGTACGTCTGTTGACGTATGCAAATACAACTTCCATAGCATTTTTAGAACTATATACAGCACCATCAATATATACCATGAATAATACCAGCATCGATTACTCCAGTCTTCAGTGGCACATGATCCTTCAGAAATCATTCTGGTAACACATTTTACACTGCCCCTGTTACACATTTTACATGTAGTTACTATACTATAGTATAACAGTCAATTACTGATATGGTGCTCAAGAAAAATTTTTTATTATCATCCATGCTGAAAACAGTTGTGCTGCTTAATGTTTTTCTATGGATGGATGGATGGATAAAGTGGTCCTCCAGGAGCAGGATTTGCTCTACACTGTAAAAAAATAAATAAAAAATAAATAAAAATAAATATTCTTATTTTTGGAATTTCAATTATTAGAGTACATTTTGCAAGAAAACACCATTTCAGTCTTTCCACTAAATTTCATGTTTAATTCCGTGTTACTTGCCATTTATTTGTAACTAATTGTGGAAATTTACTTTTTGTTTCCTTTTTAGTTTAAAATTACACTTGTCCCTATTATACAATTTTAAATTCAAAATCTGTATCCTGTTTGCCACCTCAAATCAAATTCAAATTCAGTTCTAAATGTATCGTCTTATATTCGGAACAATACGGTAATATAATCGGACTACTTTTGGATTACGTTTATATTACTTTTGACCTAACTTGTTTATCACATTGATTTGAATACTATAGTCATATTGATATAAAAATACAAAGAGAAAAAATATGTATTCCATTCTTTATCAACAACATGAAGTGCATTAAATATTACATTACATCAGGGTTTCCCAGTTCGTGATGGAACTGCAGGGGTTGCTGAGTTTAATGAAATGTTATTATATAATTACATCTTAAAAATGCTAAATTAAAATAAATAATTTAAAAATAAAAAATCAATAAAAATAAAACACTTACTAAAAAAGATTTTAAAAAAAGAGATTTTTTTGTTTTGTTTACCTGCACGTCATGTGACCATCAGCTGACATCAGAGAACCGTGAACTTAATTTTATTATTGACCTAATTTACAAATTCAAATCTCAGGGGGTATATCATGTAAATTTTTAATTATGTGAATTTGTACATTTCAATGTGTTCAAAGGACAAAAGCCTTCCAAAGACATTGATACGTGGTTAAATAACTAAAACTGAGCGATAATTCAAATAATAATTAATGGGTTAATTATTATTTACACATTAAGCATCCAAAATAAGTTTGTTTACACATAATATATGAGTGTGTATTGTGTATAATTATAATGTATATATAAATACACACACATGCATGTATATATTTAAGAAATATTTGTTATATTTATATATAAAATATACTGCCATTGTGAGAATAACAAAATAACTGTTAAAAAAGGAACTGTAGTCTAATTACGATTTAAAATGTAATATAATCTAATTAAGATTACTTAATTTTTGGAATCTGATTATGTAATCCAGATTACATGTAATCAGTTACTATCCATTGCCTGAGGATTACTACACTCCTGCTTTGGTCTTTGTCTGAAACATCATTGTTAGGTTTTGGAGGGGACGAGGAAAGATGTTGATGCTAGCCTGACATGGTCGGTCATTATTTGTGTGGCGCAGTCGATTTATGCAGCCTAACAATAGACGCACAAGCCCCTCACGATCTCTAGAGCGAATGCTTGGTGGAGGATCTAATTTTCTGCTTGTCTGAATATGAATATGACTTACATCTGCCCCCAACCCCCCCAACTCACTTCCCTCCTTTTCTCTATCTCACTTGTTTCGTCTTCCATGCTTTGTGAGTGGCCTAGCACTGACTGTAAAGATACCACCCACACAAAGACACCATCAAACTTTCATTACGCCTAAGTGCAGTTAATTTCAAGGGAAGCATATGAAGCAAAGAAAATGTGACAATTTATCGAAGCTAGAGCGCTCAAACGCCAGACTATCTTGAGCTCGCTCAGCCGGTGTGCAGAAGAGAATAACCGGAGTGTCCAATGGACTGCTGTCAGGATAAATAAACCAGGATAAATAACCAAAACACGTAATTTCAGGCCACTTTTATAGACTTAGTCTGATGTTTAACACCAAATATATCATTATTTGTGAGTTGTGAGGATTTTAAATCATAATGGCATAATACTGTGACTTCAAAAACCTGAAATCAGTCTATAGGCTGCTGGGTAGGGAAATGAAATTCAGTTTTTTTCTCCCACATTTCTGGAGAAACCGACTCAAGTGCCCAGCTACCCTCCATGTCACATTTTGCACACTTTTTCCGACTTGACAGCCTCTGGCTAGTTTATTTGTTTCACAGCATGTCAGACTCTCTTCCCGAAAGACTGAACTCATACTGTTGTCGGCTGTAAAGCTAAATTAGAGAGCTAGCAAATTTCGGTAGCATCTCCTGACGTACATGGCAGCAGTTGGAAGCGAGCACAGGCATTGATTGAAATTCCAGCATCTCGTTTTTTCAAAGGCTGGTTTGTTGTTTTTTGATCAGCGCTGCTTATTAGTAGTCCAAAGTGGCAGGGCTCCCTCTCAGCTCTGACATTATTACATGAAAAGGGAGACAGACGGAGCATCAGGAGGAAGCCCAGTCTCAATTGAGTTTGCAGGTTCACTCGAGCGTTCACTCGACAGCCTTAACTTTCTCACTTTGGTGTCTCTCCATGCACTTTAAATGCAGTGCTCATCTCAAAATAACTTACAGCATTACAAAAGTGATGTGAAAGACAGGATCTGTCCAGCAAAAGTCATTTCCTAAACATTATATAAATATATATATTAGTGCTGTCAAATCGATTAATCGCAATTAATCGCATGCAAAATAAGTTTTACACATAATATGAGTGTGTACTGTGTATAATTATTATGAATACACACACATGCATGTATATATTTAAGAAATATTTGTTATATTTAAGAAATATTTGTTATATTTATATATAAAATATATATATGTAATATAAATTATATAAATATATATACAGTATATACATGTAAATATTTCTTAAATATTTCGGTTTACGGTTTTATTTAGCAGTGTATTTATAGACATAATAATTATACATAGTCAGGGCCGGACTGGGACAGAATTTCAGGCCGGGAAATGTCACACCCATCCAGGCCATCCCATACACCCACAACAAATTACAAATTTTGGGACCATATTTTTTTGTATGGTCATCACATAAAAAAGGTTTAAATCCTTAATAATTAAAGGTTCTCTCTTGAACTGCACCTTCACTTCCCTTTTCCTTTTCATTATCTTCATTTTCCCTGATATATCTCTGTCTCGACTCTCTCCCTTGTGTGTGTTCACTTTTTTGCTACTTTTCTTGTACCTGTCACTTCTTCTTCAGCAGTCCTACCGTAACAAAAAACGTCTCAAAAAAAAACACACACACACACACACACACACACACACACACACACACACACACACACACACACATTGTAATTTGTTTGCACAGAATCTAAACTTATTTTAGGTAAATTCAAAGCCAGCACATTAGAAAAATGTGTTGTTGTTTTATCTTAAAATGTCTTAAATATCTAATATTTAACAAAACATGCAAATATATTTACAAAAATATTCTAAATTGCTTAAATGTCAAAATTAGTACAATAATAAATACATCATGACAATATATTTATAGAATAATCATAATACTGAACAAGTTATTGCATTATTACTAATATTTTTTGTGTTGTTGTCTGCCCTAGCTCTCTCCAAACGTATAAATCGATGTGAATATCTGTCTGCTAAATTACTACTGTAACTTTACAAAAGATGATAATGATGCCATTTAGTACAGTTTTTTTAATGACAATAGTAATTGGGTGCTACTGCTAACATTTGCTAATGTCACAGAGTTTGCAGGAGGGCAGACACAGACGAAGAGAATAAATCCAAAATGACAAACAGACAATCAGGCAGCAACACACTCTAACTAAGACAATGAACGGACCAGGAGTGACTGAAAAAGGGCAGAACTTAAATAGTGAACATAAACAAGGATGATGACTACCCTCAGCTGACACGTGAGCTAATAATGATGGTAACCAAGGAGACAGATGAGAAGGAAACACGTGACAAATGAAAACAAACTGAATGTCCATGATAACTGAAACTGAACAGAAACGACTGTGACAGCTAGCAGTTTAATACTTAGCTACGTTAAAGAAGACAAAACCACAGTAGCCTTTTACAGGAGAAACTGACCTGCATTTGAAGCCCTGAAGAGGTCAGTTATTTTGCTTTATTTCACTCCATAGTTGCCAAGTCTGCGTATAACACGCGACTTTCGGCTTCTTTTTTTGGCAAGTCACGTTAAAAAATGACGTGTCGCGGGCTTATTTTAAAAAATGTCGTTGCTTGGTAGGAAAATATGACAAGCAACTTCGTTTCTTTACATTTATGGTCGCTGTTTTGTCCAATACATTGACTGACACTGTCTTCTCACAGCTAATAGCCAATCAGTGCAATGATACAAATGTTGTAGCAATTTGTCCTTATACATCCCGCCTCCTTCTCCCCCTCACTGAAGAAAAATCGCGTTCAACGTGCAGGCATGTGACGTTATAAATGCACGTAATGATAGTTAGACGTAAGTAGACGTATACTTTTTCACAAACAATGCCACCAACAGAGATGGAGAGGAAACGGAGGAGAGGCACCTAATTAATTTTTTTTAATATTTTTATAATGTATTTATCATTAGGCTATAATAAAAAAAACAAGTATACTAATAATAACAGTAGGTATGGGTCGAATTTATTTTATTATAAATATGTGGCTATATTGCAGCACTCCCTTAGTGCTTGCCTGCATCCCAATGTGCATACTATCTATCCTAAATAGTATGTGACATTAGTAATTTTCAATACTATTTAGGGCAGATAGTATGCACATTGAGATGCAGGGCTTGTCTTTTTCACGGTTTGCAGTGTGTGTTCACTACTCACTGGTCCTAATATGTGTGCACTAACTCCGACTATGAGTTACCATATGGCCTTAACGTCACTTTTTCTCTTTTTCCATCTCCAAACCTATTCTGTTCACAGCTGATTGGAGGATATTGCGTGCCCTTTATTGCAATTTGATGATTTTTGTAAAATCACATCTGTTTTTGCTTTTCAAACTCAGAGAGGTTTCAGTTTAATGTGTTGCAGGCTCATTTGTTGATAAAAAATTATTGATCATAAATAATATTGATGATAATAAATAATATAATACTATTGGGCTTGTTTTGGGCTTGTTTTTGAAGCTGCGGTTGCTTATTTGTCTCGCGAGAGTTGGCAACATTGTTTCGCTCCTTCTTCAAGAGCTTTCCCTCAATGCTCCACCTGGCCGCTTCCTTGAGTCCGTCGCATTGATTATTACTCTGCTCGAAACTGTTTGGCGGACATGCAGAGCTCACACGAGCTGAATCGTAGCGTTGCCAGTCAAGACTAACCCATTCATGATTTACTATCGATTTATTTTCGAATGCCGAACTCAGGAATTATCACTTTAGTGCATTGGGGCAATTATATATGTAATTAAAAAGGCAAAAATATTATAATTAAAATAATTTATTTAAAAAAAGAAAGAAAGAGGGCAGCGGGCCAAATTAGTTGCCAGGCCACCGGGAATTCACCCGGTGCTCCCGATGGCCAGTACGGGCCTGTACATAGTATAGTATACACACACATATATTATGTGTAAACAAACTTTTATTTTGGATGCAATTAATCGATTTGACAGAACTGATATATTGTAATATTATAAATAAGTAATCTTTTATTAATTCAATTAATTATATATTAAGATCATGTATTTTATATCATTAAAAAAATTCTTGCCCCTAATCCTCTTCTCCTCTTCCATATATCTTGAATTGAGTTTTTCTTACAAAAAACATACAAAAAAGCAAATACTTTTCTCTTTGTTCATGTTTTCACATGCTATTTATGGGGTAAGAAAAAATATGTATTTTTTCTTCTCAAGTAAAAGTATGTTGTTTTTTAATGTTTACATTTTGATATTAATTATATATTAGATATTTAGATATTTTCTTAAAAACATGACCAAAATACTGATGACAAGCAATGATTTTTTGCAGTGTACATTTCTGCACTGCCTCTGTAAGTGTGTGTGATTCTTTGTTTACTCCAGCTCCCCATTTGTGCAGGAACATGAAAAAAAAAAAAGAAAACGCAAAGCGAGGGACAGAGAAAAGACTTGCTTCCAGAAGTGGGCGGTAATGGAAACAGCGTTGTTGAATCGTATCGCACTCAGTTTCAATTTCTCCCTCTACGGTGCCGCGAGACAAGAATGAAATGAAATCATGGCGGTGGTGTTTGCCCGTGTTCTCCCTCACCTTTCCTCATCCAGACACTCCACTGCTGTTCCATTTCTCCAATGAAAAAAACTTTTTTTTCCTACATTCTAAACACAAATCCATCACTTGCAGCTTTGCACCATTAAATCAGTAGAATCTGAGGGCTGGCCACCAGGGAGAGCAAAGCATCTGGGTAGCTCTCCTTCTTTAAAGTTGCATTAAAGCCACCGTCTGTAGTTGTTGAAACGTTGCCACCGTAACCCGAAGAATTGTGATGAAATGAGCATGAAAGCGTATAGCATCACAGTGAAAACAGAGAGCATGTTTTCACACTGCCAGTGTTATGTATTGAACGTGTAAGATGTGCCAGTGTGTTCAGATGATGTTTGAGAGATTCTCATGAAGGTAAATATCATTGTTCTGCAAACAAACTCTGTTGTTCGAGTGCCGAGACAATTTGCAGCACTGAGTTGGGTGTGCTTGCATCATCCGTGTATGTATGTGCCGCAGGAAGGAGATTATTTCATGCTGTGGTTTGCTTTGGTATTTAGGCAGAGAGATAGAAGGAAGAAAGTTATAGAGGGAGTTTGAAATAGTTTGAGAATAAGGCTCACACTGATATAGACTCAAGGCAGTTTCTAATTAATTTTCTATGCTTCCCCTTTCGTCTGCGTTTGTTTTGTTCCTCATGAAGGCGAGAGGCTTTTGGACCATATTTTTCATGTTTAAATATTATGCATGGGTCTCATACCAAAGAACCAATAGCTATAACGTAATCTCTGTAACACTTTAGTTTAGGGTCCAATTCTCACTTTTAACTAGTTATTAGCATGCATATTGCTAGGATATTGGCTGTTTATTAGTACTTATGAAGCACATAGTAATGCCTTATTCTGCATGATCATATTCTACATCCCTTAATCCTACCCAATACCTATACTTATTGTTACTATTCTATACTATACCGATACTATTATTAAGCAGTAATTAGAAGTTTATTGAGGCAAAAGTTATTGAAGTTGCTGTCTAAACACAATACACTTGGGGTGGTGTGATGAAGTGGTTAAAGATACGGATTGGAAAGGATGTAGGTTCTAGGCCCTAAAAGTTACTCGACAGAGATTGTGCCTGGGTGTGTAGCTACTCTTTAATTGAGTTCATAGAACATGTTCAGTGTAAAACTATGCAGCTGTGTGATGTGAAATTTGAACTTTTAAAGGATCTTTCATATCTTGTTTTGGGGGATGAAAGATTGTAGTTGCTGTTCATGAGGAATACAGCATATGGAGCCAATATAAGTGTAAAAAAAATCAAAAGAAACAAAGAACTTAACACATTGTTTTGTGACTTATGTTTTTTGTTAGATGCTGCCACAACAGCCAAGGAGAACAACACCAGCAGCACTAAAGGTAAAAAAATTTTTGCCCTGACCGAGCAAAGAGGAAATGGGATACAAGTCAGATTCAAACGCACCTCGCCAGTTTGACTGGGGGGGAGACATGACTCCAAATTAAAATTCATGGTTTATTATTTTATATTTCATACCGAAGAGAACAGAGCTGTGTATGTGCATCAGATGTAAATACATTTTTATGACCTTTTAGTTCCTTATATGGAAGTTGAGGGAGAAAATACAGGAAACAGGATCAGAACTCATGTCACCCAGTTATTTCTGAGCATGTGCGTTAACCACTAGGTCACGACTCCAATTCAAATGAATCGTTTGTTATTTATAAAAATAAAAAAAAAATTGAATTTTCAGGTTATGGGCCTATTTCTGTGACAGTTGAGAGGCACATAAGATAACGAGAGAACGCTGTCGTAAATGTTGCATCTCAACTCAAATGTTTGCTTTTTTATTTACACAGAGGAAAGGAGAGTGTTTTTTGATGTATTTTCAGAAGAAGCATGCACAGGTGTATCTCGTCATCCTGAGCTCTGCAGTCTCTCTCTGTGCTCTGTTGAAGCCTCTGTTGCCTCAGGCATAGCCTTTAGCATCCGCTGCATTGATTTCAGCTAGGAGAAGCACAGTAGCCAATGAGATGTCACCCAGTGGCGTCTAACTTTTAATTCCTCTGCTCAGCTGTGATCTTGAGTCATTCATTCCCTTCTCTCTGCCTTCCTTCTCATTCCCTTGTTTTTTTCTCTCTCTCCCCTTAATATGTCTAGTTGACGTGAAAGCCCAGGACAAGAGCTCACAAGAGCCCGACTCAACTCCAGCAGACAGCAGACCAAATTCTGAAGGTAAAAGCAATAAATCAGTAAAAGCTGTGAATAAAACTGAGAAACATACTTACGTAGTCCTCATCTTCAATACATGTCCCAGTCTCTCTCATTGTCTCTCTCTCATTTAACTAAAAGCTCGCAACTTTTTCTGCCCCTTATGTTTTATCCACAATTCTTTCACTTCCTTTCTCTCTCATTCACTTTCTCTCTGCTGATCTGGAACTGTGGAGTGACCCTGATTTTTCAGAGTAAACGTGTTGGCATGCCTCCTTAAATTGAGTTTGATGAATTACCTGCATGCCCACCTCACGGACATTAATAAATCAAACACAAAGCGTGTGTGATCGGAGCGCAGAGATGACGCAGTGCGAGAAAGCTGATAAATCATGTGTGATAAGAGTTTTGCTGTGCTGTCATTTCGGGAACCCTGGGGTCATCTTTCCTCTTAGGGCCGCACATACAAACTCCCAGCATGCCATTTATATTCATTCCCTTTGCGTTTGACAGGAAAATATTTAGTACAGTATCTTTATGTGTGTATCTATACAAACACAGGTATTGTAATATATAAGTAATATGGATGCCAACACGATATTGACAGACTGTCCTAACAGCAAGCGAGTTGGTTAAATTAGAGCAAGTGTGCATGAAGCAGGGAAGTGTGACCCACGTGAATTGCGTAAAACTGAGGGAAAAAAATAGTTTTGGGTATGATGATTGAAATCGTGAAAAGACTTTAAACAATGACTAAATAAACTGCGAAATGCTACGTTTTCTAATACATTTATTTCATGCATGGATTGCTTCTGACAGCACCGTGGGATCAAAGTGCCAAATGCGAATAAAAATTGGCATTGGAACGGTGTTACTAGCCAGTTGCCCATTAACTTTTTCATGACAGTGCATGGTTGTGAGAATGTGATATGATGCAGTTGTGATGGAATCATATAAATACATAGTCTGACGCGCTGCATGTTTCAGAGTAAAGCCAAAGCAGGGCTCTGTGTTCATTTTCGATTCACAATAAACTCTACTCTGCAAGTGCTGTGTGTTTGAGTCGCTTATAGAACGAAACATTCCCCATTTATTTACAGTACAATAGTATATATTATTGTAATAGTAAGATATTTCTTTATTAATGTAAGCAAATAATAATTATAATAATAGTTGGGGGGGGGTCCTTCTTTTTTGTTTTTAGCTGATCACATGCCTGATGAAGCGTCAAGTTAACGGAAAACAAAAGAAAGAATAAGCCTAATAAATTGAAAAATATTCATTTTGATCAAATATTTGAATAAAATGTAATAATTTATATAATATAAATTAGTGCTGGGGAAAAATTAATCGTGATTAATCGCATTCAAAATAAAAGGTTATAATGTATAATTATAAACTGTGTATAATTATTATGTATATAATACACACACATGCATGTATATATTTAAGAAATATTTGCATGTGTGTATATATATATATATATATATATATATATATATATATAACATTTATCTTATATATAAATATAATTGTTTTAATAAAAATATAAACATTTTCTGAAATGTATACATGCATGTGTGTGTATTTATATATACATAATAATTATACACAGTACACACATATATTATGTAGACATAAACTTTTATTTTGGATGCAATATATCACAATTAATTTTTCCAAAGAAAAAAGTAAATAGGCTCAATGTTGGTTTCATGTTGAAACAGTTATTTCAGTCTTGTGCATTAGTCCTGGTTAATTGTTTGTTTGCTAACATGTAATTCTTTATTCTGCTTATGTGTTTGCTTTCTCCAAGACGGCCAAGGCGATGAGAGCGCACAGGAATGAGACGACAATCAGCCTCATAGAAACGAGTGCCGGCAAACTGTGTGAAGGCAAACATCACACCAATTTTGTCCCACGCCAGGGAGTCGCCCACAAACACTGGGAAAAGAGTTGACCCCCCACTTCATTAACCATCTTTCCTTCTATTCAACCTGTATTTCCTTTCCACTTCCTCATATTGATGATAATTCAAATATATAGCTATATAAAATGAACAAATGAGAGTTTAAATCAGAGAGCGTGCAGGGATTGTGGAGCTAGAGGAGGGCTGCTATACCTCACTTGACATGCTGCTTGATCAATAGTTGTTGTTGTTTTTAAATATGGCATCCTGGTGCTGGATTTGAACTGGGTTAAATTAGGTAGATTGGTCAAAACGCATCCAAAAATCATCCTGACACTTTTAGTTACACACTGATTTGTAAGGCTATAGATAAAGTGCAAAGCCAAGGCCGAATTTTTTTCTTCCCACAGAGCACAGTAATGCAACATTCAGACCAAATATGATTCGGTTAAGATTTCTTTTAGGTGAAAAACACTAAAATGGCTGTAAATGCGCCGTTTGTGCGCGAGTGAGTGTGTGTATATACCGATGATGTGCACTTTAAAGAGGTTTCCGCTTTGCGTTTGAGCTTCAGAACCAAGTCAGGTCAAACGAGGAGAACATCGCTTAATTCTAATCTCCAATCGAGTGGTGACATTCCTCCCTGCTGCACGCTATATAACAGAGGCGTTCATGCGCTCCTCTGCTTTGAAACGACATGTCACTCGCAGAGCCCCCCTTTAATCTCTCAAACGAGCATTGATCATGTTTCATCTTCAAAGCTGCTCTGACTACTGCGAATGCCTGTCAAAAAAAAAAAAGGAAAACCTCTGTTGTGTCTGACTGACATGGTAGTTTTTTGATGAGTGCGCTAACAAATTAATTCCCTCAAGTGTATCTAGATGCATGCCAGCAGTGTTTCAAATGTTTCATTTACAGTCCCTCTCTCTATCGGTCTCCCTCGCCCTCACATGCATAAACAGGTATCAGTTGCAAGCTCTCTATTTTACCAGATTGTCTCTGCATCTCCAAAAATCTGCCTTATTTCACGAGATAGGTAGTACATAATCACAAACTGGTGATGGCAAAAATAAAAAGCTAATAGTAAGCGTGTGGCTTTGAATGAATTAAATGCTACTTAAGATGATGAGTGATGCATTTCTTTTAAACAAAAAAAATGTTTTTCTGTCTTTTTGTTTGGGTTTTAATTTGGTTGTTTGGTTTTCTTGCATATGATATTTTTTTGGTTGATGATTAAAAAATGTATTCAAAAGGTTAATTTACTCCTTTAAGTGGTGCCATATTGTATATCAGATGAACTTCTGCCTTCATCCTTTGATGTTTGCTTTGCTATAAAACAACTATGAATAAAGTTATAAAGTTGTTTCCCTGGGCATGTTGTCTGTGTGTTCCCTTGACAAAAACTCAAAAGCATTTTTCCATTGGCTTTTAGATTTATGCAGAACATAAGGTCTGTGACTCTTACACATTTTGTTCATCATAATAATCTTAACAAATGAACATAACTTTTAGTAATTTTGAAGCGTAAATACAATCGTCAGAAGTCAAAAGCTAAACGTAGGCTATAAACTAACTACAACTCTTCCAACAACTCATTCAGTCTTTGTTTAAAAACATTTTACATGAAAGTTTGAGTTTTAATAGTTTGCAAGAGCATGATTATAAACACATTGAGGATGTGAAAGCAGACTAGTGAGTAGATAAGTTTACCTGTTCGGCTGATGTTTAATGTCCCCGAAAACCTCTGTAGTCCCATTTAGCCACTTTAGAAAGTAAAAAATCACAAGAGGGTATTAATGATGTATTTTATGTCAGAATAAAGCGTGAAAATATATTGATCTTGTGTTCACCAGAGGCCTTATTTGAAGCAACCAACAACCAATTCAAAAAAACCATTGACTTCAGGACAATGGAACCAGAAGTTTCCAGGTTTTGGCCTACAAAAATACTTCATCCCTTCACAGCTCTATTATAATTGAATGTGCCTTCAGCATTCACTTTTCAGCTTATCCAAAAGACTTGATGGATAAGATCTGTTTTGTGATTGAAACCTTAAGAATTTTATTAATGATATATTTAATTCAGTTTCAACTTTTATGCTTTTCTGTGGTAGTAACAAATGTTAATATATGTAAATAAAAAAAAATTTTCAATGTATAGTCCAGGAGCAGTTTAGGAGTTCAAAATCCCAGCTAAGATCTTAATGGGGTCATAAACTGGCTTAAAAAAAAAAAAAAAAAAAAGTTATACTGTTGTCTGAAGTCAATTTATGACATTTGTGTGATTTTTACATTCAAAAACATCATAATGAATAAGTAATAGGCTATTTTCTACCCTGGTTTTGAGCCTCTCTCATGGAACGCTCGGTTTTTATGGGCGTGCCGCACTGAAGACTTGGAAGTAAATGCCCACTGCTATGATTGGATAAGCTTTGCATATTATAATGAGCTTCGGCTCCCCGTGAGTACACGTGAGGAATTGTTTTGAAAGCGTGTGGGAAAACGGCAACCAGAAAAACGGCAACTGTCTGCTGTGAGACTTCAGTGTAAACGCCCACTGTTGTGATTGGCTGACATCTTTGCATTTGAAATACGTATTACATGTGGAACCCCTCTCGAATACTTTTACTATGTTTTTTTACTATTACAGCTGTCAAGATTAACGAATCGTTAAAGTGTTGATTATAGCATTATTTTTAGATCTTTTCCCATCACATGAAAGGCTGCAATGATGAGCATTGAGTAGACAAACAGTCTGTTTTCTGTTTTCTCACAAAATGCTTTCACCACAAATAACCGCAAACACAATATCGATATAAATACAGTAAGAGCTTCGTTGTGCAGCATAACAGCGTCATTCATTATAATGGCAGTTTGGGCAAGTGTGCAGATATACTCGCGATGTGTGATTGACAGCTCGCAATGTGTGATTTTAGAATTTAAATAACCAAGAGAAACAATGTGAAGTTGATCGTTTAGTCACTAGCTTGATTCACTGATGCATAAACGGTATTAAACGATTTAGAAAGAAAATCTGTGTGAATAATTAGCTACACATCAGAAATCACTGATCACAGATCAGGCATTAATGAACACTGTTACTTACTGTTTGTGGCGGTGCTGTCGAATCCATATCGTAAAAGTCTGTTTGTAAAGCCTGTGCTGACATTGCGACTGAATGAAATGTAAAAAATAAACTGAATCCATTTTCTCCAAATTCTCTGGGGCTGGGCGGGCAAAGCAGAGAAAGGGGAGGTAACCTTTCCCCGTATGACGACATGTGGGGAATATTCTAGAATGGCCAATCTGAGCTTTAATTTTCTCAAAGACGGAGCAGGATACCCAGAACTCGGTTTACACCCATCGCCATTTCTAGCCACTGGGGGACCATAGACAGGCTAGGGGAACTCATATTTATGCAAAAAAAAAAAAAAAAGTGAAATTTTCATGCCATGGGACCTTTAAGATTAAAAGTTTTGGTAGCCCGTCTGGAAAACAAGCCCTGGCCCATACATGTCCGAGTCTGATCACGAATCGCAGCACAATGAACATACAACACCTCAAATAAAGGATTCTCCAGCCTGTGTCAGCGTGCTAAGTTATGTTCAGTTAGACACGTACACATCAATAGATATCAATATCGATCTGTAACAATGCAATACTATCACATATAAAAAAACATTTTTACTAAGTGTGTTGCTTCATTCATTCATGTAATCTCATCCTGTATGCAAATCCAGCCTCTTGTTTACAAACGAATCCGTGGTGAAATGAAGGAACAAACGCGCAATGTCTTCCCCACGTGAGCTGGATATTCATTGAAAATAAAGTTCATCCATTCATTCATAATATTGGAATCCGAATGAAGCTTACGCAGCATGTTTACTGCTTGGAAGTTCAATCCGGTTTAGCTCCACGTAGGCCTATGTTATCTATAACATGCCATGCACAAACCGGTGGGCGGGGCTACAGAATCAGGCGTTGTTCTTCTTCGGTTAAGGCGGTGTTTCACCACACTCTGATGTCACAGCTTGACACATTCTGAGATCGAGCGTTTGCTGGGTCTGGTGTCAATAAAAGCTTTTCTTTGACTAACAAGGAAGTTTTTAGCTCTGAAACGTACAGGACATTCTTATATTACGAAGAACTTTTATATATCAAAGGCTGAATGAAAAGTTGATTTCTCAATTCATGACCCCTTTAATTCATTTACTTTAGGTTTTCAAAATAATGGCAAGGATGTGTCAGCTAGGATCATTCACTGTAAATTTACTTCCTTAAAGTGTCTATTGCGTGTACTGAGGAGTTTAAATCCCAAATATATATAGTGTACTCAAATTACTGATGCCAAAATTTCTTCCTTGAACTGATCATTTCACACCTTTAAATGGTTAGTTCACCCAAAAATGAAATAATTAATTACTCACCCTCATGTCGTTCCAAACCCAACTTGCGTTCATCTTCAGAACACAAATGATAAAGAGATATTTGATGAAATCGGAGAGCTTTCTGTCCCTCCATAGACAGCTACGCAACTAACACTTTGATGCCTCAAAAAGTTCATAAAGAGATTGTAAAACTAATCCATATGAATTGAGCGGTTTAGTCCACATTTTTTGAAGAGACACAATCGCTTTATATGATGAACAGATTTAATTTTAGATTTTTATTCACATAAACATTCATCAACAGAAGCTCAAGCATGTTCGTTTGACATGATGACAATGAGGTTCATCCTCGTGTGTTACGCAGCAGGTTTGAGCTTCTGCAAGAGGTTTGTTCTCGCATGTCAAGCAGGTTTGGTTAAGCTTCTGTTGTTCTGTATGTTCGCTTTTACAAATAAAAGCCTAAATTCAATCTGATCATTATATAAATGTTAAAGCATATAGTTTTACAGTCTTTATTAACTTTTTGAAGTGTCAAAGTGTCAGTTGCGTAGCTGTCAATGGAAGGACAGAAAGTTCTCAGATTTCATCAAAAAGACCTTAATTTGTGTTCCGAATATGAACTGAAGTCTTACGGGTTTGGAGCGACACGAGAGTAAGTAATGACAGAATTTTTAGGAAATATTCAAATCAATTCAAAACCATTTTGTTATTGTGCTACAACCCTAACCCAAAATGCCTGATCAACATTTTCATGAGTTTCTAATCTGAAACTTCTCAAACTTTCTCAAACTCGAGAGTCTCCTGTAGGAAGTCTTGTGATCTCCAGAGATGAGAGGAGAATGCCGCTGTGCTCCTCCAGTCCTGACCTCCCTTTAGGAGGTGTCGAGTGCTGTTGTGTCTTACAACGGCCACAAGTTCATCTTTAAAGAGATCCTACAACCTGTTGAGGGTATTAGAGACGGCCTGCCAACAAATGAAAATGGCTTTGTTACTAACAGAATCATGAAAAGTTTATCTCCAAAATAAAACATTTAAAATAACATAAAACATTTTTTCTTTATAAGTAGCCTAATATTAATATCTGCTCCCTTTTTAGTTATATTATTCTATTTGAACCCCAGTAACTCATTCCTGATTGATTAAACTGATGGTTTGGGATAACAGCCCTTAAATGAATGTCACAGGTAAACACATTTACCTTATCAATACCTCTCAGCAGACCGACCTCCAGCGCCGGCACAGAGGAAAAACTCCAGCAGCCAGAGAGACACATGTAGCCTGTTCACAATGTTCCCATTGTGGTTTGCGGTAATTACTTTGCTGATAACTTGTCCCCAGGGCTGTTTCTATGAACTATTGCACACACACAGTAAATGATTTGTGTCACTTTGCTTTTCTTCTCAGCGAGTGGACACTGAAACCCCAGGATGTAGATGAATCCACAAAGCCAGTGGACTTTTAACGATCACTTGCTAGAGATAAATTGAAAGGTGCTAAATTAGAGAATGTAACATGGATTTGAACATACAAAACAAAACATCACTTTAAATGAGTCCATTAATAACTTGTTTGTGAGAAAGCTATCAAAAGATTCATAAGAGGGCTATACTGTATACCCAAGCTACAGCATAAATATGCCACATCTCTGGCTGTAGATGGTGCTGAATATGCAATTACCAATTCATAGATAAAATGGGCCAGATCTGTGGCTTCTCAGCACGATTCATTTTTTGCACCCTGGTTCCCTGCTGCTACCACTAACACAACATAAATTTCCATAACAAATTCCCCATCTAGGTAGGATGAATAAAAGAACCCTGGCGGCCCAGCAGGACATTTGCACGGGCCCTTCTGCCCCGTACCTCAGCTGTGCTGCATGCGATGTGGAACAGAGCATCCTGATACAGTATGTTTCGACAATGCAGCAAGAAAAAGATATGAGATATGCAGCTCATATGGGTCTCTTTGGCAGATGCATAATGTATCGCTTCTGATTCCATGAAGCATTTTTGATGTTTTATTGGTTTTTGACAGTGTGTAGTTCTAGGAGGGGTTAGAACAGAACAATGTGGTTCTGTACAGTCTTGCTCTAGATCATGTAAGCTTTGCTAATGCAGCATACTGTGTAGCCTTACAGCATCTAAATGATCTGTCATTCAGGCTTATTTGTTGACCTTTAACATGAATAGCATATATTTTCAACCATTTTTTGATAATTTTTCCTTTGTGATATCTGCTATTTTAATAACTTAAAACATTCAAGGGTGATTTTAAACTTGTATTTGATGCAGACCCGAGTAAATGTATTTGTTTGGTGCACCAGCAAACTGCACTCTTATATGTTTAGAAAGGCAGTTTGATTCACAAATCAAGCACAAATTTGATTTACTATAAACAACTGACTCATTAATGTCATCCATCCGCAAATCAAAGTAGACTGGTTGATATTTTGAAGAATGTCAGTAACCAAACAGTTGATGGACACCATTGACTCCCATTGTATTTTTTTTCTCCACTATGGAAGTCAGAGTTGGTCATCAACTGTTTGGTTACCCATATTCTTCAAAATAATTTCTTTTGTGTTCAGCAGAAGAAAGAAATTTGGTTACACTTTATTTTAAGGTATCTTTGTTACACTGTAATTATACATTTAAGTACTGAGTAATATTAAGTAACTTCATTTTCCGTCATGAAAATTTTCTCGCCATTTAGAATTTTCCACAAAAAAAAACACTTTTTCAAACTCCTCCTAGGCCGTTGCTCCAATTTCCATGAAAATTAAACCAGATCATCTTCAGACTATGCTGACGAAACGATATTAGATTCAAGATGATTAGTCAAACTGTTCTTGAAAAACGTGCGAACGAATTCGACAAAGTGCCCACAAAAATTAAAGTCAGGCTATATCTTTACAACGCTTTAGCATATTCTAACCTAACTTGGTGTGTGTTATGCCAACCATGACCTGAGGCTGCCTGCAGTGATTCGGCGCATTGCCACCAAGTGATTAAATTTGTAGAGTCCTTGGGTCATGCCAAGAAAATAGATCCCAATTTTACCACATTTAAGCCAAACTTCCTGTTCGCCATTTTGATTTCTCCTAGACCATTTGTCTGATTTTCACCAAAATTGAATCGTAACATCTTCAGACCATGACAGCAAAAAGTTATTAATTTCGTGTCAACAGACAAAACTGTTTTCATATACCGCAGCGACGAATTTGAAGCATGATGCCAAAATGACTCTTGAGGCTGTATCTCTGCAATGCTTTGACATAAAGACACCAAACTTTGCCTGTGTCATTGTCACCTCACTCTGACCACACCACATCAATTTCGTAACTGCGCCACGTATTGGTCAAAAGTGACAAACCATTAAATCATATTATTAGTGACTGTATATATGATTTTTCAGCCATTTTGCCTAAAATCATTTTAAAATGCCTTTAATTGCTCATTGTTGCAGTTGGTCTAACACTCTTAGCCATGTTGGCATGTCTTATTGGCTTCTTTGCGCTTGGCCCCGTTAATTGCTACTCACAGCTATATTTTAAAATTATTACTATAGTAACAACATGTAACATATGTAACAATGTCACTGTAAAATAAAGTGTTACCAGAAATTCATACAGGTTTGGAACAACTTGAGGGTAAGTAAATGATGATTTTGGGGTGAACTATCCTTTTAAGATTTGTTTGGGAGTTAGGCTACATTTTGTCATGCGAGTCATTTGTTGGGCAATGGAACTACAAATGTCTTTTATTTAATTTTATGAGAGGCTCTATAGACCATAATTGTTGAAATACCTCTTAAAACCTCTTGAAATTAACATTTCACTCAAACCATCCTTGTTCACATTACTTAAAAACTAATTTAACTACATGAACTAAATTTAACAGTTGTTTCTACACTCAAAAAAACTGAATTGTAGGAATTACTTAAAGCAGTGTCAAGTGGGTTCCACGCAACTATATTGAGTCATTTGTACAAAAAAAATTTTAGAACATAAAATAACACTTAATCACTAAATTTACTCTCCTAATGCAGTCCCTTGCGAAGCATGCTGGGAACTAAGGATCCACTGTGCGTTTCACTCAGCAATGTTAAGTTGACTGAACAAACACTTAAGTAAAGCTGACAATACAAATTTTTAGTATACTAAAACACTGAACAAACACTGAAGTAAAGCTGACAATACTCATTTTTAGTATATTAAAACACTGAACAAACACTGAAGTAAAGCTGACAATACTCATTTTTAGTATACTAAAACACTGAACAAACACTTAAGGAAAGCTGACAATACTCATTTTTAGTATACTAAAACACTGAACAAACACTTAAGGAAAGCTGACAATACTAATTTTTAGTATACTAAAACACTGAACAAACACTGAAGTAAAGCTGACAATACTTATTTTTAGTATAGTAAAACACTGAACAAACACTTAAGGAAAGTTGACAATACTCATTTTTAGTATAGTAAAACACTGAACAAACACTTAAGTAAAGCTTACAATACTCATTTTTAGTATAGTAAAACACTGAACAAACACTTAAGTAAAGCTTACAATACTCATTTTTAGTATAGTAAAACACTGAACAAACACTTAAGGAAAGCTGACAATACTCATTTTTAGTATACTAAAACACTGAACAAACACTTAAGGAAAGCTGACAATACTCATTTTTAGTATACTAAAACACTGAACAAACACTTAAGGAAAGCTGACAATACTCATTTTTAGTATACTAAAACAATGAACAAACACTTAAGTAAAGCTGACAATACTCATTTTTAGTATACTAAAACACTGAACAAACACTGAAGAAAAGCTGACAATACTCATTTTTAGTATAGTAAAACACTGAACAAACACTTAAGTAAAGCTGACAATACTCATTTTTAGTATAGTAAAACACTGAACAAACACTTAAGTAAAGCTGACAATACTCATTTTACTATTCAGTGTTTGTATAGTAAAACACTTTACTTAGTATAGTAAAACACTGAACAAACACTTAAGTAAAGCTGACAATACTCATTTTTAGTATAGTAAAACACTGAACAAACACTTAAGTAAAGCTGACAATACTAATTTTTAGTATAGTAAAACACTGAAAAAACACTTAAGGAAAGCTGACAATACTCATTTTTAGTATAGTAAAACACTGAACAAATACTGAAGTAAAGCTGACAATACTCATTTTTAGTATACTAAAACACTGAACAAACACTTAAGGAAAGCTGACAATACTCATTTTTAGTATAGTAAAACACTGAACAAACACTGAAGTAAAGCTGACAATACTCATTTTTAGTATACTAAAACACTGAACAAACACTTAAGGAAAGCTGACAATACTCATTTTTAGTATACTAAAACACTGAACAAACACTTAAGTAAAGCTGACAATACTCATTTTTAGTATACTAAAACACTGAACAAACACTTAAGGAAAGCTGACAATACTCATTTTTAGTATACTAAAACAATGAACAAACACTTAAGTAAAGCTGACAATACTCATTTTTAGTATAGTAAAACACTGAACAAACACTTAAGTAAAGCTGACAATACTCATTTTACTATTCAGTGTTTGTATAGTAAAACACTTTACTTAGTATAGTAAAACACTGAACAAACACTTAAGTAAAGCTGACAATACTCATTTTTAGTATAGTAAAACACTGAACAAACACTTAAGTAAAGCTGACAATACTAATTTTTAGTATAGTAAAACACTGAAAAAACACTTAAGGAAAGCTGACAATACTCATTTTTAGTATAGTAAAACACTGAACAAATACTGAAGTAAAGCTGACAATACTCATTTTTAGTATACTAAAACACTGAACAAACACTTAAGGAAAGCTGACAATACTCATTTTTAGTATAGTAAAACACTGAACAAACACTTAAGGAAAGCTGACAATACTCATTTTTAGTATACTAAAACATTGAACAAACACTTAAGTAAAGCTGACAATACTCATTTTTAGTATAGTAAAACACTGAACAAACACTTAAGGAAAGCTGACAATACTCATTTTTAGTATACTAAAACACTGAACAAACACTGAAGTAAAGCTGACAATACTCATTTTTAGTATAGTAAAACACTGAACAAACACTTAAGTAAAGCTGACAATACTCATTTTTAGTATAGTAAAACACTGAACAAACACTTAAGTAAAGCTTACAATACTCATTTTTAGTATAGTAAAACACTGAACAAACACTTAAGGAAAGCTGACAATACTCATTTTTAGTATAGTAAAACACTGAAAAAACACTTAAGTAAAGCTGACAATACTCATTTTTAGTATAGTAAAACACTGAACAAACACTTAAGTAAAGCTGAGTATACTCAAGTAAACTGCACATAAATATTATGTAACAGTGAAAATTTTTAAAAAACCTTAAAATTGAAAAATTAAAATGTATTTTGTATTTACTCCAAAATAAATTCAAGTGAAGCTGACAAAATTTATTTTTCATACAACTAAATTGTTTTTTTTTTTTGTTTTTTTTTACAAATTACTCAATATAGTTCAGTGGAACCCACTTGAAACTGCTTTTTTTAAGCAAATCCAACAATTAATTTTTTTGAGTGCATGGTATCACATCATATTTGGGAATGGACCTCAATCAGTATCAGTTTGATTAAATATTAGATAAATATTATGTCCTTTTATAAAAAACATGGGGGGAACAGAATCTGATGGGGATAAGAGAGAGTAAATGTGTATAATGTTTATCTCATTTTCTTACTTAGAACATTATTTTAACACAATTGTACTGTTATTTGTATAATGCTTTGGCAATATTGTTTGTAATAATGTATTTTATCACATTACTGTATAATGTTTCTTAGATACCTAAACACATGAAACTTTACAATACGATTAAAAGAGGCTACTAACTGTGGAATGAGCACTAAAAACACTAACCTGATGGGAAACAAACTTCGACAGAAGACCAGTTCATACACCAGGGGTGATTTATTCTTTGAAGAGTTTTCTGACCTCTCTCTGTAACACTGTCATTGTGACTAGCACCAGCTCCTTTTTGATAACATTCAGACTTTGGGTTTTACACAGGTAGGTAGATCTTGGGTGTGGCTTTCAGACAGCGAGCCCAGATGAATGCTGACAGTGACAGCAATGCACCGTTTTTGCCTCATTTTCTGTTCTGGAGTTAAAAGCTTTCTTTCATTATGAACAAACCCACATCTGGTTAAGTCAGTGGCTCTGGCATAAAGCTGACGAGAATCAAGATCACAATTATGATTTTCTTTCCATTTTATTTCTGTCACCCAGAACAGCAGTGCTTCACCCCTCTAATAGTCTCAAATTACAGGCTGGATCGCTCAGTCATTATGCGAGGACACAATTACTTTGTGAGAGGTGCGCTTGATTCCTAAATTACTATCTCTGCAAATAGACCTGAACAATTTCAATGTATCAAGTGATATTTTTGCTGTCTAGACCTGATAAGTGTATTATGCTCACTTGAGACTTGTAATAATGTTTTTTCATCTTGTATTCTTCCTGTATTATCCTACATGTCTTCTAATCAGTAAAACAACTGATGATATATTCACCACAGGTTTCACAAAAGTTGGGTAAAAGGGTAAAAATCTGCTCATCTATAGCTTATCTTCCTCTGCCGCCAGTTCATTTTAATCCGAACATCATTTGGCCAGCTCTCCATTCATCTTACACACCTCGTTTAAGATCCCCTTTTTTCCTGATACAAGGCCATCATTTCTCCGAAACCAATATAGATCCTAACCACTTCATTCAAGACTTCCATCAGCCCTTGATAATGCTGCTTTTGAATATCTGTCAGGGCGCTGTCACTCCGCTATAAACTTCATGCTCCATATGTCTATTCCTCCTCTATCCCAAAGAAAAAAATAAGAAAGGGAAGAGCGACAGAAAGAATGTGCCAGAGCGAGGAAGTGAAAGGAGAAATCAATTGGCACCATTCTAAAGAGTCTCAAACACATCCTATCTCCAGGTGTGTGTGTCAGACAGAGAGACGGGTTCGTCCCTGGGGCTCCTGTCGTGGATCCCAGCAGAGGCCATCAAGATTGCCTGACACAAAGCATTCACTTGTCACTCTCCTGAAGAGAGACGGGCCACCTCCTGTCCAGTTGGAGCCGCTGGCATGATTGATCATCTAAAGATGAAGGAGAGCACAAGAACTGAGAAATTAGTCGTCATTTAGTAGTAGCAAAGTGAGGACTGACCACCTGCCAGAAGAGTGATGGGAGCAGACTGTCTGGTCCATTTGATAGTGACCCAACAAATCACAGATGGATGATCTTAAAATGCATTCACATTTGCAAAATATAAGTTTTTGTGTTCAGAATATGTAAGCTTGTGTGTGTGTGTCTGTCCTGGTAAACCCTACATTATGGGGACAAAATGTCCCCACAAATATGGCAATATCCTAAATCCTTGTCTTTGTGGGGAAATTTTTTGGTACCCATGAGGAAAACAGCTTATAACTTAACGTGTATAAAATGCTTAATGTGTTATTAAACGCGTTGTGTTCATATTCTTGACTCATCTGCTTTTTTTGCACATAGTATGCTTCATTAGTATGCTGTTTAGTCTGTTAATGCCACTGTCTTAGTATATTGAACCACGTTAAGCGTTTTTCACGTTAAGCGTTTTAGAATGTCCCAAAATCTTTTCTAATCTGCACATTATATTGCGCTGAAGTGTCAAAGACTACAACTGGAAAGTACTGTAGGTCTAAATTATGGCCGAATACCTGTTAACCCTCTATGGTACGCAATATGATATCAATGAGGAAAAAAATATTTGTGGTGTTTTTCCTGCTTAAAACTGGACACTATAACAATTATCAATAAAAATGTTTTTACTTAGCAGTGAAGGTGACTCATTTTCTGTGGGTGATTAACTGGACACAAATTAGTGGAAAATTAGTGCTGACAAATTAGTGGCACTTTTCATTGGAGAAAATATGGAGCCAGTTGACCTGTGCACATGTGCTGAACAAGGACACAAAATGGACCCCTGTGGGTCATGTGACCACTTGTACCAAATGTCCTTACAAAGATGGCAATATCTGAAATCCTTGTGGGGACATTTTTTGGTACCGATGAGGAAAACAGCTTATAACAACTTAACGTGTATAAAATGCTTAACGTGTTATTAAATGCATTGCGTTCATTTTTTGAGCTCATCTGCTTTTTTTTGCACATAGTATGCTTCATTAGTATGCTGTTCACTGAGTTTAGTATGTTAATGCCACTGTCTTAGTATATTGAACCACGTTAAGCGTTTTTCACATTAAGCATTTTAGAATGTGCCAAAATCTTTTCTAACCTGCACATTATATTGCGCTGAAGTGTCAAAGACTACGACTGGAAAGTACTGTAGGTCTAAATTATGGCCGAATTCCTGTTAAGGCAATATTTTAGAGTAAACACTGGTCATAATCTAACCAAACCAAAACTAGGACAATACAATACTCATATTTACTGTGTTTTTTTAATTTCTTCATTGTCAAAAAAAAAAAAAAACACTACAGCTCAGTACATGGTAAAACATCCACCCAAACCTGTTACCTTGCTTAAGAAATCAGTCAGACGGTGGGAGTGGAAGGGGGATCGAGCAGGATTTTGTGTTGCTGTCAATTTTCAGTCTCTTTTTAATCCTCCTTCTCTGCTTGTTATTTGGGGAATGAACCCAGCGCTCTGATTGGTTGAACTCCTCTTCTTTTGCTGTTGCTTGATTTGAGTACTGCGCGTGCACAAGGCTTCACCAGGTTTTTGCGTAGTTTAGAGTGACAGATCGTACCAGTGTACTTTGATATCAAAATCCGTACCCACTACGCAAAATGCGTACAGGTTGGCAGGTCTAAAAAAAAAAAACAAGTGTGTGTGTGTATGTATGCGCACTTGTTTATATGATTTATGAGGACACAAATTTGTATAATGACATGGGTATTGCATTAGTAGTACAACGGACTGTAAATGTGGTTTATAAAGACATTTCCCGATTCCTCATAATTAAACTTTTAAGGGGTCTTAAAGGGGTCATCGGATGCAAAATTAACTTTTATATGGTGTTTGCATATAAATGTGTCTTTGCAGTGTGTGGACACAACCACCCTACAATGATAAAAATCCATTCACTCCTTTTTCTATCCTCAAAAAGCCTAAACACTCTCAATAATCAATTCGTTGATGTCATATTGCTCATTCTCCGCCCACGACCGCTGGCAGACTGTCCCATATTAGCATATTTTCCATCCTCAGCCAGTTGTACAATGTCCGCGCCAAGGCAGCACTTCACATGTCTACATGAAAAAAAATAAAATAAAAAAAAACATTATAAACCGGAAGAGAGGGGTGGGGTGAGCAGTAGCTCATTATCATTTAAAGAGGCAAGCACCGAAACGGGTCTCAGTGAACAGAGCTGTTTTTGAGGAGGTAAAAAGGGTGTTGTTTTACACAAACATTGAGGAATTTTAACCAAAGTATGTTACAGACTTTACATGAAGACCCTAAAGAATCATACCAACTTGTGGAAAATGGGCATCCGATGACCCTTTTAAAAACATACTGAACAATGCTTTATTAAAAATGTAAAAATGCAGAAAGTTTTGTGCAGATTTAGGGGTAGGGTTAGTGTAGGGGGATAGAATATACAGTTTATACAGTATAAAAACCACTACGGCTATGGAGTGTCCTCACGTGTGTGCACGCGCATGTGTGTGTTAATGTAACATTACTGAAACTGGATGGGGGTTCATTTCTCAGCATGACTTCGCTAGCTCTGCATCTGCTGGTTAAAATCGCATAAATGCAATAAGAGCATTTACAGCAAAAATATGCTGCTTTCAAAAAAATTGCAAGTATTTTCATTAGTGTTATCTGTGAATACCATTAAGTAAATGTATTAGTGTAATATGTTTAAATAGAAAACTCTGTTTAACTGCTATGAACAGTTTCAGCCTGGTTCACTTGAGATCAACTCTGCTAGTGTCAAACATTTCTGACATTTCAAAACTTTTCAAAACATTATGACATAACTATTTTTGTTGCATGGTCAGTTTGATACAAGCTCTGAAAACATTCAGAAAGGTTTCAAAGCTTTGCGATTCAGTGTTTCAAATGTCCATCACTACAAATGGTAAGTTGCAAGAGATTCATTTGAAGTAGTTTGACGTCTATTTGTATTAGGGTTTACTCAATTCAGTTAGGTTTCTGCTACACAAGATATTTAAGTTGAGTTTGCATTTTAATGAAACTTTCATTCTATAATGTGAAACCACTTTCCACAACTACATTAAGTTCAGCCAAATAATTATTTTTAAGTGTAGATCACACGCAGAAACACAAATTGCTTGACTTTTCTCATTATCTTTTTTGAATCCAAATAATTTGACACTTGCATCAAATAGAGATTGTATGATGTCAAGCATGTGATTCATGAATTGGTGATCGAAACCAAAAGGTGATGGAATTCGTGTCTTAAATGACAATGAAACAAGAGCTCAAAGGTCAGAGGTTTCTTAATGGGAATTTCTAGCAGGGGAATATTAGTATCTGGCATCCAAGAAATAACAGACTACATGCAATCCATACACAAGCAGGATGTCAGGGGCCAAGTCAATGCCATTTCTGCTTGCACCACAGGCTGCCGTGCCCCAGGCTTTGAGACCATGCAGACGTTTCATTATCTAGAGACAGCGTTCCTTCTGCTGAACCCCTTACTTGCACCATTATATAACAAAACTGATGATCAATGGATACAGCTTGGCCTGGATCTTGTCACGCTTAGTGCTGATTGTTTGGGAACGCCTGGAAAGCCACTTCCTTGATTTAGGTTTCCATTCATTCCAGTGGAGGGCACTATTATTTGATGTTGAATCTCAGTGACTTCATACTTGGTGCTAAAATGGAATGTAGAGACTTAAAATGAAGCCAAATTACTGTTAGTGAGATATCAAGATTTGCCACATGAGACTTCAGATGAATTCCCAAAAGGCTGTTGGGGTGCAATCGGCCCTGAGATTAGTCTATAGTTGAATCTGAAAGTTCATTTACTTAGTTTCTGCCTTGAACACAAATGATTACAGGAAAAAGTGTAGGGAATTAAAATCATCCAGGACTTGAATTTAAATTAAATTCTACCGTTTACTCAATGTCACATCATTCCAAAGCTGTATGACTGACTGAACTTCTGCATTGAAAGAATATTCTGGCAGGTCTTTTTCCATGTAATGAGAGTAAATTAGTATTGAGGCATTGCAAAATTTTTATAATAATTATATAATTGTAAATAACATTGATTAACAATGTAAATACATTGATTATAATTGTAAAAAGAGTACTTATATCCAAATTTCACAAAGTAATATATGTTTGAAACAACGTGAGGGTGAGTAAATAACATGCATAAGAACAATATAAAAAAAGCTTTTATATATATTGTTTATTATATTGTTTTATATATATTTGTTACAAACCTTAATCCTGCTTCCATATGAGGTCAAAAGGACCAGAGACACTTGTTTAAAAAAAAATAATAATAAGTTGACGTATCAAGCCAAAATTGTCCTTGAAGTTTTAAGAGCATTTTAGGCTTTCGGCTTTTCCACACAGCCTTTAAAAGCATTTTGCTAGCAGTGTGGAGTCAGGCTCAGAAAGTGATATTTGGTGGTTTGAGATGGTAGGGAAGATGATGTGTTGTTAGTGGGGTGAGACAGAGGCCCCAGACTCAGCTGGCTTTTGGTGTAATTGGGGAGGTCGGGAGGGGGGCTGCCACGGCTGGTCAGGCCCATATGCAGCGCATAGTGGTGGGGGATCTGAGCCAAAGTCTTCTCCCTGCTGGTGGACACGCTCCAGCACATGATGCTGCTGGTGCCCAACACCTCACGCTGCTGGCCAGCTGTCATTCCTTTGACAGACCCTGACGCCCCAGTCATGCCTATTCATGACCGAGCTAGATAGAAAACCAGAGAGAGCCAAGCTATGTGATTAGAAAGGTTATCAACCTAGCCAAGGTATATTCTACGCCTTTGAAGTAATTCTGAAGTAACTTCAACTACTGTTCACCATGGCAGACCAAGCAGCTGAAAAGGCATTTATATTTAAATGTGTGGCACTTTAAATTTATGGCTGTGTCCGAAATCGCATACTCTCTTGAGTAGGTACTTATTTTAAACAAGTCAACTTAGGCCGCTAAAAATGTATGTTCTGTGTAGTATAAATGTAATCTGGACATACTACATTCGCCATGTTGCCCTTATCACATGACCTACCAGCTTCAGTTGCGCCGCGTCACCGCAATTCACAAATCCTTTCCAGTGGCCTCATGGGATAGTAAAGTGTCCATTGTATGCACACTTCAGAATCTCCCCAGAAGGGTATTTTTCTTTTTTTCATCTACTGTATAGTAGGAATTTTGGAATTCGGCCAATGGGCCCTATTGTACACCCGGCACAATGCGACGCCAGTGTTTTTTGCTAGTTTCAGCCAGATGCAGTTATCATTTTCATGTCCTGCACCACGATTAGCAAATGCATTTACGCCCATGGGCGTGCTGGTCTGAAAACAAGGTGTGCTCAGGTGCATTGTTGGCACTTGCTATTTTGATGCAACTGAAAACGACTGCAGACCAACTGAAACCTGGTCTAAAGTCAATGGCGCAATTTTTTTGTTATTTAAAGACCATGTTATTAATATGCGCTTATAGGCGGGTGCACAACGTGCGTACTCTCTGCTTATCACACACACAGAGATGCGCAACAGCACCCAAACATTTTTAAATATTAAAAATAAAAGGATTCCTCCTTGGGGAAGCATTCAATCCTTCTGTCATGTAAATAGCAATCCGCCATGGCGCGAGCGCAAATGGCTTTTAAAGGGAATGGGAGATGAGGCTCTGATTGGTTTATTGCACGTTATGCCCAAAACACACACATTACTCATTAAGAGAATAGGGACAACCCTTTTAGACCATGCGCCGGGCGCGCTGACCATTTTTCCCGTCGTTAAACTAGCAAAAGTGGATTCTGACACGCCCTAAGTGCACTTGCGCCGTGTGCTTTAGACCATACGCTTAGATCATTAAAATAGGGCCCTTTATGTTCCAGCATACTGTTTGAATAGTTCTGATTGGCTGTTCATGATGCAATATATTATGTGTATATGCTGTTCTGCTCTCACCCTCTTCAGAAGTATAGAATCTTTAATGGCGTACTTGACATACTACTGTTTTAAACTTGCTTTTAGTTTATTTTAGCATAGAAAATATATAAGCATCTCATTATAATAGAAGTCTGTTTCTGAAATTGAGTGAAAATATGATTCTGTAAGTCATTGAATCATTATTTATTAGTCATTATGAAAAAGTTAAATTTTTATGGGATACTAAGGCATTATTATTAGATTTTTGGTAACACTAAACTTAAAGCCTTTATGTATAATGCATTATAAAGGTATTCATAATGTGTTGTATCTTTTCATAAATAATTACTCATAAATGAATAGTTACCAAAGTTAAAATGCATTATAATATTTGCAGATTGCTTGTTACATCTCAAATTGGTTGTTTGTCATGTGTTTTTTATTTTTTATTTTCTATGTTTTTATTTTCTTATGTTTAATGAATAGATAAGTATTGTAATGTATTATAACCATGGTTAAAATTATTCACGAGGCCATACAATGCATTATACGTGCATTACAAGGCATAATTAATGCATTAAAAATAATTTTATTATGTATATTTATACATATAAAGGCTAAGTGTTACCGATTTTGTTTTCTAAATTTTATGATAACTTAATAATGAGAAAATTTCTCATTTATTTTATGAGATCCTAAGCCATAATTATGAGAAATTCTCAATATAATGAGATGAATGAGCTTCTCATTATTATAAATTACAAAATCCTTTTTTTTTACTCAACTGTGGCAAAACAGACTTTCTACAAAACAGAAAATCTAGCATTTAAAGTTAATTAAATATATTTAATATATACATGTAATTATTTAATTTTTTTAATAAGTGACTGAATTATCAATTTTTGCCTTTTAGTTTCCATAAATGGTCTGCTTGGATTTAGTTTTGCACCAAGTTATCTTAACAGTATATTAATTTCAAACAAGCAAGACATTTGTATTTTCTAGAATACATCAATCAATACAAACACTCTAATATAGGCTACATTCTAATATATGTTTAATTATAATGGATGATAACGTAAGTCTAATTTTGTTTTTGACCAGTGATGTGCCGTTTACCAGGTGACATGTGGCACAATTAGAAGTGTGATTAAAATTGAGGTGAAGCTGTTGGCACAGATGCTCCCACCCCTGCCACTCTCTCTCCACCCGAGCTCCCAGCCGCCCGTCTGCCCACTGGAGCGTGTGTCAGGAGAGGAATCGATTCCCTTCACACTGGGCGCTATATTAATTAATGCTCCTCACTCCCACTGTCACAGTCCCTCTCGCTGCCTTCCTGTTTTTCTTGTTCCTGTTCCACTTCTCTGCTTGTTTTCTCTCATCTCCGGACCACTTCCTTTTTTTAAAAGATCACACGGCTGCCTTCTCTTTATAATAAAACACCCTGGATGAAAACAATAGTTTAGTAGATTAATGCTGACAATCACCATAAACACATGAAAAAGCAGATATATCCTCCCAGCGTCAATGTGCCATTTCTGTTATTTATATTCACTGTCTTTTTCAGCAACCAGACGTCTGCAGGGCACAATTCCATTTAAAAGAGAAAGACAGAAAGCGATAGCGATGGTAGAACTGTAGTGTGCTACTGCCCCCATCTGACTATATTAGTTCATATCGGACACATGCAGGGCTTCAAAGGCCTGAACAATCAAGTATTTAAAGACATGTAAGAAATTATATTATACACTATGACCACACTAAACATTTTATACACACCATTTGCAACTACACACTTCATTTAGGCAAAAATATACTGTCAGTGTGAGGAAGGTGAGCGAGCAGGAGTGACTGCAGGCCTCTCCGGGGAGGCTGAGAGAGATGGCTCCACTAAGCAGTGAGGGGAAAATCAGATCACCTTGAATTAGCATAAACTTTCTTCAGATGGAGATACACGGTCTAAATGCAGGAAATCCCAATTGGAATAACTTCTAGTGTTGGATTACGATTGGGTTCAGCCGGGTCATTTAGCACTTAGAGAGAGTCCCCGGAGGCACCGAGAGCATTCAGGTTGGACAAATTGCACCACTGCTGTGGCAGGTCTCCACCAGAGGGAGGGCGCCTGGGGAACTTACTGGCTCAATTTACACAGTTCAGAGACGAAGCTTGGCACCTGAAAAGAGAGGTGGAAAGAACTCTGGGTAACTGAAGTGACAATTACAGAGTTATGCAAAGATTGTGGATCATCACTGATTCAGATTAGGTGACCCTGACAGGGTCAGAGAGGTTGAGTCTGGCACTGAGGGATGGGAAACTAGGTTCAGCTGATGCTTTTCAAGAGTGGGATGGCACTCATAATTAGTAAAATGTCTAGTCAGATTTATATATATATATATATATATATATATATATATAAAAGTTTCTTCTGCATTGAAATTAAAGATGCTTCTCAAGCTATTACGAAACAGTGGATGTTTTTAACGAAAATATCTGACCAAGCTCAGAACTGCAGATTTATGTTCTAATATATTAACAAATGGTGAGTTTTTTTAAAAGCTAGATTCTACCTTCATGTGCTATCGAAAATTTCCTCCCCACTTCTGAATAATTATAAGTGTGTTGCATACACTTGCTTTGTTGTCAGAAAAGAACAGAAATCATGGAGGATGACAGTTTCAGCCTATTACTTGGGGAAATCTTATTAAAGGCCCTATAGAAAAGATTTAGTCGATATCAAACATATTTTTAAAAAAAAATGTATTGTCCCATTTGCTGGAATCCATATCAACATTACCCGTGCTATTGTGTACATTTCCCATTTCGAATGGTTTAGATAGTTACTGTAGCTTGCAGATGATTCTGCAATTTCAGTCAAATAAATGCTAGTTTTGCTGTGTAAAAAATACATACAATATGCATCAAATAGTTATGTGTTTGGCATGGTAATGGAAATGTCAATATTAAGATGTTTGCAACTGGCGGAATAGATCTGCTACACTGCTGCTGCTCTTATTGCAAGTATGGGACTTGATACTGCCAATACACACACAACACGCTGCTGTAAAAAAAGCAAGACATGCTGCTGCTGTACAATATAGCATACATGAATTACCCGTAGCAGATCTATACAGGTGGAGCTGGGGAAAGAGAAGGGTTTCTGAAAGCGTGCTGCACTGCTGAGGCAAATGGTAACTAGTATTTCACAAGTTCACACTTACATATAATCAGATCAGTAAAGCTTATTTGGCGTGCTGCGGGACAGTACTTTATATACCTCCTGTCGCGCTAATTGAGTTGATTAATTGAACATGCTCCTCCCGTGTTAATTTGGTTGATTATCTGAACGTGCTCTTCCCGAACTTTGTTAATAAAACATAATTTGAAGGTTAAGCAGTGAATTCATTGGCTACTGATACAGCAGGATATCAACCAAGCTGTGCCCTACAGATGTTTAAAGTTTATAGCCTGCTCAAATTGAAAACTCAAGTATCAAAATCTATCTTGAGAGGTTGTTTGTATCCAATTTCTGACTAGGAAACTCATATTTCATTTAATTCCATTAGCATAAATGTAACGTCATACTCCATTTGATGTCATATTCCAAATGTTATGTCTAACACACAGTGGTATGCTTAAATTTCAAGTGCTTTCAGTAAGTATATCACTGTTTCACCATTGGCTATCTGTTGCCAAGTCCCGTTAATTTGGGAGCTCCACCAACCATTTTTAGAGTAGACTGGTGCTATAGAAAAAGGTCGGGCTTCCAATTGGGGAAAGTACATTGATTGAAAACCCAATGTCCAGAACACAACAGGTGCTTTTTCCAATGCAATTATGCTTCATTGAAGTCCTCCTGGGATACACCTATTTGCTAGATGGGAAATCGAAGTTACATCATGATGTGTGTTGTAGTGATTTTGGTCTGAATAAAAAGAACTCGAGGGACAATTTCATATTTCTCTATTCACTTCTCGACGAAAGACAGTACATTTTTAGCACTAACAAAATGAACAGAAATTATGCACATTAGGAGTATAACTGATGCATTATCTGTGTCTTTTGATCATACTTATACTGCACAAGTCTATCCAGATAGTGTATTGCTGTTTTTCTTATTAAAATGTGTCCAAACTAAATTCTTACAACTTATAATTGATATCCATTTGCTTCCACTATATTAAACATATTCACACTGATTAAAGCATATTATGTTAACTGACTGAACAGAGAAATAGTGCTTGGTGATGTTAGCGTTGATGTTAAATGATGTTAAACTGAGACCAGAGTGTGTTGAGACCAAGACAAGACCAAGGCAAGGCAAGACCAGACCTCCTCAAATGGATCTAAAAGATCCATATCTACTGTCTAAGAAATGTCTTATATTTAACCAATAAATACAATTAGACATTATAGAGCTGTTACCAATCAAATCACTAGCAATAACATTCATCTTTGTGTTGCACATGTGCCACAGAATTTGCATCTGAATTGGTACAATTACACCTGCATGAATAATGTTGAGATTAATGTCTTAAAAATAACATTTAGAATATGATGAAAAAATAAAATGATAGGTCAACTTTTAAATATGAAACTGAAATCAAAACACTTAAGTGTCACAGAATCATTTATTCAACTGATTTGTTCAAAGCGTTGCCGAAATAGCAAAAACGTGTGCCTAAATTGTGTCTAAAATTTAAGTCACTTAATATTAAATTCTTGTTTATTGAACATTTGTGCAGAATCAGTACCACGTTTGTGATTTTGCTCTAGTTTGTTAAAACAGCTCTCTTGCTCTTGTGATATTGCTTAATTATATACATGTATGTTATACTATTTTGCAATCTTGAATTTTGTGGGCATTTGGAGGCCTGTTAATTTGGGGTATTTTACTTTTTTGAGACAATGGTGCATTGATTTCGAACCCGGCACAACAGTAACAAAATAAATCACATTAGAAATAAGTTATTGATTGCATTTTAAGCAGCAGGTTTTACATCAAATCACATGAATGATGTTACAAACAAATCAGACAATGAACCGGCAATTTAGTGATATCCTTGCAGTTGTGGTCTTGAGATAAATTCCCAAATCCTCTTAATCTGAGATTGAGACAAGACCAAGTACAAATGCGGTCGAGACTGAGACCAGACTAGACCAAGACCTTCAAAAAAGACCGGTCTCGATTACTACAACACTAGGTGATGCTGTGCACTTTTATTTGCTACAATACTGAAGTGAAGCAAGTATAGATATACACCGATCAGGAATAACATTATGACCACTGACTGGTGAAGTGAATAACACTGATTATCTCTTCATCATGGCACCTGTTAATGGGTGGTATACAAATTGTAAAGACTAGTAGTGATGGCAATTTCAAAACACTGCTTCATGAAGCTTCGAAGCTTTACGAATCTTTTGTTTCGAATCAATTGGTTCGGAGTGTGTATCAAACTGCCAGAGTCACATGATTTCAGTAAACGAGGCTTCATTACATCATCACATCAAATGTTTCGAAACACTTCGAAATGTCAATGGTTCACCGCTAGGGGGCAATGATCTCTGTGAACACATCATGAGTCACAAAAAGTGTCTGTGGGTTTTACCCATGATTTACCTGATCTCTGATCAGTTTTATACAGTTTTAGACATTTAATTAGACATTAGTATAATTAAAAGAAATAATAGTAGTTTATAGTTTCTTATTGGCATGTTTAGCTTAGCCATCCATGGAACAAACTCTGACAATTGATAAAAGAACATATACACTTAATATTTAATTTATTAGATGATTAGTTAATTGCATTTGACAATTGCAATACGGCACATTTGCTTCAACTGTTGCTTCAAGTGTTTCACGAAGCCTCGGTCTGCCCCTCACTAATGGCTAGATGACTGTGTTGTGTTCTCTCAAGTGTTGTTTCATAATGCATTGAGTTAGTGTTCAGTGTGTAATTGTGCTGGAAGCATTCTGTTATGTTACCAATGTATGGGTTCGTTTACTTGGGTCTTAAAGAACAAAAGAGGCTAAGTAAAAGATACGATAAGTTGATGCAACTCTCTGTGTCGGTGTGATCCTTACCAAACATAACAGACTGGGTCAGAGCATCTCCAGCTACTGCAGCTCTTGTGGGGTGTTCCCGGTCTGCAGGGGTCAGTATCTATCAAAAGTTGTCCAATGAAGGAACAGTGGTAAACCGGCGACAGGGTCATGGGCGGCCAAGGCTCATTGATGCATGTGGGGAGTGAAGGCTGGCCTGTGAGATCCGATCAAACAGACGAGCTACTGTAGCTCAAATTGCTCAAGAAGTTAATGCTGGTTCTGATAGAAAGGTGTCAGAATACACAGTGCATTGCAGTTTGTTGCGTATGGGGCTGCATAGCCGCAGACTTGTCAGGGTGCCCATCCACCGCCAAAATCACCAACAGTGGGCACGTGAGCATCAGAACTGGACCACGGAGCAATGGAAGAAAGTGGCCTGGTCTGATGAACGATGTTTTCTTTTACATCACATGGATGGCTGGGTGCGTGTAGGAACACGCCGCTTACCTGGGGAACACATGGCACCAGGATGCACTATGGGAAGAAGGCAAGCCGGTGGAGGCAGTGTGATGCTTTGGGCAATGTTTAGCTGGGAAACCTTGGGTCCTGCCATCCATGTGGATGTTACGTTGACACGTACCACCTACCTAAGCATTGTTGCAGACCATGTACACCCTTTCATGGAAACAGTATTCCCTGGTGGCTGTGGCCTCTTTCAGCAGGATAATGCGCCCTGCCACAATGCAAAAATGGTTCAGGAATGGTTTGAGGAGCACAACAAGTTTGAGGTGTTGACTTGGCCTCCAAATTCCCCAGATCTCCATCCAATCGAGCATCTGTGGGATGTGCTGAACAAACAAGTCCGATCCATGGAGGCCCCACCTCGCAACTTACAGGACTTAAAGGATCTGCTGCTAACATCTTGGTGCCAGATACCACAGCACACCTTCAGTGGTCTAGTGGAGCCCATGTCTTGACGGGTCAGGGCTGTTTTGGCAGCTAAAGGGGGACCAACATAATATTAGGAAGGTGGCCATAATGTTATGCCTGATCAGTGTATAATATAGTTTAGATTCTTTGGACATAAAGCCATTTCTGGATTTTGATGACATTTTAGGGGAACTTCTTTCCCTACAGCCTTAAAGCAATCACTTATGGTCTAAACAGAGAACTTGGTGCAGCTTGGGAACTTTTAATCTATTGTGTAAACTTGGCAGTGTTATTCTGCTGTCTGGAGAGCTGTCAAGTGCGGCGGTGGGCATTTTTCATCTGGGTTGATACAATGCGTTTCTTGGCTGAAGAAGTTCTTCTGCAGGGTTGAGGTTTCTTCGTCTCTCAGTTTCAGTGGGGTTGTTTTGAAAGTCCTGATAATTAAAACAGAAATGTGCAAAATCTTCATTTTCTGTATCAGATGCAGGTGTTGTGATTTCGAAGTTTATGTGAAATTATAGTGTTGACAAATCTATCAGGACAAGTGAAGTCGCTTGACGTGCTATATGTTCACACTCATATAGACATATAACCATAACAGTTTTCCAATAACTATGTATAAGCAGCCATGTAAATCCTCTCTGAATATACTCCTGAAGTTGACCCATCTTTATTTTCGTCTCCTTTTCTGTTGACCTTAGCATGGAGTTAATACAGAGAAAATAAAGCTCTTAACTGCAATAAGATCACATTATCTGCCGATGCATGCCAGTAGCCATATATTCCAGCGCGAGCTGTCACTTCAATAAACGCAGATGACAGGCAATGCATCAATCATTCAAACATGCCTACTTCTCTTTCATATTTAACACGGTAACCTCCAACAGCCGAGACAAGAACTGCATGTCTCAAAGGAAGTATTAATCTACTTCATGTGGTGTTGAATATCTCAGCAGTCAGGAATAAACAGAGGCACTTGTGCGGGAAAGTAAAAGAGTGTGTCCTGGAGCAAACACTGGCCTGGAGGTTGTAGACTGAAATTCATGAGCTGTATTCGAAATCGAAAGGGAACCAAGCTGGGCTGAGGTCTAAGCTAAAAAGGTACCTTGCTGAAGATCTGGTGTTCAAAGAAAAAAATAAAATCCAAAATTGATTTCTCCAAAGTAAGAGATTTTTTAAAAGAAAAAAGGTCCTGTACTGACCTTGTTTTATGAAATCAATTTGCTGGAGAATTTTGTTGGATGACGCAAGGAAGGGGCATGAAGTAATGTACACAGGTGTGGTCAGAATTATTGGCACCCCTGGTAAATATGATAAAAAATGGCTATAAAAATAAATCTGCATTGTTTATCCTTTTGATCTTTCATTAAAAAAAATCATAAAAAAAAAAAAAAAAACTTTCATTGAAGTAAAAGAATTTAAGTTTTCAACATTATTAAATACATGTTTTCAATTTAAAATAAATTCTAGGGGTGCCAATAATTATGGCCAACGTGTTTTGGAGAAAAGCATTTTTGCGAATTTTTTTAATGAAAGATCAAAAAGATAAACAACGCAGATGTATTTTTACAGCCAGCTTCGATCATATTTACCAAGGGTGCAAATGTTTTGGTTTTTTTTGTTGCTAGGTGACAACTGTGGTCTGTGGTTATTACTGACACCTATCAGTGTGGATTCAACATCACACAAAAGCAATTTAATGGTTTCCATTAACATGAAACCCTTCAATATTGGTCAATTAATTCCACGTCCAAAATAAAAGTAGGTGTAAAACTTTGTGTTAATTTTATCAGTGTAGAACATCTTTCCACTTACAGCACATTTTAAGGATAAGTCTGAAGATATATGCCCATGCAGTTGACAAACAATTAGTATTCTTGGAATGGTATGTTTATTGTACATGCATTCGTTCGGCTATGGGGAATACTGCAATACTCTGATAGCAAATTTTCAATGTCACCGCCACACCGCTACCCAACAAATCTACAACACGAAACAGACAGCGACTCTCATGAATGCTCCTGAACCAGTTATTTTTAGTGACATCCACTGCAACCAGTGTAATCTGATTCACAAATGATTGACTCTCATGAACCGGTTCTTTTAGTCCAATCAAAAACATAAAGCTTCCAACTGCTGTAACTGAGAGTGAAATCTGTTTACATACTGACTGACTGTTCAGATATGTAAATAAAGATGCGCTTTGTCAGTAACATAACAAATTATGTTAGTGTACCACATTTTTGGTTTGTTAGTGTTTTTGTATATATTTATAGTTAAGGCCAATTAAGTAATAAAGGTCAACAAGACTGAAAAGTTATTTCCTTTTGCAAGAGCTGTGATTAATGATTAATGATTGTTTTTCCATCGAGGTTCCCTGCAAAGACATAAAAAATACACACTGAGGATTTCTTACATAATTTTCCTATGTAACATTATACACACCAGTTAGGTTTGCTTGTTAGTACTAGCATCATTTTGTGTTTAAAATACTATAGGCTAATTATCTGTGCAGAAAAACATGAATAAAGAAGTTACACAACATGGCCTATGAATCAAGTTTGTTGGAAACTAATTAGGGCTTCTCTTGCTTGTGCAATTTATAACGGTGTGCTGCCTGCAGTCACACTTAACTTCTACAATGTGATTAATTACTTGACATTGGAGGTGCAGACCATAGTCAAAAAGAAATGACAGTATGGAGACTAGGAGACGGAGAGAGAAACTTCCCTGACATCAGCATTCTGATGGTGAGTCCTTCCAAACCCAGAGGCCACAAAAAGGAAAGCATAGCAGGTTTCAGAAAACAACCTGGTCTTGTTTGTGAGAGTGCTTGAGGGCAGAGTAAATAGTATGAGTGTGCCAAAGCTCAGAGGGAGGGGAACGAACAGAAGTTAGGTAGAGTTCATTTTCACTGGGCAAACACAGCAGTATTTATGATTTAAGATTCACTACACCATACACAGCGGCAGATGCCTCTGATGCTGCAGGAAGCAAAAGGGCGGGTCTAATAAGAGCTGCAACAGTTGAGTGCATGAAGTGTTTAACATTGCACACTTCGGCCCTGTCCCAAATGGCACACTTCATATGCAGTGACTTGCGGTCTTGTGGACTTACAATGGTTGCCACATGCATGTGCCCATTAAGTCCATGAGACTGTCCCATTTGTCATTGTAGGTTTCAGAAGTGTGCTCGCAAGCCGAACCCCAAGCAAGCTCCGCAGCACAATTCTTCCTGACAGTCAAAGTGGCGTTATCCACTAAAGTGTGGACTCATAGGAAGACTGCGAGTGTTTAGGGTGCTATTTGGGATAGGGCCCAAATGCTGTTTTCTGAAGATCCAAGGTATAAAGGCCTTAAGGCATGTCCGAATCCAATGTTAGCTTCACTTCCTGTCTCCTGAGATACCTTAATCTGATCGATGTTTAAAGACAACATAGATGTATCCTTCGCTGCCTTTGATATCCCACAATCCTGCTTTCCATTCTATGACAGTTGACCCTAAAAAAATTTAAGATGGCATCTGAAAGATGCGTTTGGTGTTCAGTTTGTGTGTAAATGTAAGTTTTTTTGCCAACGTTTTCCACTTTTGATGTCATCTCTAGTGGGAAATTACTATTGTAGTAATTAAATATTCACTTTAGTTATCACCAAAGCTCTCTCTATTTTGCTGTAGATCATTAAACCATTACGCTGCCTCAGAAGTCTGTAAGAAATCTGTTTTGATAGGTACCTTTGTGCGCAAATACTGCCTGCGAAGCCATTGCCTGATAGGGCAGTGAGGCAACAATAGCCTTTGTTTTTTGGTTAAGTTTATCATCTGGGTATTTAAAAAGTGTACTTTTTCTATTTGCAATTTTCAGTGTGAACACATTATTTATAATACAAAATGGCATAGAATAGAGCAGTCCGTCAGTTTCTCTTCCCAAGACAAAATAACAATAACTACCATTATCATTATTATTATACATAGACACCAAAACTAAAGAAATTAAGTCACATACTGAATTAAGAAGCATCAGAATTCACACATTAATTAAATACAGTGCAGAGTTTTTATTGTATAAATTACAAGTCCTGTCAGTTCAAAAACGGCCTGCCAGCATCAATACAGTAAATCTTTTATTATTTGTATCAACGTTTTTCTCAGTAACTTCTGTACTTTATTGTCAAACATTACTAATTTACTCTTTAAAGCTCTTTAAAAGATGAAAGCTGCCATAAAAATAGTAACCTCTCAAGGAAGATCTAATTTCTGGATTCAGTCTTTTAAAGAGCTGCAAAACTGACAAGAAACATTGCTATTCTGCTGTAAGCATTTGGAGGCTATTGCCTCTCAGTGATTCATCAGTGTTACAGAGGCACAATAAGCAGTTTGAAATTATGACAGACCCTTATAGAAATGTGTCTTAGAATCAACAGCCCCCTAGTGCACACTGTGATATCTTAGCTGTAAAGAGTAATGCTTTAAATTCACCTGAGTGGATTTCACAGCAACAGAACTATTAAAGGAATGATGTTCACCAAAAATCATTTACTCACCCTCATGTCATTTCAAACCTCCATCTTTTCCCTGTGGAACACAAAAGAAAATGTTCACACTGTTCTTGTTCGGACAATGAACTTTAATGGTGTCAAACTTCATATTTGTGTATTCAAATGTCATGTTAAGAAATGTCATTAGCTTTCATGTGTAATCATGATACAACAAATTTAAATATCTGTCACAAGCAGTCCACTGAAGGCAAGTTGATTTGAACCCATGTGCAGTTTTATTGAATATAATCCAAAGTGAACAAAATTTACAATAGAATAACACGAACAATAGTAAACAAAAGAAACAATGAAACATGAGGGCTATATATACACACAAGGCTAATGAGCAAACAAGGTACACCTATGCACAATCAAACAATGAACCAATGATAAAACAGGACACATGACCAGAACAACCAATCAGAACATGACATCAACAGGGGAAGCACAAGACATGAGGCACTTTTCAATACCAAGTACGCAAAGTTCGGACTTGCGTCCTTGGTGGTTCAGACGTGCCAAGTTCGACTCAGGAGAAAAAACTCCAGGAACAGCAGCATTCTTGATGGCGTCACTCAGCCTACTCTGACTAATGACCAGTTATCTCTATATGTATATTTTAGGCAACAATAAAACAAAATATGTTATAAAAAAACACCCTCTTTTCATTTTCTTTAAAAAAATATTAACATATTAATAGCCACACAAATCAGACAATGCGTACACTTATATAATAATATAAATGATTATCTTCACTTATAATTTTTTTAAATATAAAACGCCTCTTTTTAAAAATATTAGGCAATATGTTTATATGTACTCTGATTATCTTCACTGTAATAAAATTAAATATGACAAAAAGCACAGCTATAATAAGCAATAATAGCTATTGTAAAAGTACACTATATTGCCAAAGGTATTGGGACACCCCACCAAATCATTGAATTCAGGTGTTCCAATCACTTCCATGGCCACAGGTGTATAAAATCAAAAACCTAGGCATGCAGACTGCTTCTACAAACATTTGTGAAATAATGGGTCGCTCTCAGGAGCTCAGTGAATTCAAGCGTGGTACCGTGATAGGTTGTCACCTGTGCAATAAGTCCATTCATGAAATTTCCTCACTACTAAATATTCAACAGCAACTTAGCCACAAAGTAGTAGGCCACGTAAAATCACAGAGCGGGGTCAGCGCATACTGAGGCGCACATTGCGCAGAAGTTGCCAACTTTCTGCAGAGTCAACAGCTACAGACCTCCAAACTTCGTGTGGCCTTCAGATTAGCTCAAGAACAGTGCATAGAGAGCTTTATGGAATGGGTTTCCATGGCCGATCAGCTTTACCAAGCCTTATATCACCAAGTGTAATGCAGTGGTGTAAAGCACGCCGCCACTGGACTCAGTGGAGACGTGTTCTCTGGAGTGACGAATCACGCTTCTCTGTCTGGCCATCCAATGGACGAGTTTGGGTTTGGTGGTTGCCAGGAGAACGGTACTTGCCTGACTGCATTGTGCCAAGTGTAAAGTTTAGTGGAGGGGGGATTATGGTGTGGGGTTGTTTTTCAGGGGTTGGGCTTGGCCCCTTAGTTCCAGTGAAAGGAATTCTTAATGCTTCAGCATACCAAGACAATTTCATGCTCTCAACTTTGTGGGAACAGTTTAGGGATGGCCCCTTCCTGTTCTAACATGACTGTGCACTAGTGCACAAAACAAGGTCCATAAAGACATGGATGAGTAAGTTTGGTGTGAAGGAACTTGACTGGCCTGCACAGAGTCCTGACCTCAACCCGACAGACCACCTTTGGGATGAATTAGAGCAGAGACTTGGACTCTCGTCCAACATCAGTGCCTGACCTCACAAATGCACTTCTAGGAGAATGGTCAAAAATTCTCATAAACACAATCCTAAACCTTGTGGAAAGCCTTCCCAGAAGAGTTGAAGCTGTTATAGCTGCAAAGGGTGGGCCAAATCCATATTAAACCCTACGGATAAAGAATGGGATATCCTTAAAGTTCATGTAAAGGCAGGAGTCTCAAAACGTTTGGCAATATAGTGTATAAGTAAAATGTATAAGAAGCTATACAATAAGAAATAAAGTAAACAATTCAGTTAAATATACACAGTCAGTAACGGTACAGTTAAATAGCCTAAATATATAAAGTTATGAAAGTTTGCTTTGCCCTCAGCCAAAATGATTTGCCAGGGAACAAATTATAGATTCATGCGACGAAAGATCACCCGCTAGATATACACAAGGCGAATTATATCTTATATTTAACCACTACAGAAACATGCAGTGGCAAATGTCAGAAGGACTAGCCGAGGTAAGGCTGTTCTCGGCTGGGTTAATGAGTGCTGAGCGCCCGGTGATCGGCTAAATCTCAAAACTCTGAAAACTTCAGATTAAATATTCAAATAGGCGCTATCTTCATAAATAAATCACAGATTTGAACTTTAAACAACTACATTCTTGCCTGAAAAACTCTTAAAACTACATGTCGTGCCACAATAACAGTAGTATTTTTTAATTACGCAGGTTTTCTCATCCGCTATTGACGCTTGCTGGTTGGTGCAAGATTGGTGCATTCTGGGATACCTGGCTGTCTCAAGTCACCTCTCGATGCATCCTTGATAAAAGGGGCGGATCAAGAACACATCCGTGGATTTGAACTGTACTTGGCTATAGAGGTGAACTTTGAACTGGAACAGTACTTGGGCAGCGACCGATGACGTTTCACAAGTCCACAAGTCCAGACAAGAATGCATATTGAGAAACGGCCCACATGATGGCAAGATACATGAGGAGCAAGGGAAGCACATGGCAAACAGGAAATGTAACTACATTTCAAAATAAAAGCCATGAAAACCTAAGCATGAACCAAAACCCAGATCCAAATGTGACAATCTGCATATTCAGACTGTACAAATGAGATTTGCGTATTATTGTTTTAGGGTAGATAAATAAAATGTACACTTTTATGGTGTGTTTTTTCCCTTTTACCACTTTGACAGCATCTGGTCACCATTAATTTATATGGAAAATTACATAATAATTAAAATGAGTTTAAAAATAGGGTTTTCAGTTTAAATGAATTAAATGGATTCATTTTATATTAGAGAATATTTGAATATTTCTCACAACCAATAATACAAAAAAATTGATTGATGTATTAATTTCCAGACATTTGCTTTCCATTGTTTTTAATGACCTACAAAAGTGCTGTAAAGTGTTTTAATTATTTTTATTTAGTAGAATTTTAAAATATTACAGTTCATCAAGACATGCAGAACACACCTGCACAACTGATGTCTGTTGAAACAATTTCATCTGACATCTATATATTTTTTTCCTTTTGCATTTACTGAAGCTCCAATTCTCACGTTTTCATGCAGTGAGTGTTCAAAGCCGTGAGTGAAATCACAGCCCAACACCATAAGCGCCTTGAATGAACACTCCATATCTAGAGTTTGGAGTGCAGCTGGCAGCCATAGGAAGTTTTCTTAAACGACCTGCTGGCTTCAGCTACACTATCAACAGATGGAAACTGTGCCTCTGCCCCCCCCCAGGGCAACGGTTAAAATTGAGCTTGTGAAATCTGTCACAAAGCCGAAGTGGCAAAATGTCTCACGGTTTCTGCAAAATGCTAATGTGACTCGTGCAGAGTCCAGAAACGGGGGTTGGGGAGGGGGGTGATGGGATAGAGTGTTCCAATTTAAAAAATGACATCAGATGACAACATCATCTTTCTAAAGGGCAGAGAAATACGTTTGGCCAGAGGACAGACATTCACAAATGAGCCGCGGCTCAAAGAGCCGAATGACATTCAGGGTTGGCATAAGTGTGTGTGTCTCTCCTATGAGGCTCCCCCTAACTTGCCAAATTCCATCAGAGTGCCCGATGCAGAAACTAGCCTGACTACAACAGACCAAGTCTCAGTAATGAGGAGAGGAATCCGGAGGTTAAAGGAACAGACCAGCGTTTCGCTAACATGAATTAACGTACAAGGAATCACTGGAGCTTTGCTGCGATTGCTCACTGGAAAGACACTATAGAACTTAGAAAAGTGCCCTCAACGCTAGAATAGGGAACGTCACAGACAATGAGACTGTCATTAAATTAACCAAAATAAAAAAAAATACTAAAGCATGTTTGCTACATTTCTTGTAAGACAGGTATCCTTAAAGTCAAAGAATCTTCAATGATTCAAAGCACTATGTTGAGAGCAAATAAAGTTTGTGGACAGTTTTTTAATTCCCTCACATGTACTTTACAACTTATGTAAAAATGCATTTACACGTGCATCATTACAGTGAATAACGACTTAAATTTTTTTCTAATTCTCACTCAACACTTGTGTTATAGCTTGCGAGTCGTATGGACTAATGATACTTTAATGGTAGTTTTATGTGCTTTTTGGAGCCTTACATTTACAGTCACCATCCTCATATCCCTCATTCATCTCCTTTCGCGTTCCACAGATGGGAAAAAAAATATGGGTTTGGAATGACATGAGGGTGAGTAAATGATGACAGAATTTAAATTTTTGAGTGAACTATGTTTTTTAATATTGTTCCTGCATAGCAGTGTCGCGTTTTCATATATTCATTTATTTTTGAATGCTTTAAAAGCCATTTTCAATAATATGTTTTATGGGGTTTTGCAAAAGAAAGTTTACAGAAAATAATTTGTTTTGTATTGCAATGAAGAGTGAAACTTTTCATTATCAGCAAAAAAATGAAAACCGAAATGCGGGAAAAGTGACATAACATGCTTTTGTAAAAACGTTGCTGTTGGCTCCTTTATGCCCGTTAAGTCAACAAAAGCATAATGAATAAATTTAGTTTTTGGTATTAAAAAAATTAATTAATTAAATTAAAATTATCGATTTTTCTTTTATGCCAAAAATCATTAGGATATCATAAGGATATAGGAAATTTACAAAATATCTTCATGGAACATGATCTTTACTTAAAGTATTAGTTGATCCTGATAATTTACTCACCCCCATCTCATCCAAGATGTTCATGTCTTTCTTTCTTCAGTCGAAAAGAAATGAATTTTTTGAGGAAAACATAACAGGATTTTTCTTCACATGGCAACCAAAAGGTCCAAATCAATGCAGTTTCAAAGGGCTTCAAATGCTCTGCACGATCCCAGCTGAGGAATAGGGTCTTATCTAGTGAAACCATCGGCCATTTTCAAGAAAAACTAAACATTTATATACTTTTGAACCTAAATTGCTCATCTTGCGCTGCTCTGCGACACACCACGGATTGCGCAATCACGTCGGAAAGGTCACGCTAGACGTAGGTGGAAGTACCGCCCCAAGCGAACGTGCGAAGACTAATACAAACGCCCTTTACAAAAAAAAACTCCATCTCCATCTCTAATCGTCCGACATCGTTGTTTAACCTTTTTTTGCTAAAGAATGTTTGCATTAGTCTTCGCACGAGTGCTTTGTAAACACAGGGGCGGTACTTCCGCCTACGTCTAGCGTGACCTTTCCGACGTGATTGCACAATCCGTGGTGTGTCGCAGAGCAGCGCAAGATGAGCAATTTAGGTTAAAAAGTATATACATTTACATTTTTTTTAGAAAATGACCGATGGTTTCGCTAGATAAGAGCCTATTCCTCAGCTGGAATCGTGCAGAGCTCTTTGAAACCCTTCAAAGCACTTTGAAACTGCATTGATTTGGACCTTCAACACTTTGGTTGTCATTGAAGTCCATTGTGTGGAGAAAAATCCTGAAATGTTTTCCTCAAAAAAACTTTATTTCTTTTCCACTGAAGAAAGAAAGACATGAACATCTTGGATGAAATGGGAGTGAGTAAATTATCAGGAAATTTTCATTTTGAAGTGAACTAATCCTTTAAGTAAAAACCATGTTCCATAAAGATATTTTGTAAATTTCCTACCGTAAATATATCAAAAAGTTATTATTATTAGTAATATGCATTGCTAAGGACTTCATTTGGACTACTTTAAAGGCGATTTTCTCAATATTTAGATTTTTTGCACCAGATTTTCATAGTTGTATCTCGGCCAAATTGTCAATTGTCCTATCCTAACAAACCCTACATCAATGGAAATCCTATCTATTCAGCTTTCAAATGATGTATAAATCTCAATTTCAAAAAATGTACCCTTGATGACTGGTTTTGTGGTCCAGGGTCACAAATAATTGCATAAAACACAACAGCATTATTCTCAATGTTAAATTATAACTTAATATTGTTCAATTGGCAAACAAAAACATAATGTTCCTCATCAAAATGGTCCTGTTTTTCTTTAAGTAAGATGTTACTCATAAACAAACATATAAACCTCCATCTGGGGTATTGTTTATTCATGACGTGTAATAACTATCACTCATATAATTTCCTCTTTTGCTTACTAAATATGGCTTTTCTTTAAGAGGCCCTATTAGAAAGAAGCAGCACTATATTTCAATGTCATTACTGTTTTACTTAATGTAGGCTACTGTACTCTTGATGGATCTTCTGGGATCAAGCAGCTAAGGTTACAAACAAAGGCATACATGCATGATTGATGGCTCTCTTAGAAAAAGAGAGAGCGAAGCAACGAGGTAGCTAAAATGAGAAATTTTCTCAGGAGCCGTCAGCTCACCAAGAGGCCCCACCTGTTTCTCCCATCAGGCACTGGGCACTCCTGAAGCCATTAAAGCAGAGGAGGTGTGAAGTATATTAATGAAAGAGGACGCATCCCACCTCACAGGGCCTGCAAAGGCGAGATAAGAGGTCTCGCTGGTCCAGGCGAGAAGCTCTGCTCGTACGCACACACTTTCTCAGAAAAAGCCCCACACATCATTCCCTGCCTTTTGTCCGCTTGACCTGATCAGCGGTGCTGAGCGGGAAGAGGGTGGCTTTCTATTTGCGCTGTCATCTTGCTTTATTTGTTATATTTCAAACAGGCTTGCTTCTAATGTGATGGATAAAGCATTCAAAAAGCATCCATAAGGAGACTAGTGGCACAGAGCCCTCTGGCCTGCACAATTTATTGACTAGCATGACAGCAATACAGCGAATACTATTGTTATCACAGTAGCTAGCAAATTTTGGGCCTCTGTTGGGTTGAATAATGGTATCCAGCATCACACAGCTTCCTGTCCTGCAATAACGTTATTTGTTAGGGAGGCTTTTTATGTGATGAATCTAAATCCAATAAAACAAGCTTTTCTCTCATCACAGAGATGGATGCTTTCTCTTTATCTGCACAATACATGAGTAAAAGAATCATCCTGTAATTTATTTTATTAGTTTAATAAAGCATGAGAGCTTTTGTAGCTCTAAACCTGAATGGTCTCACTGTCACAGTTGAACCTCATATGCTAAACTGTAACCAATAATATTGTTGCAATGTTGATTGAATGTTTTTAGAATGCCATTATTAAGTGACTATAATTAATGTTGTGAATATGAATCTTTAATTACACAACTTGTCTTACGAATGTACATCTCAGTAGTGGTTCCTGGTTCATCTTTCAGTAAAGCTGATAAGAGGGAGCAGTTCTCTCTGCAGATTTCACTTTAGCTCACAAAGATCGCGAATGGCAGCAATTTTTATGATAACAGAATTTTTTTTTTTCTGTGTGGAAATTTGACCCGCTGCATGTTAAATAAAACAGCTAAATGTAATGCGAGGGAATCTGAACTCACTAAGTAAATCTGATTCAAACTAGCACACCCATTTCGATAATTTTTTTAATAAATCTTTTTGACTGAACCATTTTGTTAAAGTCATTGGTTCACGAATCATGTCCATTCCTGAAACTGCATACATAGGCTCAAAAAGTTTTCCAGACACTGAAAAAAATAACATGTAAGATTTACTTCATAAAATTCCTTATAACAATATGCTCTAACACATTTTAAGTAAATCTTACTGCCACTGCTCTGTACAACTTGTTGTTAAGTAAAATCTACTTACCATTCATGAAGTAATTAATTACTTCATTATATTTAATTTATTTAATTGCACATATAGAATTAAGTTTACTTTGAAACATCTACGTAAATAATACAATAGACATCATGTAGACTCTACATAATAGAAGTAATGCAGCAGTCACCCATTTTTGTGTCATTTTGAGTAGAAAATGAACTCCAGATGTCACAAAATTGCAAGTTACTGAACCTAACAACAAAAGCAATGATAAAATAGTGTAAATACAGCTGGAAAACATAAAAAATAACGTATTAATTATTCAAGCCCCGGTGCATGATGGGATCACATAAGAAAAGTTGAGTAGGTTTTACTAAATTTTATAACGTAGATATTTATGCTTTAAGTTTGAATTGAGTACTAATATAGAATTTACTTTGTTTTTTTCATTCTTGCCTGATCTAACTTTTTCATGTAGAAATTACTTTCGTTTTTTTCTGTAGTATTTACTACAGAATCATTTTTATCAGTGTCACCAATGGCGACTATATTTTAAACTCATACTGTGTGAGTGGAAAAGCCCACGTCAAAAGCAAAAATATTTAAAGTGGAATTCTCACATTAAGTAAAATAATAATTTTTAATTGCTGAACAATCCCTTATCAATACATTTTGGTATTGAATGAATGTTTAATTTTGGATCAGAGCACTCATGTGAACAGTGTGAATCTTTGCTTATTGTAGATGTCATCATTACATCCCTCAAAGTTGTCATTATTAAATATATAAAAATTCCACTTCTTGTGCTAAATGGCTTGCTGACTGCTTGTCTTTACTTGATCACTGTATGTTTCATATGCAGTTAAAGGAGCTGGTACTCATTAAGGTTTTTAGGAGTGCTTATTTAGATATTAGATGTTAGAGCCCAAATATTTGTTGAACCAAAAACCAGCCAAAATGGGCACAAACTAATCATTAAAGGGATGAGGGAGAATTATCAATCCACATTTTTGAGGACTGTGCTGGTTTGGCATATACAGTGCACCCGGAGAGTATTCACAGCGTTTCACTTTTAATTTATTTCAAAATGGATTAAATGTATTATTTTCCTCAAAATTCGACAAACAATACCCCATAATGGCAACGTGAAAGAAGTTTGTTTGAAATCTTAGCAAATGTATATATATAAAGAAAAAAAAAAGAAAAAAAAAAAATCACATGTACATAAGTATTCACAGCCTTTGCCATGACACTCAAAATTGAGCTCAGGTGCATCCTGTTTCTACAGACAGGCTTCTACAGGTCTACAGACAATTCCTTGGACTTCTGGCGAAGGGTACAGAAAAATTTCTGCAGCATTGAAGGTCCTAATGAGCACAGTGGCCTCCATCATCCGTAAATGGAAGAAGTTTGGAACCACCAGGACTCTTCCTAGAGCTGGCCGCCCGCCCAAACGGAGCAATCGGGGGAGAAGGGCCTTAGTCAGGGAGGTGACCAGGAACCCGATGGTCACTCTGACAGAGCTCCAGCGTTTCTCTGTGGAGAGAGGAGAACCTTCCAGAAGAACAACCATCTCTGCAGCACCCCAGTCTAGATGTGCTGTGTTTGACAGAAACCTGGCTAAAACCTGATGATTACATCACTTTAAATGAGTCCACCCAAGATTATTGTTATAAACACGAGCTACGTCGGAAAGGTAAAGGGGGAGGTGTTGCTGTAATTTATAATAATATCTTCAGTATTACTGAGAAGTCTAGTTTCAAATATAATTCTTTTGAAGTTTTGGTGCTTTACATAACGTTATGTAGTGCAAATGATAAATCCCGTTTGACATTTGTGCTGGCTACTGTATACAGGCCACCAGGGCACCATACAGACTTCTTTTTCTATCAGTGTTAGTATTGGCTGCAGATAAAGTCCTAATTGTTGGTGATTTATTATCCACGTAGACAATGAAAAAGACGCATTTGGATTAGCATTTAGAGACATTCTAAACTCTATTGGAGTTATGCAACACGTGTCAGGACCAATTCATCGTCATAATTATACTTTAGACTTATTATTGTCACATGGAAAAAATGTTGATACTGTTGAAATTCTACAGCAGAGCGATGACGTCTCAGGTCATTACCTAGTATCATGTATACTTAATTTAGCAAAGGCTGCAAAGCCGTCCCCTCATTTCAAATATGGCAGGACAGTCACCACTGCCACTAAAGATTGCTTTGTAAATAATCTTCCTCATCAGTTCCATGTCCTCAGCATCCCAGATAGCCTAGAGCAGGGGTGGTGAACTCCGGTCCTGGAGAGCCACAGTCCTGCAGAGTTTTGCTTCAACCCTAATCAAACACACCTGAGCAAGTTATTCAAGGTCTGAAGGGTTACTAGGAAGCTACAGGCAGGTGAGTTTTATCAGGGTTGGAGCTGAACTCTGCAGGACTGAGGCTCTCCAGGACTGGAGTTCGCCACCCCTGGCCTAGAGGAACTCAATGATGCAACAGAAACTATTGACTCTCTCTTTTCCAGCACTTTAGACACAGTTGCTCCTCTGCACTTAAAGAAGATTAAAGAAAATAGTCCAATGCCGTGGTACAACAAGCACACTCGGGCCCTTAAAACAGCAGCTAAAAAAATGGAGCGCAGCTGGAAGAAAACAAAACTGGAGGTTTTTCGTATTTCGTGGAAAGAGAGCATGATTGCATACAGAAAGGCTGTAAAAACTGCAAGATCTGCTTATTTTTCTACTCTCTTAGAAGAAAACAAACACAACCCTAGGTATTTATTTGATACAGTGGCTAAATTAAGAAGAAATAAAGCTTCAACTTCTGACGTTTGCAAACAGCACAGCTGTAATGACTTTATGAACTTCTTTACGTGCAAGATTGATAATATTAAGAAGAAAATTATAACTATACAACCATCTACTACAGTATCGCATCAGACAGTGCATTGTAGTGTCACTAAGAAAAAAATTCCACTCATTCACTGCTATAGGAGAGGAAGAATTGACTAAACTCATTAAATCATCTAAATCAACAACATGTATGCTCGACTCTATACCGACTAAGTTACTAAAAGAGATGCTTCCAGAGGTCATAGATCCTCTTCTTAATCTCATTAATTCACCTTTGTCATTAGGATATGTACCGAAAATGTTAGCTAAAAAGTTAGCTATTATTAAACCACTTATTAAAAAACAGCAACTTGATCCTACAGAATTCAATTACAGGCCAATCTCAAATCTACCCTTTCTGACAAAAATATTAGAAAAGGCTGTGTCTTCACAAATATGCTCCTTTTTGGAAAGAAATTATATCTGTAAGGATTTCCAGTCAGGATTTAGACCGTATCATAGTACTGAGACTGCTCTCATTAGAGTTACAAATTATTTGTATCTCTCTATTGTGTTACTCGATCTTAGCGCTGCATTCGATACTATCGACCACAACCTTCTTCTGAATAGACTCGAAAATTATGTTGGCATTAGTGGAATTGCATTGGCATGGTTTAAATCATACTTATCTGACCGTTATCAGTTTGTAGCAGTAAATGAAGAGATGTCATACCGATCACAAGTTCAGTATGCAGTACCGCAAGGCTCAGTGTTAGGACCGTTGCTTTTCACCCTGTACATGCTACCCTTGGGAGACATCATTAGAAAGCATGGAGTTAGTTTTCATTGTTATGCTGACGATACTCAGCTCTATATTTCTTCACGCCCTGACGAAACATACCAATTCACAAGATTGACGGAATGCATAGCTGATATAAAAAAATTGGATGACTAGTAATTTCCTACAACTTAATTCTGAAAAAAAAAAAAAAAAACTGAATTTCTAATTATCGGGCAAAAAACCTCTGCACGTAGTAACCTAGAATACTGTCTAACACTTGATGGCTGCTTTGTCAAGTCCTTGTTGTCAGTTAGGAACCTGGGTGTGCTCTTTGATACCAATCTTTCATTTGAAAGCTACGTTTCTAGCATCTGTAAAACTGCATTCTTCCATCTTAAAAATATATCTAAATTATGGCACATGCTTTCGATGCAAAAGTTAGTTCATGCGTTCATGACCTCAAGGCTAGATTATTGTAATGCTCTACTGGGTGGTTGCCCTGCTCGCTTAATAAATAAACTGCAGCTGGTCCAAAACGCAGCACCTCGAGTTCTTACTAGAACCAGGAAGTATGACCATATTAGCCCAGTTCTGTCAACACTGCATTGGCTCGCTATTAAACATTGTATACATTTTAAAATCTTGCTTATTACTTACAAAGCACTAAATGGTTTAGCTCCCTAGTACTTGAACGAGCACTTAACACATTATACTCTATCACGTCTATTACGGTCTGAAAACTTGATAATACCTAGAATATCAAAATCAACTGCTGGCTGTCGCCTATTTAGCACCTAAACTCTGGAACAGTGTTTCTAGCATTGTTCGGGAAGCAGACACACTCTGTCAGTTTAAATCTAGACTAAAAACACATCTCTGTACTATGGCATACACATTGAACATTATCAGTTTCTATTATTCAAATCAGTTAAATGATTGTTAGGCTGCATTAACTAGGTCAGCCAGAACCGGGAACACTTCCCATAACACCTGATGTACTCATTACATCATAAAAAGAATGGCATCTACGCTAATGTTAGTGTCTCTGTTTATCCCGAGGTTTACTGCAGTCTGCCAGATCCAGATCAGATGGTGGACCTGCGCCTAGACATGACCACAACGCAGCCCTGAAGTGTCGGCCGAGACCGTGTCAACTAGACTCTCCCCTGTGAAGGCCTCCTTCCCTTCCCCTCTATACAGATAAAAATACATATGCACACATAAGTATTCAAACACGCTTGCCTATAAGCTGAACTCGCAATGCTTGCGTACATGCCGTCGCCGTTTTCAGGAGATTCGCCTTTTTAGGGGTTTGCACGGGGATAATGATGGTATAGTTTCAAAACTATTTCAAACCTATTTTATGGTTTGCGTTCTCGGGCCACCAGAAGCTGTTACCGTGCGAATGGGGTCCGGAACGCATTGGGGGTTTTCTGTTTTAATTAAAGATGGTGTTGTTTAAATGGCACCAAATTAAATAACTAATCAGTTTTTACAACAGAAATTAATCAAAAACTTTTCCTCAAAAACAAAATGAATTTCCTATTATCACTGTAAAGCTACCTATAAATGAAGGTGACTTGACGTTGTCATTATGGGGTATTGTTTGTAGAATTTTGAGGAAAATTTAATCCATTTGGGAATAAGGCTGTAACATAACAAAACATGAAAAAAGTGAAGCACTGTGAATACCTTCCAAATGCACTGTAGGGCCTGGAATTATGGAGTCTCTGATACATTAAAGCAAGCAAGAAGGTAACACTCTTTTAGTAAAGCTGATAAGAGGGAGCGGTTCTCTCTGCAGATTTCACTTTAGCTCACAAAGATAAAAAATGGCAGCAGTTTTCATGATAACAGATTTTTTTTTTTTTTTCTGTGTGGAAATTTGACTCGCTACATGTTAAATAAAACAGCTGGTAACACTTAATTTTACAGTGTCCTTGTTAAATATGCTACATGTACTTACCATAGTAATAACAGTAAATTATGCATGATTACATGCAACTAACCCTCAACCAAATCCTAATCCTATAGTAAGTACATGTTGTTAATTAATATTACTCAGAACTTGAATATAAAATTTGAACAATGACACCTTAAAATAAAGTGTAACCAAACAGCTTTTATTAAGCCACTAATATGATGACTCTTCATCTCATGTGAGTGTGCATAATTTTAAAATTATTTAACTTTTAGTTCTTTAAAATGATTACCATTCATTTCTTCAAGGGTAAAACTTTGAGGAAAATAATTGAGTGTATCTTTAACATTATATGAATGTAAACATGAATGAGGAAGCACAGTAGAACAATGCATGCAAATTAAAGCCTGCATAAAACACCATTCTTTTTTGCTATAAAAAAATGACACAACAGCTGATATTACAGTCTGCCATAAAAGCATTTTTTCTGGAAATATCTGTCCTTTGGACAGGGTCTTTTCACTTACACAGTATTTCAGGTCTGAAAAAGTGAAAAGCTCTGATTTTCTGAGAAGGCACATGATGTACTTTTATTAAAAGGCACTCTCTCCCTCTCTTGCTGGCATTGTCAAAGAAAAGCACTAGTTGATTGCACTGTATATGCGCCCATAATTTTCTACACAGTATACCATTTTTAGACAAGGTAGGGGGGAAGAAAGTCTTTTTCCTGCTCCTCTTCTTCAGTGGCATAAAGTCTACAACAGGAAGCATGGCTGGCCAAATGGAGGCACAAGAGAACCATAACTAATATTTTACACAGCAGGATCTGGAACAAAAGGGACCATGAAGCTATTAGCTAGCAATGTGATGCAGAGAGAACTTAAGTGACCCTGCAGTAAAAAAAGAAAAGAAAAATAATTTCACCTTGACCTTGGAATCTCCTCACACCATGACGAGTTCATGAGATGCATACTGATAGCTGCTGGATGCTGCAGGCATGCAACATGATTTTTATTTTTTTTTGTGAAGCAAGGCTATATGAGTCAAAGACAGTGTAGGGAAGAGTGTGAAAACTGAAGAAAAGGAGAAGCTGTTTTTTATGCAGGTTCTTTCATTTTTATGCTTGGCTGGTACATCACTGTGCAACTGTTCAATCTGAGAAAATGAACTACACTATAAGCATACTGGTGACGCACAGGGATAAACATGACAAATCTCGTACTTTAGATTCTATAACTGGCACTAAATAGAATGAACATGAAAATTAAGGTTGAGTACCGATTCTTTAATCCTATTATACATTTGTATAGATGCATTATACAGTACTCTGAATCAACAATACTTTTTGATCTGCCCATATAATATTGCCAAACAAACACCATCACTACTAATGTCAATATTCTGAACTAGCCTTATGAATTTATGATCTTAATCATGGGCACTACTTTCAATGATTAAGGCCCATTCACACCAAGGACGATAACTATAATGATAAAGATATAGTTCTAAAAATAATTCTAAATATAAAAGAATAGCAGGGTCCACAACTATAATGATAACAGCACAGAGAAACAATATTGTTGGAATCACTTTCACAATGATTTTTCCTAATGATGAACAATGAAAACATAGATAGCCATTTAGAATACAACCAGCTTTAAATAGCTCAGGCATTTAAAGGCAGACATCTGCATAACTGCAGCGTGCGCTTAGAATAAACAGAACAATATTGTGCGTTGGTGAGGACACTAATATAGTTATCGTTCTTGGTGTAAACGGGCCTTTACTCATCCCTTAGTCAGAAAAATGTATCACAATGCTAGTCATATGAAACTTCATGGAAAAGTAACAAAATAGCAGAACAATTACAAAATATTTCTCAAATCCTAGTGTCGCCGACTCATGTCATGTTTTCGGTGCACTCAGCTTTTTTTGCAGTCTCCTGTCGAATTCTCCTCACTTGGCTGTTAATTATTTTGCTGGAAGGTCCTTGATCAAATGTTTGACAAGTTATTAATCAGAAAGGTGGCCTCAGCGGAGCTGCTGAAAGTTAATTTCCACACTTCATTCCGGAGAGATGAATCAGAGTTGGTAGGAGATTGGGCAGCTGCCTCATCAGCACTGCACTCAGGTTGAGGGTGACCTCCAGTACCACCGAATTTCCGGTAAACATGAGCAAAAACCACATCCAGACGCATACTGCCGTACCCGTCTCTGACAAGAACGCAACGGACGTCCAAACGCTGCCGCAGGTCTATTAGCCTGAACTGGCTCTGGCGTGCAACTATAGCTACTGAACGCGGAGGTGGGTGATAAACGGCATTCTCACGCAAGAGACACAGGTGCGTGTCAGTCAGGACAAGCTGGACAAGCTCAGAGTCTACTGGTGCCAGCTGGGAAACAGGTACAATCGGGTCAGTGTGTAGTTCGAGAGTTGATCGCTGAAATCTGACAGTTGTGTAAAGAAGTAGTTGCACATGCGCAAGTCCCGGACGTTCACCCTGCATGTTACCATGTAACAGGAAGACTAACTTAGCCAGGGTTTTCTGGAAAGAGCATGTAAGGCGCCCACCAGAGGATAAAAGCAAATCCCTAATACGAGAGTCCCAGTCTAAGGACAAACATACTATGTCACTTGACAGTAAAGGATGGTCCAATGCACCTCTCTCAGAAGGGCAAATGGCCTCAAGTAAAGTTTGGGACAGTTCTTGACTGAAGACTGCATTGCAAGTGTGCAAGGTAAGTATGCTGTTCTCTGTGATGCCCGTCAGTCTGACAGTCTGCCCAGCAAAACCTATGTGGATCTCCTGCAGTTCCTGAAAGGATAATTCATAGAAAACATTTAAAGAGTGCGTGGGGCTGGAAGAATCAGTCAAAGGATCAAAGGTGACCACCAAAAGCTTAGTCTGGAAAAGGATAATTACTGCAGGCTGTGGATCTGGTTGAGAACAGGTGGCGACACTAAGCCAGTATAAAGCTAACACCCGCTCTTCCATTAACAAGTGGGCAGGGATGACATTGTGCAGGCAGGAGAGAAGCTGCTGAGGTGGAAGGTTCTGGAGATGGAGCAAGGGTTCAGGTACAGGGTGTAGTCTTTGACAGCATACCTTCAGTCCCTCACTTATCTGGGTGGTCACCGAATCCCTTGTCCGAGTTGCCTCCAAAACCATCAATGGGCTCTTCCATTCATCTGTTCTGGATTGCATGGAAGGCAACGCTACACTCTGTTTTCTTACTGACAATATCTCACTATGAGACAGATTGCGTTGAAACTGGGTTGCCTCCAGAGTTGGTTTTGCCTGTGGTCTTAGTGTCAATTCAAACTGGATATGGTGTGCAAAGGGTAGATCCTTTACCAGTGAGCACATCTGATTGTACCAACTGCTTTCTCTACCACCAGTTTGTTCCTTCAAAGAATTTGTAAGCACACGCCCTGCGTCCGCCAGCATCCAGGACACTCTACTTGCAAGGCTCCCCAGGCTAGAGCTGAGCCCACTTCCTTCTGGATGGGCTTTGGCTTCTTGACTCTCAACAGATGTTCTGGATAAAATGTGGTCGCTAAATTGGCCCCCCATGGTAAGTGGGCTATGCCTCTGTGAAAAGTGCTCCAAGCGAGTCAAGCTGGGGACAAAGGCTGCTCCTCCTCCCGTGGCACAGTGCCTGCTCTGTATATGGGATTTCTCAGCTAACAAGCTCCCTTCTGAGTCCATGACCGGGTGCCAGAGATACTGCTGCTCGACATCCAGGAGCCCGGAGGTCCCGTTACGGCACTCCTGAAGTATTCTAGTATCCCAGAGCCCTTCATTCACCCCTTTTTCCTCCCCCTCCGTTTCCTTATGTGTCACATCCGCTGACGGAGCTTCAGTTTCTGATTTATGAGGGGCTGACTGCTGCTTCTCCCACTGGATGTTGAGACATGTCTGAAGCGACTTTCCAAGAATTGTGGCATCTCTTGCAGGGTTGTTAGTGGCACGGTGTTCTGTAAGTGCCCTGGGTGTCACAGGAACGTGCTGAGACTCCGAAGGTCCGCTGAAACTACTGTCTGTATTGTTTTGAGGAAAGAGGAAGTCTGTAGGAGCGAGAGATGTGGAAAATATCTGTAGGGAGAAAAAAAGAATAGTGTCAATAGAGTTTTTAGGTCACTACATTTTCTAATATATTTCAATAAATGTAACAATGTTTTATGCAAATGTTTTTGAGGCTCTTTTATTACAAGTTACCTTGTAAATGGAAGAGCCAGGAGTGAAAGCAGTGAAGTAATTGGTTGGAAACACTTACTCTATGAATCTTTATATTTGTTAGAAATTTCTTTGATGCACTCTCTTTCTAGGGGGTAGCCATGAAGCCTTGTAAAACGCATGTAATAGGTTAAAAAATGTATACATCATAATCAATGCTAACTGAGAGTGGGAAAAGGGGCCTTTTTATACTCAAATTATTTATCATTTTAATTATTTCAATTGAAGACAAATAATGCTTAAGGCAGTCAGTTCATATTTGTAACAAAAATAACAGCATGTTTCTGTGATAATAAGAAACAATAGCACTGTCTGTAATAAAAATACCTTCAATAAAAGTTTAACCTAAACGATCAGTGATATCACTGTGGATCATTATACTTTTGATGTCATTGCTTTATTTAAAAACTGAGACAGTAGCTGTATTAATTAGTGTCTAATTATTTATAATAGACACTGTGTGGCTAATATTCATACAGTCACTGAGTTAATTGAACAAAATAATGAGCTCCTTATGAGCTGAAATCAAAGAACATAACAAGAATAGGATAGTATGTTCACAGTTCAAGCAGAGGCTTCTGATTGACAATTTCAGCATTTTTTAATTTTCAAGTGCAAACATAAAAACAGCTCTGGCTCCCACTAGGTCCCTGAGGCAGCTGCACTGCCTTCAGGCAATGGTCAACTCCATCTATGCTTGTTTTTTAAAACTTAATTCTTAATTGCCTGTCCCTATACAGAAGTTATACAAATCAAGCTACTGTCCAGCCAGTCACAAACAAAAGTTAGCACCTCTGGTTTTCCTCTTAGACCTAAAGTATAAAAGAGCATCATTTATTCAGTAGTAAAACAGATCCAGTAATAAAGCACTGAGTGGAGGCTAAGGCCATGTGTCCACCAAAGTGATTTTAGCCAGCTAAAAACGCTAGGCGCTCTGCTGAAAACGCCTAGCTGTGGGCGCTTGAAAGCGCAGTTGAGACGATTGCTTTGCTATAATACATAATATCTGCAGAAGTACTAGCATCTCATTTCACAGATAGTTTGTTTCTGTATTGTTTCTTTATAAAAATGTCGATACAATGTAAAGTATTCGCTCTGGCTCGTTTTAAATGACTTTGTTCTTTTATTATGCTTGTTGTCATCTGTTGACGTTGTACAAGCAGAATGAGGCGGTAGGTCGGGGTTTGTATTTGTCCCGCCCCCTCCTCCACTGTGATTGAACGGCTGGGTAAAAAGTGACAGTAATGAGTGCTGCGTTTTACCCAAAGTTGAACATTCTTCAACTCTTGGCGACCGGTAAAAAACGCTGAACATTTAGCACTAAGTGTAAAATAGACGCTCAGCACCTCGTCACGCTGCTGCCGTTTTAAAAACACGGCACTCCCATTTAAAACAATTGGAAAAATACGCTAGCCTCTAGAAAAAACGTTTTGGTGGACTCACGGCCTAACAACACATGCTTACCCGGTGACTCTCTCCTGAGATACAACAGTCTTCTGCGTCACCTTTGGGTTGGTCAGAAACCTTTCTGGAACTGTAAGGGAAAACATTCTCCATTTTAGATCATTCAACAAAATAGAAATTCAATATTTGTATTTATATTACTCAGATTACAGAGGGGACAAAAGGGGACATATTTCTTTTAAATGATTTACACTTAAGCATGGCCACAAAAGAGCTAAGCAATTAGGTTTATATTCAAAACCATGCTGCTGAAGTCTTTTGTTTTGAAGAAGGATTTTAATTATTTTTGCTACGGTTATGACACAAGAGACCAACAACCGGGAAGTCAAAAAGACTAAACTGCACATTGTCCCGCATCTCCAAAAGTGTCTATTAAATTTTAATAGCAAAGGACCCAAATGTCTGGATGCGATTAGGGCCACTCAACTAGCTGTGAAATTAAATAGAATGTGCGCATGTAGATTTGAGGATTTACATACAAGCACTTCATTCTCAGACTGTTCACACAGGGATGGAAAAGCAGCTTGTGGGAAACGAAGAAGCCTTTCCGTCAAGCTCAACAGGATTTTGGACAGAAAGACAAAAAATTAATGGAGCCTTGTACACAACTTTTCGGATAGCAGAGCATGTACAAGTCAAAACCCTGTAAAATGTCAGAAATGCCCCCAGTAGAAAACAACAGCAGGGTACTGATCTTATACTCGAGCTTGGGTTTTTGAACAGCAGAGCACCTATTAAAAGCATTTCAGACACGAAGGTAAACGCAATTTCACAGAGCATTTCTTGGTTAGGGTTGTAAAAATGTAAAGCACTGGCTTTTAAAAAATGCAATGCATCATTTTACTAAGGAATCGTAATTTGTAAGAACAAATTTACACTAAAATATTAGTACTGATGTTACAGCATTTAGTAGTACATTCAATGAACATGGTTGTCATAAGTATAGGTCAGTATAGGTCCAGACTACAGACACAGCATTTGATGAGATTGAAATTCTGAACCTAGACTGGTGCCACAAAGACGCAAACCAAGCAGTGTAGATCCTTTCGGACTGTCTCCTGTATATTCACCTCTCTATACATCCTCTCCTCTCTATGCCCTGTCTGTGATCTTTTCCCTTCCCAAGGTCTCTGCTGTCTTTCTGTGCTGAAAAACTATCCACAAATAAGTATGCTAATTTCCATGTACTAATCAGTGTGGGAATGAAAACCACAGCAACTAAGTTAACTAATGCCTCGCTAACTAATACCAACAAGTTGGCATTTTAACCCGAAATGTCAAAAAATTTTAGGCAAAAAATAATGGGTTTGTGAGTCGATTTATACTATAGAACACTACTTGGTCAATTTATCCAAGACTTGCAGTACACTTTTTTACGCAAGACTAAATGCCTTGCTCTTATACAACAGAACAGATCCTCAATCCTTGCAAAGTTCAAGCCTGCAACCTTTCAATTAATACTCCAGGTATTTAAAGGGGTCATGCAATGCATTTTATTATTTTATGTTTCCTGAGGCGCACTTACACCGATCAGGCAGAACATTATGACTGGTGAAGGGAACGCCCACGTGAGCATCATAACTGGACCACTGAGCAATGGAAGAAGGTGGCCTGGTCTGATGAATCATATTTTATTTTACATCACGTGGATGGCCAGGTGCGTGTGTGTCGCTTACCTGGGGAACACATGGCACCAGGATGCACTATGGGAAGAAGGCAGTGTGATGCTTTGGCCAACGTTTTGCTGGGAAACCTTGGGTCCTGCCATACATGTGGATGTTACTTTGACACGTTCCACCTACCTAAGCATTGTTGCAGACCATGTACACCCTTTCATGGAAACGGTATTCCCTGGTGGCTGTGGCCTCTTTCGGCAGGATAATGCTCCCTGCCACAAAGCAAAAATGGTTCAGGAATGGTTTGAGGAGCACAACAACAAGTTTGAGGTGTTGACTTGGCCTCCAAATTCCCCAGATCTCAATCCAATCAAGTATCTGTGGGATGTGCTGAACAAACAAGTTCTATCCATGTAGGCCCAACCTTGCAACTTACAGGACTTAAAGAATCTGCTGCTAACATCTTGGTACCAGATACCACAGCACACCTTCAGGGGTCTAGTGGAGTCCATGCCTCGACAGGTCAGGGCTGTTTTCGCAGCAAAAGGGGGACCAACACAATATTTAAGTCATAATGTTATGCCTGGTCGGTGTATAATGTTAGTATGATTTTTACATCAAAAATTGTCATAATTTAGAAATAAAAGGTCATTTTCTGCCCTGATTTTAGCCTTATAATTTGAACGCTGCTGTGAGACTTCAATGTAAATGCCCACTGCTATGATTGGCTAACATCTTTGCATATGAAATAAGTATAATATCTGGAACTCTCGAGAAATCTTTTACTATGAAAGGTTGCAGCGATGAGCACTGCAGCCTTCACTACAATGAAAAGCTTTCACTTTATCAACTAACAGTGCAAACACTATGTAAATAAGAGATTTATTTTGCAGTTTCGACAGCATCTAACGGGATTATAACAGAAATTTTGGTGAGAGTCCAGAACTCAGTTACTGATAAACTCGCACTGTGTGATTGACAGCTCCAGCGATTATAAAGTGAAGGTTCTTTGATCGCTTTCTGGATATCATTTCATCACAATTTTCACGCTACACGCTACTAAGAAAAACGATGTGAAGTTGACCATTTAGTCACTGGCTTGATTTACTGATGCATAAACAGCAATAAACTCTTTGAGACAAAGAATGTTTGACTGTACATGAATCACTGATCACAGAATGAACACAGTTACCTACAAGTTGTGGCATTACTGTCGGTCGATATCTTACCTTATTACACATCTCTGTGGAATACTTGATTCTTGATTGGTATAAGTTATTCCCAGATAACAACCGCCAAAGTGAATAACACACTGTTCATCCGGGTACTACGAGTTATCTTGACCGGTACTACTTATATGTTTAAAGTGTCACTCCGCAGTCGTTGACTGATGGAAGACTTCAAGGGTTAGTTCACCCAAAAATGAAAATTAGCCCATGATTTACTCATCCAAGTCATCCTAGGTGTATATGACATTCTTCTTTCAGACGAATACAATCAGAGTTATATTAAAAAAGTCCTGGATAATCCAAGCTTTATAATGGCAGCGATTGTTGTTCTGTTTTTGAAGTCCATAAAAATGCATCTGCCCGTAAAATAACGTGCTCCACACGGCTCTGGGGGGTTAATAAAGGCTTTCTGAAATGAAACTTTATCGGCCGGGACTTTACTTTATTAAGTTTTAAATATGGATATTTTTCTTACACAAATGCATCGCTTCGCTTCAGAAGGCCTTTATTAGCCGTGTGGAGCACGTTATTTGATGGAAAGGTGCATTTTTATGGACTTCAAAAACAGAGCTACAACTAACTTACTGCTATTATAAAGCTTGGATTATCCAGGACTTTTTTAATATAACTCCGATTTTATTCGTCTGAAAGAAGAATGTCATATACACCTAGGATGACTTGAGGGTGAGTAAATCATGGGCTTATTTTCATTTTTGGGTGAACTATCCCTTTCAGCATTAATTTCAACATATATGGTAAAAACTAATCTTTTCAGCAATAGATAAAGGCTTAAAGCAGTTTGGAACTGTTTTTCTTCGCGGAAGCTTTGCATAAGAGCTAATAAAATATTTAAACTCAAGACAATATTTTGTGTCTAATTTACTTGAGACAAGTAGCCGTGTAATAAGCGGGATAATGTACATCCAGCCGGTTGTTATCGCAGAATAACAACCGGCTGGATGTACATTATCCCTTACGTAAAAAGTACCGAAATAGTGACTGAGAATCCACTGTGAAATGTGAAACAAATAATGCTCTACTTAAACATTGTGAAAATAAATAACCACACTTTCCTAGCATTAGGATCCTTTGGAAGGTAATGTTATTTTTAGCCAAGTGATCCTGTATCGCTCTTCTCTCCCTTTTATCTCACTAATGCGTCAGTGGGCGGGGCTAAAAACGCAATGATGTAGAAGTAGGCGTTGATCTGTTACTCCAGGGGCGGTCTTTCGTCACACTGTTACATCATAATGTGACAAAATCTGAAACTAGTCATTTTTGGAGCTTGGTTTCAAATAAAAGCTGTTTTTGGACTAACGAAGAAATGTTTAGAGTTCTGAAACTTTGTTTTTTAAAACAATGACTTTTTACATATCAAAATAATTGTTCTTGTTGGTCAGCAGAGCTGAACACTTTGTTTTTCCACTTGCTTGACTTTTGTTGAACCAAAACTCTTTCGTAAAAACCTTTGAAAGTAATTTTTAATCAATACAAAATCATATCGCATCTGCTAGTTTTAAAGCATTGCATTTGCTTAAGCGTTAGATGTAGGATGAGTGTGTTATCTTTCCCCCAATCACCTCCGCTCCCTCTCAGTTTGCAAACAGAAGGTGTGCTACTGCAAAAGTTTAATAATCAGCTAGTAAAACAGATGCTTCTCACCTGTTCTGTCGCTTCGCTGGAACCTGTTTTTTTTAGCTATTTGATTATGTACATTCAAAATTTAATTACATTTTCTGGATATTGTGTAGAATATCAACATATGAAGTGTTCAAGAGGCTTTAACTGCTATTTTATTTTCATTCACAAAAGTTCCCAAGGGCTTACAAATGTCTTGGTAAAATGAGAAAGAAATGTCTGAGCACCTGTTCAGTGTGCTGCACATTTTTTTTGGGGGGGGGGATGCTGCTTCATTTCCTGAAATGTGTTTCGAGAGAAGGAAGTACTTGCAAGGTCTTCTGCAATTTTTATAGCTTTGCCCTTTGTGAAATTTGTACAGTGGGTCATGACTTACATGATGTTTAACTGATTTCCTTTAAAAGTCTTGTTTGAATGCATAAAATGTTGTTATTTTCACCTGGCTTTTCTTTTCAGACAGGGGCATTGAATGACACATAATGTAGTTGAAGTGCTCATCTAATATGTCATTTTCATTTTTGGGTGAAATATTCCTATTGTTACAGTCTGTGGTGCGGCAGGGAAGAGGCTGAACAGGACTTCAAATAATAGACAGGTTTAATAAGATGCAGCGAAGAAACAGGAGAAAACAAGCGCCACCAACCAAACAGAACATAACAATAACGAGAACGGACCAGGAGTGCTGGGAGTGAGCTCAATATAAAGGGAGTGCTAATGACAAAGACCAGGTGCAGGGAATCTGGGGAGAGTGGGAGAGACGATGAGGAAGTTCAGGTGTGAGACAGAGAGGATCCTGGGAAATGGAGTCCGGGACAGGCGTGGATTGTAACATTACCTCCCCCTCCCGGGGGGGTGAGCACCCTGGAGATCTACATGCAGGTGCAGAGGAGGTGCAGACAGGTACAGAGGTCTCCAGGACGGGACTAGGACATCAGGCGGCCAGGGCGGATCAGGAGCCGTGGGATGCCAGGGTGGATCAGGAGCTGTGGGATGCCAGGGCGGATCAGGAGCCGTGGGATGCCAGGGCGGATCAGGAGCCCCACCCACACATGCCCCACCCACAAGTACATTGACCCCCCCCAAAAAGTCTTTGGGGAGCTTCAGGGGTGGTAGGAAGAGCTTGTGGAATGAGGCAAGTTCGTGGGCTGGAGTGGCCTCGTGGGCTGGAGCGGCCTCGTGGGAGACTGGAGCGGGCTCGTGAGCTGGAGCGGGCTCGTGGGCTGGAGCGGGCTTGTGGAGAACCAGAGCAGGCTCGTGGAGACTTGGAGCAGCCTCTTGGGAGACTGGAGCAGCCCTGTGGGCTGGAGCGGGCTTGTGATGAACTGGAGCAGCCTCATGGAGACTTGGAGCGGACTCGTGGAGACTTGGAGCGGATTCTAGGAGACTTGGAGCGGGTTCTTGGAAGGCTGGAGCGGGCTCATGAGCTGGAGCGGGCTTGTGGAGAACCGGAGCAGGCTCGCGAAGACTTGGAGCGGCCTCTTGGGAGACTGGAGCGACACTGTGGGCTGGAGCGGGCTCGTGATGAACTGGAGCGGCCTCATGGAGACTTGGAGCGGACTCGTGGAGACATGGAGCGGATTGTAAGAGACTTGGAACGGGCTCTTGGAAGGCTGGAGCGGACTCTAGGAGACTTGAAGCGGGTTCTTGGAAGGCTGGTGCGGGCTCGTGGAGGACTGGAGCAGCAGGTTCGCTCCAAAAGTCTATTAGCCAGCGCTCCTCCTTCTGCGAGGACTCCGGCATGGCGGCGGCCATCTTGGCCGGAGACGAAGGTTCCGGCGTGGCAGCGGCCATCTTGGCCGGAGATGAGGGCTTAGTGGCGGCCCTCCTTCTTGGCGGCTTGGGCTTAGGGACGGGTAGGGCCACACGGGAGGACCCACTGGAGGGATAGGTGGAGGAAACTGGCTGTGGGTGAACTGACCAGGCCGCGTGTTTTTCTGAGGGGACCGGACGAGGAAGACACTTCCTTTCTTGAACCTCTTCAATTTCAAACTCGGAACAATTGAAAAAAAGAATCAGATTAATTGACTCGACTAGGGAAAAGAAACAGGCAGGTTCAATGTAACGGATAGTGTCCTCGTCCAGGCCCATCAGAAAAAACGCGTTCAAAGGAGCATCTGGCCAGTTCACCAAACTAGACAGCTCAGCGAATTCCTCCACGTACCTCTCCAGCGGGCGACCGTCCTGCCGAAGCCCACATAGGCGATCTTCCACCGAAGTGTTTCTCTTAGGGGACACGGGAGAGAGCGGGAACAGGAAGATCCCCATCTTCTTGGAGAATTTCTTTGCAGTATGGGTCCGTTCTTCTGTTACAGTGTGGTGCGGCAAGGAAAAGACTGAACAGGACTTCAAACAATAGACGGGTTTAATTAGATGCAGCGAAGAAACAGAAGAAAACAAGCGCCACCAACCAAACAGAACATAACAATAACGAGAACGGACCAGGAGTGCTGGGAGTGAGCTCAATATAAAGGGAGTGCTAATGACAAAGACCAGGTGCAGGGAATCTAATAGTAGAAATGAACCAGAGATTTGCACGTCAAAGTAGGCGGAGCCTCAGAGCACACCTACGTATTGTGCAATTGCCACGGACTAATGGTAGTATGAACTACAAAGGCGTTTAACAGCCAGAGGGGTTCGCTTTGGTAAGCTGTTTCGAACTCCCGAAATGAACACAGAACGAACTATGTTTTGGCTTTTTTTTTTTAAAACACAATAAACAATATCCCCTTATTCTCTTCCTCTAAGTTTGCAAACAGAAGGTTCACCCAGTGCTTAACGGAGTCATGAACTGAGAAATAAAATTTTCAACAATAAGCTTTCGATACATGTTTGTAAGCTTTCCTTAGGAAATTGTAAAACTACAAAATGACAAACACATGAATCCAGGCCAATGGAGACCCACAAAAAATATGTGATTTTGTCTTGCCCAGCAAAGCCGTACAGCACAGGATATAAATATAAAGTACAAAACTGACTCAAATTGAAGCATATTTGGACAGTGTAATGCTTTTCTTTTTTTCCTCTGCTGGTATTTAGCCGTGTTTGATGCATGCATCAAATCCTATTGGATTTCCATTCTGATGCTTTTGCAGAAAACATATCCACAGTCTTTCACATGAAAGCCAGAACAAAATAAATTAGCAATCTGCTAGGCTTGCAGTGCTCACTTCAAACAAACAAATCCATTATCTATAGAAAGCTTTGAACAACAAAAGAAAAGACGACCAAACACACAAAACATTTTGTAATCCCAGACAAAGGAACAATTACGGTGAACAGCGTGCAGAACACTGCCGAAAGCATCACACATAGATTGTGTGTACATGTGAAGAGCCTGGAGGTTCACAGATGATGCATGACATCTCCTAGCTCCAGCTGCAAGCAGTAGCACGTCAGAAAGAAATCTCCCAGCTGGGAGTTTGGAGACTGGGAGCTTTCTTTGTTGTCATAGTTGTCGATACACAAGACGCAGAACAGCCTGAACCTCTCTAGCTGTCCACATGTCTTATTCTCTTTCTCATCAACTTTCTTATATGTTTGGAAATTCTTACACTGACTAACACAGTGGTGTCCAATCCTGCTCCTGGAGGGTCAAGGTCCAGCAGAGAATATTTAACCTGTTACTAATACTAATTTCCAGCAATCCTGAAGACTTTGATTAGCTGGTTCAGGTGTATTTAAGCTAAACTCTGCAAGAATACTTGATGCCCCTGGACTAACATGACTAGCTACAAACCTTTCACAGAAAAACACAGCAGCATCTGGCATGGTTTGCCATCCACAAGTACAAGTACATCTCACAATCGATTTACATACTGCATAATTGTTGCATTTTCCATTGAGAGCTTCGCCTGTATTACTAAACAACAGATCACATCTGTCGTAGCCCTTTTTCTTTTTTCCCCCTTTAATTGCATCTGCCAGAGTGAAAAAAGCTAAATCGCGGTAAAAAAAAGTCCCAAGATTAAAAAGGGGGAATAAAATTCACTGCAAGAAGGGGCCAAAAATAAATTAGTAAAATGTGTGGAATGAATTCAAATGCAGATGCCAAGCAACTGATTTAAAATACAGACAAGAAAGATATACGGTCATGGTCAGAATGATTGGCAAGATGGCTGTAAAAATAAATGTGCATCATTTATCTTTTTGATCTTTCATTAAAAAAATGTGCAAAAATCTAAACTTTTATTGAAATAAAAGAATTGAAAGTGAGGGGAAAATCACATTATGAAATAAATGTTTTTCTCCAAAAAATGTTGGCCACAATTATTGGCACCTAAGTATATTCCCATTCCCTATTCAGATTTTTTTTTTTCACCAAGGTGAACATTAAATTGTCCAGCCATGACTTCTTGTTTCACAGGAGTATAAATATGAGGACACACAAATGCCAAAAGGCCAAATTCCCTTAATCATTCAAAGAATATAGTTCTGATGTGCTGCAAAAGATTGTTAAGCTTCACAAAATAGAAAGTGGCTGTAAGAAAATAGCTAAAGCATTGAAAATCCCCATTTCCACTTTCAGGACAATAATTAAGAAGTTCCAATACACTAAATATGTTACAACTCTGCCTTGAAGAGGACGTGTGTCTGTATTGTCTTAATGTATGGCGAGGAAGAGAGTTTGAGTGGCCAAAGACTGTCCAAGGATCACAGATGGAGAATTGCAGAGATTAGTTAAGTCTTGAGGTCAGAAAGCCTAAAAAATGTATCAAACAACCCCTACATCACCACATGTTGTTTGGGAGGGATTCAAAAAAAATCATCCTCGCTCATCCGAAAACAAACTCCTGGTTTTAAGGTCAGATGAAACAAAAAAACAGTTGGGTTTGGTGCAAACGGATAAAAAGTACCCCATGTCCGCTGGATCTTTAATGTTGTGGGCCAATTTTTTTGCTGGAGGTCCTGGACATAACGTCAGTGACTGACAAAATGGGGGTTTTGCCTAGAAGCCTATCATCTTCGAGATCTTAGAAAACGCCCAATGGCAGGCCAATGCCATGGGCATGCGGAATTTGCATAGCGTAGCTCCGCCCCACAGCGTGGGTATATAAGGAAGTACGCTGGCAACATCGCATTATGTTTACCTGCTGAGGAGCCAAGACTGAACTCCCGGCCGTTTCAGCGGTACAGCGGATGTGGCAGAGGGACGTTACGTCTCCGTTCCCTCCTCAGGGAACGAGGGTTACATACGTAACCGAGACGTTCCCTTTCGTTCAGTCACTCCGAGTAACGATAGTGACTGACGAAATGGGGGTCCCAATTCAATCACGGCACTCGGCTGTCGTCCAGTGCCCTGCGTAAGTGTGAGCTCCCTGTCGTAAGGTAGTACGAACGAAGGACTCCAACGTAGCACAGGAATACCAAGGTACACTGGGAAGCATATTCCAGGTGGAAGTATGCGCCAAAGTGCCTACCCGTAGGGAGGACTTAAGGAGACACATATGACCCGCGAGGGGCTGCATATGGAGGAACTCTGGGGTAACCAGCCGAAGGTGGAAATTGTACCCCCAGGGGAGGCAAGGGCTTGCCGAGGGAAATACACATGCTCGGAGAGGCTTACAGTGGAAATACACATGTGGGGGTCGCCCATAGGGGGAACCATGCACACGGTGGCACCTAGCCTGACACGAGGGCCTGAGCGAGTGGGCAGACGCACTGGTGTCGGCATCGACAGCGCTGGAGGAACTCAGGGTTTCGGGGAAACTACCTGAGGAAAATATCGCACGTATCCCGTCCGTGGAGAGGAATGGCGAGCAAGCGAAGACACCTGAGCCGAGCCCATTACCGGCCACCTGTAGAGGCGAGTACATGAGAGGACACTGGCTCCACTCGGAGATTATAGAATCTGGCGAATGTGTTGGGTGTCGCCCAGCCTGCAGCTCTGCAGATGTCTGTTAGCGAGGCGCCATGCGCTAGAGCCCAAGAGGAGGCCACACTCCTGGTGGAGTGTGCCCTGACCCCAAGGGGGCATGGGCGCCCCTGCGTCTGGTAAGCCAAGACAATGGCGTCCACTATCCAGTGAGACAACCTTTGCTTGGAGAGAGCCTTTCCCTTCAGCTTCCCACCATGACAGACAAAGAGCTGGTCTGAGGTCCTGAAACACTGCGTTCTGTCTACGTAAGCACGGAGGGCGCGTACTGGACAGAGCAGTGCCAAGGCTGGGTCTGCCTCCTCCAAGGCAGCGCTTGCAGGTTCACCACCTGGTCCCTGAACGGATTGGTGGGAACCTTGGGCACATATCCAGGCCGGGGTCTCAGGATCACGTGAGAGTCGGCCGGCCCGAATTCTAGGCACGCTTCGTCAACCGAAAATGCCTGCAGGTCCCCTACCCTCTTGATGGAGGCCAAGGCGATCAGGAGCGCTGTCTTCATAGACAGGAACTTAAGCTCGACTGATCGCAAAGGCTCGAAGGGAGCCCTCTGCAGAGCGTCTAAAACTACTGAGAGGTCCCAAGAGGGTACGAGGGGAGAGCGAGGAGGATTCAGTCTCCTCACTCCCCTCAGGAACCTGATGATCAGGTCGTGCTGACTTACCTGTTTCGTCTCCACAAGGTCGTGGTAGGCGGATATCGCGGCCACATATACCTTGAGGGTGGAAGGAGACAGCCTTCGTTCCAACCCTTCCTGGAGGAATGAGAGCACAGACCCGATCGGGCATTTCCAGGGGTCTTCTTGGCGAGAAGAACACCAGGTGACGAAGAGGTTCCACTTCAACGCATAGGCGTGTCTGGTAGACAAGGCCCTAGCGGAAGTGATGGTAGCCACCACCTGAGGTGGTAGGGTACTCAAACCTACCGTGTCCCGTCCAGGAGCCACACGTGGAGGTTCCAAAGATCGGGACGCGGGTGCCAGAGGGTGCCCCGTCTCTGAGAAAGGAGGTCCTTCCTCAGAGGTATGGACCAGGGAGGGGCTGTCGCAAGGAGTAAGAGTTTGGAGAACCAGGTCCGGCCGGGCCAATATGGGGCAACCAAAAGGACCTACTCCTTGTCCTACCTGATCTTGCACAGAACCTTGGCGGTTGATGTACGCTACTGTGGCCGTGTTGTCTAACCGGACTAGTACGTGTTGACCCCTGAGCAACGCTAGGAAGCGGCGCAGGGCGAACCGTACTGCCAGCAACTCGAGGCAATTGACATGCACCTGTCCAGGAGCCCGCGGCAGCATGTCCATTGCACATGGCACCCCAGCCCGTGGTGGAGGCATCTGTTGATACAACAATATGCCTGGAAACTCGTTCTAAGGACACTCCGGTCCGTAGAAAGCAGAGGTTCGACCACGGGGTGAGGGTCTGCAGGCAGGTCCGAGTCTCTGGGACCCGGAGCGTGCCCGACTGCCATGCCCATCTCGGGACTCGATCGCGAAGCCAGTGCTGAAGCGGTCTCATATGAAGCAATCCGAGCTGCGTTACCGCGGCTGCAGATGCCATATGCCCCAGGAGCCTCTGAAATAATTTCAGTGGAACCGCACTCTTGCTCTCGATTTGACGGAGGCAAGTCAGCAGTGACTGCGCGCGCTTGCTCGTAAGCTGCATGCACATGGCGACCGAGTCGATATCCATACCGAGAAAAGAGATCCTCTGCACGGGGCAGAGTTTGCTCTTCTCCCAGTTGACCCGAAGGCCCAGATGGGCTAAGTGCCGGAGCACTAGGTCTCTGTGTTCGCACACCTGCTCTCGAGAGTGACTCAGTATGAGCCAGTCGTCGAGGTAGTTCAGAATGCGAACCCCGTGTTGCCTGAGTGGCACAAGGGCTGCCTCGATGATCTTCGTAAAGACGCGAGGGGACAGAGCTAGCCCGAATGGGAGGACCGCGTACTGATATGCCCGCCCCTCGAAAGCAAACCGTAGGAACGGTCTGTGTCGAGGAAGGATGGAGACATGGAAGTAGGCGTCCTTCAGGTCGATCGCTGCAAACAAATCGGCTGGACGAACGCATTCGAAAAGGCGTTTCGCTGTCAACATCCTGAACGGAAGCCTGTGAAGGCATCGGTTCAAGACGCGCAGGTCCAGGATTGGTCGTAACCCACCGGTTTTCTTGGGTACAATGAAGTAGGGGCTGTAAAAGCCGGACTTCATTTCGGCTGGAGGGACAGGCTCGATCGCACCCTTTGCCAGCAAGGTAGCAACCTCCGCACGCATGACTGGGGCATTGGGCCCCACCATGGTAAATCGGACTCCCCGGAAGCGGGGAGGAGCTTGAGCGAACTGAATCGCGTAGCCGAACCTGATGGTCTTCGCGACCCAGCGGGACAGCCCCGGAAGCTCTAGCCAGGCTCCCAGGAACTGCACCAGCGGGGACAAGCGAACCACAGGCGTACCCCGGGTGGGGCAGCGAGGCGGCGTGACCGGCCCAGACGTGGGAGGCGTAGCGTCCCGGTGTGGGGGCACGGTCAGCAGCCGCGTCCTGACAGAGGAGACCAGGGAAGGACGTGCGTTCCACTGGGGTCTGCTCTGAGAGGAGACTGGCGCCAGAGAGGGACGAGAGTGGCGTGGCCCGGGGGCGACCAATCGTCACACGGACTGGGGCGCCTTCCTGCGGCGTCCTCCACGGCGCGACCCAGGTGAAGGCTGCTGCTGGGGCCGGGCGGGAGGGGTGGGAGCCGCGGGAGGGCGCCCTCGGCGGCGAGCAGGCTGAGGCGACTGTGCCGGCGGCTGGGTGGAAGCAGCAGCTGGCCGCTGGGGCAGTATATGTTTAATAGCCTCAGTCTGCTTTTGGGCGGTTGAGAACTGTTGGGCGAAGCTCTCAACCGCGCCGCCGAATAGCCCAGCCTGGGATATGGGAGCGTCGAGGAACCGGGTCCGCTCGGCGTCCCGCATATCGGCCAGGTTGAGCCATAAGTGTCTCTCCTGGACCACAGCTGTGGACATCACCTGGCCCAGGGAGCGTGCGGTCACCTTCGTCGCCCGGAGGGCGAGGTCGGTGGCGGCACGCAGCTCATTTCTGAGCCCTGGGTCAGCTCTACCCTCGTGCATGTCGCATAGTATCCGGGCCTGGTAGGCCTGCAAGATAGCCATGGCATGCAAAGAGGCGGCAGCCTGCCCCGCAGCTCTGTAGGTCTTCGACACCAATGTTGATGTGAATCTACAGGCTTTGGAGAGGTGCTTAGGGTCGCCACGCGGTTGAAGCACTCTGAGGACACAGTTGCATCGCAACAGAGCGTTCAACCGGGGGAACCCCAGTGTACCCTTTGGCCGCGGCCCCATCGAGGGCAGAGAAGGCGGAGGAGGCCGCCGAACGGTCGCGGGAAGACAGCGGGGTCTTCCAGGACTGCGTGACCTCCTCATGCACCTCTGGGAAAAAAGGTATTGGGGGCGGGGTCTGACGGGTGTCAGAGCGCGGCGCCCCCAAAAACCAATCGTCCAGCCGCAAGCGCTCAGGTGGGGGCGGGGGTTCCACTCCAACCCGAGACTCGCGGCTGCCCGGGAAAGCATGGCTGTCAACTCTGGGTCCGACTCGGGCAATGCTGGCACACCGGAAGGCGGCAGCACAGCCGAATCATCATCCTCAGAGGACTCTAGCCCACCTTGAGATGCGGCGATCGACATCTCCTCGTCCTCTGCGGGCCCAAACGCAACAGACGGAACAGCAGGAGCCGGCTCCGTTGCTACAGTTTGTGCGCACGGGGGGAGCGGTGCGCTAGAGGGGGGTGTGGCCCGAGGCATGAGCGTCGGGGCTTTATTCCACACCGTCACCCTCAGGTCACCCTGGCCACCAGCCAAAGTGTTGCCTCGCGAGGAGACAGCAGATTGGGGTGTGGCAGAGGGGACTCTTGCTCCAGAACGGAGCTCATTGAGTCTAGACCGCAGCACCGAGATGGTCATGTTCCCGCAGTGGGAACATGACTCATCCATGAACGCTGCTTGAGCGTGCTGTAAGCCCAAACACATCAGACAATGTTCATGCCCATCAGAGGGCGGCAGAGACCGACCGCACCCAGAAGTACACGGGCGAGACATCTTTAAAAAGACGTGCCACGTGTAAGCTCTTTTGTGAGAGGAAGCTTCGCAGTGATGCCGAAGCGCCCAGGGACCGAATACCAGCTGAATGCAGACCACTGCACAGATCAGCAGGCAGGCAGTAAACGATCGCTGGGACACGCCGTAACACCAACACCGACTGGAAAGCTGCTCGTCTCGAAGAAGCTGACGATACTCAGTCAAAGGCTTGAGGAGTGAAGAGAAACTCTTGGCTCCGAAGCAGAAACATAATGCGATGTTGCCAGCGTACTTCCTTATATACCCACACTGTGGGGCGGAGCTACGCTATGCAAGTTGGGGTTCCTCACAAACCTGGGCTGTCACTTAAAAAAACTTGAGAACAGAGGATTTGCTATTTTTTCCAACAGAGACTAGGTACATTTTTTGGCTGAATGACGAACAATTCACTTACTATCCAATCTTTTTTTTTTTCAGAGAATGACAAAATTCACCATAAAACTGAATTTAAAAAAAAATATTTTATATTTCCATGTTATTTGATGTGAACAGGTCTCAAATCCCATTCTAGAAGAAACTAAAAGTGTCCTAAATGTGACAATTTATGTCCATCTAGTCCAGGTCTAGGTATATAAAAAGTATTAAGTGAAGCACTAAAAGTTAATTTTTCCAGGATAAGTGGTGTGCAAAATGTCTTGTGGAAGAAGATAAAGCTACCGTGCTGACTAAACGTTATATAACATAATGAATCAGAGGATGTATGGGGATACAGCACAGTCTGTCTCACAGCAGGTGTACTCACCTGAAATGACTGAAAGTGTCCACAGAGAACGCAGTGGAGTTACTAGACACGAAGAGCCCAGACTGTGGAGAACACACACACATATGGATGGTTGAGTATAGACACACAGCACTGTGGTAAAAACCACTCTCAAAACTGAAAGACAGCTGTTTCTAACACACCGCAATTACAGCACACTAATTAAAGCAAACATGCCATTAGAAAACACTACAAATCACCATCATTCAGATCGAAATGAGAGAGCAGAATGCAGGGAGACTGGTAAAAATGATTGCAACGTGCCTCAATGAGCATGGAAATAAAACTCCTTTTATAGCAAACTATCTCTGTTCTAATGAAAGTTTAAAGAGTTCACACAAAAATACATTTTTGGTCATCATTTACTCACCGTCATGTTGTTCCAAACCCGTATGACTTTCTTTCTGCCATAGAACACAAAAGGAGATGTTTAGCAGAATGTCTGAGCTGCTCTTTTCCATACAATGAAAATGGAAGGGGACCACGGGCAAAAAAAGAAGCAATGCATGAAGTAAATTCACTAAAATCTTTCCTTGAAAATCATTCTATGGCTATGGTTCACTTTCACTGTATGGATAAGAGCATCTGAAGCATGTTACAAATAAACTACTTTTGGGTTTCACTCAAGACAGAAAGTCATACAGGTTCAGATATGATGAATGATTAAGTTTAGACATCTGAATCTGACAAATATGTTCAAACAAACACCTTCTTATGTACAATAATTGTGCAACTTCATTTTTAAAAGATTAATATATATACACAATACCGGTCAAAAGTTTGGAAACAAAGGTGTAATATAGTTTGTATGTTCCGGGAAGAAGGAGGCGGGAACCGGCGAACATTTTAAATAATAAAAATAAATAAACAAAACGAAAGTAACCGCGGCAGCCCCTCACGGACGACTGCCGCGCACAACCATAACAAAACGTAAACAAAAACACAACGTAAATCCAGGCCTGGTCCTCTCTCGTCCTTCACTGTCGTCGCTCCTCCTTTTATGCTTCCGAGCTCCTCCGTGAGAGATCCGAGACCGGTGTGACGCGCAGCTGGCGCTCATCAAAATCACTCCCCGGCCTCGTGTCGCCCTCTCACGGCTCTCGCTCGCCCGGCTCGTCACAAAAGGTTTTTGATTGTTTTTGAAAGTCTCTTAATTTAACCAAGGCTGCATTTATTCGATCAAAATTACAGTAAAAACAGCAATACTGTAAAATATTTTTACAATTTAAATTAAGTGGTTTCTGTTGTAATATATTTTAAAATGTAATTTATTCCTGTGAGAGCAAAGCTGAATTTTCATCTTCAGTCACATGATTTTTCAGAAATATAATATGCTGATTTGGTGCTAAAGAAACATTTCTTATTATCATTAACACGTTAAACACAGTTGTGCTGCTTAATATTTTTTCAGGATTATTTGATAAACAGAAGTTCAAAAGAACAGCATTTATTATAAACAGAACTTTTTTGTAATATTTATTGATTTCATAAATGTCTTTACAGTCTTTTTTGATGAATTGAATGTGCAAAAGTATTAACATATTTTTTTTTTCTTACCTCTTCTTTTAATCTACCTATTTCTTTTAACCTATTACTGTTTTTACTGTATTTTTTTTTTCTTCAAATAAATGCAGCCTTGATGAGATAATCCATCCACCTCACAGGTGTGGCATATCAAGATGCTAATTAGACAGCATGATTATTGCACAGGTGTGCCGTAGGCTGGCCACAATAAAAGGCCACTCTAAAATGTGCAGTTTTATCACACAGCACAATGCCACAGATGTTGCAAGTTTTGAGGGAGCATGCAATTGGCATGCTGACTGCAGGAATGTCCACCAGATCTGTTGCCCGTGAATTGAATGTTCATTTCTCTACCATAAGCTGTCTCCAAAGGCGTTTCAGAGAATTTGGCAGTACATCCAACCGGCCTCACAACCGCAGACCACGTGTAACCACACCAGCCCAGGACCTACACATCCAGCATCTTCACCTCCAAGATCGTCTGAGACCAGCCACCCAGACAGCTGCTGCAACAATCGGTTTGCATAACCAAAGAATCTCTGCACAAACTGTCAGAAACTGTTTCAGGGAAGCTCATCTGCATGCTCGTCGTCCTCATCGGGGTCTCAACCTGACTGTAGTTCGTCGTCGTAACCAACTTGAGTGGGCAAATGCTCACATTCGATGGTGTCTGGCACTTTGGAGAGGTGTTCTCTTCACGGATGAATCCCAGTTTTCACTGTACAGGGCAGATGGCAGACAGCATGTATGGCGTTGTGTGGGTGAGCGGTTTGCTGATGTCAACGTTGTGGATTGAGTGGCTCATGGTGGTGGTGGGGTTATGGTATGGGCAGGTGTATGTTATGGACAACGAACACAGGTGCATTTTATTGATGGCATTTTGAATGCACAGAGAATGTGCCGTTCATCCACGACTATCACCTCATGTTGCAGCATGATAATGCACGACCCCACGTTGCAAGGATCTGTACACAATTCCTGGAAGCTGAAAACATCCCAGTTCTTGCATGGCCAGCATACTCACCCATTGAGCATGTTTGGGATGCTCTGGATCGGCGTATACGACAGCATGTTCCAGTTCCTGCCAATATCCAGCAACTTCGCACAGCCATTAAAGAGGAGTGGACCAACATTCCACAGGCCACAATCAACAACCTGATCAACTCTATGCGAAGGAGATGTGTTGCACTGCGTGAGGCAAATGGTGGTCACACCAGATATTGACTGGTTTTCGGACCCCTTGTTTAAAAGTGATTGACGCTTCTGATGGAAATGGTATTTTCCAGAAATCCCTCTCTGAACAGAATACTGGACATGTAAGATGGTATTTCATCTAAAATTGAGAAAAACTAGTATCGTGGAGCTTTCATAATCTACACTAATAAATAACCATTCCAAACTGATAAAAATGGCAAGTTTTTAAACATAAAATTTAAGCCATAACATTCATCCGGGCACAAAATATCAATGGAAACAACACTCAGATGAAGTTAGTTTATGCAAGCAATCTTTAAACTATTATGTGCCATTGTGTAATATGGAAATGAGCAGTTTGTCTGAGTAAAAACAGTTTCGCACCACAAAAATGACTGAATGGTGCCGCTGAGAGCTCCATGAAACAAGTTAACAGTTGTTTGTTAGTGTAAGAATAGTTCACGCAGAGAAAAGGCGCTGTAATCTCCGTGCACAGAAGAGGAAACAGCTGCTGTCTAACTTTACAATGAGAGACTTAACAGTCAGGAAATATTTAATTACCTGTCACAGCAGTGAGAGACAGAGAGAGGGAGGGAAAGTTAGAGAGAGTGTCAGAGGCTGCGGAGAAAGTAAGATGGAGGGGAAGGTGCACACTCGCAAACCAACGACAGAAACATGTTCGGCTCTTATCAGAAGACACTGAGGTGCACAATTACTTTACCTCTCTGAGGAAATTAAGAAAAAAGGTGTAAAAGATAAATAGAAAAAAAGAAAACTGGCACTTTGCAAACATACCAAGAGGGATTTATAATTTTAGCTTGAGGGAAGTGTATATGTGCCTCTTTGAAGAAGAAAGCTCCTGTTCTACCTTGCATGGAGAAGCACACAGCCAACTGTCATAGCAATTACAACTGGGAGCAGTTTCTGATGACTTGCATTTTTCAACACAAGTTGGTAATTGTGCTCACCCTTTATCCAGCAGCATTTTAATACATTTTTCACAAATAGCTTCAAAGGTGAATTAATTTCCCCCACCTTGCGTTTCTCTCGAAGTTGGGCTGCTTCTTGAGGATTGTTGAAATGGAACGTGGTGGCCTTTCCAAGTTGTATGTTCACTCCTGACAAACACAGAAATATAAACATATACTGTATGGTGAAAAAGCAAAATCGGTAGAACTTTATTTTGCAGTCCTGTTCCCCATGTACTACATACTATGTACTTATTATAGTTATTACAATAACTGAGTAATAAATAATTAGGTACTAACTCTGAACCTAACCATAAACCTAACCTTAACCCATGTAGTTATCTTATATTAACCAGTATTTTCTTAGGTAAGTACACTGTAAGTACACGTACTGTGAAATAAAGTGCAACCGCAATATCTGTTAAACAATATATCAACACAATATAGTCAACAATACTATTTCACTCTTACAGTATATGGTAAATAACTGTATACCTGTACAATAAAAAATAAATATAGGCAAATCTGACAAAAACAAATGACGATAGATAGACGTGAAAAGAGTAAATAGACAATCCTGACCATGTGGCCAACCTGTCTCTTTCCTTTCTAGTAAACACATTATGCATAACATTACTGAAACATAACTTTCTCTGGGGATTGTGAGAACGATGGGTTTCCAAGCAGATGCCCATTTCTCTTTTTCTCTCCTCCCTCTTTCTGGAGTGAAAAAACCTAATCTTGCCTCTATTAATGACATCCAAAGGGGTGACAAAGCCCTTGAAAGGCCTGCATCAGATGGATTTGGGCTAAGGTTGCTGTGAAAATTACTATCATTTGTTCAAAGGAAATGGCTTCAGATGCCACCGTGTCTAAAGAGGGGAACATTGGCAAATTGAAATTTGTGAAAAGGAGACTAGCATGGTTCTCCCACTCTCTCATGAGTCTCCTTCCTTTTAGTTGGCTTTTCTCTCTCTTTTTTATAATCTTACACCCAGAATAGATCTAGCCTGTTTTGTCTGAATTCTGGAGGTTTTACCCTCTTTGAAAGGTTAATCCCACACATGCACTTCAAACCCCCTCTGCACTCTATCTGTTTCATCTGCCAATTAACTGCGGGTCGGGTGCTTTGTCCGCCAGTCTTAACCTCAGTCATGTTTGGCTGTTCTGGAAGTGCTGCAAGTCTCACTCTAAGATGAGAGTCGCTCTGGTGGACATGTACAAGGATAGAAGCAGTAGGGCGGGACTGTTGCACTCCATGGGCCTGGGAATGTAGAGAGGAGATCTGAAGTGGCAAGACACAGACATGCTCAAAGAGCTTCTTTGAATTCCAGTTAGTACCAGATAGTTTGACATGCTTCATATTTGTACAGTTAAGGTACAACAATAAAATTGATTGTGGCTCTAAAATATGATTGGATGAGTGCAAGGGCGTAGTTTTGGTTTAAACATGGGGGGGTCTCAGGCCACACATATTGTGCACACATGCGTTGATAACATAACTGCAAAAAAGTAATAGTCTAGTTAACAATTACTTGTTTACATAGGATATGATGTATTTGTATTTTATTTAAGCACTTAAAAACTTACCACTTTGACAGAGTTTTCTAAATTAAAGTGCTATGATAGGTCAAACTAACTGTACTTAAAATGTTCTTATATTGAAAATGTTAATTTTCTGTCATCTTTTGGAGTATCTGAAAGCCAGGTTTACCTAATATATGTCATTATTAACAAAACACATTTTACATTTTTTAATTCAAGAAGGTCCACTTGATTCTAATGTGTACTTGACCTTATGAAAAAGTAACAACATTCTTGTAATTGTTTAACTATAGCATTTGTTACAATAAGGAGGTAAGACCATTGGTGACTCAGTACAATGCTAAGGCCAATGTTAACCTTTTTCTTTCTTTTTTTTTTATCTATAGCATAAGTAATGAAAAATAGCAACATACACGTTTAGAAACTATAGCTACAACACGCCACAAAGTTTTAGTCAAAATTTACCACAATAAATACAACAGAACGTGATGAATTCTAGTAAAGGTGGTCATAAGTAAAGCTTTCTAGTTTATGTTGGTGCAGAATAATTTTTTCTCCTCTTTTCATCAGTCTTTTTAGTTCATTTGGCTGTTCTAGGTCACGTTCGACTTTCTCCATAGCATTTTAAAGCGGTAAATTCTCAATAGAATTTGCATTTTATCAACAGCGTCGCGATAGGAACTGCTAATCTTAGCACACTTTTGGAGCGCCCTGGTGAACACGTGCAGGGTATGTGTCCTCACTCACGCACAAGTATAAACCAGGCTTCAGTCATATTGTGCAGATAACTGGTCCGTTCCGTTTGTATGGGAACTAAGTGCTTATAAAAGCTCTGAATGTGTGATGTATATAATTAATTATGATTCTATGTTTCCATTAACCATGGTATGCTATAAATATTGTGGGGGGTTGTACATGCTTGTTTTGGTTATTAGGGGGGTTACCTTCCCCCATCCTCCCACAAACTACGCCCCTGGATGAGTGTCATTCCAAGCTGCTGTAAATAGCTAATACATAAACCTGTACCCATATGTACAGAATTTTATATCAATAAGCCACTGTGTTTACAGTGTTTTTGACAGTTAAGTTGCATAGTGTACATAAACAGCCTACAGCCACAGTATACTATAACCATTTTACTTGGCAGAAGTGCTTATTGTTATATAAAAATGTTTAACAAGGATGCATTAAAATGATTATAAGTGACAGAAAACTGTTATGTACACTGCAAAAAAAATTTTCAAATACATGCTGTTTTTTTCTATTCACCAAAAAATCCTGAAAACAATGTATCACGGTTTCCACAAAATATTGAGCAGAACATCTCGGTTACTAAACGTAACCTTGGTTCCCTTTCAGTCAGTACACTACAAGTTACGTCAGTTACTGACGGAATGGGGGTTTTGCTTAGAAGCCCATCGCCTTTGAGATCTACAAAACGAGCCAATGGCATGAGAATGCCATGGGTCTGTGGAATTTGCATAGTGCAACTCCGCCCCACCTCGTGGGTATATAAGGAGCTGCACGGCAATCTCGCATTATGTTTCTGCTTTGGAGCCGAGTGTTCACTTGCTTTTCTGAGCTTTTCTACTCTTAAAGACGAGCGTCTGTCACATCTGTTCTGTGTCTGGCGCTCAGTGGGACTTTTATGTTGAAGTTTATTTGTGCCTAGGTTTTGTGTTCTTTTCTGTGTCTTGTTCCTGGGTATTTCGTAGCTCTTTGAAGTGTTTCATCATGATTTGTTTTCCCCAGGTGTTGCCTATTAGCCACTCCCCCTTGTTATCTTGTTAACCTTGTTCCCTTTGTGTATATATACCCCAGTGCTTTAGTTGTTCTCTGTCGGTCGTTGTTTAATGTTAATGTTTGATGTTAGGCAGGTGTCTGCAGTTCCCCATGTTTTCTTAGTTTTTTCTCAGTGTTATTTTGTATTTTGCTGCCTCCACCCAGCCGCCGGCACAGACGTCTCAGCCTGCTCCCTGTCAAGGCCGCCCTCCTGCGGCTCCCGCCCCTCCCGCCCGGCCCCAGCACCTGGGTCAGGGCGGGGAGGTGGTCGCAGGAAGGCCGCCCAGCCCAAAACCTGCTAAACGCAAGGCCAAGCGGCACTCCTGAGACGGGCCGCTCGGAGGTGAACTTGGTTCTTCCCCAGGAGATGATAACAGGACCTCTCCTTCCCCCGGTGGAGAATCTTTTGTGTTCCCCTTCTGTTAGGCCGGAGGCACCCTATTCATGGTAAAGAAAGAACTGACTCATTCACCTCCGAGCCCCAAGAGGGCGCGGCTGGCAGTGTGCGATGCAGTCCCCTCTGTTTCCAGACCCCTCTCAGACGAGACCCCAGAGGAACGCTGGTCCTTCCCTGGTCTCCTTTGTCAGGGCATGGAATACGACCCCACCCATACCTCTGGACGCTCCCATGCCTGGTCCATGCCTGGGCCAGTCATTCCGCTTCGCTGCCCCATCGTGGGTACACCTGTGGTTCGCATGACTCCGCTGGTTCAGTTTTTCGGGAGCCTGGCTAGAGCTTCCCAATCTGTCCAGCTGGCTCCCTCGCACCATCAGGCTCGGCTATGCGATTCAGTTATGCTAATATCATGGTGGGTGGCAACGCCCCTGTCATGCGTGCGGAGATCGACACCTACTGGCGAAGGGTGCGGTCGAGATCGTCCCTCCAGCCGAGATGAAGTCCGGCTTCTTTCGGTGGGTTACGACCAATCCTGGACCTGCGCGTCTTGAACCGAACCCTTCGCAGGCTTCCATTCAAGATGTTGACAGCCAAACACATTTTCAAATGCGTTCGTCCATTGGATTGGTTTGCAGTGATCGACCTGAAGGACGCGTACTTTCATGTCTCCATTCTTCCCCGATACAGACCGTTTCTACGGTTTGCCTTCGAGGGGCAGGCATACCAGTACACGGTACTCCCATTCGGGTTAGCCCTGTCTCCTCGCGTCTTCACGAAAGTCGTCGAAACAGCCCTTGTGCCACTCAGGCAACACAGGTTCGCATCCCGACGACTGGCTGATACTAGCTCACTTTAGAGACCAGGTTTGCGAACACAGGGATCTGGTGCTCCGGCACCTCGCCCTCTTGGGCCTTCAGGTCAACTGGAAAAAGAGCAAACTCTGCTCTGTGCAGAGGATCTCTTTTCTCGGTATGGAAATCGACTCGATCGCCATGTACGCGCAGCTTACGAGTGAGCGTGCGCAGTCAATGCTGACTTGTCTTCACCAATTCGAAAAACAAGAGTGCGGTTCCACTGAAGTTATTTCAGAGGCTCCTGGGGCATATGGCAGCCGCGGTCCCGAGAGGGGCATGGCAACAAGGCACGCTCCAGGTCCCAGTCACTCGGGCCTGCCGTCAAACCAAATTGTCCTGGCATATCAGGTTCAGGGCCTGCCATGCCCCCTAGGGCACGCCGTGCTCTTGTGCTTAGATCAGGCGATCGCTTCAGTCGATTTAACCTGAATCCTATGCCGTAGGGGGGGCTTTTATAGCCATATGCCACGCCCATTTTGGCGGGCACTGCCGTGCTAGGGCGCGAAGCGACCTGATTGGTTTGCACGTCTCAAAACCTATAGCTGCCTCGCTATAGGTTTGTGCAGTTGCCGCAGCACAGCCAATCAGCGCGCTAGTATGCTCTGCTGGGGTCTGCTGTGCAGCTGCACTGTGTTTTACATATATAAAATGATAAGGATACTTCTGATCGGTAACAACACATTTTAAATAAGAAAAAAGTACAGCATTTAATTTCAAGGAAGAATAAACTACAATGCTTTATCGCAGAACCTACAAAAATGAGACATAACAGTTTATTACCCTGGGTGAGAAGGTATGGCTGGGTCACCTCCACCCCATTGATTGCACATCTGGCTCCTGATAGCGGTACAAGTGTGACAGCTCCTCTCTGGTTCTCAAACACACAGTGTTCCCTCTGAAGAGTTTCACCATGGAGAACTGCAGAACAGAGAAAGCTCAAAATGAAAAAGGGTCTGACATTGTTGACAGCTTCCAGACAAGAACAAAAATCGACGCAAACAGAATACAAACCTATATCCTGCTCTGGCTCGGTTCCTCCAGTCCCAACTGAAGTTCTACCTTCCTAAACCACAAAACAGGGAATGTTTAAAAGCCTCATAACAGCAAATATCGATCCAATTGACACTTTCGTCGCTTGGGCAAAACTAACAAGCAACAACACATCAATGGGAGTTGAGTTCAACTGTACATGTTGGCCCTACGTTATGATGAGGTGCTGCCTACCTTCAAATGATAGAGAACAACCCCTGTGCTGAGTAGATCTTCATCAATGCAGATTAAATAGGGCATTTGGGAATCAAGAACTACACCAATACCCTCTTTTCTGAGAGCTACTGTATCTTCCTAGATACGAATCATAAAAGAAAACAGAGAAAAAGTGATGATGAGATGGATGGGGGTTGGCAAGAAAGATGATGAGCTAAACCATCAGAACCCCCCTCTAAAATATGTTTGAAGAAGCGGGACCAATGCATAAAACTGAAATGACAGACATTTAATTGTAAAGCATCCGAGCAGAGGAAACAGTGTGTGTGTGTGTTGTTTATGACTTTGTCTTCATGCCCCAAGGCCAAGCAGAATAATATCTGGCTTTGGCTATATGTCGAAAGGTTGGGGTAATGGGGATGCTGGGAGAGAGGGAGCGATGTGAAAATAAGAAGAAAGCACCATAAATCATTTAGATCACTATGAGTCCATCTCAAACTCTCAGTTTGCAAAAGGAAATCAATTCAACCAAACCCCATCTCAGAGACATGTTGTTGCACCTTGTTAAAACAAGGACACGTTACAGCAAATCAATTCATTACATGTTCAGAAAATAAGACTACTAAAAAGATGCTTGGTATTTGAGGTGTGACACTACTTCTGTATAAAGACTTGATCCTATAGTGTAGTGAAATCTGGAGTCTGATATCACAGATATTCGAGTCATTCACAAAAACATTGTTGGGACATACTAATAGGTTTGAAGGGGGGGTCAGAAGGGGTTTGACTTATGTAACCTCCTAGAAATCAAATATTGCAAGAGAAATGAGAAATTATGAGCCATCATTATTAGGCAGGAGGGATTTTGGAGAGTTGTGTTGTTACTTGTTACTTGTGGCTGTATATGTTTCTCACAAACTGCAACTACAAACGTCAAATAGAGTTGCATCAAACTCTGAGGGATAAGTGAGAAAAAAATGACAGTTCTTTCTTAGCAACACCAATCCAGTTGGCCAGTAGAAAAATGCATACTAGATTAAAAATGATGCTATACAGAATAATCTTTTTGAGATATATGGCTATAAAATATGTTTTGAATGCAGACCTTGCCCACTAAAGATGAGGAATTCATACATCCAAGCGCTTACAGCATGTGAAAAATGTTTAAACAGTGACTATTCTATGCATGGCTTGTGATTAATGCTGTGATATAACACAGCGTTGATGTTTCAATTAAAAATCATTACAGTCCAACACCAACATTCCCTATCATAAACTTTAAAAGTAACAGTTAAATCAATATTCACAGGGAAAATCCATTGGAGTTGGACTGGAGGGGGGGGGGGGGGGGGGGGCACACATAAATATGTATTTAATGGCATTTGAACAGCCCTTCACAGAACAGTAATGAGAAGCAGAAAAATTATTCTGCTGTGCGGGGCATCTTTTTTTTTTAAATATGGTAGCATGTGTCCATCCTCTAATTTTATTCTCCGCAGAGATGGGAGACACTTCTATGTTCGAGTTCATGTGTGCCAGCAAAGCGCACATATTCTTCAAAGGCCATTTGACATCCGTGATGGTGCACACAGATAGAATATAAAGATTAATGCATGTGCTACTTTGAGAATGTTGGCCCCAAGGGAGCGACTATCACATTGGCATGGCACATATTAAATAAATTCAGCATGCAGGGTTTAGCATGTTCATTTTCAGGATGCAAATCCTAGACATACTACATTTGCAAAAATCCTTGCTGAAAAGACCAGCTTGGAGCATTTCAAGCATTTTTTTTTTTTTTTTTTTTGGTTAGTGCTAGTTTGGTTCTGGACTAGTTGGTTAAAGAGATAGTTTACACTTTTATGCACTTTGATGGATAGATGCACTTTTATGGACTTCAAAACAGAAACAGCCATTTACTGCCATTATAAAGCTTGGAAAAGCCAGGACATTTTTTAATATAAATTTCAGATTGTATTTGTCTGAAAGAAGAATGGCATATACACCTAGGATGACTTGAGGGTGAGTAAATCATGGGCTAATTTTCATTTTTGGGTGAACTATCCCTTTAAAGTCAGTAACTGGGTAAAATCAGTCCACTAGGGAAGTCTTGCTGGTTAGGCTAGTTAAGTAACCTTGTAGGGACACCAGCATGTCAGCATCCAAGAACATCATATGCTGTTTTTTTTCTGCAGGGATACCAGCTTTTAAGGAAAATGGTGTTAATTGGTTGATTTGACAGGTTTCATGCATTATAGTGCTTTTTACGAATGTATACACTTCAGGTTATTGTATAACCTCCTATATTTTCTCATGATCTATCTAACTATGAAACATTTCTATGCTATCCACATCGTATACAAACATCACTAAAATGGTAGAAAGTGTCATGCCTCATCAAATAAGTACTCTGCTTTGAATAATGTGTGCTTTCACCGAGGAACACGCGTCTGTTTCCAATACGAGAAAGGAAATAATGACAACAATCCACCTGACTGAACAATGAGAAAAGACCTTCGGATGCCCTGCGCATACTGAAGCAGCACAACAAAAAGAAAAACACTTGCATACCAATCTGTCCGTGAGGACGCATTTAAAATAGGAGAGGGTTAGAGGACGTCTTGAAACGAGTCATGGACTTGGACAGAGTCTTGGTATTAATTCAGAGATTTGGAGACTGGAGCACCAAAGGTTCTCTCTTCAGAATGAAAATTAATGTGCTTTGGTTCACTGTGCTCACTGACCTGAGGACTCAAATGTCTTTCATTCTCTGTGGAACTCTGTATTGCACAAAAGTAAGTGCTTTTAAACTTCTCACCTTTGTATGAGCAAGTAATTTAATTCAAACTTGTTTGACTCAAAAGTGGCCATTTTTAATAATGTGTCACTTTTTCCAATGCAAATACTATGAATGGGAATGTCTAGGTTGCTATTGTGACCCCAGTTCCCTGAAGGAGGCAATGGAGACGTTATGTCAGAAGGACTGACGAATTGGGATTAATGCCTTAAAATTTGGTCAGTTTCTCACAAAAATAATGACAGAATTTAACATTTTGGGTGAACTGTTCCTATAAGGCACCTTAAAACGATCAAATAACCTTACCAGCACGCTGTTATTTTGTTTTGTTTTTAAACAAATTTGGCCTTCTTCTCCCTCATCTGCCATTCCTCTCTCATTCTTTGCCTCTTCAGGCTAGAGAGCAATGTGTCTATTTCCACCTCATTGACAGCAGCGAATGGAGCGAAATCCTTTTCTCCTAACGAAGAGGGAGAAGCATCGATTGTGTGGAGGGTCTTCTCTCCACACTTAATTAAATGAATTCTTCCAAGACTTCATTAGATAAGAGAGAGAGAGAGAGGGAAAGGCAGGGAGAAAGATAGGAATCATGTCACTTCTCGAAGGGGGAGGCAGAGAGAGAGAGAGACAGGCAGAGCTAGCCTGGGAGTAAAGTACCCAGAGAACTTCTTAAAACATTGTGTGTGTGTTGGTTGTAAAATTACATGCACTCTAAACTTCTGCAGCAAATGAGATCTGGCTGAGATCATAAAACCGCTAATTTATTTCACTCTCTTGGCAAATTAAAGGTGGTTCTGGTGCCCAAGACTTCAATTTGAGGCACTGAATGGTCTGAAAACAGATGTACTGGGTGAAGATTAAAAAGAGCTCTGAAAATATATGGGTTGAGAGATCAAGAGAGGATAAGAATTGCAAAATGGTGCACCGCCTATAAAGAGAGTGAGTGTGTGTATGTGCGTGTGTGTGTGTGTGAGAGAGAGAGAGAGAGAGACGAGATGGTATGTTTTGGTAATATGATATAGGGCAGAATAGACCTTATGTAGCCTGTTTCTGTTTGTATTTCCACAACATGAAGGTAAGAACTTACGGATTTATGAATGAACTGCTCTTTTCAAAATCTTCCCTGTCTACTGACATTTATTATGACATCCACTTCAAACATTACAATGTTCATAATAACTTTCATTAACTCTACAATAAGTAAATCCACTTCACCAGCTAATTACTCTTCGACAGCGATGCCATAGAAATATACTGAGCTACCGCAAAAACAGACGTTTAAACACAAAATTCTAAAATTCCATACCCAAGCAAAACTTGCAGTCATGATGCTAGGATATTGAGTACTGAGGTGCCAGGACATACCATGCAGTTGCTACAGTGTTCGAAATAAGTTTTAGCACGTAGCTAAGTTGCTGCTGTGATGTTCTGGGTGGATGTTAGATAGTAGCCCAGTCTATTCCCAAATCCAAATATGATATTGTGGTCCCTAAATATGACTCAGATCCCTTCTTCAATGCAAATCTGAGATTTTCTCATCTGTTTGCTTAAAAAAACATCACAACTCTGTTCTAGGGGTGTGCACAAATAGTTGAATATTTGATCTGTAATTATTATTCGAAAAATAAAAAACTACATTGCTTTGCTGGCCGTAAATTCACTAAATCCATGATAAATCCCAAGCACTAAAACTCAGTTATAACTAAATGCACTGGGTGGCGCTGTGGAGCATGTTAACATGTTGATTATATTTGATCACATAATGTCATTGTCTGCCACGTGAAGTCTGGAATTACTTAGATGAAAATTATTTTATTAATGATCTTACAAAATGGAATTACTTTTGATCAGATGAATTAATGATCTCGAAACATATGCTTCCTTTAAGTTTTGTCGAGGGTTAAGAACAGAAAACAGTGCTGTTAGAAACTTCGCTTAGCACACCGTTATCTTTGTGTCTCACCCGAGCATGTGGATGTTATTGTTTTCTCAGCATGAACATGTGAAACAATATAAACATGATAACCATATGCCGACTCGAGTATGTACGTTAATTGCCGCAGTCTGCTTTATTAAATTTTTTTTCCTTTCGCGCTGCTTGAGCTTAAATGCTTTTGTTCTTTATATTTAGTTTACACATATTGTTTAATATTTTCAACTAAAAGAAAACCTTAAAGGTATAACGTAAGCTTGTTGTGTATATTGCCTAATTGTAAGCTTGTTCAGAAATAGTGACAAAAATTTGATGAATAAAAAAATAACATCTTTCTCGTTAAACGTCATTTAAATAAACGCATATTAATTTTTTATGCGCCCTAATATTCAAATACAATATTTATGAAAAATGCTCATCCCTACTCTGTTCAACAAGCCACATGACTTGGGGTATCATTTATGTTTGTATCACAAATAAGACGTTTAATACTCAGCATTAGCAGTCTGTTTAAATCCCTGACTCTAAGTATGAGCAATAGTCATAGTCATAGTCAATAGCTTGCCTTGCCTTCACATAGACTGAGATACTAATATGTACTGAGGTCCATGTTGCCAACTGCAGATTTACCAATGAAAGCACATGTTCCTTTTTCTTTTTGCGGCTTGATATGGTTTTCAGATTGATGTGACATCCAGTGAAGAAACACTACATTATATATTCACTTCATCAGGTGGACCTTTGCAGAACTCATTAAAGGAACACTTAATTACTGCCATTTGTTGTTCCTATCCATCCCATTTTATTATCTGATGGTATTTCACACCTATCCAGGGCTGAAAAAAAGAATGTGTTGCAATCACAACACTGCAATTAAATGGTTGTTATGGATAATTAAAGAGTGGATTTTAATAAACACTGATAGTGATAAAGAAGCGAGAGGAAGAAAATTTTAATTCAGAGAAATAGGAAGGGTGGGAGGACAGGAAGACATTTAAGTTAATATATAAATAAATACTCTTCCAGAGCCACCTCAAGACGAGAATAAGCGCTTGTGTGTGTGTGTGTGTGTGTGTGTAGCTCCAGGGATTTGATGCATCTTTTTTTCGAAATGAAAACAAATGGCACAATCGACTGGAAGATAAACTGCTCTGGTTAGGCCGCTATATCTGTCATCAATCCTCCTATTCCCTTCAGTTCTGTACGAGCACCCCTAAATTAACAAATGCGAAGAGGGCACATCACTTCGCCAGATGCCGAAGACTGGGACAGCCACTGGACAGAATAAAATTCCCTCCCTCACTCACTCTCCCCTCACACTCACTTTCTTTCTCTCTGAGAGTCCACTATTGAACCACGTCTTATTAACCGCTGTCCCCTCCCCACCCACCCTGTAACCAATCTACAACGGCGCAGCTGCATAACTTTGCATTCCAAATCTGCCTCAAAAAGCGAATTAAGATTCTGTTTACGTTCCAGAGCCAGAGAATTGCCGTCACTCTCTAAAAGCATCAATTTACTCCTGCGAAGCAGCGAATCAACTCACATCAACTAAGTTAACCCTGAGCGTGCTGAAAGAGAGTGAAAACTGAAATAGGAGTCAGAAAAGAGATTTTATGAGTTTAAATAAAACTACCATCTATTACTATATATAAAATCTCAAGATGAATAGCTTGTTCTATCTATCTATCTATCTATCCTTATAGATCAATAGATGTACTGAAAGGCCTGCATGTAGAAATCTGCTCTCTGTCCAAGCTGCAACAAATAAGCTGATGTAAATCTATTCTTAGTGGTGACCTTTCTGAAGAAAGTCTCACATACAGCGAAGTAATGGATCTTAACAGCTGGCCTTTTAATTCTCACTTAAAGGGGTCATGAAATGAGAAATCAAATTTTCCAGAAATCCAAATTTTGACATATTTAAGAAGTAATACTATAAGAATATCCTGCAAGTTTCAGAACTGAAAACTTTGTTAGTCCAAATACAGCTTTTATTGTAACCAAGCCCAGATAACGACTCGTTGTGGACTGTGCCTATAGATAGGTGAAAGACCGCCTCTGCTGATGAAAATCAATGCCTACTTCATCATTCCAACTTTGGCCCCGCCCACTGGCATGTTAGAGAGCAATATGGGATAGACTACCAATAACATTCCCTTCCAAAGGATCCTAATGCTAGGAATGTGGTTATTTATTTTCAACAATGTGAATATCTCAGTTAAACATTATTTATTTGTATTTGGTACATTTCACTGTGAATTCTTTCACTGTTCGGCACAGGCTTTGCGATATGGACTCGACAGTAATGTGACAACGTGTAAGTAACTGTGTAAGTAATCAGTGATTTCTGATATGTAATGATTCATGTACAGTCAGATGTCCTTTGTCTATGTGTCAGTAAATGAAACCAGTGACTAAACGGTCAACTTCACATTGTTTCTCTTAGTAGGATGAAAATAATCTTTTATTTAAACTGTGATTAAATGATATATAGAAAGCGATCAAAGGACGCTCCCTTTGCAATTGCTGGAGCTGTCAATCAATGTTCCAAAACTCCTGTAATAATCAACAAATCTCTTATTTACATTGTGTTTGCACTGTTAGTTATGATGAAAGCATTCATTAGTGTTGAGAAATCAAGTTGCAATGACAAGATCACTGCATTCATGCGCTCAACATGTCTGTGATCGGCTATAACCATTCATGCCACAATTTAAATATAATGCCATAGATCAAAATATGATGCTATAATCAACACTTTTCACCTTGAGAGCTGTAATAGTAAAAACGTGCTAAAAGTTTTCGAGAGTTACACATGTAATACTTAGCTATTTCATATGCAAAGATATTAGCCAATCACAGCAGTGGGCGTTTACATTGAAGTCTAAACAGCGGACATGCCCCTTAAAACAGAGCGTTTAAATCAGAGGGCTAAAATCAGGGTAGGAAAATGCCCTCAAAATTTTTGATGTAAAAATCATATTAACATTATAGCTAAGTGGACCACAGGAAACATTATAAAACAATAAACCAATGCAGTTCATGACCCCTTTAACTCATAATGGTTCATTGTTAAAGGATAAAAGTTTGATCAAAAAGATATCTTTGAAATGTGATATCTTTTTATACATCAAATGTCTTTAAGATGCCATTACGCTCATCAAAAGACAAGTGGAATAGCTTTAGCCAGTTCATTAAACACAATCAGAGGTCCAGACTGCTTGTACAATCTTGCGTCCTTGCTGTTCGTTTGTCACATAGAGACAAGTATCCATCTTGTGGACACACATCCCTTGTTTGCATGTGTGTTAGCATTAATTTTGTTCAACACACCCACTGAGACCACGCCATGTGCTGTTAGCAAGCTAGCAACTGGAACCCCAACCGAACAGCGATGAAAAGAATTACAACACAGCCATATTAATTAGATCACTGGATGCTCTGAGATTAATCCGCCATATGTGACTAATCAAAATCTCTTAATTAAGGACCGTAGCATTGTCTCGCAATGAGCCTCAATGCGCTGGGCTTCTTAAATAAACTTGTTATACCCCGGAAAATGTTTTTTTTTTTTTTTTAAGGTTTAAGTTTTAGTTCTAATAACCCTGATGCAAAGGAGTACTCAATTCGGCCAGCTTTTCTTGATTCATGCACTATAAGGCAACATGATCTGAAACACTTCATCAACCTTTGGCATGTGTTCAGAGGTCTTGCGCTCACTAGAGACAGACCGCCAGCTTTCCTTTCTGCTTAGCACTCCCTGGTCAGGGTCACTATCAACATGAACAACAATTTGATTGACTGAGAGCTTTAGGAGATTAAAGTCATTTTGTAAATAGAACACAGAGTTAGTTATATGGTGTACAACTGGACTTGTATTATTGTATTTGGATCCGCAATGAGACACAATCAACTTAAAGGGCCAGTTTACCAAACAATGAATATTCTGTCAATGTTACTTCTTTCTTCTATGGAACAAAACAGAAAATACTATGAAAAATTATGTTTATTTTGTCCATAGAATGGAAGTCAATGAGGGTCAATGTTGTTTTGACGCCAATGTTCTTCTAAAGATCTTCTTCAAATATACAGGTTTGGAAAAACATTTTAATATTGGGCGAACTCTCCCTTTTAAATCGAATGCAAACTGCTATATACAGTATGATTTCCAGTTAGCCTCTGAACTGAATATTTATGTTTATTTTAAGCTTAGGCTCAGTCCTTTTTTTTTAGATAAAAATTCTGCATACTACGATATATTGGCCAGAGGCCACCATATCCACCTAATAACATGAAAATATCCACAAATCCACAAAACGCATTTCTTTCACAGAAAGGAACATTATTACATTGAAAGGATCTCCATGTCCATCACTCTGAGAACATACATTTAACCATCACGAACGGCCATTGCTCCAACTGTGCATATACACACGTTGGGTGGCCACTGCAGACATTAGAGTGATCGAGGAAGAGAAACCGCAAAGCACGGTATGCATAATCTCTGTTAATATTTCTTCACCAAGAGAAGCCATTTTAATCATCTGCTGCACAAACCCCCTCCCTTCACTCTGCCACATGTTGACTTCAACATCATTAAAGCAGTTTTTATGGTGGTTGGATGACATAGTAATCTAAATAGCTTGAAAATTAAATATAAACCACGGGTAGACATTCTTTTGTTTATTTCATTGCTTGTGGAGTCCATGTGGAGGAACAAGAAACATCAAAGTGCTACAGTGCCATCTTTTGGTTCAACCTTTTCACCTTGCATGTTCAAAAAAAAAATAATATAAAATTTTTTTTTTACATGTAATATGACAGCATTTTCTAATACTTTAAAAACAGTTTTACAATGTGTTACATCATATTGGGCAAGCATCACTCGTTAGGGTTTGAACAAAAGGATTTAAGCAAATCTTTTACCCCAAGTACTAAACTTTGGCACATAGATTGTCCTGCCCTACTTGTGCTAAGGACATCAACAATACCTTATTTTTGAGAGGCATGTGACTATCTTTTTGAGTGGCAAAAAAAAATCTGCATATAGCAACCACACGTTCAAAATCATCAGAACACCTAAGCAACCACTATCCTCTAAATGAATTTTTGAATCGACAAAAACAACTCACATTTACTTAAATGTAAATATAAATATATAAATTCAGTCACACTTTAGGACCTTTTGACTACAACTTTTGCCTCAATAAACTCCTAATTATTGCTTATTACTAGTTAGTAAGGTAATTGTTAAGTTTAGGTATTGGGTAGGATTAAGGGATGTAGAATATGGCAATGGAGAATAAGGCATTATTATGTGCTTTATAAGTACTAACAGCCAGTATCATAATATGCATGCTAATAAGCAACTAGTTAATAGTGAGAATTGGACTCTAAACTAAAGTGTTACAAAAAATTCTATTTTAATCTGATTTGATCTTGATATTTTAATATACTGTATTGTTCATTTACTTGTGTTTTATTGACTGCCCCCAATATAATGCGACATTCGCACAAGACAACAGATGCTTAATATGCAACCGCTTACCATTGCCGGGAAAAAATAACAGCCATCATCTGCCTTTTGGGGTTTGCAAAATCACATTGCATTGTTAAATCTTCTGTTTCTCAGTCAAGCTCAGAGGCGGGCCAATAAAAATGTGAGCTTTGAGACTTGTGCCTTTGTTCTTCTCTTTGTGGGCTGTCTCTTTCTCACTACAACACTTTCCCATCAAAAAAGATGCCAAAGCACTTGAAAAAGGTGGCGTAGAATAAGCAGTTGAGAGGCGAAGGCGCTCATTATGGTGGGGCTTGAGAAAACAGCCCTGCCGAAGTGCTATTTGAAGTGATTATCTGCAATTAAATTCAGCTGATGCATCAACGGCTTGTCCCCATGCTGTTAGGTGGCTTGGCAAGGACAGAGCAGAAATTTACAGAAGCTGATGACAAATTGGTCCCTGGATATTTCCTCAACTTTCTGTCACCCCCAACACGTACACATTGAATTCGATTGGCTAAAAGAGGGATGGTCAGAGAGGCAGTTGGCATGCTGGCATGGCGGGAAGTGAGTAATGGCTAAATAGAGGTCTGGGTTATTTGGCCCTCTGTGCCTCGTGTCTTGCTGTCTGGACTGGAGCAGATGAGCAGCTAAAAACTCAAAGAGTACGCGTGACCATCTGCCATCTCTGTTTTGCTCTCCGCTTCATAGATTTGGGTGCATATGTGTAAATGAGACAGGGAGGGAGGTGATGTGACGTAAAAAATAAATAAATAAGAGAAAAAGACTAAAAGCTTCTCTCTCTCTCTTTCTTTCCTCTTCCATCACAGACTATTTCCCCATCTCCCTATCCACTTTCACACACACATATACGTGCAGGAGCAAGACAGAGGTAATAGTCTCTCATACCAATGAGCTTATGCTGTGGCATTCTGACATTTCCAGCTTGTGGCCTGAAATTGACCCCCAGACTCCAGCTACAGTCTGAAAACCTCCATTTACAACACCACAGGCTGCTACACAGAGCACCATCAAACACACAACCAGCCAAAGGCAAAAAACGTTGCAAAACCACTGCGCTTCTCAAGCTCAACACTGCCACCTGTCAGAGGGAAATATATCAGCTGCTGTTAAATGTGGTATTTTTTGAAGAATCAAACTGTTTTTTATTGCCACACAACCAGAGCCAGTTGCATTTACACAACTTTTGACATAGAACAGCGCCATAAATTTATAACAAGACAATCCCATTGGAGCAACCTGGGGTTAAGTGCTTTGTTCAAGGGCACAGTGGTAATGACTTCTCATGGGGATCGAACCATCAAAACCTTCTCAAACCACAATATCACATCATCATCAAAACACTATTTTACAAGAGAAAAAAAATAGACTACAGCATCAGGTAAATATCCCCTATTTTTAAGCAGAATATACGCTAAAAGAGAATCTAACAGTAACTAAATTCAAGGTTTCACGTCTCTAGCATGCACTCTGAATGATTACTCAATTTATTCAATAACAGTATGAAGTTTGAGTGTTATTAGTTTAATCAGATTATGTTTAGCTATAATTGTTTTGGAATTTACTTGGAATCAATGCAGAAATCAAAATTATTTGAAAGGGTTCACAAACTAATTCTTGCCACTGTATATACACCGATCATGCATAACATTATGACCACTGACAGGTGAAGTGAATTGATTATCTCTTCATCACAGCACCTATTAGTGAGTGGGATATATTAGGCAGCAAGTGAACATTTTGTCCTCAAAGTTGATGTGTTAAAAGCATAAGGATTTGAGCGAGTTTGATAAAGGCCAAATTGTGATGGCTAGACGACTGGGTCAGAGCATCTCCAAAACTGCAGCTCTTGTGGGGTGTTCCCGGTCTGCAGTGGTCAGTATCTATCAAAAGTGGTCCAAGGAAGGAACAGTGGAGAATCAGCGACAGGGTCATGGGCAGCCAAGTCTTATTTGATGCATGTGGGGAGCGAAGGCTGGCCCGTGTGGTCCGATAAAACAGACGAGCTACTGTAGCTCAAATTACTCAAGAAGTTAATGCTGGTTCTGATAGAAAGGTGTCAGAATACACAGTGCATCACAGTTTATTGTGTATGGGGCTGCATAGCCGCAGACCAGTCAGGGTGCCCATGCTGACCCCTGTCCACCACCGAACTTCTTCCATGAAGTAATGGAAGAAGGTAGCCTGGTTTGATGAATCACGTTTTCTTTTACGTCACGTGGATGGCCGGGTGCGTGTGCGTCGCTCACATGGCACCAGGATGCACTATGGGAAGAAGGCAAGCCAGCAGTGTGATGCTTTGGGCAATGTTCTGCTGGGAAACCTTGGGTCCTGCCATACATGTGGATGTTACTTTGACACGTACCACCTACCTAAGCATTGTTGCAGACCATGTACACCCTTTCATGGAAACAGTATTCCCTGGTGGCTGTGGCCTCTTTGAGCAAGATAATGTGCCCTGCCACAAAGCAAGAATGGTTCAGGAATGGTTTGAGCAGCACAACAACGAGTTTGTGGTGTTGACTTGGCCTCCAAATTCACCAGATCTCAATCCAATCGAGCATCTGTGGGATGTGCTGAACAAAATCCGTTCCATGGAGGCCCCACCTTGCAACTTACAGGACTTAAAGGATCTGTTGCTAACATCTTGTAGCCAGATACCACAGCACACCTTCAGGGGTCAAGTGGAGTCCATGCCTCGATGGGTCAGGGCTGTTTTGGCAGCAAAAGGAGGACCAACACAATATTAGGAAGGTGGTCATAATGTTATGCCTGATAGGTGTACTTTATATATTTAATATAAAGGCATTTTTGATAGATAAGACACTATGGTCCTAAGTCAGGGTAAACTCCATAGTTAAAGTTGAAGTGTCTGCCAAAGCCAAACAACACCAATGTATACAATTGCACAATACATAGCACAACACAACACATTAAATAGGCTGAACTTCTATATTGTCGTTTACATCATATTAAATAGTGCATCTACCCTGACTGAGTTCATATTCCAGACTGAAAACACCTGCATCCCTGTAGAAGCACTACTGCTCCTATATGTGTTACAAGCTCAAAAAGGTGGCAGAATATTTAACTCTCAAATAAATCAAGGAATTACAGACTATTTGACCCATATTCACAGCACAATTAAAAAGACAAAAGTATTAGATCAAAACTCTGCTATCAGGAAATAGAAATCTTTGTGTGTGTGGCATTGTAGGAGGTTATTTAGGCTGACCAGCAATGTCTTCCTCTCTATTTAGCAGCACATGGAGCCACATGATGCACAGAGCTAAAGTGATATTGTTTTTCTTCCTTACAAGCAGACTGACTGCCGCGGTTTACACAGAAGGGTGCAGAGAAGAGCAGACTGCAATCTTGTGGATGAACAAATTAGTTATAGAGGTAGAATTGATGTTGAGCTCTTGCAACTACAGGGGATTCTGGGTAAGAAGCAAACAAGCTGTGAGAGCTGAGCAACATGAAATGATAATACCTGTTCGAGTGTAGGTAATACGGTATACGCACATTAAAAAAGTGCCGCATACAGGTTTGGAACAACATTAGGGTGAGTAAATAATTTGAATAATAAATAATTTAGGTGAACAATCCTGATAACCCCTATACTCACTGGGACATGACACTTCATTTAACCACCATTTTCTGAAATTTATGTTTGAAAGGAAAATGTAAAGGTGTATTAATAAGTGTCTGCAAGTTACCAACCCTAAGAATATTATGGATTTCTTTCCAACGACTAGCCCACTGTTTTGTCAGCTCCTGAACCTGAGAAAGAAAAGAGATATATTTCTATAAGAAAATACAGATACAGAAAAAAATATTAAAATGCTTCAACTGGATTGTGATTGTAAAGCATAAGTAAATAGCTGCCACATTCTTTCATCACAAAAATGGGATATACAAAATATGAGTGTTGGGATAAATACAACCCTCTAAAATCCCAGTTGTGAGTCATGCATATTTACATCCAAACCTAAGAGGAAGACTAAAAAGCAGCATAACATAAAATTAAAATAAAAACAACAATGCTTCTGCTGACCTCCTCTAGCACAAAGGCTTTAATTATCTCCCTAAATCAGCATGCATCATACTTAAACAGCCATGAGCGGTGGGGAAATCAAGGAGTGATCTGCTGCTATGCTCGGTTTTATCCAACTTTTAATCACCAGAAGATCTGCTCAAGTAGTCTGAGGATGTGCAGAGAAATTGAGACACTTACCCTGGCTTCATCCTGATGAAGCCTCTCCTCCACACTCGACCCTAAAGGCTTCTCAAACGACACCATCTGAAAGGAGGAAGACTGACGCATTTAAGTCAAAACAAAGACTGTACAAAAGTAAGTACTTCCGTGTATATGCCAGTATTACATTTTAATACGGCATAAAACGCATGTACAACTTTTCATACCATAAAAGGCTATGAGCAATATTATTCTAAAAACCATGCATAGACTTTGCAACAATATGCAGGCAATTTTGACATTATAATTTCAGTGATATGATTTGGGAGGCACTAATTCTTCCAGAGTAAAAAGTTATTGCTTAAGGCCTTGATATACTTCAAGTGAAATCGAAGAACGATGTGATGCGAACTGATGTGATGTAATTTCGAACTGATGTGATGCAATTTCGAACATAATCAGGCCAAAACGAACTTAGTTTGGAGTTTGTTTTGAGAGTTTGAAACAGCTTTCCGGAAAAGTTCACTACAGCTGATAAATACCTTTGTGCAACCATTGGTCCGTGGCAATTATGTAATAAGTAGGTGCGCAAGGAGGCTCCGCCTTCTTTCACATGGAAATCTTTTCTGGTTAATTTCTCCTTAATTAGTCCGTCAAGTGAAAACATGAACACACTGGAGAGCTACTTTATAGTAGGAAATGAAGTTGGGTCATTTCGTGTCAAATCAACCAAATTTTGGAAACTTCCCTGGCTCAAATTTTTGATTTTGTTAATATTTTTTCTGTAGAAATACAAACATAAATAGTGATGAAAGCCAAAATATTAGATGCCATGGATGTATATTTACTGAGTAATCCACTGTTTTGTAGAGAGTCTAAAAGGATATTAATACTCCTTGATTTACAGGCATTCAGACTTGAGACAAAAAACACAAGAGCTGCTTTTTTCCCCCCATTTTTTAACTGTTACCGTTGGCATATAACGCAACAAAGATTGCTAAAGTCAACAGGTTTTACCAATATACCTACCAATCTCTGTGTAAAAATAAAATAATGATGCTGCCATCTTTCTAAAGTCATTTTTACCCCCCTGTAATTTGGCTCCAAATCTCAGGTGAAAATTGTAATTTTTTCACCCCCTCTACAAAACAGTGGATTACTCAATAAATATACATTTGTGACATTTAATATTTGTCTTTCTACAGAAAAAAATATTAACAAAATCAAAATTTTAACCGGGGACCTTGGATGAGTTGACACGGAATGACCCAGTTGTATTTCTGATGAAACAAGACACTGACAGTTTTTTATGTTTAATACAGTAAAGCTGCTTGATTTTAAGCTATCTCTTGTATAAAGTGCTATATAAATAAACTTGATGTGCCGAATTGCAGAGGATATCCACGTTGCTATGATCAGATGCTTATTAAATCAGATGCTTTATTTAAAAAAATGCTTGCTGTTTTCTCAATTTTGTTGTGTTTATTTTGTTATTGAGAGGAAAGCGTGCAGCACATATTTACATATTCATCTAAACGCTGCTCTCAGCAGTGTGGGCGGCCTGCTAACAGTATATCGCTGCTCACATATTTTGAACTTTGTTTTACCCCTAAGAACTTTGCCGTGAGTATATCGGGTTTTTTAAAGGTAGCTTTCTTAGCTCAGGAGATTTAGTTATGTGATAATTAGGTAAAACTGTTCTCTTAAAATTAAAAAATGCACACAAAAACAATTGTTCATTGATAAATTCAAAAGGTTCATACTGAAATCGCTAACTTTTGTCAAAATCAGTTTGAGCCATTATTCAGAAACTCGAGAAGAGATATGAGAAGCTGGAGGCTTATTATATGCAGTATAAGAGAAACAGAGATATAAAAGAGATCTCATTTGTGATTTTTTATTCCTTTACGCTAATCCTGGCATACCACATAATACTGATAATATACAAATTGAAATTCAGTCCGTGATGTCTGAGAAGGATAAAGTCTAACTTAAATCACCTGATTTCCAGCGGACAGCAGCCCTTTCAAGCGGGCAATCTCAGCTCGCAGCTCTCTGATAATCTTTACATTGCAATCCTCATTCACAGTGGGCTTGTTTAAAATGTTCTTGGCCCGGCTGGCATAACGAAGGGTGTTCAGAGTTTCGCTACAGTTCACATCAGCAGGTGAGATGGCTGGAGTGACAAAAAAGATCAAGGAAAAAAGGAAATGAATGAGCTAAAATTTCCTTGCAATGGAATATTAACAAGCAGAACCACGTTCATGGTATATAGGCATGTTGAGACAATCTCAAGGATTAATCTTAAAAAAATAAATAAGTTACAGTTACTCCCACTTTTCTAATAGCCTTTTTATTGTGCTTTTCCATGGCTTTTTAGAGCTTAACATCCCAAATTTAAATTTTGTTGTATGGAAAAGAGTATCCTGAACATTTTGCAAAATAAATTGCGTAACAAAATCTTGAGTGTTTGGAGAAGCTTGAGGGTGTGTATGAGTGATAAGCATGAACTCGGACATACTGGCTATCATGATGGTTTTGGAGTTCCCACCAAGACTGTCCTTTAGGAGCCAGGTAAGCACAGAGTCTCGATATGGAACAAAGTTTTGCTTCCTTTTTATTCCACCACCAATGGATAGATCAGCTGTGACAACAGAAATAACAAAGAATATCCGCTGAACAACCTCATAACAACGTCGGTTAAAGTACATGAAACCTTACTGATACGTGTCCTTTGGTAAGTTTTCAAAGGTTGTTAGTTTACCTAAAGTGGAGATGACGATGCCCAGAGTAACCAGAGATCTATTGATGTTGGCACCCTCCTTCAACCTAATGCCAGTTGCCTGTGTGGCATCAGCTCTTTCACTTCCTGCCAGGTCAACTAGGTGTACCTTACTTACTGTCTCACTCGGTAACTCTGCATCAAACATGGCCTATAAGGATATATTTTGGTAGACGATACAGTCAGATATTTCTCATTCTAAAATTCATAATGCAGAACCAAAATGTAACAGGGAAAAGAAACAGGCTAAAACACTTGATTGAAACTCAGGAAAGTAAGATTGGAAATGCTTAATGCTGCATGACAGCTGATCCCTTGAAGTTTCTGAAATTATTATGAATATATTAAAAGAGCTGGATTTACCAACTGATAACCAACAGAGCCCTATGGAGTTTAAAATATTAGTTTCATAACTGGGAAAAAAGGCTGCTTGGAGCAGCATACTACATTATATTTAGGGTCAGATTTACTAAACAGGGTAAATTAGTGTGAGAGCGCAATTCCAAAAAAATAGATAGGAGTAGATAGGAGTGCAAAGTTCTGCGCATGATCTACTGACGACGAGCAAATGAAAGAACACAGACGCAGCCGGATCATGTCCAAAATGACCAACGCAATCTACCACTTAGCATCTGGTATAAAACGTGCTTTTTTGGGGTGGTAAATAATGGTGCAAAAATAACCCTGTCCACGCCTTTCAGCGCAAATTTTTCAATGCGTGTCTTCAGTAAATCCTGTAAAAAAAAAGTCGTTTTTTTATGACAAAAGAGGGTTTGCGTTGGCACAAGCTGTTAGTGTGATAGATAAACTAGAAGTAATATCAATCATGATTTTAGCATCTCTTTCTTGACTTGTTATTTGATCATACTTCCAAATGTTAAAACATCTTTAAAGCTGCAGTCTGTAAGTTTTGCCTCTTTCTCGCCATTTCTGTTTGAAACCTGCAATTGCAGTTATATGCGGAGTTATCGTTACATGTATCGTGCATCGGCTCCTCAGAGTGGCTGAATCTGATGTTTTGAGGAGTTTGTGTGGCTGCACTGCACCGGTGTGGATACTGTACTTTGGAATCACAGATTCTACGTCTGAAAATTTAATCTGAACAAGTAAGTAACATGTCTGCCACTTTTGTTCTGACCAACTGAGAAAAAAAAAAACATTACAATAAATCGTGCTACCAATGGTGATTAAATCTAATAGTCGCTTAGCTCATCATATCACATCAAACCAAGCAAATTATTATTATTATTGTTATACTTTGTTATCAAATTGTTAATGTTATTAACATCAGCGTGACTATGTGTATTTAGTTTGTATTAGCGTTACCTGTAGATTTAAATTTAGCTTTTGACTACGGGTGAATCTCCAGTTGTCACTAATGATTGTCGTTTGGACCTTTCTGGATCCGCTATCAAAATTATGAATTTAATTATCCCAGCTGCTGTGAGAAAAGGCTATAAATGATCCGCCACCTGCAGCATCATCACATGCAATATTACTACTAGCCGGACTGTTAATGTATACAGACGTGACGTAATGAAGCAAAGATTAACGGCGCCATGCTCGAATTTCCCACGGAAAGCTACCAGTACCACTCAAATTATAACACATTATTACAAGCTTACAGTTATGAATTGGGCTAAGGTAAGGAGATAGTTTTGAACACTGGCTGGTTATGTACTTGCCCAAAAATTTCTTTTGGATCACAGCTTTAAATAAAAACAGAATAAAAATAACATTTTCTGATAAATTGGGAGCATTTGAAACATTTCTTGTGGAATAATGTCTAGTATTCCAAAACATAGCCAATGACACATTAACTAGTCTCAAAGGTCACTCCAGCAATGTGTGATATAACCCATGCATTAAGAAAAAAATCACATTGACATCTGTGTATCATTACCCAGACATCCCCAACATGCTCAGAAAATGGAGAAAGCTCACTAATACAAACAGTGAGATGATAACTTCAAGCTGCGACAGCTATCCACACAAATGTACAAACAAAGAGGCAGATGGCATTCAGCAGAGGGTAAATGGACTTGAGACCTTGATGAAGCGAATGGTGAAGATGGCGTGGGATCGGCTGCTGACATGGTTCATGCCTGTGCTGGCAGTAGCACGCCTCCTGTTGCCCTCATGCATTAGCCGGCCAACCTCAGTATAGCTCTGCACATGGTGTGTGGAAAGGGCTGGACAACATATATGTGCACATATTCAGGACATAAGAGAAACATTTCTGATAACGTTGTTTAAGCAATCAGTAAAGTAACATTAAAAAGAGAGCAAGTTGTCAATCATCATGATGTGAGGTGTTGTTTCTGTAGTCATTTTACCCTCCACATATGGTCCATCTTTAGGATGTTCTCTTACTCTCAGCTCACAGCCTTGTGTTTCTGTGCTGGGAAGAAGGTCTCGAACTCGCTCATTGTAGATTTCAAAATAGCTGGAAGCACAAAGCATCAAAGAAAAGAACAAAGCAGTGATAGTTTGCACTTGAAACATGACTTTTTTCTCCCATTTTAGCTCCTATTTTAGGATATAATGGGATGAAATGCTGTCACCACAAAAACTTGTGACTCTGACTCTGTCTAGATTAAATACACAAATAAGGCTGGTTTTAAATGACACACATTCCAGCAATTTTGCTAAATACCACTGGTTTAGTTTATATTTTGGTTTAATAGCTCATTTGCTAGCTTATTACATTTTCTTTGTTTTGACTAAATCACTCGTGAATCAGATGCCTGGAAAACTCAAATCAATTACCTGCCGCTGTTTGAATCTAATTGTACGTGAATAAAATTATCGAAAATGGTGGAACACTTGACAAGGAATTAAATGCTACACATTTCCCTAAATCTGAATAAGCTCTGTTGTGATATACTGCTGCATATTACAGCAATTGTGGGTAAGGGGGAAAAAGTCTCGCCAGTCAGAAAATAAATAAAATCCCACAAGACGATAAACCTATTTCGGGCTGTCTGAGAAATGTGAATGTTTAAACAGGCTCCTGAAATGAAAGACAGATTGGTCCCTCTTCATCTCCTAATGAAGCTGGAGAGAGAGAGGGACAGCATTAGTTTGAGCTCAGTACAAACCAACAGTGAACTAATTAAAATGTCACAGTTAGACACAGCCATTTTGAATGCCTCTACTGCAAAAATTGTCCCCAGTGAATGAGCACTGTTTAAAGGAGGAAATCCAGGTGGTTAAACTACAAAAACCTCTTGCAGGCATTTAGACACCAGTCACATGCAAGAGAAGCCAAGGGTAAAGAATCAATCAGGTTTTTTTTCTTTCTTTTCAATTGATAAAGACAGGTCTCACTCAGGGGAGTGACTGGGCTGTTGGGCTTTAGTCACTGATATTTTTTTATTTGTTTTGTTGAAAGAACTGGGACTTTTTTTTCTTCTTTTTTTCTACTGATGCAAGTGATTTAATACACAATAACTATATTTTAAGACCTCATTTATAGCACAAGTAAGAGACGTGACTCATTAGCTTCTTTTATTACACTTATTACACATCCAGAGGTCTGCACAGGCAAAAAGCTTAAAATATTCAATATTCAAAAATAGTCAATATTTTGCAACATGCAACACAGCAGATATTTTACAATTAATTATATATTTTTAACAATACTGTTTCTTGTCAATATTGTTGTTAATCAAGGCCTCTGGGAAACTACATAGCTGAATAAATTTCATTTTGGACTTTATTAGCTCTTTTGTCAAACATACTAACCTACTACCAATTTAACAGACCAACACTACTTTCAAAATTTGGGGGTTGTATTTTTGTTTTAAGAAATTAACAATTTTATCCATAAAGGACGCATTAAATTGAAAACAAGGTGACATTTATAATGTTACAAGGGATTTCTATTTCAAATAAATGCTGCCTATTTGAACCTCCTTTTCACCAAAGAATCCTAAAAAAAATGTATCATTTTTTCAACAAAAATATTGAGTAGCACTGTTTTCAACATTGATAATTATAGAAATGTTCCTTCAGCACCAAATCAGCATATCATAATAATTTCTGATGGATCATGTGACACTGAAGACTGAAGTAATGGCTGCTGAAAATTCCATTTTAAAATAGAATTAAAATAGAAAAGTGATTTTAATAAAAAATACTGTAATATTTTTCACAATATTACTGTTTTTACTGTATTTATTTACAGTACATACATTTAACTAAACCTTAACAACCCCACATTTTTGAACAGTAGTGAATAAACATGTTCAGTGTGTAATATAACTGAGAAAGCCAGGCTCACAGTATATTTATGATGTTTAAAATAACATTTGATAGGTCTAGTCATACCCCTGGTCTCACTTTTTGTCTCTCATCTAATCTACCGCATGGGCTGTTATCAAAGAAGCCACAATGAAAACTGCTTGAGGTGGAAGCAGACGGAGGCTGAACACTGACCTTCCTGATCATCTGGTCGTAATTAGAGTCCTGCTATCTTACAATGCCAATAAGAAAGGACAAGCTGCCAGAATGGACGCCTCATTTAAACATTGCAATCTGTCTGTCCTTCTCCCTGGGATTTTGATGGGATCATCATCACCCTACAATAAACCACCATGGTGCATATGATAGCTGTTGACAACTGTAGTCATGTATGTAGCTCTCGACGCGTCGGAATTACTTTTTACTCACTTCTTTGGCACTCTTCTAGCAGAAATGTTTATGCTATTACCTATAAATATTTTGTTCATACCTGACCTTCATGTCAAATGATGCCTTATCTCTTTGTAACACTCCACTGATGTGGTGGAACAGCCCCTCACAGATCCGTGGAATCAGTCCATAATCACCCTGAAAGAAGGAAAACAGAAAATTCAGCTCACTTAGCTGTTAAGTGTAGCCAGGTGGTAGAGGAACTAGACTGAAAGATTGCAGGTTTTAACGCCACAAGGGATAACCCATGTGTTATAATCGTTCAAATATTTTGAAGAATGTTTCAACTGCTTTTGTCCATACAATGCATTTCGGAACCTACTGACTTTCATTGTATGGACAAAGGAAATTAGAGCCATTTTTCAAAATATCCTCTTTTGAGTTCCACAAAAGAAAGAAAGTCTAGAATGACACATGGGTGAGTAAATTATGACAAATTTTATCAAGGAAGACATCTTCATAAGACATCGAAATAAATAAATAAATAAATGTGTGAGCTAAATGTGGTTAAGTTGTATCTGTATTGAAAGAAATTAATATTCTAAACACAGCATGGAACATATATACTGGCCATTAAAATGTGAATAAACCATAAGCTGCAAAGACAGAGCTAAGCTTGACCAAGGTCAGAAATAATAAGAATTGTTAGAATGTACAGTACATTAGACATTTAGTACCATTTAAGAAGGACAAGCAAAGAAATGACATTGTGCAATCAAAACCTTATGTGGCATTAATGTAACATATTGTTATCTACAGTTTTGTACATTAAGCTAGAATAGGTAAAATAATTCCCACATCATCATCTTTCAAGACCCCCTGAGGTGAAAATCAAGTTCCCTTTCAGTCAGTACACTACGAGTTACGTCAGTTACTGACGGAATGGCGGTCGAGGACTTTGCCCAACAGTTCTCGGCTGCACAGAAGCAGACTGAGGCGAATTAACATATTCTGCCCTGGTGGCCCGCTGCTGCCTACACCCAGCCGCCGGCACAGACGCCTCAGCCTGCTCCCCGTCGAGGCTGCCCTCCTGCGGCTCCCGCAGTTTGCACGGTCTCCTCCCCATTTCGGGGAGTCCGCTATACCATGGTGGGTGGCAATGCCCCTGTCATGCGTGCGGAAATCGACACCTTAGTGGTGAAGGGTGTGGTCGAGATCGTCCCTCCAGCCGAGATGAACTTGAAACATGCCGGCTTCTACAGCCCCTACTTCATTGCACCCAAGAGCGGTGGGTTACGACCAATCCTGGACCTGCGCGTCTTGAACCGAACCCTTCACAGGCTTCCATTCAAGATGTTCACAGGCTTCCATTCAAGATGTTGACAGCCAAACGCATGCAACGGATGCATTCGTCCGTTGGATTGGTTTGTAGCGATCGACCTAAAGGACGCACACTTTCATGTCTCCAGCCCTTGTGCAACTCAGGCAACACGGGGTTTGCATCCTGATCTCGACGACTGGCTGATACTAGCTCACTCTCGAGACTGGTTTGCGAACACAGGGGCCTGGTGCTCCGGCACCTCGCCCGCTTGGGCCTTCGGGTCAACTGGGAAAAGAGTAAACTCTCCCCCGTTCAGAGGATCTCTTTTTTGTCAGTATGGAAATCGACTCGGTCGCTATGTACGCGCAGCTTACGAGCGAGTGCGTGCAGTCACTGCTGACTTGTCTTCACCAATTCGAGGGCAAGAGTGCGCTTCCACTGAAGCTATTTCAGAGGCTCCTGGGGCATATGGCATCCACAGCCACGATCACGCCGCTCGGATTGAACCTCACTTTTCTACGGGCCGGAGTGCCCTTAGAACGAGTTTCCAGGCATGTTGTTGTCGCAACTCACCCGCCATCTCTTCCAATGGAGTCAGAAGCATCTGAGGTTGCTTCGTGCCGTTCACATCCCGGGAGACCTGAATCGTGCAGCCAACGAGCTCTCACGGTTTCAGCCACTTCCGGGGGAATGGAGACTCCATCCCCAGATGGTTCAGCTGATTTGGGAACAGTTCGGCGACGCACAGGTAGATCTGTTTGCCTCCCACGAATCTTCCCATTGCCGCTGGTTTTATTCCCTGACCGAGGGGACCCTCGGCACAAATGCACTAGTGCACAGCTGGCCACGGGGCCTACCCAAGTATGCGTTTCCCCCAGTGAGCCTTCTCGTCCTGTGCAAGATCAGGGAGGACAAGGAGCAGGTCCTTTTGGTCGCCCCATATTGGCCATGCCGGACCTGGTTCTCCGAACTTGTACTCCTTGCGACAGCCCCTCCCTGGTCGATCCCTCTGAGGAAAGACCTCCTTTCTCAGAGACGGGGTATCCTCTGGCACCCACGTCCCGATCTATGGAACCTACGTGTTTGGGCCCTGGACGGGATGCGGCAGGTTTGAGTACCTCTTCGTTTGAGTACCTAGTGCTCTTCTCGCCGAGAAGACTCCAAGAAATGTCCGATCGGGTCCGTGCTTTCCTTCCTCCAAGAAGGGTTGGAGTGAAGGCTGTCTCCCTCCACTCTGAAGGTTTATGTGGCCACAGTATCGGCTCACCACGACCTGGTGGATTCAAAAACGATAGGACAGCACAACCTGGTCAGCAGGTTCCTTAGAGGAGCGAGGAGGATAAATCCACCTTGCCCTCTGCAGATGCCTTCTTGGGACCTCACAGTGGTATTATCTGCCCTGCAGAGAGCTCACTTCGAGCCCTTGCAGTCCATTGAGTTAAAGTTCCTTTCGATAAAAGCAACACTCTTGATTGCCCTGGCTTCCATCAAGAGGGCAGGCATTTTCGGTTGAAGAAGCGTGCCTGGAATTCCGGCCAGCTAACTCTCACATGCCCAAGGTTCCCACCACTCCTTTCAGGGATCAAGAAATGGAGGAGGCAGACCCAGCCTTGGCACTGCTCTGTCCAGTACGCGCCCTTCATGCTTACGTAGACCGGACGCAGTGTTTCAGAACCTCAGACCAGCTCTTTGTCTGTTACGGAGGGCAGCAGAAAGGGAAGACTCTCTCCAAGCAGAGGTTGTCTCACTGGATAGTGGACACCATTGTCCTGGCATATCAGGTTCAGGGCCTGCCATGCCCCTTAGGGGTAAAGGCACACTCCACCAGGAGTGTAGCCTCCTCTTGAGCATTAGCACATGGCGCCTCGCTAACAGACATTTGTAGAGCTGCAGGCTGGGCAACATTTGTAGAGCTGTAGACATTTGTAGAGCTGCAGGCTGGGCAGGCTCTCCGTGTAGAGCCAGTTTCCCCTCGTTTACCCGCTCCAAGTGGCCAGTAACTGAACAGGCTCAGGTGTCATCGCTTGCTGCACCATTCCACTCCATGGACTGGATGCGTGCGCTTTTCACTCAGGTGAGTTTCTCAGTAAGCCCTAAGTTCCTCCAGAACTATTGACGCCAACACCAGAGTACATGCCCGGTTGGTCAGCCCTCGTGTTAGGCTAGGTGCCTCCATGTGCCTGGTTCCCCCGTTGGGCAACCCCCACATGTGTATTTCCACGGTAAGTCTCTTCGAGCACGTGTCTTCCCTTGGCAAGACCCTTGCCACTCCTGGGTTTGAAATATTTCACCTGCGGCTGGATACCCCAGAGTGCTCCATATGCAGCCCATACGTGAGTCATATGTGTATTCCTAAGTCCTCCCAGCAGGCAGGCATTGTGTTGCATTTCTCCACGTGGGATATGCTTCCCAGTGTACCTTGGTATTGGTGTTGAGCCTAGCCCCTCGTTCATGCTTAACTCATGGCAGGGAGCTCTGGTCAGCACAGGACGCTGGAAGACAGCCGTTGTGGCAAAATTTTGAATTGGGAACCCCCATTCCGTCAGTAACTGACGTAAGTCGTAGTGTACTGACTGAAGGAAGGGAACGGAGATTTTGCGCTATGCAAATTCCGCAGACCCATGGCATTCTCATGCCATTGGCTCGTTTTGTAGCTCTCGAAGGCAACTGGCTTCTAAGTGAAACCCCCATTTGATGAAACCCCCATGTTGTTTATATGTCTAAGTGGTGTCTAAGTGCATTCCTGTGCATGCGTTTCGCATTCCAAGATTTGTGCGAGCTGTTCCTATTACAACGACAATGAGAAAACATTCGACCCATTTGAATTCTACTGAGAATTTACAACTTAAAACACTAGAGAGAAAGTCAAACATGATCTAAAACAGCCACATCAACCAAAAAGACTGATGAAAAGAGGAGAAAACATCTTGCGGCAACTTAACTTAGAACGTTTTTTAAACTATATGACCACCCATACTAGAATTTCTCATATTTTTATGTATTTATTGTGGTAAAATTTTAATCTTGTAGAATTTATAATAGATAATATGTTAAGGAAATATCTTTTTTCACTATAGATTTATATTACAACAGTGGCATGTTCTATCTATAGTTTCTAAATGTGTAGGTTGCTATTTTTTCATAACAAATGCTATAGATCAATAAAAAAAAAAAAAACATTGGCCTAAGCATGGTAATAATGAGGAGCTATCAATGGTCTTACCTGTAATTATATCCTTATTGTAACAAATGCTACAGTTAAACGATTACAAGAACTATGGTACATTTTCAAAAGGGCAAATACAAATTGAAATCAGGAGCTTCAAAGTCTGGACCTTCATGAGTTGAACAAACAATTGGTTTTCCCCATGTATAAAATGTGTTCTGTTTTAATGATAATTAGGAAAAGCCTTCAGATATTAAGAGATGACAGACAAAATTATTAAGAGCATGGTGAACTGTTAAAGAGTAGGACGAGCCTGTATGAGTGAGTGGAGGCGGGGCTCATTTGCATATTGATGGTTCCGCATATTAGTGTTGTAGTCAACACCACCTAATCCAAGACCAAGTCGAGACCAAGACCAATGTGTGTTGAGCCCAAGACAAGACCAAGACTTTGAGGGGTTGAGAGTGAGACTAAGACCAGACCAGCATTCCTTAAATTCATAAAGATCCACATTACGCCTGAAAAATTACTTATTTTTAATCAATAAATATAGTTAGAATAAGACACTATATAGAGCTGTTACCAATCAAATGAAATCATTAACAGCAAAATTCATCTTTGCACTGCACTTCAGATGCATCTGAATTGGTAAATTACAAATGCATAAATGTTGAGAATAATGTTTTTTATTATCATCAAATTACTGAATGTTTGTATAAAAGCAATATCATAGTTACAGTCATGCTCAAATTGTGAAAACAGCTCTTTTGCTCATCAGTGTTGGGTAAGTTACTCTAAAAAAGTAATGAATTACTAGTTACTAATTTCATCTTCAATAGTGTAATTAGATTCCTGTACAAATTACTCTCTCCAAAAAGTATTTAATTACTTATTACTAATTACTTTCTAAATCCTATATCAACCTTGACTAGTTAAGGGATTCAATGATAGACATGAAACTCTTTTAATTCATTCAAATAAATAATATAAAACTACATAAATTATTCTTATTAACTGACCAAAGTATTACAAATGTGAGAAGGATACATACAAACATTTTAAAATTAGACTTATTAATTCCACTAATTGTATTATGTATAATTGTTCTACAGTCTATACATAGATTTAGTTCCATTACATCAGAAGTAACTGTAATTCAATTACAGAAAAAATAAGAGTAATCCCTTACTTTACATTTTAAAGGGATAAGTAATTAAATTACAGTAACTAATTACTTAGAAACCAGTTACACCCAACACTGCTTGTGATATTGTTTAATTATATCACGTTATAATATAAAAATCCAGATCTCAGTACTTTTTTGCAACAATATCTTGAATTTTGTGAGCATTTTTATTAATTTTGGTGACATTTTTGACACAATCCCTCATTAATTTCTGATCCCGCACAATAAATAAATACATCCAGTCACATTAATGATGTTAATAAATAAATCAGACAATGTACCGGCAATTTAGTAATATTCCAGCAGTTGTGGTCTTGAAACAAAATCCCGAGTCCTCTAAGTCTGAGACTGAGACAAGACAGAGTACAAATGTGGTCGAGACAGAGACAAGACCAAGACCTTCAAAAAATGGTCTTAAGACAGGTCTCAAAACCAAGACCGGTCTCGAGTACTACATGTATACTAAATGAAGCAAGAGTGTAGTTACATTTAAACTATTTTAAGGCATGAATACATTCTTTTCACAGGAAAAAAACATTTAAATATGTCATTTTGGTGATCAAAGATGAGTTTTAAGGAAAAAATGATTGACAACAAGGGGACTTTAAAAGATTTTTAAAAAATCTAAATTATAGCATAACATAAATTTAAGGACAAAAAATGGTTTCCCATGATGCTTTTGCACTTCAGACATCCACATACTTGAGACTTCATTTTGATTCATTTTGATTTCAGTTCTCTCTCTCTCTCTCTCTCTCGACTATTACTTCACTCTGCACTTTTCACCAGCACGCTGAATAAATTAAAACTCCATAAAGTCTCCACACTATTTTCCCCTCTGATCTTCAATGGAGGCTTATAATTACAACCCAAGACAAAGAGGGGATATCAGACAGAATAGAATGAGTCTCTCGGATGATAGACCGATAATGGTTAAAATTATGTGTTCTTCATATGATGCCCTTGTCACATTTTCTGATTACTCAGGAGAAGCATGCAGTGAAATAGTGTTTCTGCAGCCACTGGAGTTGAGAACCACTGTGTGCATCTTCTGAGGAGTGGAGTGTGTTACTAGCTGTGATTTGTAGGTTTTGAAATTACATTGAGAGGGAGACAGTAATGAGATGTGAAGCTTACTGGGTTGCCCATCATGGTGTAGGACTTTCCTGAGCCTGTCTGGCCGTAAGCAAAAACGCATGCATTGTAACCCTCAAAAGCTGCTTGCAGGACATCAGTGCCGAGATCTTTGAATATCTGAAATGACAGATATTTTTAGTACTTATACTTGGAATCTATATCTGCTGTACAAATTTTTCAAACAAAAAAAAACAGTGATATTTATTCACTGACAAGATCTTACTGCTTTTCAAAGCCAGTGTAAACAGCTCAGCTAGCATACGTACAATTGCAGATCATATAGGTAAACCATATTATCAAAATTAGGCATTTATATTTTGATGACACTGAAAAACAAACCTTGACATTTTACAGTAAACGACTCATAAGAACATTCTGAAGTGCTGAAACACTTCAAATGTTATTATTACTGGTCACATGACAATTGCAGTGGAGTTTGTACCTTTTCCTGGGTCACAAAGTTTGGACTTGTGTTGTTCATTGAATCATAAGAGAAATCATATGAGAAAGACTTCACTCTCTCTCCAAACGGTTCTCCAGTCTCCTACAAAGCATAAAATACTTCAACAAACTGACCTGCAACTAGTGTCAATAAAGGGTGATATGGACCTTGGAATTAATTTAACCCTAATTAGGGCATATTTTTCTAACATATATATTGTGTTGTTCATTTTTGCCAAATAGTTTAACTGATTAATAGTCACTACAATAACTACAATATAACTAGATATGGCTAGAGTAGAATATTATAAAATATTTGGCATTTTAGACAGGTATAATAAGTAAAGATTGATTTTTGTTCAAGCACTGGTTAATTTCTGATTTTGCTAGCAACTAATGCACATAAACAAGAATATATGAAATACCGAATTACACACCTTTGTGTTAAGGACAGAGGTTTTATGTCCATTCACTTGTATAATGACTTTAGCTGAAAGGTCCTTCTCCCTGAGAGATAAAGATAAACAAATGGATAGACAGATAGGAAGATATGAAAATACTATTGTCATAACAGCAATATGATAAACAACAGCCACGGACTTGTAAAAAATGACATAATTATAAAGTGAGATGCTCTCTTATGGAAAACAGTTTATTGATTGAGATTAATTAAATAAATGATAGATAGATAGATAGATAGCACGTGAATACGTGCAGTCTTCAGACTCGTTTAATCTATCGACTGGCTACTGATTAGTTCCAATTCCAAATGTAATGTTAAATGATAATATATATTATACTATTATCTAATAAATAAAGTAACTGTTATGTGACTTGTAGCTTATGTTGATTTTGAGCAGTCGGACAGGACTAACCTTTGGCTCAACGGACGGACCCGCACAGCCACGCGCACAGACGCCATGGGTCATCATCGGTGACAGGACACTTCACCTGCTTCACGTGTAGGCCTATTATATATCATAACTGTATGCGCTTCCATAAACACCTGTATCCGTGAGCGCAGGCAGGTAAAGCACCTACTGTACAGTTCGAGTTCCGAAATGTGTTTTTACCATAGACTGTACAAGGTTTTTACCAACTAATTTCTCTTCACTTCAACAGGTAACGTTAACGTTATCTATCTAACGTTACCAAATAATAGAAAATAAACTCGGAGCGAAATAGGTTGGTTGGTGGCAAACTAGCAAGTCCTCAGTGAAGGTTTATCTCATGAATATATTCATATATTAACAAATATTAACATAGTTTGGTAACCAATGGCAAATACTTTCTTTATGAATATGAATTGTGTTATGGCGCTCAAAGTCCAATGATTGGCTCATGAATTCTGTCACGCAACCTATCAAGGGCGCAGGATTGGCTCACGAATATTAAGAGACTTGACAGCGGTGCATGGTGTGCAGTGTAGTGCAAAACAGTTGTAATCAATAATTTTATAACTTTCAATTCCTATGTTACATCTGTGTTGGGCACAAAAAAGATAATCCCTGAAATGCCAGAATTTATAACATTGTAGAAGCACATATGTGAGTTAATGCCTGTTTACCTGCTGTACCTGAGCCCAAATCAACTTTGGCAGCAACATTTCCGGGGACAATCTAGTAGGACATTGGACTGTACCTTTTTTATATTATTATTATTATTATTATTATTATTATTAGGGCCCCTCATTCACCTGTTCACATATGGTGTATTAGTTTAGTTAGGGTTTTTTAAAGTTGACATTAAAATTAAAAGTTAATATATTTTATATTATTGTGAAGTTTGTTTTTATTAGCTTACAGTGTGTTTTAGTGGTTTAAACAGATGAAGTTCATGTCCTGTAGATGGCAGTCTTTCTCCAGTTATATGAGGAAGGCACATGCACAAAACCTGTGGTCTACTTATACTCTGGCTCATAGTTCCTTTACTGTTTATTGTATTAATTCACATCTCAAAGCACTGTAAAAACACTAATTGCTAAATCTAAAATAACTGGCCCTAGTTTAACTTTATACTTTCTTATTTTAGGTAATGTTAAGTAAATAGCTACTACACAGACAGGGACACACGTACACAAACCATAATAAAAGACAACATATGACAACTGCAATATTCTCTATCCCGACTACTTGGATAACATCACATGATGAGAGCTACAGGCCTATCTGATTCACTGTCACACACTGCTGCTAAGCAACAATTTCTCATTTCATAGCTAATAATCTTAATTAATGTTTATGAATGTTTATAAAGATTACTCACTAACAAATCATACTTTTGATGGGTGAAGATTCAATAAAATTCAATAAAAAGTTTGTAACAGTGATGTTGAGGAGCTGTAGTCATATGGATGGTTTGGTAGTTTGTGAGCGAGCCTATAGTATAGTCAGAGATCAGTGTATAGTTCCAATATCTATGGTATTTTGTATTCACAACACGTCACATTGACGCAGCCCTTTTGGTTTGAGAGACAAGACCATGTCAGGGATGCTTTGTTCATCCTTAGATCTTTCTTTAAGCGATGATTTTGTTCTACTTTCTTCTCCAATCACCACAGAAGAATAAAAGGGAAGGAAGCTGTCAGTCACTGATCACATGGTGCACAGACTCTCCTTCTTCCTAGTATCAGATGAAGCATTTCTTCTGCTTTTCCCACCACATCATATCACAGCTGAAAGAGTTTCCTCAGAGAAGCTCCAGACCATGAAGTACAATCTGCTGCTTTAGCAAGGCATGATTTCATTTTTTAAAGGTATTATTACAAAAACCTCAAGAGATAGGGCTGCCAATTGAATTCATGGGGCCCATTGTTTTTATGGATGTACCCATCCCAGACATTTGTGGAAAGACGTGTTTTGCAGGCCTCTTTCATCTCAATTCTCAAGACCACGTTCCTGACTGTCCTCCCCTGACGGCGGAGGTCCTGAGAATAGTCACAGATATCTCTTCTGGTTATGTATGAGGAATGTTTGAACACTTGAGAGATTGGAGACTGACATAAAGTCTGGACTATTTCAGTAGTCTGTAGAGTTAATAACTTGAGATTTGAGACAAGTAGGCAGTCCGATGTCTGATTCTTATGTCAAAGAAAATGTTTTCACACAGAATCCCAGAGAAAAAGACAATATTGCTAGTCAAGTCAAGTCAAGTCAACTTTATTTATATAGCGCTTTTTACAATGCAGATTGTTTCAAAGCAGCTTCACAGTGTTAAACAGTAAAATAATGCAACCGAATTTGATTCGGCTGTACAGCCACTCTGGAGAAAACGGTGATGTCATCAGCTCATTTCAATTATCATATATATTTAAGTAATGTAGTTGATATAGTTAATTTAGTTTAGTAATTAAGTTTATTTGGATATTTATTTGAAAATTTAGTGTCCCCAACTGAGCAAGCCAGAGGCGACAGTGGCAAGGAACCAAAACTCCATCAGGTGTCCTAATGGAGAAAAATAAACCTTGGGAGAAACCAGGCTTAGTCGGGGTGCCAGTTCTCCTCTGGCCAATTAACAAACAGTGTATGTTTATTATTTTGGCAGCCTTATAGGTCAAACGTAATATTAGATCCGATTATTCGAAAGATCGGAGGCATCACGCCGCGGACAGGTTAATTGAGGATGGCGTGTCGATTAAACAATTATTAAATAGGAATATTCGAAATATCGGAGTCATCACGCCGGGGATGGATCCATTGAGGATGCCATGTCGATGAGCAATTTCAGAGGGTAGACTAATTGACACGGTCTCTGCAGACACTTCAGGCTAGTGTATGACATAGTCTGTTAATTGAAAATGTATATAACCTGACACAGAACAAAATAATGTTTTTTTATTCATCTAAAGTGAGTTGGAAGCCGAAGACTTTTACAATCTGTAAAAAGTTTTGTTTTCATGTTGAAATTGTACACCTGGTGCTATAGTTAAAAGTTTGATCTATTAAATCTAATAAGACACGGTGTCTCGGATTTTTCGATGAAAGCCAAAAAACAGCAAACAAAGAAAACAATAATAACTTAAACCTAATTATGGTAAATTAGGTTGGCAAAAAGGTTCTGATATTCCGGTTTTACTTTATGAAGTTCTGCCAGAACAAACAAGCTTTGTACCATCAACTCACTTACTCTAAGAAACTTGGAGCTCGTATTTTTTCTTCTCTCTCTCTCTCTCCCTCTCTCTCTCTCTGATCTTTTCATTTTGATAGAGGCAAATACTGCAGTTCCATAAGTTCCATAATGTTTCAGTCTCCAGCCTTATATACACTACTGCACTAATTGAACTGTGGTGTTAGCCAACTCAAATATCATTAAGAGAACAGATGATTAAAAGAAAGTACTTGTTAGCTGGCAAATGCCTAATCATCTGGATGCAATACTTGGAAGAAAACATAGAAACCCTTCCCTTTATAAGCATTGAGAGTATGTTAATATACGTGTTTCTAAATATTAATTTTTTTCACAACAGTTTTGATACTTTTGCAGAAAGTCTATGGTAGCCAATAAGCAGATATTGAACATCAGAGAGTGGTGAAATTAAGTGCTATTACTTCAATTGTTTCCAGATGTGTAGAAAATGTAGAAATTAGTAGAAATGTTAACACAGCTACTCATGAAATAAATATGTGGACATGAAATATTGATTTGGATTGAAATTATTTTATAATTGTAGCTGTACTGTATATTATCCTAGGAAAAAGAAAAACCATTAAAATGTACAAAACAAGCAATAAGACAAATGCTACAACACTATTACAATAATATTAATATGGAGTCCTCTGAGGTCCTTTTCATTACAATCAATAACTGAGACACAATATGGTTCCAGTTACATTTGTTGGAAACAAGAAAGACCCAATCTCATGAGAAAACATAACTACAAGGTAGCAATTTTGTATGATGCTTTGTATGGAAACATATGATTATTGTAAAAAACATAAGTATGAAGGTCCACCCCTAACCCCATCCCTAAACCTAACCGCCAGTAGGCGTAAGCAGATTGCACAAAATCATACAAATGAGATCATACGTATTCACACGAATTAGCCACAAATTTGTAAAATAGTTGTGAATTGTCATAAGAGTATGTTGATTTAAACACCATTTTAGATGTTATTATTCTGTCAGAGTTACACATTCATTAAGTCTTGGTTTTGTTTCATCACTTGTAAAGCATTGTCATTCTTTAAGTCAGTAAAATTACATATTTTAGACATTATGCTCTGTTCCCAACAGCCTTGTCAAAGAAGCATAGAGCTGAATGGCAAACAAGTCTATAACGCTGATATATTAAGAACAATCATCCTAGCAAAGACAATTATCTCTCAGCACCAATAAACGGCATGTCACAGAACAAAGAAACAACAAGAGTGAAATCCATCACGATACACAGAAAGGAAATAATAACAAAAGCATACATTTGTTTTCAGCTCTGACAGGCCAGTGGTTCTTAGCTCAAAAACATGTGTGATGTATGAACTTAATCACAGAATGAATTCTGTAATTAAATCTAAACTGAATGGTGATAATGTCTGGATAACAATCAAGCACCTCTCTGTGTATTTAAATGTATTTTAGTTGATTTGGGATATTAGAAGAAAAAAAAAAAATCTACATATGGATTGATGTGATACCAAATTATAAAATGGAGATTACCATTAAGATTACAGTATTGCAATCCACACTTTGAGACACACTCTTTTAGCCGCAATGCATTGATTGTGATTTTATCTAATGAAAGGCTTTGAAAAGTCTGAAAAGTCTCTTGGCCTCATAGACTGCTGTCCCTTTTCCACAGAGCACCAAAGGGAGTAACAACCAATAACCTTGAATCAACTTCTTGCTCATGTTACCAGTCCTACTCGACCCGCTCCGAGCGGGATTCGAACAGGGGTCTCTGATGTGGGACCGCAGCCGCTAGCGCACCTCTTGAGGCCAGGGGAGTGAGGTTTACACGCACAGCCCTTACTGGCCTATGTCCGTTACACTCACCCCCCTAAACCTCACTCCCACCAATGTAACCTGTCTTACTTGACCCCCTCCGAGCAGTGTTCGAACAGGGGTCTCCAGCCTGGGAGGCAGAAGCGCTAAAAAGGACACTAAAAGCCACAGCTGCTGGCGCACCTCATGAGGCCAGGGGAGTGAGGTTTACACGCACAGCTCTTACTGGCATACGTCTGTTACACTAACCCCCCTAAACATCACTCCCATCCAGGTCACAGCACCAATGTAACCAGTTCTACTCAATCTGCTCCAAGCGGTATTCGAACCTCAGTCTCCGGCGTGGGATGTGTGCACGCTAACAAGGACGCTAAAGGCCGCAGCCGCTGGCGCACCTCTTGAGGCAGCAGACAAACGACAATCCATCTGTCACTCAAAGTGGCCACGCCCTTAATTATGCAGAACTTTAGGCTTTATGTAATGTAAACGAATTATAAAAAAAATTCACCCCCCTCACAGTTGTCATGAAGGGCAAAATTAGCTGTATAGACCAAAACTACAATTTGTACCAGGCTGTAAATATGTTTTTTTCTGGTGTAAAGTTGGGCATTTTAACATGGGGCTCAATGAGATTCTGCTTCCTTTTTGAGCCTGTCTCTAACAGCCAGTCAATGATTTGCAGTTTATGTCAATTACGTATAGGCTTCAAGAGAAAGTGGGGGAGGTTGCTGCTTGTACTCAACCCACTCCGAGCAGGATTCAAACCAAGGTCTCCAGTGTGGGAGGCGGGCATGCTATCAAGGATGCTAAAGGCTCTAGTGTCAGTCGCTAGCATCCGTACTTGACTTCAGTCAGAGGACATGTTTATGTAAGCAAATAGTCCCAAGAGGAGTGTTTTCAATTCCACTGCCAATGCTGGTTTACTTGACATGACAGAAAGACCATCTGTTTAGAATAAATAGCCCAATAATAAATTAGCACAGACCAAACTGCTTGTAAATCCTCACATATCAGATATGTGGAGGCCCTTGTTATCTGTTCTGTGTTCTATTTATCTTTCGTTGCATTCTGATTTGAAACCAGACAAAAAGATTAAATACATTTATGTGCAGATTTAATATATAATTTTAGTTGCAGATTTTTAAACTTGTCCATGATTTTGTCCGTGCAATTCCTATTGATCTATTGACATATTTACAGTACCATTAATAGATTAGGTACTGTTTTAAGACTAAGGCTTGCGTGACAACACTTAAAATACAGTGTCAATAATAATGGAAGACAGTTTGAGCAGCAACATTTCTGTAAAATTACATTTGCGCTATGTACCATTTTCTTTTTAAAGTAAATGTTCTATACTATATTCTCTATAATTCCACAATCAGCTGTACATAAAATATATTGATGAGAATGAAAGATCTTTGTAATGAAATGCATGTTCTGATACTTTATATTATTAAAATATTTTTGTTAAACACTATTATACTAATAGTAATTAATAATAAAATAGAATAAATTAGTTTCATTTTCTGTGAAAAAAACCCTGTTCTTGTTCATTTTCTATGTGATGTAACACAGTTTATAACTCTGCCGCTGGGGGGCGCTGCTGCAGTCATACGGTCACATGTGTCACTGAACCAGGAAGTATTTTGGTGTGACGAGAGCACATGCGCCACTCATCATCACATCACAATCATGCAGCAGACACACAACTACACTCATAATTTAGTGCAATCTGTATGTGTGTGTTATCAGTAGAGATGCTGAACAATGCGTATGACTGTGGCGATCTTCTGCCGTCATGCACCTGAAGTCTTCATGCGAGTGAGTTTTGCAGTCTTCATTCTTTCATTCTGTTCTGTAGGGCTGAAATTGGCAGTAGTTGATGTATATCCAAAGATTCTCAGCTGAATCTAATATAAGATTGTAAGCAAACAGTAAGTTATTTCGATTATTATGCTCCTCAAGGCATGTTTCTTATATGGATTTTTTCTTTTCAAGTAATAGACTTCAGATATAGCAAGAAAATTTGAAGGAATGCATTCAAGTCTAAGGAATCTGTCAATGTTGCAATTGTCAATGTGTATTAATAACTTAACTGAATTCGATTTAGATGTAATATCCTATATTACTTTATATATACGCTGAATTCTGAAGGTATGATAACTCACTTTCTTTTCTTTCAGGACTTGAAGAATTGTGTTGGAATTATGAGTGAATGATGGGTCAAAATGCAAGCTACGTTGAATACGGGTCATGGAAAATCTAGAAAACTCGACAGATTGCAAGGAGACTGTGTCTCCACTAAACAATTCAGGGTCTACACTGAACAGCACCGTCTCCCGTCATGAAGCTATGGGGTTTGTGCTGGTGCATGCAGGTGAATTTGTGTCCCTTTGGGAATTATTTAGATAAACATATTTTGGCACAAAATGTAGTTGTTACATGTTGAATGAGTAATTGTGAAGGAAAAGGAATAGTCACTGAAAAAAAAATTAAAATTATGTCATCATTTACTCACCCATATGTCTTTACAAACTAGCATGTTGTTATTTTTGTCCATGGAACACACATAATGAAAGATTTCAAGAAATTTCCATATAATAACACAAAATAATGGTCATGTCTGTCAAGCTTCAAAAGGAGCCAAAAAAACATTGTACAAATACAACAAAATATGTCAATATGACTGTGTTCCACTTTTTCTTATTTTGAAGTTATTACTTGTTGATAATTTCCCCTTTTGCTGCTGCTCTCAAATGTCATTCTGCAACCTTATTCAACCAGCATGCTACTTTCAGTTACAACATGGCCTTCGAAACAATGGCCTTTGTTGTTAAAAGAATAGTTCATCCAAAAATGAAAATTGTCATCATTTACTCACCCTCAAGTTGTTCCAAACATGTATAAATTTCTTTCTTCTGCTGAACACAAAGGAAGATATTTGGAAGAATGTTTGTAACAAGCAGATCTCGGCAGCCATTGACTACCATAGTATTTTGTCTTTTATACAACTTGACAGATGGTCACTATGAGCATTGTGTGGAAATGAATGGAAAAAATAACAAATGGGTTTGGATTGACATGAAGGTAACTAAGTAAGGACACTAAACTTTTTTGGCAAACAATTTCTTTAATGTTTAGGATCATATAGACTTTTCATGTATGAAACTACAAACTGTTAACAGCTGAAGAGCCTCACTTGTCTTATTTTTGATGGTTTTATCTCCACAGGGGCAGGGTATCATTCAGAATCCAAAGCCAAGGAATACAAACATGTGTGCAAGAGAGCTTGCCAGAGAGTGAGTTGCATGTGATTCTTTAATTCAAAACTTGATGCCTTAAGGTACTTATGCCTTTCTGCTGTGCCCTGTAACCTTTGGATAGCTCTGCCAAAGGTCATGTCGACAAGACGTCAGTTCAGTGATATAATCAGCTTTCATTCCCAGCTCAGTTTGACTTCTTATACGTATTGTGTGACATTTTAAACACGCAGTTGAATTCTCCCTTTCTTGCTTTCTTTCTCAATATACAAAATCTAAGATATGCTAACAAAATTGTAATGGAATATTTTGCATCGAACAGTAATGCATAGGTTGGCAAGTTGCAATGCAATGCTTTTCCCTGTCCAGAGTGCCATGTAAAGGATGAAAAGAAGGGATCAGGCTGGAGTAAAACACCTGTGCCAGGGAATTTGAGTTATGTGTTGATAACATGACACCAGTAACGACCCGCGAGCTGCTGCCCGGCTTAATATACCATTCCACGCTCTCTGCTTGAAGCTTGTCGAGTGGAAAACACTGCAGCTTTATTTGCTTTTTAAGCGCTTGGTGTTAGATTATCACATTTTTTAAATGTTTTGTCTAGATTATTTCAGTGTGATCTTTTCTGCATAAAGCTCTAGAATCCTGAAGTAGAGCAGCAGAACACTCACTGAGTTGGTTTTAGGCACTGGCAGACATGAGGTTGCTGTCATCAGTTGTGATTTAATGTGTTTCAGGCTGTGGACAGGCTCAGAGCTGGAGGATTGGCACTGGAGGCAGTGACAGCAGCTCTTATAGAGCTAGAGGTGATAGTGGATCACAACAACTCAATAGACTCACAAAGAAAACGTATAGTAAACATTTGAGATGTTAATGGGATAAGGAAGTCATATTCAACAATCTATAAAAAACAAAAACAAAAAAAACATATATATATATATATAATTAGCTTTTATTTTTTACAATTTCAGTTTTCATTTACTTTTAGCTTAGTTTTAATACTTGTAAGATGTGCTTTTGTCATTTTTAATCATTTAAAAAATATATATATTTTCATTTCTGTTTTAGTAATTTTAGTACTTATTCCAGTTAGTTGCCAAGGCAACATTTCTAATTTTCATTTAAGTTTAAGCTTTTTATCAAATTTTATATTTTATTTAAAATATCTAAAACATTTTTAGTTTTAGTTTACAATAACAACACTGAAGGGATTGTACTGTTGTTGACTGTACAAAATGCCATTTCTTTTAGTTGAAGAAACATCTTTCCAAAAAGCTTTCAGTACATAAAAAATCCATAAAACGTTTTTAAAAGTGTGAATTATAAAAATTACTTGTGATCTAGGACCTTTATACAATGTCATTGTAAAGACTGTAAATGTATCCCTCATAGTCTTGTTTTCATCTGCTGAATATTCAATATTGTGTCTCCCCTGACTAAGGTCTATGACAGACTGAAAGTCTGCTCTCATTTCCCCAAATTTCTTCAGTGTTTTCTGGCACTAACCAGACAGTTGACATGTCAGACCACTCAATCAAGGCAGTGCTTTGAAATTACAGCAGTGTTTAGACTTCTCAGGGACAGCGACTTATGAATGACTTAAGTTGTGTTTGCACATTAAGCTGGGATAGGAAAACAGCATTTAGCATAAACCTATTTTAAAACTAAAATGTGACATTTAGGGGGTTGAGACTTTTGCCTCAAACTCCTAATTACTGCTTGTTAATAGTAAAGTACTTGTTTAGGTATTGGGTAGGAGTAAAGGATGTAGAATGTGGTCATGCAGAAAAAGGCATTAATATGTGCTTTATAAGTGCTAATAAACCGCCAATATCCTAGTAATGTGCATGCTAATAAGGAACTAGTTAATAGTGAGAATTGAACCCTAAACTAAAGTGTTACCATTTGGTATTTTTCTGTTTATCGTTTTCAGTGGTAGACGAAGTACACAAATCAAATACTTGAGTAAAAGTACAAATACCCTAATAAAATATTACTCTAGTAAAAAGTCCAGTATTAAGTACTCCTTTTCAATTTTACTTGAGTTAAAGTACTTGATTTTTAATGTCATTAAGTATTAAAAGTAAAATGTACTGACATTATTATGAATTATTATGAATTGTCAAGTAGCCAGCACTAGTCAATAAGGAAGATTATGTAAACAATATGTATTGGTCTGCAAATAAGAAAACATTTTATTTTATTACCAAAACTTGTCATGCACTGATAATTACTGATAATTCAAGTGTGTAAACAAGTAAAATATACCATATATATATATATATAATTTTTTTTTGTGTAATATAAATGTGTAAATGTGTGTTGACAAATATGAACATCATCACACATGGCAAAATGCGTTAACATTTTAAGAAGAACGCTATGGAAGCATTCTAGTTTCATATCATTTGAAACCGCTACGCAGTGGGGAAGAAGCATGGCCATTTAATTTGTTATTTTAACAGTATGTTTCGTTTTTTACCCAAAACCTACCCTAGATGGTAATACACAAATGTGGACACAGCAGATTTAGTTCACAAACAACTGACAGTCATGAATATGTCTAAATATGGCTTTCATTTACAATAATAAATCCTAAAATTTGCCGTTAGTAACTTCCGTGCCATCAGTCATGCACACACTCAAGCTCTAGGATCTCCTGTTCTTGGTTCATTTTGAGTCAGACTTGTGAATTCAGTGAATCGTTAACTTGCTCTAACCAGATCATTTAAATCAGTGAGTTGTTGACTCCAGAACAGATGCAATCGGATCGGTCAAATTCATGAATGAATCGTTCAGTGTGATTTGCAAAGGATTTAAAGTCCCCCTGTAGTCAATAATTTTAACCCTTAAAACTCATCTTTGATCACCAAAATGACATACAGTATTTAAGTTTTTTTTTTTTCCTATGGAAAAAAATTGATTCATGCCTTAAAATAGCTTGAATGTAAATCTACACCCTTGCTTAATTTAGTATACACGGAACCATGAATATGCAAATTAGCCCCACCTCCACTAACTCAGCTTTACTCAAGTTACTGTAGTAAACACTGTAAACGCAATTGGAAATACTGGTTTAATTCAGCCATATATGTTTGAACCAGAAACTGATTCAGAAGAGGAAGTGGAAGAGTGAATTATACCGGCTCGTATACAAGTCGATGTAATGCGCTTTATGTATCGCTCTCTACAACGTCAAACACATAACGGTAATTAATATGATTAGCCTTTTACGTGACTACGTTACCAAACTGCTAATAATGTGTTGCTAATGTTACACAAACCATGTTCACGTTCGGCATTTCAGAGTCAGACAGCTGCCTCCTAAAAATCAGCATCCTTACAAACGCTTTGAACATCATAGAACGTCAGTGGAGAAAGTCACATAGTTCATCATAACATTGTAATATACATCATCTACATAATTCACCCGATTTTTCATATCAACAGAAAAATATGCTGGGATAACCTGGCTTCTCTTGAGACTCCCCTGCTTCAGAGAATAATTAACGATATTCTAAAGCCCGCCCGAACGTTGACGGGATTGGTTACAAGGTAGTTTGTGACGTAAGACACACCGGCGATTTCAAATCGCGTTTTTGAGACCATCTTTGGTTCACTGCAACTTTAAGGAGAAAATATTCAGCAATGGTGTTGACATGAATTTGCACATGGTTTGTTTGAAAGTATATTGAAAAAACTACATAGACATATAAACAACATCAGGGGGTCTTTAAAAGGTTAACTGAAAAGAATCAGCTCGTTCATGAACCAGACACTGCTATCGCGTCTCGGAGCAGGCAACGATTTCTTCACTTCAAAATAACAAGGAACGACATGTTTTTATGAAATGTAGTGTAGTAAAAAGTATGATATTATGCTTTGGAATGTAGCAAAGTTAAAGTTTCCAAAAATAAAAATATTCAGCTAAAGTACAGATACTTCATAAATGTACATTAAAACAGTGTAATTACTTTGTTACTGTCCACCACTGCTTGTTTCTTTTTTTTAGAAGAGAAATAAATTAACTTTTAAGGTTGATGTTTATTTACAGGACTCCCCGTTCACCAATGCGGGTACCGGTTCCAACCTGAACCTCTCGGGTGAGATTGAGTGTGATGCCAGCATTATGGATGGGAAGTCCCTAAACTATGGAGCTGTTGGAGCCTTGAGTGGTGGGTGCTGATTTGAGCTTTTTTGTCATGTGTTGAAAGTGCTATTTGAATTTCAAGCAAAACAAATAAAGGCCAACTTGCAACCTCTTTATTATTTTATGGGAATGTGGCTAATTGCATTTTGTGCATGTAAGAATGCTACAATGCAAGACTAAAATATGTTTTTATTTTAATTTGTTTATTTAGATAATAAATGTATCCCCCGGTTTCACAGATAAGGCTTAAGCCTAGTCCCAGACTAAAATGCATGTTTGAGCTGTTTTAACTGAAAGCAACTTGCACTGACATATCTTAACATATGTCAGTGCCATTGTTTTGTCTCAAGATGCACACCAGTAATGTTTTTTTTTTTTCTAAGGCACGTTTAAAAAAAAAAGCTACTTAAATGTCCAAATTGAACTAATCCTGGCTTAAGCCGGGTACACACTGTGCGATTTATAATAGTCCTTTACGATTGTTTCTTTTCAGACTGTACGAACATGATCCTCGCTGTAAGCCATGTCACACTGTAAGATCTAAATTGTCATTAATGTCAGACTGTACGATAGTTGAGGCGTGCTAATACGGATGCACGCAAGAAAACTCGTCCGTAGTTTTATATCATCAATGAATGACGCGTTCGGTGACAGTGAGCTGCATTACACGCGGGATTGAAATGGTGGCTACAAGGAAATCTGTAGCGCTCATTTTGATCATGGTTTGTCTTGAAAAACGATAATTTGACGGTTGTCGTAGGAGAAGTCACACTGCAGGACTGCACCAAATCTTCTGACACTGCCAGAATTTCGTCTGAGGTAAAATTTGATCACAGCAGTCATTAATCGGCTGCCGGTGAACATGTCAAACTAACGATCAAAGACTTCAGATTTTAGCCTAGGATCAGAGGAATGTTTTAGGATTTGCAAAATTTGTCTCCGACGGCCAAATCGTGGCCAAAATCGCTCAGTGTGTACCTGGCTTAAGCCCTGTCTGTGAAACGGCCTAAATCTTATAAATAAATTTGATATGGCTTTTGGCCTTGATCTATGACACATAGATTGCTACTTCTTTTCACTCTAAACTAGGGTTGGGTTCTGAACCCCGGTGCCAATATGACGCGTCGCCATTGGAAATAATAAGGCGATGCGTTCTAAAATATTTAGCCAGAGAAGTCAGTATGGTCATATTTCTGCAAAAGATTTGCTGAAGCTTTAAGATGGTTTGTAGCATACCAAGAATATAGACTTTGCTGTTATTAGTACCGGAACTGTTATTTATTCTAGTTGGGTTAGGTTGCTTAGGTTTCATTGTAAATTGGTTAAGTGAACTTGTGTTTTGTATTTATTTATATTTAAACATTGAGAAATCAAAGCCATTCTTTAATGTCATCCACTGTCGTTTTGTGGCTCTTTTTATATATATATATATATATATATATTTATTTAATTTTTTTTAAAGTAGGCACCGGTACAATTTTAAAAATATCGATTTGGCACCGGTATCGTAAAAAACTCAAACAATACCCAACCCTACTCTAAACTAATTGAGGCACAAAACAAGACCGATTTCATCCCATCAACCTGTTGCCTTGTTGGTTAAAACAAGTAAAACTTTTTTGACATGCAGTGGCTTGAAATATTCTGCTAATCCACATACAATAATATAAAGGAAACTTATTTAGTTTAACACTGATATTAGTGAAACGTGTTGTTTACATTATTTACATCATTTGTGGTACAATGAACTCTGCATTATCCTTCAACAAAAGTCCATTAAGAATCCAAATGCAGGTTTCATCTACCGTATTTAAAGCTGTCTTGAGCAAAAGTGATACTAATGCTGCTCTTTCTATCAGGAATCAAGAACCCAGTGCTGGTAGCCAGAAGACTATTAAGTGAAACTCAGAAGGGGAAGCTATCAGCTGGCAGGATTCCTCCCTGGTGAGCCAAGCTCTCTGATGTTGGCTTTCTGGCTATCAGCTTAGACATGTACACAGACTGACATATTTCATTGATGCCTCAGGGTCAGGGGAAATATTCTGGTGTAAAATGGCAGCATTTCAATCGCTGTATGCACAGAATACACAAACAAGTACTAACTTTGTGTGAGACAAAATGTGCTTGGACTAAATGCATGTATCTTGTTGTGACAAATGTAGCAAGTGTATTTTCTTAGCTACGGGAAATAGGTGCCGATCATAGATTGACATTTTCTGTAGATCACAGTGGCCCCAAAAAGTATTTACTTAATGCCAGAATCCTTAGATAACAAAATATCACACCAAGCTGCATTTTTTTTTAAGATAGCACAAAAACACTTTTCAAACAATCATATTAGTTAGGTTGTAAATTATAATACCATATACACTCACCTAAAGGATTATTAGGAACACCATACTAATACTGTATTTGACCCCCTTTCGCCTTCAGAACTGCCTTAATTCTACGTGGCATTGATTCAACAAGGTGCTGAAAGCATTCTTTAGAAATGTTGGCCCATATTGATAGGATAGCATCTTGCAGTTGATGGAGATTTGTGGGATGCACATCCAGGGCACGAAGCTCCCGTTCCACCACATCCCAAAGATGCTCTATTGGGTTGAGATCTGGTGACTGTGGGGGCCATTTTAGTACAGTGAACTCATTGTCATGTTCAAGAAACCAATTTGAAATGATTCGAGCTTTGTGACATGGTGCATTATCCTGCTGGAAGTAGCCATCAGAGGATGGGTACATGGTGGTCATAAAGGGATGGACATGGTCAGAAACAATGCTCAGGTAGGCCGTGGCATTTAAACGATGCCCAATTGGCACTAAGGTGCCTAAAGTGTGCCAAGAAAACATCCCCCACACCATTACACCACCACCACCAGCCTGCACAGTGGTAACAAGGCATGATGGATCCATGTTCTCATTCTGTTTACGCCAAATTCTGACTCTACCATCTGAATGTCTCAACAGAAATCGAGACTCATCAGACCAGGCAACATTTTTCCAGTCTTCAACTGTCCAATTTTGGTGAGCTTGTGCAAATTGTAGCCTCTTTTTCCTATTTGTAGTGAAGATGAGTGGTACCCGGTGGGGTCTTCTGCTGTTGTAGCCCATCCGTGTTGTGGCTTCACAAATGCTTTGCTGCATACCTCGGTTGTAACGAGTGGTTATTTCAGTCAAAGTTGCTCTTCTATCAGCTTGAATCAGTCGGCCCATTCTCCTCTGACTTCTAGCATCAACAAGGCATTTTCGCCCACAGGATTGCCGCATACTGGATGTTTTTCCCTTTTCACACCATTCTTTGTAAACTCTAGAAATGGTTGTGCGTGAAAATCCCAGTAACTGAGCAGATTGTGAAATACTCAGACCGGCCCGTCTGGCACCAACAACCATGCCACGCTCAAAATTGCTTAAATCACCTTTCTTTCCCATTCTGACATTCAGTTTGGAGTTCAGGAGATTGTCTTGACCAGGACCACACCCCTAAATGCATTGAAGCAACTGCCATGTGATTGGTTGATTAGATAATTGCATTAATGAGAAATTGAACAGGTGTTCCTAATAATCCTTTAGGTGAGTGTATATACCATATATACACTACATTTTAAAAGTTTGGGGTTGGTAAGAGGTTTTTAAAGGAATAGTTCACTTCAAAATGAAAATTTCCTGATAATTTACTCACCCCCATCTCATCCAAGATGTTCATGTCTTTCTTTCTTCAGTCGAAAATAAATTATGTTTTTTGAGGAAAACTAACCAGGATTTTTCTTAACATAATGGCTTTCAATTGCAACCAATTGTATGAAAATGTAATTTATTTCTGTGATGGCAAAGCTGAATTTTCAGCATCCATTCTTTAGTGTCACATGATTCTTCAGAAATCATTCTAATATGCTGATTTGGTGCTCAAGAAACATTTATTGTCAGTGTTTTGCTATCAGCTGTGCTGCTTGAAATTTTTGTTTGGATTTTTTGATGAATAGAAAGTTCAAAAGAACAGCATTTATTTCGCAACATTTATAAAGAAATTATTTTTATTCAGCAAGGATGCATTAAATTGATAAAAAGTGACAGTAAAGACATTTATAATGTTACAAAAGCTTTCCGTTTCAGATAAATGCTTCTCTTTTGAACTTTCTATTCATCAAAGAATCCTGAAAAAAAATTGTACACAACTGTTTTCTACATTAATAATAATAATACATGTTTCTTGAGCAGCATATTAGCATATTAGAATAATTTCTGAAGGATCATGTGACACTGTAGACTGGAGTAGTGATACTGAAAATTCAGCGCTGACAACACAGAAATAAATTGAATTTTAAAATATATTCAAATAGAAAACATTTATATTACTGTTTGTGCTGTATTTTAGATCAGATAAATGCAGGCAATCTATCTTAATGATCTAAAACTTTAAAAAAAACCTCCAATATAAAAGTAAAAAGTTTTGTAGTAAGATGAAATTGCTCCTTTTATGTTAATCACATCTCTACATTGTCAGTTTCTTAGTGGGCAAAGGAGCAGAACAGTGGGCCATCAGCCATGGGATCCCAGCATGCCCTACAGAGAAGATGACCACCAGTGAGTTTCAGACCACCCAGACACTTCTTTCAGCTGCTTTGACTGCTGTTTTTATTAAATTTGTATGTATTAATAAAGATCAGGACACATCTTTGGATTACTGAATATTGTGAACAACTTAATCACTTGGTGAAAGAAGCTAAAAAAGTTCCAGTAGAAATTGGAAAGTGACTTTAAGCCTTTTAATTTTATGTTGTCTATTTTGGTTTTGTGTTCATTTTATACTTGAAAATATAAGATTAAAGTTTAAAAAGTCTACAATTGACGTAATTGTTCAGCATTCATATTGTTACCTGCAGCAATGATGTAATCGTGAAATGTGCATGCTTACGTGCAATTAGTCTTCTTTCAGACTCTAGTTTGCAGGCTGAATTGTGATGGTTCGTATTCATTATATATATTTAACTATTTAGCTACATGTTGAATATTGAGTGCAACTGACCGCAAACAACACTCCCACTAATTGTCAATGACACAGTGGCTCTGCTGCAGCATTTTATTTCAGCAGTGCCTTGAAAGCACTTGTATTTCTTTTAGGGAATGAAAATCTTATGAAGTTCTAATCTAATGAAGCTCTTATTGTCCTTTCACTGAATTTCCACTGTATATTTACAGTTTAAATTAAGTATAATAGATGAGGAATCTGTTATGTTGTTGTTAGTGTTTTTTTTTTTTTACCAAAACCACTGCCTTTTATCTCAGTTATTAGTCTTGACAGTAGCACGTAATAATTTAATTGCATAATAATTGGCAAGAAGACATGTGAATCTCATCTGTTGGAGTATTTTTAAGCCATTGACTGAGTGTTATTTTTTACCAGCCCTAATTGCATTCCATCAAATTCTGCAAAATGACTTAATTGTGCCCATTTCATTGATTCATTTTCTTTGATTAAGAGATTTTCACAGGAGTGGAATGCAGTGTTTGGTAAACAACGGCTTCTATACTTTAATAGAGGGGCCCCATGCCGATTCCCAGTGTGTGTCAGACAGAGATGGAGTGTGTGTTGTCAGTGTTGGAAATGATCTGATGCCAAAACCATGACCTCACTCCAACACATGTCCCATTATTTAGGGAGACTTTGAGGATTTCAACCACATTTCCACCAATAGACTGATTTATTGTGAGAATAAAGACCCACCAAACGCACACCCTTGCTGCAATATATTATCATGAATAATAATACTAATAATCTAAGCAATAAGGCCACAGGAGCAAAACATTTGTCATCATTTAGTGGGTCTATTTTTTGGGATTGGAAGTCAAAGCAGTGGAGTATATCTATTATTGATTGTCATGCCTTTTTCAACACTTTACAGAGTTCAGTTTGTCAGGCTACAAGAGGAACAAGAGGAAGATGGAGCTGGCAGAGCAGGTTGAGACGAAGAGGAGAAGACAATCGTGCGGACGTGTGAGTGAACGAATCCCATCCAATCAGGTTCTAAAATAAATGTTCTCAACACCAAACAATTTATATAATTAATAATAATAATAATAATAATAATAAAAAAATATATAAGCATAATTATATTATTAACCAAAATATATTATACCCTTTTTTATTATAAATATATTTATTTTTAATTAAATGCTATAATATTTGTTGTTGTTGTTGTTATTATTATACAAAATACTTGGTTATTTATATACTATATTAATTTATTATATTAATAATTGTTAATACCTGGAATAAATAATGCAATTGTCATATGAAAAAAAAAAAAAACATTTTGGATCCTGGGTTTATCTCTTATTTCAAATCACGTAGCATTTTTCTCTTCACACGTAAAAACTGCTGCATGACATGAATCAATCACATCCATATTTTATATTTAATATACAGTTATGTGAAGAGGACCAATGAGATTTCAGTATGGGCGGGGATACGCAGAGATATCCAGCCTGACTTTAGAAATAAGAAATTTGACTGCATCCCAATTCATGCATCCTTCAAAGGACTTAGACTTCAGAGGCTGTATCCTTCGAAGGCTGTGAAGGTCGGATCGAGCGTTGTTAAATGGGGCAGTCTAGCATACGGAGGACTGTTCTTGTTGCCTAGCAACTGTGACAGCTGCCATTGACGAGTGGCAGTAACGTTTGTACTGGACTTTTTTGAAAGTTATATTAAACTGTAAGGCTGGGTAAAAAATATTGATTTCTCGATTTTAATCGATTCTCATTTTTATGAACCGATATCGATTCTTAAATCCCAAGAATCGATTAGTCATCCTGCTTTCAGTTTATAAATGAATGGGACATTGTAGTGTTCCTTCCATCCAATAAATCGCAATAATCTTTGTGCTTTGTTACTATTCATATGAAACAAAGTCTCAGATTTCAAAGTATTTTTTGTGAAATTCAAAAACATAAATACCGTTTTGGTGCTGTGGTGTGAGATCGCTCTGGCGCAGCTCAGCTCAAGAGAACGCACATAAACTGATCTTCTCTTCCGCTTTAATACCAGTTATAATAGCGCGAAATAAACATGAATGAGCATCTGAAAGTGTGTTAAAAGATAGAGTACAACTTACCGAAATCCACTATCAGTGTTTCAACCGTTGAAAGATGTCAGTAAAACAGCTTGTAAACAATGTCACGTAACGTCACATTTACCTCAGATCATAAACTCGTTAGTCAGCTAGAAAAATTAACTCTAGAGAGGAGCATTTTGCTAAATATATGCACCATATTACATATTCATTATAATTTTTAGATGTTCTTCAATATTTACTGCATGTTTGAATAAATCTGGCAAGTTTTATAACAGCCACCATTTAAATGTTTATATAAATATTTTATTAGAAACTTTATCAAAAAAAAAAAAAAAACATTGAGTGTAATTTAAGTGTTTGTATACAAATCAGTTAATTTTTACCTTCAATATTATAGTAGGCTAATGTAGCCTAGTAGGCTACAACTGACTCCCATAGTTTACAGCATTAGTTATGAGATTTGTTTTCCTTGGGAAAATTTGCCATGTATTGTACCTGATATCCAAAATAATCGACATTGAATCGAAATCTAATGGAATTGTGAAATTTGTGTCAATACCCAGCCCTATTAAACTGTCTGAAAACAAAACAGGCTTCACAAACTGTCTAAAATCAGCGGTCAACCGATATGTCGTTAAGGATGGTATATCGGCCGATATTTGGCTTTTTTTTTTTATATCGGCACTGGCCGATTTGTTTTTCTGATTGGCCAACGCCGGCTCTGTAAACGGCAGTTCAGTAGTCTGGCCATGAAACATCCGTATTAATTAGTTATGGTCTCTGTTTAACAGTTTTGTCTAATATACGTTACTAGATAAAACTGTTAAACAAAGAAAGTAAACTCTATACAAAAAAGTATTTTAGCGTTTGCTTTTATTATTAGTAACAGGAAGGCAAACACTAAAATACTTTATTATTTATCGTCAGCATTGAGCAAATACTCATGTATATCATTAAAACATATTTGAATATCTTTTAAACATTTATTTTTTCACAAACCTTGCAGACTTAGTCGAATCCAGCTGTCAGATTTTCTGTTTCATTTGTACTATGCACGTGACGGTCAGTTCAGCTGGACATTCACTGGACATGCGCGATCGACAAACTTTAAACCCTTGATTTCAAACTATGCTGCGCTATATTTAGTTGCCCGCTTTGTCATATTCATGTGCTGTATGTAAAATTAATGTTACCTCGTCTGTATTGTAAAAAACAGGATTCCCAGTGCGCACAAACTTAGATTACTGAGAGCACTGTTGGTTAAAGTGTTTACTTCCTTTTTATTCATATTTTTTCAAACAATTTCTTTGTGAAAAATACTGTAATACAATTACAGAATCAAGAAGTTGCTATCAAAAGTAAGTCTATTTAATTTAGAGATTATTTTTTTTTATTTATTTCTAATAATTTCTAACTTCAAATATGTACAGTATATATATCGGCTTTATATCTGCCATTGGCCACCCTGCTTTCTAAGATATCAGCATCGGCCATCAAAAACCAATATCCAACGACCACTAGTCTAAATATGTTCACCATGGTCCATTTCTATATATAATAAAGATTATAAACTATATATAATCACATTTTAGTAAGTCAAAGTTTGAACCGCTTTTTATTTTTACATATGTATCATTAGATATTTGATTAAGCTGAAACCCAATACTTATGTTTAAAGGGGTCATGAATTAAGAAATCAACTTTTCCTTGAGTTTTTGATGTATAAAAGTCATCGTAATATAAGAATATCCTGTAAGTTTCGAAGCTGAAAACTTCCTTGTTATTCAAATAAAAGTTTTTATTGACAGCTGGCTCATCAAACGAGAGATCTGCAAATTTGAGCAGAAACGGCGCCTCAACAGAAGATGACCAACGCCTAATTCTGTAGTCCTGCCCACCGATTCGCGCATGGTAAATAACATAGGCCTATGTGGAGCTAAACTGGATCGAGCTACCAAGCAATAACAATATTGTGCAATGCCTGGTTGTGGAAGAACACAGTCGCTGCATAAGCTTCCTTCTGATTCCAATATTAGGAATGCGGTTGAACTTCATTTTTAATGAAATGCCAGCTCACGTGGGTAAGACATTGCGCGTTTGTTTGCTACTTTTCACCGCAGATTCTTTTGTAAGACGCCGTTCGAGACTGGATTTGCAGACAGAATGAGATAAAAAACAATGCTGTGCCTTCTATATTGGATCCGACAGGAATGGTGCAACAACACAATGTTTTTTATATGTGATAGTATTGCATTGTTACAGATCATTTGATTTCTACTGATTATGTGTACGCGTCTAACTAAACATAATTAACGATAACTTACCACGCTGTCACAGGCTGGAGTATCCTTTGTATTTCAGGTGTTGTTGGTTCATTGTCCTGCGATTCGATTCTATACTTTTTTTTTTAAAGCAGTTCATGACCCCTTTAAATTCTGCAATTTTTCTCCAAAAAAATCCTGTCGTCACTGGTGCTCAAGGAGCAGCAGCCTTTGAATTGGGCGACGCTGCTGTGATGAATTTGAAGGATGCATGCCCTTTGTCGGTCTGGATCAGACTCGATTTTAGGAGTTTCTTTTTTGAGTTTTTTTTAATAAAAGGGAAAACTTTAACATTCAGGATATGCTGTTGATTTGACATATGCACTCTTTAAACTCTGATTAAAAAAAGACTAAAATGCAAGTTTCTCCTATAAATGTTCCATGATCTATAGGTTTCCACCCTTCCATTCAGTTCAACACATTTAATTAGGCCTAAACACAGTGCAGCGGAGGCATTTGCTCTGACATTATTACTCGACTGATAACAGGATCTGCATCTGTTCAGTCCTCTAATTCAAAACCACCACATATACCCAGAGGAGGAAACCCATTGGGTAATGACGACCTTAAAGGGGGGTGTGGAGACCTCAATTACTCACAATCACAGGAAACACACATATGGATACTCTGCACTGCTGACATGGCACTGCACACAAGGAATTTGACTTGGGTGACACAGTTCTCTGATTCTCTTTTGTAGCTTCTTGTCACTGACCTGAAAAGCATGAGTTCACCAGGTAGACATGAAAATATTTTTTATCTTTTTACCCATTTACTTTAGTGCAGTTTCAAATGCATAATTTATTTTGTGGCCTTGTAATTGTTGCAAGAGTTTTAAGTCAATCATAGATGCGATATGAGACCATAGTGCTTCAGCACCACCCTGCCGCCCAATTTCCCACGGCAACATCTTGAAGTTATTCCACTGAATTATTTCCCGTAATGTGCTTGAACATGTTAGCGTCTCTCCTACTTTTCCGGTGAATTTTCAAGGAAGTGATTTGACAGGTACACATGGAATGCAGGTGTCGAGGGGAAAATGGCTTCCAGCACAGATCCATTCGTGATGTGACGCTTGTGTGGTCCCAATGTGAAAGCGAAACATGGGTCACTCGTGGGTCATTAGTTGCAAATTACAGTGTCTGTAAATGTGGGCGAAATGTTATTCGACAAGAAAGACAAATACATCGCAGTCTAAATTGGTTCAGTATATGTGGTATTTGTGTTCAGAGTTCGAACCTTGTATGGTTTGTTTTAAAGATAGTATCAGTTTGAAGTGAGTGATCACTGTTGGCTCTTTCTGCATGAATGATCTGTGCCTCTAGGATGCCACATGGTCTTTCTTCCTTTAGTTCAGTTCAGTAAAGACTTTTCTCCAAAGCTGTGCATTAAATGGTCATTAAGATAACAACACATCCCCCAGTCTCCTCTCAAGTGGCCTGTGGTTTGTTTGATTTTATAAGTGCCATATTTATTGTTTTACTGGGGATGTAATGCATTTGTATCGCATAGATGGCCTGGGGTCTAGGGGTTCTCGCTCAATTTTAAGGCATTTAACAGGCTTCTCAGAATTAAGATGTTTCTGTAACTTCTTTTATGTAAGTGAGTGGGTGCACTTGTGATTTATAGAAATATAACTTTAAAATTGTGGGGAAAATTGGTAATATTAGGTAATCTTATTGTTTTATATCATTGGAGTTTTTAAGTGTCTTAGAAGTTTGCACGATGAGGGCTTGTAAGAAAAAAATTATTGGTGGATTTGCAGAAGTTGGCAACTTTTGCAGGGCCAGACATAAATGTGGGGTGAAAGGCAAGGTGTTTAAAAACATTTAGGGGTTAATTAAATCTATTTGAGACATATTCCCCGGAAGCCTAGCCCTAGTGCCGCCCATGTTTCCATGCCTGGAAATGTCATGGAATTAAGTGAATTGGTCTTAATATACCTGATATACTTTTTTTTTTCATTGTTTGCTTAGGGGTAAAACGAAGTTCAAAATACGTGAGCAGCGATATACTGTTAGCGAACATCTGACGCCACCCACACTGCTGAGAGCGAAGTTTGATGTGCTGCACACTTTCCTCTCAATAACAAAATAAACACAAACATTTTTTTAAAACGGCAAGAATTTTTTAAATAAAGCACGTTAAACAAAGCGCCGCATCCTCGCACAACAATCTATTACGTAATCGCCATGGACCAATGGTAGTACAAAGGTGTTTACCAGCCGTAGCAAACTTTTCTGGAAAGTTCGCTTTGGCAAGCTGTTTCGACCTCGCAAAACGAACTCCAAACAAAGTTCGTTTTGGCCCGATTTTGTTCGAAATGACATCACATCAGTTTGTTCTTCAGTTTCGCTTGAAGTATATCATGGCCTTTAATCTACCGTAAAAACTAAGTATTGTTAAATAATCAACAATTTATGGTATTTTAAAAAAAAGTGGTACCTGATATGTACATTAAAATCTGCCTGAAAAGTCTCCATAAAATGGAGGAGAAAAAAAAAACCGTAATGACACACCCTTTTTCATGACACACCAGAATAGAGATAGAATATGTTTTTAGGACATATAGGTTATACAAACAGCTACCCATTAAGGAGAGGAAAATTGATGCTCCCCATTGGAAAGGTCTGTGAGCAGACGTTGTACTGAAGTTGATTTTGTCAGATTTATCGCTGATGGTGAGATCAATAACATTGTTTTAGCCTGTTCGCTCATATTTGAGAAAGTTATTACATGTAATAATTAGCCAAGGTCTGAAGATCCATGGCCTAGTAATGACACTCTGTTCATGGGAAGATGGAATTATAAATTATAAGTCATCACGTCCCCTTCCACAGTTTCCCAGGATCATCCAATTTGTCAAGCGGCTCCATGACTCTTTCAGTCCACATCAACTTTCTTTCCAAAGTACACAGCAATCAGCAAATGAAAACAGTCCTTTAAAAATGACCACTTTACTCATTATAAATGAGAGCAAGAGGATCATTTTTCAGATGCTGATATGTAATTGGACTTTATTTGCTCAAGCTAGATAGCTACGTGTATTTCGGTTCCCCAGTTTGACAAAGTTTAAGTTTGGTTATGGTAGCCAGCTGGGTCTGAAAGCCGACTTCATAGACAAGAAAAAATGTTAAATAGAAAAAATAGAGAAGTAATGTTCAGTGTGTTTCAATCTAGTATTAATCTAGGCTTTGGAAATGCCTTTTTTGAAGTTGCCAGTAACCACAGTCTCTTTGTTCCTCTTTTTTGGCCCATGGTTTAGCGTGACGATACAGTGACACTTACAGTATATTTTTGATTTCACTGTGTAAATTAACTCAGGATGTCAGACTGCAGAAAAGTGCTGTTTATTATCTGTGTGCGATCGGAAATTCTAATTGAATGGCAATTGTGTGTGCAGGAGAACGATTGTGGCTGCTTGGAGCCAGTAGGAGACATCATGGTGGAAGGTGAGGAGAATAACTCTGCCTGTCTGGATACAGTTGGTGCGGTCGTAGTGGATCGGGAAGGGAATGTGGCGGCTGCGGTATCCAGCGGAGGTCTGGCCATGAAACACCCGGGTCGGGTTGGACAGGTGACCTTTGTTCTCGAGTCTGATCATATTTTATTTGACCATCATGCTGTATATTAAATAAAATAGCATATTTTGAGCTCTTTACAGTGTTTATAGGGGACTTTTCATAATTAAGGCCTATTCACACTGAGCACAAATTTGTAGCACATAATACATCTTTACAGCATTACTGTTCAAAAGTTTGCTCATGATCTTATTTATTAGCTGCATTTATTTGATCAAACATACAGTAAAAGGAGTAATATTGCAAAATATTACATTTAAAATAACAGCTTTTTTATTATCAATTTGAAAACGGTTGCTTAATATTTTGTGGAAAGCATGATACTTTTTTAATTTTTTATTATGAATCGAAAGTTCAGATGAACTAGTAATACTATTTAAATAGTATTTTTTGTAACAATATAAATGTCTTTACTGTCACTTTTGATCAATTTAATGCATCTTTGCTTAATAAAATGTATTTCTTACTGACCCCAAACTTTTGAACAGTATCATGTTGGAAATGTTTGCACTAAAATCAATTCTTTTCACAGTGTAGGTTATGAGTGCTTTCTAAACAGGTTAGATGCGCAATTGTGAAATGTTTAAATTAATTTAATTTAACGGCAGCCGAAATATTCTTATTCAACATTTTTCTTCAAATCTTTTTGTGTCTCAGGCTGCTCACTATGGGTGTGGCTGCTGGGCTGAAAACGCCCGAGACGTCAGCCTTTACTCTACAGCTGTGAGTACTTCAGGTATCAAACACACCGGAGTCATATTAGTGTGACATTACTGTACATTTACTGCTTTTTGACAGGTTTTGCAAGGGTGCAGTCGGTCACTTTTGGGTCATTGTTTAAGAAATTTGTGCACAAAAACAGTCGATAAAATCTCATTTTGTATCTTTAAACTTTCTATTGCTTTGTAGCAAAAACTCATATCAATCAAGCTCTTTTTGTCATTTTCTGTTCATTCTTTGGACCTGATGCCAACATCTTATTGTCATTAGCCACTTGCTTTGTAGGGAAATATTTCAAGAGCAAAAGAAGAGATATTTTGCTTTACTTGGGATTTCTGCCGTGAGCGGGGCCCAAGGCCATGCACTTCATGTTTTAAACTAATGCTTTCTGTCACATGAATAAAACAAGCTTTTCTTCTTATATTGCCTGTGCCCAAGTCAATAGGCCACAGACATGATTCACATCTCCATACAACGCATACAAGCACACGTGTCCATTGTGCACATAGAGGATGTCTGGATTTCTTAAAGCAGTAATGATAAAAGACAGATTGTTTTTCGTGGCTTGGAAGAGGACAAGACGATTATGTTTGAATAGATGCTATAAGAGCCATTCTCTTCATGTCAAGATGAAAGGAAGTGATGTGTTGTGATGCAACGTATACACCCACACACAGATATCATCTTTTCTTTTATGTATGTACAGTATATGCCTTTTGGATATGAATATCCTTTTAGCAACTAATGGCAAGATTCAGTCAGACATGCTTTGGCTTCTTTACTGATTGGGCAGGGGTGGACATTATGGGTGATTTATTGTAAATTAAAATTTGAAATTAAAATATATGTTAAAAAATAGTTCTATTTCTGTTTTTTTTTTACTTTCTGTTCATTGAAAATGTATCACAGTTTTTATAAAAATATTAAGCAGCACAACTGTTTTTAACATAATAAGCTTTGATAATAATAAAAAAATATTCCCTGAGCACCAAATCAGCATATTAGAATGATTTCTGAAGGATCATGTGACACTGAAGACTGGAGTGATGATGCTGAAAATTCAGCTTTGCCCTCAAAAGAGAAAATTACATTTTAAAATATATTTTAAAAGAATGCAGTTAAATTGTAATATTTCACAATATTACTATTTTTGCTGTATTTTTGATCAAATAAATTAATTAATCTTTGGTGAACTTAAGAGACTTCTTTCAAAAACAATCTTACCAACCCCAAATGTTTTAACAGTAGTGTATATAATTGCACTGAAATATTGTTATATGAACTATCTGTTATTTTAGGAGGAGGTAGACGGTTGAATTTTGTGTGCACATACCTGATATGGACATAGTGAGTGCATTGTAGATTATGTTGATGCTACATTTATTAATCGTTTAATTTATCCCATCTCCCATATCCTGTGCAGTAAATTTGCACATATTTTAACAACCATGACATGGTGCATAACTGCACCTGTAACTTTATTATAATATTTCACAAGGCAGTGACATTGCTTTAACAACCAAACACCTTGTAAAAAGCTCTACTTGGCTTTGAATTGTCGAACTGTAGCCTCTGTTAATATGCTTCCCCATGCCATAATCACTTACACAACTTCCAAAGAGTGTTACATTAAGATAAAGGCCATATTTCTTTTCTTTTCCTTCATCCTTTGTTCTGCGGCACCCTTGTGTGAAAGCACCTTTGGCCTGGCCTGAGCCCTGCATTGAACACACACCTGGCCCGTTGGAGAGAGACTGTGATTCATTCAAGCTTGGCATGTTGCGCATGTATGATTTCCACTGGTTAACAAAAAAAAAAATTATTTGGTGGTGTTGGCCACACATGCTTTTGAGAGATTGCATTTTGCGTCTATTGCATTTTAGTGTGGTGTTGTTTTTCATCTCGCTCTTGGTACCTTCAGTAAAAAAAATAAAATAATATTTTGCATAACAAAAAAGAAGTTTATTTTTAGGAAAAATTAAGCATGTCCTACCCCCAAAGTGTATTCTCAATGGCAATTCTCCATACTTTCTCATCACTGTAATAGAGTAAAAAAACCAACAAAAAAACTGTAAATATTTTATGATGTAATTAGAATTCAGGGTGAAATTTTTGTCTTGAAGATGAAACCTTTATGCAACAAAACTTAATGATATTAAAACAGGCTTTTTCAACACGTCTGAAATATTACGAGCACTGTTTTACATGTGTGCTCCCTGTTGACATTTTTACTTTATAATCACACAAACTCATGTGCAACAGGCACGAAACTTACATTGTGTTTTTGCCTCTTTGTTTTTGATCGTCCGCCATTCTGAAAACAAAAGCAGAATCACACATTTTATCACCTTCTCCCCCCATGGCTGTTTCAGCATGCATTTCTCTTTCATCCTCCTCAAAATTGAAAACTCATGGCGGTGAGGACAGGCCGTTCGAGTGTGCGCTCCAGCGGTGCACCTGCTTTTCATTTCCCAACTTAAAAGGCGTTCCTATCAAAAAGAGGAGAAAAACAATCGTTCTGGCTTCATACTGACACAAAGAGCTTGTTTTCTCCCAGGTCAATCCTGTTAGTCTCTGCAGCGCTCGCTGCGGTTTTGCTGAGGGCGAAGGGCGAGTCGGTGTTGATTCCTTTCGCCACGTTTGCCTGTTTCATGCCATCTCTGGTTTGTTGTGTTTTATTTACTTTCCACTGTAAATTGAGTTTGCACTATCATGGCACTGTTTGCTTGTTAAATTAACTGTTAACTTTTGCCAGTAACTTCAATTTCTCAAGAGAGAACGAAAGGGTTTACGGTAACTTGAAAATAGTGAGCCAACGGTGGAGCCAGTTGTTCGTTCATTCTTTTGTTAAAACAACAAAAAAGAAGAACAGAAAAGAAATTAGCATCTAATTGTCATGGCAACAAACCCGTACAGAGTTTTGTTGTTGTTACCTGATATTTTACGAGGCCCACGTTTGTGTTTACAGAAACAGCACGGCTATTTTCTTAAGGCTTTATGGTTTCTTAAGCTTGAGAGGCTGCCAGATATTTTGTGTTCAAGGCATTTCTTTACACTCCCTCCTTTTTGAATACTGGCTGCTGTACACGTTTGCCTTTGAAAGACAAATGACTGTGACTGTCTCGACAGTCTATATAACTATTTTTAAAATATAGTTAGTTATTTTTAAAATATTTTTATATTTTACTTGTTCTTAGTTCCCGTGAACAAACATATGTATTATATATAAATGCATCCAAAAATTGCATACATAAAATACATATTAAAGCAAATATATATTTTTCCATACAATAATATTTTAGATGTTTAATAATAAATATAGATAGATATATATATATACACTCACCTAAAGGATTATTAGGAACACCTGTTCAATTTCTCATTAATGCAATTATCTAATCAACCAATCACATGGCAATTGCTTCAATGCATTTAGGGGTGTGGTCCTGGTCAAGACAATCTCCTGAACTCCAAACTGAATGTCAGAATGGGAAAGAAAGGTGATTTAAGCAATTTTGAGCGTGGCATGGTTGTTGGTGCCAGACGGGCCGGTCTGAGTATTTCACAATCTGCTAAGTTACTGGGATTTTCACGCACAACCATTTCTAGAGTTTACAAAGAATGGTGTGAAAAGGGAAAAACATCCAGTATGCGGCAGTCCTGTGAGCGAAAATGCCTTGTTGATGCTAGAGGTCAGAGGAGAATGGGCCGACTGATTCAAGCTGATAGAAGAGCAACTTTGACTGAAATAACCACTCGTTACAACCGAGGTATGCAGCAAAGCATTTGTGAAGCCACAACACGCACAACCTTGAGGCGGATGGGCTACAACAGCAGAAGACCCCACCGGGTACCACTCATCTCCACTACAAATAGGAAAAAGAGGCTACAATTTGCACGAGCTCACCAAAATTGGACAGTTGAAGACTGGAAAAATGTTGCCTGGTCTGATGAGTCTCGATTTCTGTTGAGACATTCAGATGGTAGAGTCAGAATTTGGCGTAAACAGAATGAGAACATGGATCCATCATGCCTTGTTACCACTGTGCAGGCTGGTGCTGGTGGTGTAATGGTGTGGGGGATGTTTTCTTGGCACACTTTAGGCCCCTTAGTGCCAATTGGGCATCGTTTAAATGCCACGGCCTACCTGAGCATTGTTTCTGACCATGTCCATCCCTTTATGACCACCATGTACCCATCCTCTGATGGCTACTTCCAGCAGGATAATGCACCATGTCACAAAGCTCGAATCATTTCAAATTGGTTTCTTGAACATGACAATGAGTTCACTGTACTAAAATGGCCCCCACAGTCACCAGATCTCAACCCAATAGAGCATCTTTGGGATGTGGTGGAACGGGAGCTTCGTGCCCTGGATGTGCATCCCACAAATCTCCATCAACTGCAAGATGCTATCCTATCAATATGGGCCAACATTTCTAAAGAATGCTTTCAGCACCTTGTAGAATTAAGGCAGTTCTGAAGGCGAAAGGGGGTCAAACACAGTATTAGTATGGTGTTCCTAATAATCCTTTAGGTGAGTGTGTGTGTGTATATATATATATTATATTATATTATATATATATATATATATATATATATATATATATATATATATATATATATATATATATATATATATATATATATATATAGAACAGTTTAACGTGTTAAAAATATTTAACAATTTTCCTCCATCCTTTGACTAGCGTTACATTATATGATCACACTCTTATTCATTCAAATGCTTTTAAACCATTCAAACGCGATAAGACACAAAAGTGAACGCAGTGTGGTACTGGTGTGCGTGTCTGTTAATCTCCTGTCTGTGACATACACGCTCGTGCACACAGAAAGCCGATACAGACAGTGCTTGGACGGACAAAAACACACCAAATTATGCCAAAATGCCCCTTTTGTCTAGTATCCTTGCAAGCACAGTCCTAAATAAATGAACATAAAGAGTTGTGTAAAAGTGGGATGCATGTCATTTAAGCATCATGTGCGACAGCGCCAGGTCTTAAAGTGACAGCAACCTAATAAACCTGCTGTGATGTCAGTCATTAATGTTATTCAAAGAACAAAACAAAAAGAGAAAATCACTTGCTACTTTTGACTGAATAACTTTTGTAGCTTTAATAAGGATTAACAATAACTTTTTGTGCACTTTGACAGGGCAAGTAAAAATCTGAACCGGTCTGACCTGGACAATAGAAAAAAATGAGCCCTGATATATTAAAGATTTAATGTGAAATTATTACAATATAAAAAAAAATATTAAAAACTTTAATGCTAGGTGCGATTAACCACGATTAATTACAGAAAAATGTGTGATTTTAATGTCTTTTAAAACCTCAAGTTCTTTCATTTAATTTCATTGTTTAATTTCAGTTTACCTTTTCAAAGCCATTCTTATAGGAATTGGTTTGTTGTTACCAGTGTCCGATTCACAACAAATTACTTGTTAAAGATGATTCACTAACTCAACTGTTTTTTATCAGTCTGACAAATCCATTTACTAGTGAACTATATACTATATCAATTTATATGCTACCATTACAAGTTTTGAGGTCAGTAAGGTTTTATTCAGCAAGGATGCATTCAATTAAACAAAAGTGACCAAGACTTTCTCATAGATGTGACTGGAAGATCACAGTTCAGTATGCAAACAGCACTTTTTATTTAATTAGGGCTATCCCCGACTAAAGATTTTTCTAGTGAATTAGTAATCGCTCATTTTATCCATTTAGTCAACTAGTCAGACGTTTATGATATTAATTTAATAACTTAAATATATATTTGGGGTTGGGGAGTGGCATCGGAAAATGGTTTGTGTCATGGCTGAGAAAAAATATTATATGTAACATTGTTCTACATTATGGAGAAATACTAAACCATAATAATGAGTAATTTATAAATATGAATTAAGCTCTCAAGTGCACACATAAAGCGTTAAAGTTTGAGCGAGAATTGTTATATAGCTCAATACAGTAAGTCTTATTGTTTGAATCTATTGTTTTCTTTATTTATTTTTGCTTTCTTCATATAAAATGAACAAGCACAAAATGAAAGTAAAATGGCAGCCCCTAACAGACGACTGCCACACAAACATAAACAAGGCCTGGTCCTCTCTCGTCCTTCACTGTCGTCGTTCGCTCCTTTCATTTTGTCGGATTGATAAAAGGAGGACAGCGGCCTGCTTCATACCACAATAACGTTAATAAAACTTTAATACATTAGCTCACCCATGAATATGATTTCTGTCTAAGTCCCGTCGGATTGCTTTTCATCGGCTGTGGAGGTGAAGATGACAATTCCCATGATTCCACACTCATTTACAGCATCATCAAGCTATGCCTTTGTTATTGTTTTAAATAAGCGATCTCTGACAACGAAACTTGCATACTGTAGCTTAATTTAATATGCAAATACAAAGACAAATTGCGAAGTATGAAAATAACATTTTCTGAAATGACATGAACACAGACATCCAGAACTGGAACTAACAGTTCCAAACAAGAAATTGTAAATTTACATGCAATATACATCTTTGCATCTATGCATCATTTTTGTCGAATAGCAATAAATATTGAATGATTGAATTTGGGTCTTGTCTGTATTGTTGCAGGCTCTGGAGAGCACCTGATTCGCACCATGTTGGCCAGAGAGTGCTCTACCGCCATGGAGGCTGAAAACGCACACCAGGCCCTACTGGAGGCTATGCAAAACAAATTCATCAGTGAGTGACTCTCAGAGACTCTCTTTCCCTCCCTGCTACCCTGTTTTCATGTTTCTCTCGCTCTTTCAGCAGGCTAGCGTCACTTCACCACAGTGTGAGTAAGAGCAGATCTGAGCTAAAACTAAACAACAAAATCATTAACAACTCGCTTGACTGGAAATGAGCGCTACAAAAATTCGGCAGCCGCAACGGTTTTTCTGTTTGTTTGGATTTGTGGATCAATAACATTCTTTTGAATGGGCTCCACAAGTTTTTGGTTAAATCATATTTCTGTGGCCACAGTTATTTTCAGATGCCATAAATACTCTGTTGACAGTGCATTTGAAGATGTCGCTTGCTTTCATGTTCAGAAGCTTTGCTCGTTTGGTTCCCATTCTGGGATTGTGAAATTGGGTGACCACTTGGATTTCACATTGAATGTAACACACAAAGTACATGTGGGAATATTTGTTGGTTTTGGCCTGTGACCTCTATAGTTTCGTTGCACGGAAATCTACAAATGTGAGAATTTTATTTTATTTTATTTATTTATTTTTTAGTTTTAATGGGTTCCTCCAAAGCTTGGTTTACGAATATTATATTGACCCTCATAAATCTACATAAATACTTAAAACACAGCGTGATGTGATAAGATTCCAGTGACAAGATGCGACCAAATAAATCACAAATCACTGCCAATCACATGTGGTCAGGCTCTCTCTGCAAGCTCACTGCTGACTTAAAGGAACGCACTGACTTTTTGGGACTTAAGCTTATTCACCGTATCTCCTAGAGTTAGATATGTTGATACATACCATTTTTATCTCTGTGCGTGCCATAACTCTGTCTGACGCACCCACCGCTAGCCTAGCTTAGCACAAAGACTGGAGGTAAACGGCTCCAGCTAGCCTACTGCTCAATAAGTGACAAAATAACGCCAACATTTTCCTTTTTACATGTTGTGATGTGTATAGTTACATCGTGTACTAAGACCGACGGAAAATGAAAAGTTGCAATTTTCTAGACCGATATGTCTAGGGACTATACTCTCATTCCTGCGTAATAATCCAGGAACTTTGCTGCCGTACCATGGGTGCAGCGGCGCAATGATATTACGCAGCGCCTGAAAATAGTCCCCAGCACACGCTCTGTGCAAGCAGGTTGTCACGTTGGTTATGTTGACGGAAGTTAGCCTGTTTTCAGGCGCTGTGTAATATCATTGCGCCGCTGCACCCATGGTACGAGTTATGGCGAGCACGGAGATAAAAATGCTATGTATAAACTTATCTAACTCTGGGGGATACGGTGAATAAGCTAAAGTCCCAAAAAGTCGCCGTGGTCATTTAAGGTCCTTGCACAAGGTCCGACATTTTCGTATGCATTTTTCGCATTCGTCATCCTAGAAATTCATCACGTACAGAAACCTTGCACACTGAGTCTGATGCGTATTAAATAATCTGTTGCGGAAAAAAATCGCAAAACAATACAAAATGGAGTCTTCAAACAGTGAGGATGATTTTGTTGTCCTCTCTCTTTTTAAAAAGAGAAAAAGAAATAATGGGTCCATCCAGTCCTGAGATTGTGTAGAGAGGAAGGAGAGTTCCACCTCCTTATCAAGGAGCTGCGGGATTTTCCCTTCAGGATGTCAGTGGCTCAGTTTGCTAGACGACCACCAATTTTGTTTGTTGTACAGTTTGTCATTCAACTTTGTTTGTCATATGGTGCTTTGTGCTGCGAGATGAAGTGGATCAATTCGTCAGACGTGGCGTTTGCGTGTATGGTGGCTCTGAATTGTCAAAACACCTCTCAAAATGCTACGAATGCAAAAACACAGAAAATCGAACCTGATCCAAAAAAATTATTATGACAGTTTCAGAGGCAGTGTGTAAATGTGATTGACACAACGTGAGGTCATATTTATTTTTTAACTGTTTCAGTGTGCAAGGACCTTTACACAAAAGGAAAAGTATTTAATCAAATTAATGAAAATTAAAATTAAACTTTTTTTTTTAACGCTATTCAAAATACTGATACAGTCATGGAGTACACTTGTTTCTTCACATAAGCCCTGTTTCCACCGAAATTACCTGGAACAATTTGTCCCAGGAACTTTTTTCCTAGAAACTCTTTTTTTTTTTTTCCCCAGACCTGCTGCTGTCTGCTTTTCCATTGCGGTCTAAAGTACCGTGAAGATTAGTCCGGTGACGTAGGACTGCGCGTGTCGACTTTATACTTGACTGGATTTTGTCCTTTGCAAATAAATTGAATAAAGCCTGAACCTCATTGTCGGCCCATTGGTCGTGTTTTTTAAATTCCATTGTTGATTTGAATAGCAATCAGCTCTTACTGCAGTGCGTCCACAACAGACTTTTAAAATTGTGGTTGAAATAAAATGCTGCATCGAGTTGACCAATCAAAATTCTGCATGAACTCAACCAATCAGCATGTTCAGTGGCCCCCGGTTCCTGCAGTCAAAACACACCGACTACCACCCCAAAGTCCCTAGTTCCTGGGGAAAGTTCCTGCGGTGGAAACGTGGCTATAGAGTTCAGTTCACAGTTTGAAAGTTCTTATTTAATGGATCTGTGATCCATTGTCACTTTTATCATGGCTATTTAAGTCATGCAAAAATTATATCCAAACTCAAATCAAACTTAACTATATGTAGAATTCAGAAACCCTTGTTATTAGCGACATCGGTGGCCGTTAACTGAACTGCAGCTCATGCTTGCACTCGTACAGGTGTAATATACAAGAGTCTGAACTGATTTAAGGCCTTGATATACTCACCGTGAAGTTCTTTTCATTCTTTGCTTAGGAGTAAAAAATATCCTTTGCAGCAATTATACTGTTTATGAACATTCTGACGCCGATATGTGCTGCATGCTTTCCTCAATAACAATAACATAAACACAACGGAAAATGTCTGCGGTGAGAAAACGGCAGTTAAGAAAGCATCTGTTGGATATGCATAGCAATGTGGATATGTTGCGCAAGCTCCACAATTCACCGGCATCATGCCGACAAATGAGGTAATTAAAATGACACTTATGTTAGTTTATGAAGTATAGACCTATGAGACATTGACATTACAGTACAGAATAGCTCTATCTGCATTATCCTGAACGTAAGCATTCATTTCATGTGTCATATAATGAAAGAGAGGCTCTCGGGAGCATGCATTAATGTCACATTCTTTTGATTCCTTTTACAAAAAAATCAGTCTACAGGCTTTCATAGACAACCTAGGAAGTTAGGGAATGTCTCGTTTTTGAAGTTTCATTACAAGCTGTTCACACATTGGCAATAAAAAAAGTTATTACATACAGCCCCTTCAAAGGTAGGGTAGGCAAAAAATGTTATGAACACTTTTTGTTATACTGGTTGAAACTCTCTTAACATCCTAAAAACAGTCAATAATAGAAGTGGTCTAGGCATAACATCCTAATATTGTGTTGGTCCCCCTTTTGCTGCCAAAGCAGCCCTGACCCATCGAGGCATGGGCTCCACTAGACCCCTGAAGGTGTGCTGTGGTATCTGTCACCAAGATGTTAGCAGCAGATTCTTTAAGTCTTGTAAGTTGCGAGGTGGGGCCTCCATGGATCGGACTTGTTTGTTCAGCACATCCCACAGATGCTCGATTGGATTGAGATTTGGGGAATTTGGAGGCCAAGTCAACACTTCAAACTCGTTGTTGTGCTCCTCAAACCATTCCTGAACCATTTTTGCTTTGTGGCAGGGCAGATTATCCTGCTGAAAGAGTCCACAGCCACCAGGGAATACCGTTTCATGAAAGGGTGTACATGGTCTGCAACAATGCTTTGGTAGGTGGTACGTGTCAAAGTAACATCCACATGGATGGCAGAACCCAAGGTTTCCTGCAGAACATTGCCCAAAGCATCACACTGCCTGCGCCGGCTTGCCTTCTTCCCATAGTGCATCCTGGTGCCATGTGTTTCCCAGGTAAGTGACACACACGCACCCGGCCATCCACGTGATGTAAAAGAAAACGTGATTCATCAGACCAGACCACCTTCTACCATTGCTCCATGGTCCAGTTCTGATGCTCACGTACCGACTGTTGGCGCTTTTCGGCGGTGGACAGGGGTCAGCATGGGCACCCTGACTGGTCTGCGGCTATGCAGCCCCATACGCAACAAACTGCGATGCACTATGTATTCTGACACCTTTCTATCAGAACCAGGATTAACTTTTTTAGCAATTTGAGCTACAGTAGCTCGTCTGTTTGATTGGACCACGTGGGCCAGCCTTCGCTCCCCAAATTAATCAATGAGCCTTGGTCACGCATGACCCTGTCGCTGGTTCACCACTGTTCCTTCCTTGGACCACTTTTGATAGATACTGACCACTGCAGACCGGGAACACCCCACAAGAGCTGCAGTTTTGGAGATGCTCTGACCCAGTCGTCTAGCCATTACAATTTGGCCCTTGTCAAACTCGCTCAAATCCTTACGCTTGCCCATTTTTCCTGCTTCTAACACATCAACTTTGAGGACAAAATGTTCACTTGCTGTTCATTATATCCCACTTGTTATATGTTATATGTTACATTATATGTTCACTAATATATCCCACCAACTAACATTTGCCGTGATGAAAAGATAATCAGTGTTATTCACTTAACACGTCATAATGTTATTCCTGATTAGTGTATATCTTCTGTGGAAGTTTCAGGACCAAAACATTTTCTTCCAATCATTGCATTTGATCCGCCACAATCAAACAGCAGCCGCCTTTTACAGTTCCTCCTGAACCAAAACAATGAGCTTATGCCGGGTTCACGCCATGTCACAACCTTATTTACGAGATGGCAACCCGGAGTTATTCACGTCCTCTGACTCGGATTTATGCATTGTCAACACTATCAATGCCGAAATGAATTTGGTACAAGGTGGTACAAGTTTTGAGAAATGAGGTAATTAAATGCCGTCTCTCGTGAAGCTTTGCAGACTTTGCTGTGTGCGTCCATGTGTTTGATCTAATTTAATGTGAGAAGAAAGAGATTCTGGACTACCACTGTAATTATACTAAAATATTTTTAAAATATTTGCAGGATGCTGCGATTTGACCAATCAGAATCAAGCAATCCTGAACGCTGTGTAATTTGATTAAACTGGAAATGCTTAGACGAAACAGAATAAGAAGAATAAAAGCCTTTTTAATGGATGAAGATCAGTTTTAATATGTCTTTTGAAGTGTGGTGTTAAGACATGTTCTGTGTGAAGGCCGTCCAGGTTTTCATTGAAGGGTTTTAATTGAGAGGTGTTATAAAAAACAAGTGTGTAAACAAGCTGAACACAACATTATGTGCAAAATCAATAAGGCATTTGTGAAACAGAGCACCTATCTGAGGTGAAATTTAAAACCTGTGGACTGATGTTATGCTTGAGTGCTTCAAACCTAGTCCGTGTCCAGCACTCCTTTGGTTTGGAGATATAATCATTTGAATGGGCTTGAAGCCCGTTTTGCAGTGCAAACCATTTCTGTTTTTTTCCCTTTGGAAAAGTACGAGTATTCGCCTGCTTTCTCAACAGAGTCCCTTTATCAGAGCTCCGTGAGGGGTTACAGAAATAACTCATTCCATCATTAACCTATTAAAGAGCGAGAAGTGGCTCTGCTCCCAATTTTTCTCATTTGGTTAATAAAACAAAAGCTTTGGAAAGAATAATTGTTTTCAGTCGTTTAGGTTGGCAGGGGAAAGTACGGAAATGTACGGCTTTTCCGCTCATTTCATTAACTTCTCAGAACAGAGCATAACTAATAAATCATTGACAGAATCGCTGGATTTTCTTAGATGTCTCCAACGTGCTTTCATTTCTTTTTCACATCTAAATGGACTGATTGTAGTGGAAAGAGGGTCACGGTTGAAATGCAGTTGGCTTGTTTGTGTTTAAGGTTCGCCGTTCCTGGCTGGCGAGGACTGTGTTCTGGGTGGGGTGATTGTTCTGAGGTGCTGCACATGTGGAGAAGCCCAGCGCTCTGAAGACATCCAGGCTCTGCTGGGTACGTGCTCTTCTATCCTGCTTCAGCTTAAATTCAATACACCCAAAACTGTGAGGACTGTACATTTCAAAAACATCAAAACAGAATGGAATTGATTGGAACAGAATGCAGGGATCTCGAGACATATTTTAAGTTCATTAAAAATAATACTAATAACAATAAAGAATGCTATAAAGTGACATTTATTTATTCACTATCGTTCAAATGTTTGGGATCGGTAAAGTTTTGTATAGTATTTGATGAGTTTCTAATGCTCATCAAGGCAAGATTTATTTGATTAAAAAACTGCAATATTGTGAAATATTATTAATATATTTCCTTTGTCAAAGCTGAATTTTCAGCATCATTACAGTCTTAAATGTCACATAATCCTTCTGAAATCATTATAATATGCTGATTTGTTGCTCAAGAAACATATATTATTATCAGTGTTCAAAACGGTTGTACCATTTAATATTTTTGTAGAAATGGTAATACATTTATATCAAGATTCTTTGCTTTATTTAAAACAGAAATATTTTGCAACATTATAAATGTATCTACTGACATTTTTTGGTCTATTTAATGCATCATTGCGGAAAGTTAGATAAAAAGGTGCTGTTTTTGATGATTTTTGAGGAACATCTGTGTCACTGAAGATTCCTTCTGAAGATGAAAGTCATTCGTAATGTTGCCCCCCCCCCCATTCTTCCTTTCTGATGCCCCCCTTACATTCTTGTCTAAGGATGCCGACTATTTTTCCAGGCGTCTTTATTTAAACATTCAGGGATAAACATGGCAGCTCCCAGCGTTCACAAATAGTAGAATAAACAGGTCTCAAAGTGTGGTCTGGTCTCAGAGAATAGAGGCATTGTTATGAACCTTTCGAGACTGATATGAAACGTGCTGCACAGTTTTGAAAACTCACCTTTTCAATATCTTTGTCTGTTGTGTTCATTAACCATTCGATCTTGACTTCAGTTTAAGAAGGCTTATTAGCCATGGGTTCCTTTTGAAAGTTCTAATGGGTTTTTAGAATGGGGGTTTTCCATTTTATGAGTAAAATATTAGGGGTGGCAATCTTTAGGCACCTCACAATCCGATCCAATTCAGATTCTAGGAGTCACGATCCAATTCCAGAACATTCCAACATTTTTTTTTTAATTACTTATGTAATTATAAGTTCTTTTTAAAATAATTACAAAAAAAAAAAAAAAAAAAATGTATGTTAAGAATTTAAGAACTAAATATGGCTTCAAAACAATACAATCAAATAGTAAATAATAAAGAGGAACAAAGAAACATTACAAAGAAACAAACAAATGGTGCTTTAAGTATCTGAATGTTTTCCAGAACAAGATCAGTGAGTGATTTTACTCTTTCTCAGCTTTACTGCTGTTTGATTATTACTGATGACATCATAGATAGCAGGAGTTATTCACACTAATGCACAGATCTAGTTTGACATATTAGATGTTTTGTCCTGCCTTAAAACTCTTCTTCACGCCTTAAAATAGCTTGAATGTAACTCTACACCCTTGCTTCATTTAATATATGTGGATCCATAAATATGCAAATTAGCCCCGCCTCCACTCACACCAGCTCAGAGACCCACTCGCTCGACTTTACAATGCTACGCTAGTAAACGCTACACAATGGTATCGCTCTTTACAACGTCGGACACATAACAGTAATTAATATGATTAGCCTTTTACTTGACTACGTTACCAAACAGCTAATTATGTGTTGCTAATGTTACACAAACCATGTTCCCGTTTGCCATCTCAGTCTGCCTTCTAAAAATCAGTATCCTTAGAAACGCTTTGTACATCATAGAACTTCAGTGGAGAAAGTCATATAGTTCATCATAACATTTAAAATATACATCATATACATAATTCACCCGCTTTATTGCTATATGTACCCGAATTTTCATATCATAGAAAAATATTGCGATGCATCAGAGAATCTTTTTTTTCTTTCTTTCTCCCACCTCTATAGAATATTCGTTGTGGTTAATATTACTTGTGAGATTTTCTCTCCGGTAACACTTTACATGAACTAACCATGAACAACACCTCTGTTCAGCATTAGTTAATCTTTGTTAACGTTAGTTATTAAAAATACAGCTGTTCATGGTTTGTTCATGTTAGTTCACAGTGCATTAACTAATGTTAATAAGATTTTAATAATGCATTAGTAAATGTTGAAATTAACATTAACAAAGATAAATAAATGCTTTAAAAGTGCAGTTCATTATTAGTTCATGTTAACTAATGTTAACTAATGAACCTTTTTGTATAGTGTTACCAAAATTTCACTTGAAACTCCTGAAGATGCTAATTCTCTTCCAGGTTTATAGAATGTGTAATATTTTTTTAAGTTGCTGTATTTTACGGTTATTGTGTCTCTCTTTTATTCACAGTGGAGTTTCTGTGGAGCCATACTACAGAGAGCATGTGTGTGGGATACATGTCTGCCCAGGACAGTAAAGCCAGGGTAAGAAGTTCCTATATCAGAACTCAGCAGTTGCTAGGGTGTTCTGGGTGGTTACTTACTGGCTGAAGTCTCTGTTTTTCTGGTACCTAGATATGGCTCAGGTCCCTGCTTCAATTTAGTCAAATACAAATACAATACTTTCTTTATTAATTTTTTTGTATAATTAAATTGTGGTACTTTTACTTGTTGAATAAAAATAAAGTATTCAACTTCGCTACATTTATAACCCTTTTCAACAAAAGTACAAAATACTTTGACAAAGGTGCCTGCAGTGGAGCCCTGCAATATGTGTAACACCAGTGGTGTGGGTTGAGTTACATGCCAAAATATATTTATACTTAAATGCTTAAAGGCACAATATGTAAGATTTTTGGATTAAAATATCCAAAAACCACTAGAACAGTGTTATATATTTTGTTGACTTGTGTACTTACATTATCCCAGATGTTTCCAAGAATGTTTAAATCCAGAGAAATAAGAGATTTTAACCAGCACACTATATATGTCTGTGTGTCGCCTAAAAGTGATGTCATACCCTTGATTTTTTTATTTTTATTTTATTTTGTAGAAACCATGGAAACACCAAAGGAGCTTTAATGTATTATATATTTTATTAGACAAGGGAACAATTGTTTGGATACACTTATAGAAGGAAAACAAGTTATTGTACAGTAGTACAGCATTTTCTCCAACATACAATGTTTTAAAATGAATTGCAAGCCATCCAGCATTTATTAATATGGTATTCTAATATCGATCTAGCTTACTGCAGTGTGCAAGTGTCTCATAGCAGCCACGGAGCAAATGCACAGAGTAACGTTATAACATCACAGCGCTGCGTTACCCCATATACGCTTGACCAGAAGAAGAGGAAGCAGAGATGTGGCATAATTAAAGTTCTTTTTTTGTGACCACATCTGAGGGGTTTGTTCAAATGTGAGCAATAGTAATAGTAATAGATGCTTGTCTTTGCAGTCCTCACAATTAAGATTTGTTAGTGTTATTCAAAATTAATAATGCAGTATTATCAAAAGTCCAATTGGTTTAGTTTGGCAGTCAATTAGGGCTGTGCCGTTAAACTTGAGAACCGCACCACCACGGTGGTAGAGTGCCACCGGCAGTGGTCGACCAAAACACTTTTTTTTTTGTATGTGAATGCTGTTTTACATGAATATTATGACCCGAGTGAAGCACAAAGCTTTATTTACAAAATAAATAATTGGTTCGCAATTAAATGTTACATCGCAGCCATGGAAACATATGGATTCAATGCCAAACGAGAGAGGTAGGAGATGGAGATGGTGGTCTAGTGGGTTAAACCACTGAACTGATACGCAGAAGGTTGCTAGTTAGATCCCAGCAATCGCCACCACCAGTGTGTCCTTGAGCAAGGCACTTTACTCCACGTTTCTCCAGGGGGATTGTCCCTGTATTAAGTGCACTGTAAGTCGCTTTGGATAAAAGCGTCTGCCAAATGCATAAATGTAAATGTGAGGTGAGCCAAATTTAAGCTTTGCCTGCGTTTTGCAATCTGGTCACCAGATTTTCCACGAATTTAACAATAGGCTTACTCCATTTTATTCTACTGGACATGGAATCTCTTGTTTATTTTCCCAAATCTTCATTTACGTCTCTCACAGGGGATTATAAACGTTTCTTCCTTTTGTTTGCTTTTAATTAGGAGTATATTCGCATCATTTACTGTGGTAAAGTAGAAAATGGTGTAGGACAGATACATTTTACTTAAAATTCTATTTAATACAGTTTGTGCTTGTTGTTAGTAGGGTTGGGTATGGGTTTTTTTTTTTTACGATACCGGTGCCAAACCAATACTTTGAAAATGGTACAGTGCCTAAATGGTGCCTGAACTGATACTTAAAAAAAAAAAACGACGGTAGCTGACATTTAAGAATGGCTTTTTATTATTTTTTTTTAAATACAAAAATTCTTTAAATTGAACAATTTATTAAAAGTTTAAAGTATACTTAAATATAAATAGATACAAAACACAATTTACTTAACAAATTCACAGTAAAACCTAAGCCACCTAACCCAACTACAATAGGCCTAATTTAACACTAAATAACAGTTCCGGTACTAATAACAGCAAAGTAGTCGGTATTCTTTGTATGCTACAAACCAGCTTCAAGGTTCAGCATTATTTTGCAGAAATATGACCATATTCTCTGGATACATATTTTAGAACGCACCATCCATTGCCTTATTGTTTCCATGGCGATGCACAATAGTGCTGTATGACAGCTCAGCTGTATTGGTTTTATTTAGTTTTTTTTGTCATGAACTATCTGATATTCTGATTTTCAAATATGTGTAAGTGAATGTGTTTTGTCATTTAAAACCCTTTATAATGACCATGTTAGTTGATCTACACTCACCTAAAGGATTATTAGGAACACCATACTAATACTGTGTTTGACCCCCTTTCGCCTTCAGAACTGCCTTAATTCTACGTGACATTGATTCAACAAGGTGCTGAAAGCATTCTTTAGAAATGTTGGCCCATATTGATAGGATAGCATCTTGCAGTTGATGGAGATTTGTGGGATGCACATCCAGGGCACGAAGCTCCCGTTCCACCACATCCCAAAGATGCTCTATTGGGTTGAGATCTGGTGACTGTGGGGGCCATTTTAGTACAGTGAACTCATTGTCATGTTCAAGAAACCAATTTGAAATGATTCGAGCTTTGTGACATGGTGCATTATCCTGCTAGAAGTAGCCATCAGAGGATGGGTACATGGTGGTCATAAAGAGATGGACATGGTCAGAAACAATGCTCAGGTAGGCCGTGGCATTTAAACGATGCCCAATTGGCACTAAGGGGCCTAAAGTGTGCCAAGAAAACATCCCCCACACCATTACACCACCACCACCAGCCTGCACAGTGGTAACAAGGCATGATGGATCCATGTTCTCATTCTGTTTACGCCAAATTCTGACTCTACCATCTGAATGTCTCAACAGAAATCAAGACTCATCAGACCAGGCAACATTTTTCCAGTCTTCAACTGTCCAATTTTGGTGAGCTCGTGCAAATTGTAGCCTCTTTTTCCTATTTGTAGTGGAGATGAGTGGTACCCGATGGGGTCTTCTGCTGTTGTAGCCCATCCGCCTCAAGGTTGTGCGTGTTGTGGCTTCACAAATGCTTTGCTGCATACCTCTGTTGTAACGAGTGGTTATTTCAGTCAAAGTTGCTCTTCTATCAGCTTGAATCAGTCGGCCCATTCTCCTCTGACCTCTAGCATCAACAAGGCATTTTCGCCCACAGGACTGCCGCATACTGGATGTTTTTCCCTTTTCACACCATTCTTTGTAAACTCTAGAAATGGTTGTGCGTGAAAATCCCAGTAACTGAGCAGATTGTGAAATACTCAGACCGGCCCGTCTGGCACCAACAACCATGCCACGCTCAAAATTGCTTAAATCACCTTTCTTTCTCATTCTGACATTCAGTTTGGAGTTCAGCAGATTGTCTTGACCAGGACCACACCCCTAAATGCATTGAAGCAACTGCCATGTGATTGGTTGATTAGATAATTGCATTAATGAGAAATGGAACAGGTGTTCCTAATAATCCTTTAGGTGAGTGTATAATGTGTGATGCGCGCCGCCATGTTAGTTTGCACCTCAGAGAATCGGATCTGTCGGATTTACATCACGTAAATTCATCCTCGTCTCACGAAATACATGAATGTAAGTGACTGCTTTAGCACGTTTGAATTTAAGTGGCAACGAAATGAGGCACCATATTGGCACCGGGTTTCGGTACCCAACCATAGTTATTAGACTTAAGGTGCGTCAAGTTTATGTGTATAGCGCATTTTATATACGCCAGATTTTTAGTTTTGCTTTCTCTCGCAGCGCATAATCAAACAAAGCCTAAAGTTCTTGACCCTGCGGAAGATAAATTCGCTCTTCACACCTTTTACTAGAAGTGTCAGTTTTGGAACATCAGGAGAAAACATGAAGATATTAGAAAAGCGACGCTCTCTATTTCCTGCTCGTGTCCCACATCCCTTTCAGCGCAAAGCGGCATATGACGCACCTCTGTGGGGAAATCTAAAACGAATATTTTTTTAAACTAATATTTAACTTTCTTATATTATTTATATTACCATTATTTACTGATATGTATTTAAATGTTTTACAGGCTGTAGTATGTTGTTTCACTGATGGAAGTACTAAAATAAACGCATGCTTAAATGGATGTTTGAGCCTCGTTTATATTTTTTATTTTCAAAATGTAGGCTATTTAATTAAGGGTAAACCCACTTTATATTAGGTGGCCTTAACTACTATGTACTAACATTTAAATTAATCATCTTGTTGCACTTATTGTGTACTTGCATGTTTTTACATTGTACTTACATTAAAAAAATTACCTGTATGTAATTACATCTGTAATACATTTTTGTAGTTACATTAATTACACAGTTACCCTTCCCTTACACCTAACCCTACCTTTAAACTTACCCATACCACCACACCTGTCCCTAACTTTACCCGTATCTCACCTCAATATCAGCAAAAGTGTTTTGCGATACATGAACACAATAAGTACGTTGTACTTATTTTTTGATGTAAGTACATAGTAGCTAAGGCCACCTAATATAAAGTGGGACCATTGAGACCATTGTGTGTGTGTGTGTGTGTGTGTGTTTGTGTGTGTTTACCCGCCCCCAACCACCGCGCCACCGCCGGTAGTGGTAAAAAAACTGCCACCGTCACAGCCCTACAGTCAATTAAAAAAAAGATAGTCAACTTAGGAAGTCCTAATGCCCGAATAGTGTTAAAAGCATGGCAACACCCATAAATATACTTAGTATTTTTTTAGTATCAGTCCATAAGTTTCTGGTATATAATTGTGAAAGCTGTTCAAAATAGAACAATCCTGCTGAATTGTGACGGGTCTTTCCTCCGATGACTTTAAGGAAACCTTACAGAAGAAAGACACCATCTCATTCCTGTACCATTCCAGAAACATTCCTCCCATTCCTGCATGCATTGTGCTGCTGTGTATGTGTGTGTGTTTGATGAGATGAAAGCCCAGAGCTGATTGGCAGCTCAGCGAGATAGAACACCGTCCACAGCTCTTGGAGTGTGTGCCGTTTTAACCGTTTCTATTCATGCTAGTAGCTCAGAGCGTGTCTGGAAGTGTGCATTGACCCGTTTTAGAATAGTCCTTTGTTGGGTTTGTGCTCTGAACAGGGGCTCTAGTCAGTTCTTGCAGAAGCCAATGCACTCTTTATCCGGTCTATTGTCAGTGCAGATTGGCTGGAAGCGGACCCTCTCTGTTGCTTCAAGCTCTGTGGCTTTCATGCCTGGCATTGATGAATCTCTTACATTTTGTCAAGCCTCTTTACCTCCAGAACTTCTCAACCTGTTCAGTTTGTATATCTGTTAACACGGTTGTGAGCCTCTGTGTTTGGTGCACTGACAAACATGTTGTCCGATAGATAGCCTGGAATGTGGATTGCATGTGTTTTTCTGCTAGAGCAATGGGATGGCAAGATTTCAAACCTTCCAGCTCAATTCCCAAATCCACACGCATCATTGCTGTTGGAAAAGAGCTAGTTTTCTCATTTTCTCTCCTCCTTGCTCTGGGGTGCATTTCTCACACAACGATGTTACTCACTGATTAACTACCATAGTACAATGCATCGTTGAAGAAATTAACCAACTAGTCAAGATTGTTTTCCGAAATTATAGTAACTCAGTCGCACCTCTGTCGTTTGAACAGCATTGGTTCAACAATATAGGACTGTTGTTAATGATGTGACGTGTAGGTGGAGTAATACTTTTCTGCTAATTCATCTATTTGAGATCACAGAGATGCTGCTGTAACTAATGACTACGTCACTCTTTTTGTTCCATGTCATTTTGCTTTACTTGATGATTGATTAATCGCAGGTTTCCTCATGTTACACGTATTTTACGCACATTCTCTTCAAAAACAGCCCTGATTGTTGACACACTAAAATATATAGATTAAAATGTGTATATTGACAGAATGGCTCCCTCCCCTTTATTATCAGCGCCACCCCATCCCTACCCTAAAATAGTGACTTTTCCTTAGTTAAAGAACATGGTTCCCTTCATCTCAGTTGCATACAATTTTTTATCAGTTTTTCTACATTATTTATATATCTATACACACACACACACACACCAAAAACTGGGCTTGATTTGGTTGTTCTAAAGGTATGTACTAAAAAAAAAATTAAATAAAAAAACAGTCACACTCTGGGTTTTTGGGGTCAGGTTTTTAAAGCTATTTTAAATATGAGGACATATGAAATGTCCTCATATTTCATGTTTACATCGTAATACCAGTGTAATACCCATGTCATTATACAAATTTGTGTCCTCATAAATCGCAAAAACATGCACGCACACACGCACAGACAGAGACAGGTGTGTTCACTTCTGTTCATATCTTCTTATTGCTGATTTTGTTTTTATTTACTTTTTTAAATGAATTTCTTATTCTAGTTAATTATTTTTATACATTTGGATTATTGAAATAAATATCTGATTACAATCACTTTTAGTGGCAACTTGTGTGGCATTATTGCAAAAACAAGTCACTTCAAAAGACCTTAAACAATTATAAACTTTGACAAAAATACTGATTTAATGTATTTTATAATGTTTAAATGTATATTCACAAGATATACATCGCGGAAGCTGTTACAAGAGCAGTTGGCCCAATCCAGAAAAATGATTGTATCTCTATGGGCTGGATAAATATGGCAATTACACTTATTTTTCTAAAACTGTAATTCCTACGAGCTTTTCTCTAACCAGCAGATGGCAGAATGACCTCTAACAACACGATCAATATCCAGAAACAACTCTTTCATTTAATATTTAATTTTGATCATCATTGCTGTTTTTTTTCTTTTTTTTTCTTCTTTTTTTTATAAAAATATAGTATTTCATATGCATGCTAATGGTGTAGTTGAGGAATTTTACAGTAAATAGATAAAAAAAAGTACTTAATATCCCCCAAAACACAGCATAAACATATAGATGAGAAGTAGTAGGGCCATATCGACCCCAAACACCCAGAGTGTCGACTGGAAATGAACAACATAGGAGGGTTAAATCTCTGCCCTTCGCCAGGTTCCCGACAAGAGTGGGTATGAGCGAGAACCAAGTAACATCCAGGACTGGCAGTGTGTGATGAGGCACACCTAAATCGAATAGAGCCTTGTCACCGCAGCTGTTAAATGACAAGCGTGCCTCTCCTCTAGTATTCTGAAACCCACACGACACTCCCTGTATTCAGGACTCCCAGTCACAGCGAGGACACGAGTTACACTTTATTTGGATACTTTATAACATTTTTGAACATTTTTGTTTTATTTGATGTTAAATAAAAGCCTCTCCGAGGCCTAACGCCACATCCACTGTGTCTGTTGTTGCTCCTTCAGCCACAATATTTAAATAGAATGAAATATATAGAATGTACTGAATGTTTAAGTTGCTTGTTGTGTCCATGAGAATGATCTATTTAAGTCCACTTGTCATTGTCATTTCAACCATGCAAGTTTGTGATGCAATGTTCGTTGGAACTATGGTTTCGGAAATCGGTGATCTGTTGGTAACGTCGGAACTTGCGACCATAGTTGACTAACAATGCTTTCGAGAAAAGCACCATTGATTGTTGACTAAACGGTTAAACTGCTCGCTCTTCCATTTCTCAATTTAGCCCCTCGAAACAAGGGATGGCACATTGTGGCTGAGGACAAAATGTGAAAACCACAGCTGAAGCATGGCCATTGTCATAGATCTGTTTTTACACTGCAGCCCCACTTCTGGTTTAAACATTCTGGTTTTCAGCTCTTTAACACATCATACACACATTTTTACATGGTAATTAAGAGAGAATTTTAATGGCATATTTTTGGTCTTTCAAACAAAGCCGTTTTCTGATTATATCCAACTGCTTAAATGTTTGGCTTGAGTTTTGATGTCCATCTCAGTCAGTGAATCTCTGGTTTGCCACACAGAGTCTAATCTTCATGATTATTTCCAGCAGTGGTAATCCCAACCACATGTCAACTATTCTAGATAAAACACCATCAAGTAGATTGAAATGTGTTCAACTTCAAAACACTGTTGTCATTTTATAAGAAAAAGTCTGATTTACATTTAAAGATTGGAGGTGGGATTTCCAGTCTTTATTCATTTATTTATTTCATTTCATTTTTTTATTGTTACTGTATTTATTTTACCTATAAATTCCAGCCTTTTTAGGTTTTATCCTTAATTTAAAATTGATTAATTATATTTACGTTGACTATTAATTGATTTTTGCTTGAGTTCTCATTATTTATTCACACAATTTAATTGCTTGTTAAGTGCATCTCACCCTAGACGATTGTGCTACGGGCTTTTGAGAAGATGTGTGCTACAGTGGTGTGAAAAAGTGTTTGCCCCCTTGTTAAATATGATCAAAGATGGCTGTAAAAAATATATCTGCATTGTTAATCCTTTTGAAATTGTATAAAAAAAAAACCTCTGAGGTCAGGGACTGGTCAGGTTCAGGTCAGGGACTGGGATGGCCATGTATCTGAACAAGATGTCCAGGACCTCTGGCAGAAAATTAGGCCCACAGCATTAAAGATACAGCAGAGTATTTCATTTTACACATGGGGTACTTTTTTAAAAAAATTTTATCCCTGTGTGCACCAAACCCATATTAAGTGTTTGCAGCCAAAAAAGCAAAACATCTTTTGTTTCATCTGACCATAGAACCCATCTCGTTTGAAGTTCCAGTATTGTCAGTTACTTTTCAAACGTTCTATGGACAGATGAAACAAACAAAAAAGAGCTTTTTGGCTGCAAACACTTAATATGGGTTTGGTGCACACAGGGATAAAAAAGTACCCCATGTGTAAAATGAAATACTCTGCTGGATCTTTAGTGCTGTGGGCCTAATTTTCTGCCAGAGGTCCTGGACATCTTGTTCAGATACATGGCATCATGGATTTGATCAAATACCAACAGCCTGACAGCCTGTGCTAGAAATCTTATAATGGGCTGTGGTTGGATCTTCCAACAGGACAGTGATCCAAAAACAAACATCAAAATCAAAACAAAAATGTCTCACTGAGCACAAAACCAAGCATCTGCAATGGCCATCCCAGTCCCTGACCTGAACCCTATAGAAAATGAGTGGGCTGAACTGAAGAGAAGCAGCGCCAACATGGATCTGGGAATCTGAAGGATCTGGAGAGATTCTGTATGGAGGAAGGTTAATCCCATAGACTTCTATTGAAAAGAGAGACCTAAGCCATATAGTTTAGGACCACAATATCATGGAGACTCGGGCCAATAAGCAACCATCCAGAACACCCTGGTAACCACATAGCATAGCGCTAAAAACCACTCGGAACACATTGGCATCTTCCTGTTAAAACCACCCCTAGCATCTCACCAAAACTCTCTTGCAACTCTAAAGGCCAGAATATTTAGGCCATATAATCGCACAATGTAATGGGTATGTATAAAGGACGGCTTTTATTTCTGTAAGGAAAACAACATTGGAACAACGTTCCATGGGGTAGCAAGAGAAATGTGAAAAGTTGTGCTATGATTCCCCCTGTATTCTAGTTCCCCTAATTATTTGCAGTAATTCATTTCATTCTCCATTCTGTCTGAATGTGTTTATTGTTACATGGTGGGTGTGTTAGCGATTAGCAGAAACATGTTAGAAAGTTAGTGTTCTAAGCCTGTTCCTCATCTAGATTTAAAGCTAATCTTTTTTTTTTCAGATATATTTTGGGATTTTTTAACTTTATTTGATAGGACAGTTGAGGATAGACAGGAAGTGATTGGGGAATCACGAGTTGGGACTCGAATTTGCGTCACCCAAAGTGCTGTCATTATTGCACCAACAAGCTAAGCTTTTTGAAATGATATTGTACAACACAATAGCTGCGTCTCATTTCGAAGGCAGCGTCCTCCAGAGGTCGCATTTGGAGGCTGCGTACGTCATCAAGGCAGTCTCATTTAAGAAAAGTAACTGTTAAATTGCAAAGTAAGAAAGAGATTACAGTATTTTACACCTTACGAGGAATAAGTCATTTTATAACGGTTACTTTTCTTAAATAAGACATTCTGATGACGTATGCAGCCTTCAATGCGTCCTCCAGAGGACGTAGCCTTTGAAATGTTTCAGTTGCGGTTGTTGTGCGTACAACAATCATTCCGATTTACACTAGATTGTTGGAAACAAATTATATGCCAACTTTGAAGAACTGATGATACAAAAAAATCAACAGTCTTCTGTAGAAGCATAGGTTCAGTACCATTTTGGTCATTTATTGTATTTATATAATTTATATTTATTTATATTTTAGTGTCCCATGAAATCTGTTTTATTTTTTCCCCCAAGTTGTTGTTTTTTTTTTTATTACATTTTTTTTCTCATTTTAATTTTTCTGGATTTATTTGGATTTATTAATCCAAAATTTGCCAAATTTGAACATTCTGTGTTATACTGTAAATCCAATTTTTATTACTGGATTCCGTGATGTTTTCTGCGTCAAGGAAATCATAAGGCCCTGTATTTTAATTATATCATACTTACTTCGATTAGGCATAACATTATGACGTTGGTCCCCCTTTTGCTGCCAAAACAGCCCTGACCCATCAACTCCACTAGACCTCTAAAGGTGTGCTGTGGTATCTGTCACCAAGATGTTAGCAGCAGATCCTTTAAGTCCTGTAAGTTGCGAGGTGGGGCCTCCATGGATTGGACTTGTTTGTTCAGCACATCCCACAGATGCTCAATTGGACTGAGATCTGGGGAATTTGGAGGCCAAGTCAACACCTCAAAACCATTCCTGAACGCACACACACCCAGCCATCCACGTGATGTAAAAGAAAACGTGATTCATCAGACCAGGCCACCTTCTTCCATTGCTGGCGCTTTCGGCGGTGGACAGGGGTCAGCATGGGCACCTTGTCTGGTCTGCGGCTATGCAGCCCCATACGCAAAAAAATGCGATGCACTGTGTATTCTGACACCTTTATATCAGAACCAGCATTAACTTCTTCAGAAATTTCAGCTACAGTAGCTCGTCTGTTTGATCAGACCACACGGGCCAGCCTTCGCTCCCCACGTACATCAATGAGCCTTGGCTGCCCACGACCCTGTCGCCGGTTCACCACTGTTCTTTCCTTGGACCACTTTTGATAGATACTGACCCCTGCAGACCGGGAACACCCCACAAGAGCTGCAGTTTTGGAGATGCTCTGAAGCAGTCTTCTAGCCATTACAATTTTGCCCTTGTCAAACTCGCTCAAATCCTTACGCTTGCCCATTTTTCCTGCTTCTAACACATCAACTTTGAGGACAAAATGTTCACTTGCTGACTAATATATCCCACCCACTAACAGGTGCCATGCAATTTTGTAATTTCATTATTCATTTACTTTATTTTTTGATGGATTTATTATTACTTTTATCTTTTCACAGAGTAGATTTTTGCTTGTGTTTGTGTGTTCTATTATTTAGATTTAGTTATTTTCGTTAGTTTTGAGGTAATGTCTCCTAGCTTGCTAGTAATCTCCTTCCGCTTGTGCTGGAGGTCACACGGAGTGTGGGAGTGAGATATATGGATGACTATCATAGCATAACTGACACACATGGATGTGCCGAAAGGGGTCACAGTTTTCCACTGACTGTCACCCTATGCGTGTTGTCCCGCCATGGGGCACTCTGGGATGATACCTTCACTTCTATTCTCCTCACACATGGGCAGGAGGCTGTCTGGTTCTGGCTCCCCAAGGGCCGCTTATCGTAGCCTGACAGAGAGCGCAACTAGGGTATGTGCCCGAGGCGGGTGGGCGGCAGCTGCCTTCGATTGCAATGAGGACAACTCACTCCCACCATTCAACAGCTGTGTACTTCTCTGCCACACTGTAAACATTCTCTCTTTCTTTCTCTCTCTCTCTCTCTCTCTCTCTCTCTGTTTGCCAGACTCACATATCCAGACTTCCTCCTGGGGCAGTGGCCGGACAGTCGCTGGCAATCGAAGGTGGAGTCTGTCGACTTGGGACCACGAGTGACTAAAGCGGTGTGAAATCATCCTCTATTTCTGCAGCAATATGCCAGCGCCGGGATCTTTATAGCAAGAACTTGATGTTGTGTCATAGTAGGACACAATTATAAAGGGACAAAAAGGTTGCAATATGTCTTTTCTTCCATCTTTTTCTTTATTGCACAGATATAAAAAAAACATTTATTCACAATTTCTTTTTCTAAAACATCCCATGCTACTTTAGAGCTCTGTTCATCAGACAGTGTCATTTACTGTCACTTGAGAGGGGGGAGGGGGGCGGGACAGGGTTAGCAGGGTAATTTGCCTATGGTGTCTGCTAAGAAAAGGACATGCCAAGTGCACTTCAGGACTAGTGGACTGCTCTGGTTTTAGTGGGCTTCCAACAAACTCAGCTTCTAGCATGTGCTGGACAAGACTTGATGCTCCATTTCTATTCCTCTCTGAAACAATATGCACCGTCCTTTTCATTGTAAATAAGCTAAGGGTTGTTGAAACAGGGTGGCCATTAATGTAAGCGGCTTACTTGATGTTTAATATTACTTTTACTATTATGTTTTATATATAGCTAAGATGCTTGTTTTGTGCAAAAGTTCAGTTTAGTTAACTCATGATAAAGGTCTGAACAATTCAGGTCTGAGTGGAGATATTTGACACGTGTGCTTGATGTGAGTCTGGTTGAGTCACAAATGCGTACGCAGCGTGGAATGCAGGATAAAATCCTTTATGAAATTTGCAAGAATTGCCTTTTCATTAGATTTTTTTTTTTAAGCTAAGTATAGCATTTCAGAGTAAAATTGTCATTTACTCACTCTCATCTCATTCCAAACCTGTACAACTTCTGCAGAACACAAAAGGTACATTTTGTTAAGAGTATCCTTGTCATTGTTTTCCATTTAATAAGCTTTAAAATAATGAAAAAGAACCAAAGTATCAAAAAAATGGTCCTGACTTGAGTCTTCAGATCGCTTACTGAACTCAAATATCCCATTTACCTTAAAAAAATGAATGCCCCATTTTTTGAAATTACATGGAAAAGCGCGATCTGTCTATTCTTCTGAAATCCTTTTATTTTTCATGCAAAAACGTGCAGATTGGAATGACGTGAGGGCGAGTCAATGAGAGAATCAGGTGAACTATTCCTTTAAAGAGTGGGACTATTCTCAAATCTAATGATATGCACTGTTGAAAGTATGATGAATCGTGGTTGTTACATTCACCACAAAGTCGATGGCAGTAGGATCACAGAAAGATCTTCTGATGAGACTAGATGCACACGCACTTTTGCTCAGCGTCTTACTAAATAAGTGCACTACTTTGACTAACTGCACTGCTCGTGTGTACTAAGAACATGGCGCATGTTTCGCAATCCAAGTATGCATTTCTTTTGCGTACTTTGAGTTCACTTGACCTTATTTGAAAGCTGCATAGTGCACTTCTGTGATTGAGCTGTATTAACATGTGAACAGCTTTGTGTGTTTTCTAATGCCATGTGTAGTGCTCAGGAGATGAGACCCCCAAAAAAGCAAGCTAAAAAAATGACTGTTAGTCCATCTTTAAAAATGCAAAATATATTTTAGGTCTGTATTTTATAATGGCAGAAAAATGAGACGATCTCTAAAATGTATTTATAAAACACTGAATCAAATATGTTGAGGGTTATTACATTGATGAGGGTTTTTGGCAGGGCTATTATTTCAAGTTCTGCAGTTGAGAACTTTTCTCTAGTTAAAATTCTTGCATTACTATAAAAATGTATGATATATATGCTTATTTTAGTTTTACTTGACCCTGCATTTATTATGAAATGTCTGTGAACGTTTCCAACAGCAGATTGTACTAACCTCTTGCTATTGTAATGCTCAATAAAACTGAGATATGACATGCAGTTGTAAGTGTCGATTCATTGATTCATTGATTGATTCATTGACTGTCTCCTTTTACTTAGTACTTATAAAAGTTTGGCACAAAGAAATTAATTTTACTTTTTACAATGTAAAATGAGGGTTGAATGAGGGCTCCTGTCATGTATCAAACTAAAAAACTTTTATTTGACATAAAATGAGCTGCCATATTCAGCCTTTTCTTACCATTTGAGTAAAAAAAACACTTACCTTGAACACTGAAGTTTTTGAGAGAATGTCAGCTTGTGCTAAACAAGGTTGTATTGATTATAAACTAAATTCAGAGACCAATCAATTATTAGTTGTACATATAAGATATTTTAGCAGAGATACATCAACAATATAGATTTATATATGATTTATCCACCACTTGATTTTCATCCAATTAAATATCCCTCCTTTTAACACCACCTGCTGTAGAGTAGAGTATTAAATCATGGTTCACGACTGTAATGCCTATAGAGTGGTGCCGGTATGACGTCACTTTGTAGGCCAATCAGCAGTTAGCATCGCACTGGTTTCCCTTGAGAAAAACACAATAGGATTTTCCCGTAAGCTTTTGGATGATCACAAAAAAAAAAAAAAGCTGTGATCAACAAAAGTTTATGATACTTACACGTTTTGTCCATCAAGATAATTATCACAGATGAACACACCCTTTATGAATTTTGAAGCCTAAATGCAGTCGCCAGAAGTAAAAGGCTAAAGGTAAGCTATAAACGGACTACACCACGGTCCCGCAATTTCAAAATCTCCATCACTAAGCTTCCAGTTTTTATCTAAAAACATTTGTGTTAGACTAGTTTATAAGAGCACAATTATGAGCATAATGAGGCTGTAAAATCAGACTGAGCTTACCTGCTGTGCGTGATGTTTAATCTCCTCGACAGCCTCTGTAGTCACTTGTTAGCAACTGACTTTTTCAAGACGTAACAGCTTCAAAAAGTCACGAGTGGGGTAATACAGATGTATTTTATGTTGTAGAATAAAACGTGAAAGTGTCTTGAGCTTACCAAACCCTAACCCTAACCAAAAGCCCATTTAAAAAACCCATTGACTTCGAGACGAAGGAACCGGAAGTGCAAAAATGCTAACTCGCTTCCGTGTTATGACAAGTGATGTCATACCTGCACCACTCTATTGGTTAGCATCTCTGTAAGTCATATGCACACTTCAGAATCTCGCCGGAAGTATTAGGCCATCCGGGTACTTTTTGCCTACTCTTTTAATTCGGTAATACTTCACATAATGTTTTTCGCCTACTATATAGTAGGGAAGTATGTGATTTCGGATGCAGCCTGTGGTTGCTGTTTTAAGTCCTCTAAGTGCACCAAAAGTGAACTAAGCGGAAAAAAGAGCTGAATTCTCTTTGCATTCACACTCTCGGCATTAGAAGTGGACTGAGATCTCTTTTTGTTTCTCTTTCCAGTCGCTGTGTTTGGATGCTGAACCATTAGAATGCCTTTTATGTTAAAGAGACATTGTTTCATTTATTCTTTGGCCATGTTGAAATAGTCTGTTGTTTTATCTTTATCTGGAAGTTTACTGTTCTCACTCGTTTGCTTAGTCTGAGTCTCCATGAGTCCTTGTGAAGTTCCAGACAAAAACACAGCACTATTTGTAGCATCATATTTGTTTTTGAGGCTCTAACAGACATCACAAGTTCTATCCTTGTCTTCCCCCTGCCTTTTCTACTCCCCACATATCTTATAATCTTAACTGTGGGCTGCCAAAGATTTATAGTCTAGAAATAAATTACACACTTGACAATAACCCAGAGGTGAAAATAGAAGCTCTCCAGAGACGCTAAAGAAAAAATGCCTTTGTTTGATGTCAGATTGCAGAATGATGGTGTTAGTCAGTATTTGGAAGGTTTGAGTTAATAACGTTTTCCTTTATGATCCATATTGAATGTAACAATCCTGAGGCTATCCATATGTTGTCCTGAAATTTGTCCTACAGGGTGTCTGTGGATTTATAGTCATCTTATTGTGTTTGTGCTCAGTACCACATTGACGTTTGGTTTCTTTCACCGCCTTTAAGAGTGATGCTTTTTTTCATCTCCTTTCATTGTTTGGCACAGACTCACTTAGCCCTTTGTGCGATTTCCATTAAGGACAATAATTACATTTGTCCTTAATGGAGTGTTTGGTATAATATTGACTTTTTACGACAATATTGTATTGAAAAAGAAAACGCGGCCCTTTGCGACAACAGTAAGAATGCAACGCAGACCCATTGTGTTATGAACTGCGCCTACTGCCACATTTTGAAACGGTGGAAGGATTTAGAAACCTATATTATCAGAATATAATATGAATTAAATTGTGTATTTGATGTGTTTTTTTTAGAAACGTTTTGGAAAGTAAAGATCAATATATTATACAATACATTTTTTTAGAAGTAAAAAAAGCTATATACATTTTTTTTTTGCACATTTTTTCACATTTTATAAATTAAATTTATAGTACATACATTTTATAAAATGAAATTATACATAAACCTTTTGGAACAAACTGAAAATAAGTGCTGAAAATGTTATAAAAATGCTGAAATATTTAGTTTTTTTTTTTTTTTTCTGGCAGCTAGATCAAAACTAATTATGGCAGCTAAGATAAAAATATCTCTGGAAATGCCAATGTACAAAAAAAAAAAATGGAACAGGTGAAACTTTATTGTTTTACTATTCAGGAATAAGGCTCCTTTCACCAAATCAGTTCCTTTTTATTTATAACTTATATTGCATATTATTCAGGATTATGATTAATATTATTAAAGACAACTTTAAATTGACATCTATAATGGCTAATAATGGTCTATAATGGCTTAAAAAACAATTTACATTGTGGGTGAAAAACAGACCAAGTAGAACATATACTGCAAAATGTACACATTGAAAAATATTTTACACATTATTTGATTTCTTAAAATTTGCATATAATTCATCAAGCATAAATGTCCATCACAAACGTAAAGGATGGTAGATGTTAGGTCTGGGTATTGACACAAATTTCATGATTCGATTCGATTTCTGTTCACAAGCTTTCAATTCGATTTCGATTCAATTCGATTCGATATTGATTATATTGGATATATCAGATACAATACATGGAAAAAGTTCTTGAGGAAAACAAATTTCTCAACTAATGCTGTAAACTATACATGGGTGTCAGTTGGTACTACATTACTATAATATTGAAGGTTAAAATTAACTTATTTGTATACAAACACTTAAAATACACTTTTTTATAATAATAAAGTTATAATACTAACTTTACAATTACATAATCTAATTTCTACTCCAATTCGTTTTTTGAAATATAAACATTTAGATGGTGGCTTTCATAAAAACTACTGATTAATTCAAATGTGCATTAAATATTGAATTATAATGAATATGTAATGTGGTGCATATATTTATCAAAATGCTCCTTTAGAGTAAATTTTTCGAGCTCACTAACGAGTGGTCACTGGATATGGTTTTTCTGAGGTAAATGTGACGTTACGTGACATTGTTTACAAGGTGTTATTGACGTCTTTCCACTGATCGATTACATAAGATGTGATAAAGATTTAGGTAAGTTGTACTGTATCTTTCAACATTCCTTCTGATGTTCATTCATGTTTATTTCTCTTGAACTGAGGCGCTACAGCTATCTGTCACGCCACATTAAACAGTAGCAAAACGGTATTTATTTTTTGAATTTCGTAATAAAATGGAAGTAATTTGAAATCTGAGACTTTGGCCCCATTTACACTTCATGGTTCAAGTGACCCAATTCCGATTTTTCCCTCTCATGTGGCACAGATCCGATATGAGGTGAACGTGTAAGCAGGAAAAAAACGCATGAATTCCGATGTCCTCAGATCGGATTCAGGCCTCACTCATACATGGTAATAAATCCGATATGATTCGGATACGTGCATTTGCGTCTACCATGTAAGAGGTCAAATTGGATATTCCCCAGTAAATGCGAGTCGTACGTCACTGAAAAAGGGACGGAGGCGAATGGCGTCAACTCAGGTGGACACGAACTGCGATCACATGACACTAATGGCGCGATGGAAGACGAGAGCAATGTTTTGCTGACCTTTAAAGATAGTGCAAAAAGAAAAACATTGAATAATAATTTCATATGCGTCCATTGCATATCGCACCGTTTTCCTTCCTTTTCCGGGTCAGAACGTCTTGGGCTCGCCAGTGTATAGTGTAAATGCAAATATCGGATACGGATCGCTTTTTTGTAAGCGGGTCGTCAAAAAAATCGGATATAGTCACCAAATCGGAATTGTGCATCAAGACCTGCAGTGTAAATGCAGCCTAAGTTTCATATCAAAAGTAACAAAGCACAAAGATTATTGCGATTTATTGGATGGGAGAAGCTCTACAATGTTCCGTTCATGCATCAATTGAAAACAGGATGACTAATCAATTCTTGGGATTTAAGAATCGATGTCGGTTCATAAAAATGAGAATCGATTAAAATTGAGAAATCAATATTTTTTACCCAGCTATGTTCTTCAGAAGACATCCTCCACCTGTTGCTCTTCACAGCATGAGCAAACACATATTACAAAATAATACAGCTCACCTTTACACAAGCACATTCCCTGTGTCACTTTCCATTTCAGTCCTCCAATTCAGTGGCACTTTTATGCCGTGCACGCTGTAATGCTATTTGTGAGGTTGTGTCAGTGGGGTTGCAGAGGGCCCCTTAAGCTTTGAAAAGAGATACTTGGTCTTTAAGAGGTGGCAGGGCACAGGACATTCAATGTGTATCCAATGCCTCGCGCTCAGCGAGACCTAAAACGCAAAACAGACGGCAACGCGAGTGAAGATCAAAGACTGCAACCGTGGCCCCGCTCGGCCTGCTGTCCACACATGCTGAACTCTCCTGTCAGAGTGAATCTCTGCCATGTGGCCTGTGTCTTTCTGCTCAAACCAGCTCACACAACAGGTAGCTACTGATGTACCGCCAACAAAAACTCAGTTTTACTATGTGTGTACAGAGACACAGTCACGTACACAGAGCCTCACAGGTCGTCTTCCACTGCTCATGTCACACAAGGACATTCTGTGCTGGAAATAGCAGGCAGACGCGGGAACTTGGCATAACTTTCTTCCCTGACTAGTTTACTTCTTTGTTAAGTCAAAAATAAGGCTGTTAACTTAATGTTTTTTTATCACACAATAAATTAAACCCACTGACCCAAACACAAACTCTGTAATAATGGATTTCCTACCATTGGATTAATTCAAACCTACCACCTTCATGTTTTTAAAAAATAATTTTAATTTTAATTACACACACACACATTGCACAGGTCATTTTTGAGATTTTGGGCCATTTCTTTTTTATAACTTCCAATTGATTCCATAATTACACTATCTATTTTAATCTGTAGATTACAATTTGTATCTTTAAAGGCTGTTTTCTTGATTATTTGTTTTTTTCTCCTATACTGAGCCAGAAAACTCCACTTCAGTAGCACATACATAAAACAAACCTTCCAGTTTTATTCCTATATTCTGAAGGATTTTACAGAGGAGTCTGTTCATACAACGTTCACTTGATTTATATAACATTACATTCCTAAATACATAGTGATTTTTTTCTGACTGTTTGTTGACAGCATTTTCTATATATAGCCACAATCCCCTCTGTTAAGGATTTAACTCTAATATGTCAACAAAGTCAAACAAGCATTTTGAACCTGGATTTATCAAATTTTCTGATTTTATGTTATGCAAATGAGTGCATATTTAATAATGCATCATTTGCATATTTAAACATTTTCAGAAAACTTGTAATACAAAACAATCGTCTTAATTTACTTTTATTAACCAACTGGGGAAAGTATGGTGATACTAATTTTACCTTATTCACCTGTTGTGTCTTTCCTTGACAATGGTATGAAATTAAACTAATAATATATTAACTTGTCTCAGGTTACGACTGTAACCATGGTTTTCGATACACTGTGTCTTGGATTGATGCAATGGGGAACGCCCTCAGTGCAACCGGTGTCTGAAGTGAAAACACGCCAAATATTATAGGCTGACGACAGTCCATGGCAGACATGCAGGCATACCCAAGCATGACAACAAGGCGCAGTGTTTCGTTCCCCTTCTTAGGGAACCATGGTTACAGTCGTAACCTGAGTGGAACTCAACACTGCGTCTTGGATTGACGCTATGGGGAACAAATACCCACTCCGCCATTCTGAGGGATTGCCTCCCTCACTATGAATATGCACAACATAAAGGGCATAGCATAAGCTGACTCAAATCTTTGGTGCGGCGCAGTTTGGCGACCACATGAGGAGACAGTCCTTGCCCCCGATCCAGATCTCTCAGCAGATCCGTCTGGTAGGCCTGCAACATGGCCATAGTGTGCAAGACTCCACCGGTCTGGCATGCTGCCACATACACCCTGCCATTTAAACATATGGTGGTCTATAATGGCTTAGATTTCAGGGCCGGAGCCTTCAAAGAGGATGACTTGCCCTGCGAGAGATAGCAAGCGTCTCTTCACATATCCTTACTCATTTAAACCCTCCACATTGGCATAATTCGTTTGATGGAATGAATATGAGCTGAATATGATTTCTTCCATGACATCTCCACCTCTGAGTGGAGTTCGGGAAGAAATGGAAGGCTGATGGGGGAGGGGCGATTATGGCCTGACAGGAATCACTCGTCAAGTCTTCCACGAGTGACCTCCGGTTTCTCTTGCCCCCATGCCAGATCTAATCTGGCTGGCGCATGGGCCATAAAATCCAATAACTGTATGAGGGGCTGGCAGGCTGAGAGGGCTCACTACCCTCTTTCTGGCTGGATGGTGCCAGCAACATGCTATCTGTTGGATCAGATGACACTAGTGATAGCACATCCTGAGCCAACAGATCGATCAAGGCTCTGACTGAGGAATGAGAAAGAGCCTTTTTTAAAATCCTCAGCCAACTCGACCCACAACTTCAGCCTTCGTTGTGCCACGGCTACAGAGTGGCCCAGCTTGGGAGTGAGGTGGAGGCACGGCAACGGAGCGTCCGCATTGTTAACTTGTCACAATGGATGCATTCAGAACCCTTGAGTACTAAACGCGTGTGCTCCTCACCCAAGCACGAAACGCACAAGTCATGTGGGTCCTCAGGTGTCAAAAACCTTGGACACAGAGGCACACACTTCCTGAAATGCTGGATTCTCCATTAGAAAGCCTTCACACATGCTGTTACAAACGGCTTCTGAAGACAAAAAAGTTGATAACGTGCATCACAGGCCCCCTCTTCAAATCATGGGCACACCGCTAATGACGTCATGGACTGTCCTCGGCCAATAATATTTGACGTTTTCACATGTGCTTCAGACACCGGTCACGCTGAGGCCATTCCCCATAGTGTCAATCCAAATCCCAGTGTTCAAAAGGGAACCACTTTTTGTCTATTCAGATATTCAGTTCGTCACAATAATGACTTTGAAGTCTCTATTTGGGTATTTCTTATTAACAAATATTGATTTATGTGATTAATTGTGTTTACAGTTATTGATTAATTGAATTTATTGATTAATAGAATTTTAAAAATATCTATACATTTATTGACAAAACACTTCCAAAAGGTTTAATTTTTTTAACAGCATAATTTTTAAACAGCAAATCCAAAGCTACAAAATATACTTGTTTTTCCATATTCCTATCCTGTTATCTGTAAGGTTGCACACTTGTGGAGTGTTGTGAGGTGAAAGGCAAAGGTCACGGCTAAGGTCATAAGGTCATGTGTGCATTTTCAGCCACCTTTATTCGTTCTTATATGGACAAACCCTTGCAAGGGTTAATCTAAGCCCCAGAGCCCTTTATGGTGTTTGTCAGCTACTTGACTTGTTTGTTCAGCTGCGTGCCCCTCATTCCCAACCCCTCCCCCAGTTTTTGTGCACCATGTGCCAACAAGCCGTCTCTAGGTCAGGCATCGGGCCAGGTAATACGCCATTCACTGCAACGCTCTCCCCGTGAGCCCAGGCATTCGAGCTAGTGCTCGCCAAACAGCGACCTGGCAGTCCAGGTCAGCTATTCCAGGTTCCACGCAGCACAGGCTGCCTTCTAATTAAGCCAGCCAAGCAGCCGCAGCCCTTGCGGCATTGCGGGCCAGACACTTCCTGAAATGTGCTACACCACCCATAAAGTGCCAGCGCTGAGAGAAAGAGTGCAAAAGCGAATTGGATTTGGTCTAAAAACAGCCTCGCTTGAAACCACAACTCTACACCTCTCATCGGAGGGCGAAGAAGGTTGGCCAGCTGCTCTGTGGGATTTCTTATATAAAAGCCAAATAGTGGTTCTGCATCATTGCAAAAATTTGGGACTGAGCTTTTTAGTGTTTTTTTTTTCTTTCTCTTTCTTTCTCTGCTATCATAGAATTACTTTTAGCTTTCGAGCTTAAAAAATAAAATATACAAAAACATTTTATATACATATATATATATATACACTCACCTAAAGGATTATTAGGAACACCATACTAATACTGTGTTTGACCCCCTTTCGCCTTCAGAACTGCCTTAATTCTACGTGGCATTGATTCAACAAGGTGCTGAAAGCATTCTTTAGAAATGTTGGCCCATATTGATAGGATAGCATCTTGCAGTTGATGGAGATTTGTGGGATGCACATCCAGGGCACGAAGCTCCCGTTCCACCACATCCCAAAGATGCTCTATTGGGTTGAGATCTGGTGACTGTGGGGGCCATTTTAGTACAGTGAACTCATTGTCATGTTCAAGAAACCAATTTGAAATGATTCGAGCTTTGTGACATGGTGCATTATCCTGCTGGAAGTAGCCATCAGATGATGGGTACATGGTGGTCATAAAGGGATGGACATGGTCAGAAACAATGCTCAGGTAGGCCGTGGCATTTAAACGATGCCCAATTGGCACTAAGGGACCTAAAGTGTGCCAAGAAAACATCCCCCACACCATTACACCACCACCACCAGCCTGCACAGTGGTAACAAGGCATGATGGATCCATATTCTCATTCTGTTTACGCCAAATTCTGACTCTACCATCTGAATGTCTCAACAGAAATCGAGACTCATCAGACCAGGCAACATTTTTCCAGTCTTCAACTGTCCAATTTTGGTGAGCTCGTGCAAATTGTAGCCTCTTTTTCCTATTTGTAGTGGAGATGAGTGGTACCCGGTGGGGTCTTCTGCTGTTGTAGCCCATCCGCCTCAAGGTTGTGCGTGTTGTGGCTTCACAAATGCTTTGCTGCATACCTCGGTTGTAACGAGTGGTTATTTCAGTCAAAGTTGCTCTTCTATCAGCTTGAATCAGTCGGCCCATTCTCCTCTGACCTCTAGCATCAACAAGGCATTTTCGCCCACAGGACTGCCGCATACTGGATGTTTTTCCCTTTTCACACCATTCTTTGTAAACTCTAGAAATGGTTGTGCGTGAAAATCCCAGTAACTGAGCAGATTGTGAAATACTCAGACCGGCCCGTCTGGCACCAACGACCATGCCACGCTCAAAATTGCTTAAATCACCTTTCTTTCCCATTCTGACATTCAGTTTGGAGTTCAGGAGATTGTCTTGACCAGGACCACACCCCTAAATGCATTGAAGCAACTGCCATATGATTGGTTGATTAGATAATTGCATTAATGAGAAATTGAACAGGTGTTCCTAATAATCCTTTAGGTGAGTGTATATATATATATATATATATATATATATATATATATATATATATATATATATATATATATATATATATATATATATATATATATATATATATATGCTATAGCCCATATTTAAAATTTTCCCTTTTAGTGAACTGTTAACTGTGAACAGATCGTCGAGACTAAATCAGTTTTGTGAATGAATCATTCAGACTGGCCTTCTGAACTAGATCAATTTGATTTATTGAAAAGATCATTAAACATGATACAATCACAGATAACTTTATTTATGCAACTTTATAATTTATTCATGCCTCTGTGTATGCTGGGAAAATATTATTGTAATGTTGAATAGATTGTACTTGATTTTATACTGTGGAATACCATACTTTTTTTCCTTCTTTTTTTTTTTTTTTTTAAACTTTGGGATCCATACTTGAGGACTCATTGTAAAAATATAAATTGCAAATCATTGTACATAATAGAGCTTTAATTTGTACATAGAATTTGCTTAATATTTTAATGAAGTAGATTAATTTATTTAGTGTATTTACTGTAGAGCTTTCAATTTTAGGCCTGTTTTTTTTTCAGTGTTAACATGGTCAATGTACTTTCCTGACATGAATAAAGATGCAATCATTTGTAATTTCTCAGGAATATTGTGACAATTCCAAAACAAGAGGGATAATGTATAAATAAGGCCTGAATTGTAAGCATTTGGTTTTTGTTTGCAATTGTAAACTGATCTAACCATTACTGTTGGGGACTAAAGACCAATATACAGCAGTAATGACTGGTGCATTATCTTGTCTTTGGTTATTAAAGGTTTAAAATGATGCCTAAAATTTGTAAGCTTGGTATTAAGGAAATGGCTTAATATTGACAATATAATATTGACAACATTCAGTAAACACCTTCTGTGAAGGCAGAAGTATGTTATTATCCACAGCCGTTAGTAAGTCAGAAGCACAGTGGAGCTGTAAATGGAAATGTTGTAAGTCTTCAGAGGACATGTGGATTGTGTGTGAGAGATAGAGTTGGTATGGGGCAGGATCTGCCACCGCTCTAACACAGGCCTGATGTTTTAAAATAAAGCAGGCTGTTTGCTTTGATGTTGAGGGGCCTCTGAAGCAGACGGTCTGATTCAATAAAGATCACTGCTGCTTATCCAGCTCCATGCTGTAAGCTTATCCTTCACTCTGAAGTGGGAGAAGACCAGGAGAATTCACTTGATACTAACAGCAGACGTTCTTGATCTGCGTCCTGCTGATCGTGTCTTATGGAGCTCAGGACACGGTTGTGCTCAATGTCACCTGCTGTGGGCTGCTGTCATGAAGTTTGACTTGTTAGGGCTGTTATGTACAATCATTTGACTTACTGCGAACATGCATCAAAATTGAACAACACCTGCTATAGGCACCAAATGCAGGGAGGTGGTAGTGAACTTGGTAGTCTAGATAATGATAAACCAAGATAATGTTATCTAGCTGGTTATGTGTACATTGATGTAAAACATTACTGTTTGGTTTGTAGTTTTTAACATATACTGTACATACACATTCTGCATTATTTTCCAGAACAAGTGTTTGGTAATGAATTTAGTTTCATTATATCCATATGGATTTCCAATATGTTGCATATTTTATTTGTTTGTATATTATGTATTATTTATATATTATTATATAAATATTCATTATTTAACATAGTCAAAATATAAAGCAACTGGTAAACAATTTGGGGTCAGTAATATTTTTTTGAAAATTAAGCAAAGAGCATTAAACTTATCAATAGTGACAGTAAAGACTTTTATATCTTTATTTAAAAAATCGATTTCAAATAAATGCTGTTCTCTTGAACTTTCTATTCATCAAAGAATCCTGAAAAAATGTTTCAGTTTCCACAAAAATATAAAGCAGCACGTCTGTTTTCAACATTGATAATAATAAGAAATGTTTCATGAGCATCAAATCAATATATCAGAATGATTTCTGACGGATCATGTGACACTGAAGACTGGGGAAATGATGCTGAAAGGTCAGCTTTGCAATCGCATGAATAAATTACATTTGAAAATATAGTAAAATAGAAATGTTATTTTAAATTGTAATATTATTTTACAACTGTTTTTACTGTATTTTTGATCAAATAACTGCAGCCATAGCGAGCATAAGAGTCTTGAAAAAACATGAAATCTTACCAACCCCAAACTACTAAACGGTTGCATATTTAATTTGTAACTTAACAAAAAGTAACATATCATGAAAAAATATAAATGTTTTTAGGAAATAAAAAAATGTCTTGCTTAAAAAAAAAATTGTCCAGTGAAAATCTTCATAGAAACGGTTACAAGTTACAAGAAACCATTTTATTTAAAGCAAAGTATCTACTTGTTTGGAATTGTGTCACTGCAGAGGTCAAATGTTACCCTGATTGGTCTAGCAAAAAACAGCATTGATACAAACAGGTGTGTTCTGAGACAAACTGAAGGGATGTTGAGAGGTTTCAGCGCTGGCCTAAAGAATGCGGCATTCTATTCATGTGATTGCATGGTCATAGTCAGAGAAATTACTGAGGAATTTGAGAATATGAGCAAGCTTGCAAAAAAGACCTTGAGCCCCATTTAAAGGGGAAAGAGTATTTTGCATCAGACATCAAAAGCGGAGCTTAGGCCTGTTTCTGGATGGCGCTAATAGGAGTCTTGTGGGTTGGCTTAACGTGTTTAATATCCGAGGATGGATCTCATTTGACTGTAACGGAAGGTGAAAGACCCTTGGACTCCTTGGAATCATCTCCTGCAAATTTAACACATTGAGAGTCGTTTGGTGGTGCTGATGTTTGTGACATGGCCTATTTATTTAGCACTCAAAATGCATCCATACATCTATATGCACAAACCCCTACCATTGACACATAACTATGACTCAATAAATACTTTGCAAAGATTATGCAGGAACTTTTGACTGTTTTGTGTTTAGCAAAAAAAAAAAAGGAAAAGTGATACAACAGGACATTATATAGGAATTCTGTTCATCCAACTAGACAAATATATGCATGTTTACACAGGAACCTGAATATTGTATCCGATATCCTTGCATCTGTCCAAGAATCCTGAGGAGAGGCTTTCCAGCTGCATGTAGGGCATAATACAAGCATGCAAAAACATCTCTCGCTGTCAGCCCATCATTGACTTCTCTTTAGTTTTTCCCTTTTACTCCTTGTAAAAATGTAGACAGAATGGCAAATATGTTGAGAAAGCCCAAGTAACATAGATAAACAATACAAAAAGAACCATGATGAGTTACTTGGTATTATTCTTTCCATGAAAACACTCTGGAAAGAGGTTCTGAGGGCAACCATTTGAAGATGATCTGTGCTTGTTGTAGACGGTGCTGTCTGTTTCTCATAGTAAGTCCTGTTGAAACACACAGTTTTCAACATGAGTTCTACTCTGTTTTAGGAGCATAGCAGCTTCTTGGCTCAAAACTCTCTGGCCTCCTCAAACTGTTTGTAGTAGTCCTCATCCTGGGGGTTCTCCGCACATTTCTGTCCGTTATTGGGCGGTCGAGCCTGGTTGTAGCGGCTCCAGTCGCCCTTGCAGATGATCCATGGTAGGATGTCCACTTTGTAATGCAGGTCAGCGGAGAACTCCGTGCTGATGAGGTTGGGCGTACCGGCCCCTTTGCCTCGGGTGATGAGCTTCATGCTGTCGTCGTAGCAGCAGTGTTGGGCCGCCAGTGTGGTGGATTCCAGCGTGAGCATGGAGCGGATGCAATAGCGAGCAGTGGGTTTGTAGATCTCTAGCTTCTCCTTTGGCCCGCTGGCGTCCTTCCAGCGGAAGTTGCGCCTCGTTGTAGCATCATGGACGTCTGTGGTGCTGTAGGCCACCTCAGTTGGGTAAAAGCAGGGGCAGCTGGGTAGGTCGTTGGCCACTTTGCTCATGTATTTCTTGAGGAACTCACTCTTGCAGTTCATCCAACGCTCACAACTGTCTGTATCTGAGGGAGAATAACCAACATCACAATCAGGATCACACAGTTAACTCATTGACGAGTTATCACGTCTTTCATGAGAAAAAGCTTCCCCGCCATTGACAAGATTTTACGGCTTTCCATGTTTTCACTGTAACACGCTAGGTGGCGCTATCACACATCTTCTGAACAAGTACAGTATTTCCGGATCAAAACACAGACAAAGAAAAAGCAGAAACGAGCTATCTCATATCTAATGCATATGAAAAATAATGCGATCCTCAACAATAAACATCTAAACGGCCTAATGTTGCAGAGTAAAATGTCGACCCAGGAAGAGGTTATGACTGTGCAAGCATTGGGGGTGTTGATGGACTCGATCTACCCCATCTATGTTTTGATCATCATTTTGAATATGATCCAGACGTAGTCTTTGACAAAAACACCATTTTCTCAGCTTTTTGCTCAAAATAAAATTGTATGAAATGTACCCATATTCAAGTGTTGATAAAAAAAAAGAATGCATGAAGCTAGAATAAAACAGATGATTTTTTGTTTAAAAGTTCTTTCTTTTGATATATTGAAATTATATATTGAAAATATTTTGTGAAAATGACCAAAAACGCTGGCGGTGGCTTGCAACCTTTTTTTTTTTTTTTTTTTACACTGGCAGGGAAAGAGTTAAAGTAATGTTTAAACGTGTGATTAACACTTTTCATATCTGATATCTACTATTGATTGCTAAGAATGATATTTGCAAGGAATTTTATTGATTACTTAACAGTTCAATTAATGATTGTTTTAGTACTTCTGAGAAATAAATGTGTAAAAAATTGCAGTACAGTTATGTACAGTAAACATAATACTGATAAAACTAATCATGTATATCATTAACTGATTTTAGTCCCCTTAAAACCACTTCAGCTCTGCAGCATATTTTGAATTCTTTAGAGAATTAGGCATATCTGAATTTAAAAGAGCGCCCTACCCACATACATTGGAGTAAATTTATAAAAATGGTCTCATTTTACAGAAAACACTCTAAATTGTAACACAGTGGTGGAATATTGCATATATTCTATTGTATTTATTCACAATTTTATGATAAACACATATAAAAAGTCATATTTTGATATATTTTTTAACTAATTTTTTATTTGAAAAACTAATTTTGAACCTGTTTGGTCTATGTCCCTTCAGAAAGTTTCTGTTGATTCCACTAGGTGGCAGTAAAAAGGGGAAAAAAGAATCTTCTTGATATCTCCTTCTAAAAAAAAGTGATTGAGATTAATCTGTCCAAACTATCTAGTAGCTCCTACTCATCTGCTTTGATTGAAGCCAGCCATTGAAAAATCGAAAAGAAGGCCTCCTCAACTTTGTAAAGGGAGATCTCGGGCTCTGATTGGTCTAGAAGCATGATCGACGTGTCTATAGAGAGCTGAGATACTCAGCTTTTTTGACGTTTGACGCAATACATGATGACGTCACCAACAATCACGGCTAACAAAGATAATAAGAGTATTTGTCTGCATCACATGTTTTGATCTGGACATCGGTGACATTACAGTGTCTTTGACCATGCTTGCTTACAGACATGTGAAAATAGTCACATTTTGAAGAAAACAACCTAAGGAACGAGGGGGGGAAGGCGAATCCGCCTAGGTGAATTCAAACCTTATTATCTTCTTCTATGTAACATAAATGCAAAATATTGGGATCAAGAAAGCTGAGGTTCTGATCTTTCAAACAATACCATATATGTCTAGTTTTGTGCTGCACAACTTATAGATTTTTAAAAATGATTATGATGATGCAATATTGGACCCACCGGTGGGTTCGCGGGGGGGTGCAGAGTTGATTTCAATATAACTTGCAAGTTGTATTTGTTTGATTCACTAAAAAGAACCAACTCATATGAGTCATTTGTTCGGGAATTGATTAGACTTCCCTGGTTGCGCTGTATGGTTTTAGCTGCATCCCAATTCAGAGGCTGCATCCTTCCCGGGCAATGAAGGATAAAATTCTTGATGGATCCTTCGCGGCCTACCTTACCCAGAATTCATTGTGCCACTGGTGATGACCAGAACACTGGCTGATTTTTTTGAGAAATATTGCCAGATTACACTTTTTTAAATGTAAGTATTGGGTTTCAGCTTTCTCAAGTAGTTGCACTATATAGTAAGAAGACTGGTCCGATTTGTGAATGAAATCAATCTTATGAGTTGGTTCTTTTTAGTGAATCAAAACCATAGTGTGCAACTACTACTATTATGAACTACTATGAACAAATCACACTAGTTGCACTGTATAGTTTTGATTAACGAAAAAGAGCAAACTCATAAGAAATCAGATTACAAACACTAGTCACGCTGTGGATTCAGTAGTGGTGTTGTGGTATGTAAGCAACGTTTACCAAGAAATATTATTTCTATTCTAACTATAGGTTTTCCTACATTTAGAACAATTAAGCTAGTAGGTTTTATTGGTGTATTAGAAAGCTAAGCTGTATTCCGGTCTTCCCTAATGCCATCTCTGCTTCACAGTACTATAAAAGCTCACTTGGGGTTTTGGTTTTCTTAGTGATCAGTTACTCAGGTGATGTTAAATTACAAAATAACTCACCAACTCCGAAGAGCTCTGTTGCATTAAACTCTTCAGTGCCAGCAAGCAGACTGACTTCTGTCGCTGCCGTCTTGAAAGCATCTTCAATCCCTGTACATAAGAAAGTGTCATTAATGTTTAAGATGGTCATTTGGCTGCATATGCCACTTTGTAATCTAGGTACAGGAGTTTTCTTGTATAACTTCTAAAGGATGGTCCAAGGAAAGGCTGTTTTACCGGGGCAGCTGGGCATGTCACATGTCCGTGACTCTGTGGCCGTGCAGGCATAGCCGCACGATCTGGTTCGCTTCTGGTTGCCGTTTCCACAAGACACGCTGCATGGCGACCAACCGCTCCAGTCACCTTCCCCATCTATGTAGTCTGTAACAGAGGCAAGAAAACAGTCAAATTTCACACATTCATTGGCACTTGAGTGTTATGACATGACTTGAAGCACAGGTTGTGCTGTACTCCTGTCCCACTGAGTAGATCTGATTCAGACCGTATGTTTCACATACCTGAGGCGCTTAAAGTCGGTCTGCTGGCCTATACCATTAGCATACCTCTCTAATTGGCTGATACACATGGGAGTGGGTGAATGAATGAACCAGGTCTGCATACTTACACCAACTTCCAACTCCTTTTTAAACCATGTACAAGTACTACTCTTTAATTTCTAATTCAGTGATGAAGGCTGACCAAAACAGTTACTGAAGTATTGAGCTGGAGTGTTCTAATGTCTTTTTCTGACATTACAGTTTTATGGTTTTTAATATAGTTTTTATATTCTGACAATGGACGTTTACAGTTGGTCTGTCAGACACAAAAACATCTGCTTATGTTGGATTAGCAAGAACTTAAAGTAGGCCAAAATGAGGCCAAAACAAAGCTGAAATGTTAATAATAATAATCTATTTATGTTTAACATTATTATTATTAATTATTATTATTATAGCTTTGCAATTATTATAGCAAAATTCATTTGTAGCCACACTTTATATGGAAAACTATTTTAGAACATAAACAATGATCGTTAGATTTAATAATATTAATTGTATTTATATGCAAAATGATTATAATCATCATCATTATTATTTTATTTGTTGTTTATTATTTTAAACATTTTTTTTTTTAAATATTCATTCATTCAGATAATGAAGAAAAAACCGCCAATGGTAGCTACTTTGAAAAAGCTAAATTATAAGAGCGTTTTGATTTGTTTAACATTTTCTTTTGGTTATTACATAATTCAAACTTTTCTGGTAGTGTGTATATATACACACTCACTCACACACACACACACACACACACACACAAACCAACCAAGCAACCACAATCTATATCCACTCCCCCTGATGAGAGAAAAACAAAGAGCTTTGGTCTTAAAAAGACAACATTACTCTCAGCGCCGTCAAACCGTATGGTCACAGTTGAGTGCGGGCCAACTCGCAGGCAACAACATGTCTGAAACCCACATGAGCCACAGTTCCCTACACACACCGCTAATGGAAACGAATAAGCCAATCAAGAGCAGATATGGCAAACCCTCAGGAATGAGTCAAGGCTACAACAGACCGTGTGTGTCACAAGGAAAATTTATATGGAGAATTTTTAGCTTCGGATTGATATTACCTTAACCCATTGATCAAAGACAGTTCCTCCTAAGCAGAAGGGTTTAGGCAAGTGGTGACAGGGTAAGAATATGTTTGACAGGAATTGCAGACTCTGACAGTAACACGCATTCACTCATTTAGCTCCACTTTACCAAAAAAAGACAGAAAGAGAGCTATTAGACTGGAGGAACAGATGCTCTGGATTCTCTCTTTCCTCCTTTGATGTTCAGGAGTGTTTTCTGTCAAGGAGACAGACTCTGCCACACAGGAATCTGTCTATTACAGGAAGCAATCTACAATCACAAACTCCATAAGAAGTGCTGTCCTTGTTATAGCGACGGAGTAAATCATCTGACGTGCAAATACAGATTACAGATTCCATCACCTCACGGCAGAGCCATAAGTGAGTCCTTCATTAAGACAATAACTCAAGATGCACTAAAACACTCACTGTAACGTACCGTATTCTGTCTGTGTTCTGCTTGCCGTCCCGGCAGACCCTCTTCGCTCCCAGTCTCCGAGCGGTTTGAGGAAGTTGCTGTCCTCCGTGTTGCTCTCGTAGGGGTAATCCTGTTCATCGGGCCCCTTTGGGGTGGACATGGAAGCTGAGGATGAGGAAGATGAACGCTGCCACCAGTTCCTCCAGTTAGGAGCCACCCAGCCAGGCTTGTTTTCTTTGCGTAATCCCTTCTCTGGCTCAGAACCTTCCAGGCTGTCCACCACTTCTATGGTCACCTAAAATGATTTTAAAAGATACTGTCATTAGTAGTGCTGACTAAGGCGAACATTGCTATTATTTGGGGGTTCTACCAGACCGCCTTCCATACTCAAATTGCGGAAAAAAAGTGTAACTGCCGCGACAATGGCGTCAGCTGTAGTGTAAAAGTTTTGAACTGCGAGAGGCGTTACACTTTCTTCGTAAGTTGAATAAAGAAGGCAGTCTGGGCAGAAGCTAAATATTTTACCAGCTAAGTTTTAAATATGGATATTTTTCTTACAAAAACCCATCGATTTGCTTCAGAAGGCCTTTATAACCCCCTGTAGCCATGTGGAGTATGTTTATGATGGATGGATGCACTTTTTGGAGCTTCAAACTCGTGGTCAAACAAGCATAAACCCTATCATTATAAAGCTTGGAAGCATCAGGATATTTATTAATATAACTCATCAGAAAGAAGAAAGTCATATACACCTAGGATGGCTTGAGTAAATCATGGAGTAATTTTTCATTTTAAAATGAACTACTCCTTTAAGGTTAGGGATACACACACACACACACACACACACACACACACACACACAAATGTATTTATTTATTTTAATCATTCAGTACCATGATATATCAAAGTACTATGTTATTACTATCTGATACCATCAAAACTCCAACTATTTCCTTTCGTAAGAAACATTTCAAAACAGTAATTTCATGCTGTGCTATAAAACTAAATCAAACACTGCAGTCTGTATTGGTCCCTTTTATTGTGAATCTAATTTGTTTACTTGCACATGTTGAGAATAATAATACAGATCAAGGGTGTTTGTTGTACGGAGAGAGGTTTTGTGGAACATCAAACAGTGAGGGGTAGTGTGATGTTGTGGAGGTCCAGATGGACGTTGGCTTAGGTCATGGTCATGCTCTGAGAAGCTGCCATTCTGCAGTGACACCCCCCACCCCACCCAAACACCCCACAAGTAACACATGTGCCTCCCAGATTGGGGCAGGGGGTGAGCTTCCCCTCTCTAGCCTCTCTTTCTCTCGCTCTCTCCACCTAAACATCAAGTTCAAAGGGCCTCTCAGCCTCCTTAAGACCATGAAAGCCAGATGATGCTTTGGATCAAAGATACCCATGCCCACACCCCCCCACCCCCCGAGCTTCACACACACACACACACACACACATTCATTGCCATCTTAAGACATCGATACACTTTATACTTTCTGCCATTCTTGGTCAAGACTCGCATGTTTTTCCCTTCTGATGTGGATCGAGCCCGTGGTGGATTAGTAGGCGGTCTGGGCCGTGCAGGTGTATGTGGTTACTGAGACTCGACTAGGTGGATGTTAGATGATGTGTGTGTGTGTGAGAGAGAGAAGGCGGGGGGACCAAAAGGCTATGTTTTTGAAAAGAAGTGCTGATGTGTATCAGGGCTTTCTGCCACTTTCTCTTTGCCATGATTTTACTTTATGTGCTTGGTCAGCCATGTCTCCTTTGTGTTTGTGAATGTGCACAGCAAAAAAAAAAATTGTATTATTAATTTTTTTGTGTAATACAAATAAACGTGCTTGCAGAAATGTGTAAAATAATAAGAGAATATATCTTATTTTCTTAATTTTTATTTATATTTAATTTACACAAGTCTTTTGATAAGTTTATTTCTTACCTCATTGGCAAATAGGTATTCTGTTAGATTTGTGTTTTCTTAAACTGGGGTAATAAATGGATTTGGGGTAAGATTGGGGTGAGAAAAATAAAGATATATAGGTTATTGGCTTTTATATATATAAAAAAACGAATATTATACATGAAACTAACACTGCAAGCGATTTGGTAAATCTCGGAAAACGCATTGAATTTCTGCATCTTCCTACCTGTATGTTGGGGTTCTGCCCATTTATATCAGCTTTGGAAAGATCAGGGAAGTTCTGCAGGTCTAGCACAAAAGCTCCTGGGCCATCTCTCTGCAGGCTGCCCCCTGTCCCACGACTCTGAGCCCAAGGCTGAGACGCTGGAATATGAGCCACTCGGGACTGTCTGTCACCCGGCCCCATCTGAACAGAGGAGCTGCTTTCTGCATTGACATTATTCTGCATGAAACAATAAGAGAAACAATGGAATATTAGATGTGTAGCTCTAAATGGGTTTTGCTTCACCTCCCTTTTAAAAGTGAATGTGTCTGTTTATTTTATCATGCTAACTATTTATGCTTAGTTGCATTTTATTGTTTGCATTTAGCATAGCTGTCCACTCTCAGAACAAACCTCTGACATTGAAGGACTTCAATCATTTTGAATAAAGATAAATGTTAAAGGAAGCCATTCGGAGTGAATCATCCCTCTGTATATAATTCTCGACTCTTTGTTGTCACAGATTCAAAAATTAATCTCAATTATCCGCATGTTTCTTCCCTGACCTCGTGAGACGATCTACAATTGATGTTAGACTATTAGATGTTAGATAGAAGAATATTTACATTGTGTAACTTCGCAGCAAGGAAAAAAGCAGCGCCTCGGTATAAATACAGATGAGAGTGGTTAACATTGCTCAACAACACCATTAGATTCATTATTCACTGGTTAAAATGGCAGAGGTCAAGTCTCAATCAGAGGTCACCGTCAGCAGGAGTGCACAGTGGCAACTTAATCTCACGGCAAAACTATTTACGAGGTGGGCGATTTCGTATGAATTTGTACGATGTGAATGGTACAAAAATGTTACATTTTTAGAAAAAAATAAGCACCAATTCGCCAACACTTAAAATAGTTCCAAATTGCCATGAGATTGTGTTGACAGATATATGGAATGGTATTCCCTAGCAAGTTCAAGTCATCTGTGGTCATTTGCTGCTCTAGATGTTTGGTAAGATCGACTATCAGCTGGTTTTTGACCTGGTAGATCATCGTGGTCATCCTGGTTAGTGCTGGTAGACCACCTTGGACTAGTCACAAACCAGCTACAATATTCTGACCTGGTTTCTCCAGCATGATTTGTTCATTGAATCAGTTCAGGAAGTTAAGCAGGCAAATTGAGGACTTTATATAAACTTGACAGCCAGAAATGCTTCAAAAATGACAACCTGAACACTGGCATCTTTTTCTTCCCACCTGAAATGTGTGATTGCAACCTTGACGTCTTTAACACCCTTTTAGCCAGCCATATGTTCACGAAAGAGACCTTGAAGATCAAGGGAAACAATACTGGTTTCATCCAGCTCAGCCCAGCACTGTTTGTTTACACTGACGGAGATTAGAGACATTAGCAGCTCCACTCACTCAATCTCACCTCAAATGGCCTAATTACCCACAGGTGCTACATTGCTCCTTATCACCCCTTAATATAAACACACACACTAGAGACTTTCTGTGGATCTTATGAGAGCACTAGGACAATAGCTTATCATTTAAAGCTACAAGAGCTCACAAAAAGCCTCATAAAAAAAAGATTAGCCTAGTGAACATAATTGGGTGGAGAGAAGTTAGAATCTGATCACTTAAAGGGACTGGGGGGGAAATCACAATTAATTATTTGAGTATTATCTTTATTTATATCATTAGTTGCTGTCTTTAATGCTGTTCCCAGTATTGTTGGTGTTGCTGTGTTTCTGTGGAACACACAAAAATAAAATATAATTTGGGGTTGGAAAGATTTTTTAAATTATATATTTTATCAAATAATTGCAGCCTTGGTGAGTTTAAAAAAGCTTACCAAAGCTTCATTTATTTGATCAAATATACAATAAAATATTACAATTTTTTACTACATAAAAACAGTAATATTGTAAAAACAAATGTTATATTTTAAATATTTTAAAATGTAATTTATTCCTGTGGAATTTTTTTTCAGCATCATTACTTAAATCTTCAGTGTCACATGATCCTTCAGAAATCATTCTAATATGCAGATTTTTTGCTCAATAAATGTTTTTATTTTTAATTTTTATTATTATTATTGTTAATAGTCTTGAAAACACTAATACATTTTTTTCAGGATTATTTGATGAGTAGGAGGTTTAAAAGAACATCATTTATTTGTTATAAATGTCTTTACTGTCACTTTTAACCTTGCTGAATAAAAGCATTCATTTCTTTAAAAAATTAATAGTACAGATTTGTACTGACCCCAAACTCGTGTATATGTGAATATTCGGTTACAGTTTATTTTAAGGTGTCTTTGTTATAGTGTAATTATACATTTAATATTAAGTAACTACATGTACTTACTATAGGGTTAGGATTAGGGTTTGGTTGAAGGTTAGTTGCATGTCATTATGAATAAATTATTATTATTTATGCATAAGTTATTACTATAGTAACTGTAACAGATGTAATAACACCGTAAAAAGTGTGACCGAAGATTCTTGAAAAATTCAGTTCTGTTTTCACAAGTAAATCATGACAGAATCTTATTTTTTTCTGTTAACTTTTCTTTCAAATTGGCAGCATAATTGCAGTAAGCACAGACAATATTGACCTCATAACCTCTTATGTTTCACATCTGTCTTAACAGAGTCTGAAAACAAAACTTCTGTCTGTTTTTATGAAATGTAAAGAAGATATTCTTTTGTCATTTTAAGGAGTTGGAAATGTCAAAGGCTGATGGCCTGGCTCCTGTCTTTCCTTGGATCAAGAAAGGATTTCTGGCTACAGTCCTACGTTCTACTCTAGAGCAGCTGAAATAGAGATATATATTGAAACACATATTGCAAAATTGTTGTGCGCCTTGCTGGCTGACAGAAAAAATATGCTTTTCCCTGTCAAAGAGGGTTGTAATTGTTTTCCCGTAAGACTGCCAAGGCATGTGTTCGCTGTCACATACACACAGAGGGGGCAATTACTCCACAATTGGACAGCAATAAGTAGCTTGTAATCATGCATACTGAGCAAGACAATAAGATCAAAGGGCACCATCAATCTTTTGTCTCTTTCTCTCCTCCCTCTCTTTCACTCAAGCCATTTTGTTTGACTGCCTAAGTGCAGAGAGCAGTAGTGCAGTGTAGAAAGCAGTTTGCTTCAGGAAAAAGAAAAAAAATAAAGGTACTCTGAAACAGTTGTTTTCCAAGATACTTGATTTTAAAGTGGCTAAACTATAGTCAGGCTACCCGTTTGAAAAAGTAGTTAGACCACTAACACTTCAATAATGATAATCAGTACAGCTTTAACTGGCCCACCCAAATGAACTGGTTCATTTAAATGAGGTAAACTTCCCAAAACAACATTGATATGCAAGTGCTAAATAATAAACAATATGCGGTGTCTAATAGCAAGGTGGTTTGAAGGACAAAGTCAGCAATACTGATGTAATATCATCATGGTTTAACAGAAAAATAGACTGAGAAACTGCAACGATCATCAGAGTACACCAACGCCTATTCACCTGTCAATTCAAAATCCTAGAAAATTTTGGATATACTCGATTACTACAACTGTAGCTATGACAGATATAGAACTGAAAAATTACAGTTCCTACAGACATTACACACACCATTCTTCAAACCGTATGGGCTTCTGACTATGAAAACAGACACAAGGGTGACATACAGACGCCCCCATTACATTTCGGACTACTTCCACCTCCCGCTTCCTCTTCATTCCCTTTGCTTAAGGAGCATGACACCATTTCAATTGGGAGCCACTCAGGGGGTCTTCTCAGGAGACTGGACAGGAAACGAAGGCTAAACACAAAGTGCAAAAGGCTTTTCAATGCAACACCTATATGAAGTAGAAAAAGATTTGCTTTTCTGACTTTAGGAGGAAAATACACTACTTCTTGAAGTCTGGACAATCACGTAACCAAATATTCAAGACCAAAATGTAAAATCTTAAGGATTGTGCATTAAAAAACCTGCACTGATTGGTGAATATTAGGGCCACTAATTGGGACGTTTCCCTCAATAGCAATACTATGGAAGCTTGTTTTCGCCACAGAATAAAAAAGGTAATTGCGACTTTTTTACTCGTAATTCTGACTTTTTTTCTCGTAACTGCGTGATATAAAGTTGCAATTGCAAGTTATAAAGTCAGAATTGCGTCACATAATTCTGACTTTATAAAACGCAATTGCGCATTTATAGCTCGCAAATCTGAGAAAAAAATCAGAATTGCGAGATGTAAACACAATTGTGAGAAAAAATGGCAGTTATCTTTTTAAATGTTTTATTCTGTGGCGGAAACAATCTTCCATATAATACACTACTATCCTTGATATGTTTTTTTTTTTTTGGTTGCACTTTATTTGACAGTACATGCACTTGCGTGTACTTACAGTGTACTTACCTAAGAAAGTACTGGTTATAAGTTAACTACATGGGTTAAGGTTAGGTTTATGGGTAGGTTCAGGGTTAGTACCTAGTTATTACCCAGTTATTGTAATTACTACAATAAGTACATCGTATGTACATGGGAAACAGGACTGTAAAATTAAGTGCTACCATTTTTTTTTTAATTCAACAAGATACATTTGTGTGATTACAAAATGCCTAAGATATTAAGGATTCTTTTCATATTATCAACAGTAAATTGTCTTGTGGCACTTGCAGTTCTTGTTTTGAGCATAAACAATGGAAATAAGGGAAATATATTTATATTCAAGATATTCAAGAATCAAATATTTTCATGATTTTGCTTAACATTTGAATTTAACTTGATTTTAGGGAGCTTACATATTTTACTGGAGTCACTGTAAGAAATTTGTATCAATAATGTATCAATTATTTTTTTTATTTTTTTTATTTCTGGTAATTATGTCCTTCATTCTTTATCAAAATCTTACATTTTTTGACTATAACATTGTGAATCCTATAGAATAAATAATAAAGAAATGATAAATAATTCCTCTCAGGCTGTGGACACTAGAATGTTTAAAGATTTGCAGGTGCTGCTGGTTCTCATACTGTATCTGTTTATTTGGGATCAGAAGCTGCCAGTGAAGCTTTTTTTGTCATCACCAAACTCTACTACCTCCATCCCTCACTGCTGCCCCCAACTCTCCTCAAACCTGGTTACGTTTGACACATTCTATGTACATTCCAGACATATTTCCAACAGCCGTGTATGTCATAAACGTGTTCGGAGAAAAGCGAGTTCTGTCCCAAGACTCTCCGCACAAAACCACAGACTTGACCTCCAGGGCTAAACTGTAAAGACTCACTCGGGATTCATTCACTTCCTTTAGCCACTGACTGTAGAAAACCAGTGAACAGACTGTTGAAATACAAACTTTAGCTTTCAGCTTCTGAAATATAAATCCAAACAGCTGTTAAAGAGAGAACTACATAATAAAGCTGTTTTTTAACTCTTCACCTGAATCACATTGCTGCTGTTCCTCTACAAGAGAGCCACCATAGTGGACAAACACACATTCATCATGGTGCTATGCCAACGTTTGCAGATTGACAAAGGCATCTTGGTGTCATGCTAAAAATACATCAAAAAGCCAGCCGCAGGGTTTTTAATGCACCCGACAAAGCCCTGTTGATCTCAAACCTTTCTTGACCCCAGGGTCTGGTCTCTAGGAGCACTGCACTTGCTCCGTAAACAGATGGCAGAACACTTTTAGCCGAAATCTGCACAGACTCATTAAAGCCAGGTTTAATCTCGGCTAACAGCACTAAAAGACAGTCTAAACTGAGAATGTTTTCTGTAGCCCTGAAAGTAACCCTGCTCTGTTTTAATGGCCCACAATCATGTTGTGCAGCAATGTGTTGAATACATAGGGTATATATTTGGCTTTCCTGGACTGATTGTACTATAATTTTTTTTTAAAGATTTTTTTTTATCTTGGCACAGTCTAAAGCAAGAACATATTAACAGGATGCTTGGGTGACACTGATGGACCAGTGGTGATAAATGATAGCCTGCAGCTTGTTAACTGGAGGGAAAGAGACCATCTCTGACCCTGACTGCACACCGGCTCAGTTTTAACTGTGCTATGTGAAAGCTACCTGACTATATACAAAATAATGCATGAATCACTGCAACATCACAAATAATGATGTCAAAAGAATAGTTCACCCTAAAATGAAAATTATGTCATCATTTACTCTCCCTCAACTTGTTCCAAACCTGTATGAGTTTCTTTCTTCTACTGAACGCAAAAAAAGATATTTTAAAGAATATGGTAACCAAACAGTTGATGGTCCCCATTGACTTCATTGATTTTTTTTCTACTATGGAAGTCAATGGGGACCAACAACTGTCTGGTTACCAACATTCTTTAAAATATCTTCTTTTTGATTTCAGCAGAAGAAAGAAACCCATACAGATTTGGAACAAGTTGAGGGAGAGTAAATTATTTTTCATTTTAGGGTGAACTATTCCTTTAATCTATCTATCTATCTATCTATCTATCTATCTATCTATCTATCTATCTATCTATCTGTCTGTCTGTCTGTCTGTCTATCTATCTATCTGTCTTTCTGTCTGTCTATCTGTCCGTCTTTCTGTCTATTCTTAATGACAACAAAAATATATATATTTTTTTTTTTTTGCTTTGTGACTTTATGAAATTTCTCTTTACTGAAATGTCAAAAAAAAAAAAAACTAAATAAAATTAAATAAATACAAAAAGGTAATGATTGAAAATAATAATGAAAAATAAAAAATTTGGAAATAAATGGAAAAAAATAAATTATGAATATGAAAAATAAAATGAAAAAATGTTACACTACAAAACATCTTAATAATCCCACAAACAGACGTAAGTTTCTAAATGCAAAAAAATATATAATTTCTTTTAATTTTAGAGTGAAATGTGACCTGGACATGTCACACGTTCTACAGACTAAACTCACCTCCGCCACCCGCGAACCCTGCTCAGAGCTCACAGTGTCATTTCCGTGCTGCAGCGGGCTACTCCGCAACACCGTGATGTGTAACGTCAGAAGAAGGAGTCCCAACAGCAACAGAAGCTCCGCCACCAGCCGCAACATCCTTTTCACTCGTGCGCTCTTAGGACCCTGCGCCACCGCCGCTGCCGGGCTTCCGCTGCCGCCTCCTGCCGCTGCAGACACTCCGATCTCCGGATCCGCCGCGGACGAGGAGCCGCCACACCACTGCGGAGCCACCTCGGGGTCCAGAACAGCAATACTCACGGGAAAAAGAGTAACCAGCTGAAGATGAACTCGAAGAAGCCCAATCACTCCACGTTTGTAAACTGATCAGATCAATGAGTGACCTATAGCTCCTGCCCTTAAAAATGGTATAATCCTGATGTCCAAAAAGAACGTGAATTACTTTTAAAAAATAGAAAAGTAAGTCCCACAAACTCCAAAGCTGTGTACCATTCCATTGAGGTATTTACTCTTCTTTTAACATTAGTATAAAATGCAAATCAAAAGGAAAACGTGTGTGGAGAGAGGACGTTTTACTTTTTCATTGAGGAAAAACTGGAGTTTTACTTGTACGCAGGTAGATCAGGTACATTGGCGTAAAAACACAAGTCTGAGACCCTGCAGCATTCTTATCTTTGAAAATAAAAAATAAAAACATAAAAAATAGAGAAAGTCACCAGCTCAAAGAAATTCAAATTCTCGTGGTCTGTCCTTCACGTCTAATATCAAAACTGTGGTTTGGATACATTGTTGCACTCCGGTGCGTTGCGCAAAGTGCTGTCATCCTCTCCAAACGCCAATGTGTCCTCAGGGATGAAGTGTAGTTCACTACAAGCCCATCTTCAGTGTGATCAAAATCCAAAGTTCCTCCTCTGACTAACTCATCTGAGCGCTGTCCTCTGGAGGGTGTATGAGTCGCTCTTGCGCAAGAGTATCCACGCACACCTTCTGCGTAAAAGCGCGCTGTCAAATAACACACGACACCACTGTTTAACACTAGTGTGTGTGTGTGTGTGTGTGTATTCCCTTCTGTCGTCTTTAGTCCTGCACAAACACAGTCAGACTCGTGCCCACGAAGCCTTTGGTGTTTTTATATCCCCCTCTTCTTTTGGTTTGCTGTCACCTCCCCTCCCCACCGAATTAACCCTTCATGTCCCATCACACCAGTGCACTCATCAGCAGAACACTTAGAAAATGCCTTTATCTGTCCTGTGTTAATCAGTTGTGAATACAGTGGTAATGGAAAAATAGATATGGAATATTAGCAGTAGATGCCGTAACATACATCTTATTATAGCAGCAGTACTAAAAAGATTAAAAATAAAAACCTTATATGTAACATGACAAATTTCTTGTTTTTAGCTGAGACCATATCTGATTTTTTTGGGGAAACCATATGAAAAAAGTCTATCTTCTTATAAAATTGTGATTAGAGCTCTTGACCTTATATACTACAAAAATGTCTTAATTTTGAAATATATATACCTAATATAGGCTACATACGTTTTATATCTAAATAAATACAAAAATGGAAACTATATACAAAGTTAAATATGGATTTTTTTCTATGTCCTCCATAGTTTGACAATTTTGAAATTAAAATCAGTAAATACCTCTAGACACAAGACTCAACTCTACATTGTTTCTGCAAAATACTTCAGTGATTGATTTAATTTCAAACACTAATTAAAAGTGATTAATGGGTTGTAGTTTGTAAAATAATAGGCCTTGCCTTTGTTTGAGTGATTATAGTGCTAACGACCTTATCATAGATTCTAAGTTGCGGGGTGATGTAACAATAAGAGGGTCTCGTTCCCTCCTCCAAATTTCACACTTTCAGGAATGTGAGGATGAAGGGGACGAGGTGTGTCGAGATTTGCATTTGTTTGTTCTTCATGGGCCGTCTGAGAGCACATCAAAAAGTGCGACAAATGTTCCAGAACTTGTGTATTGGTTGGTTCAAAGGGGTTCACCGCATCATGTTTTTAGTTGAACTTGGAAAGATGTTTGTTTGGACTGTCGATCTTCTGATTAATCATGCAAATCTGCATGGTGTGTGGTATGCAGAGATAAATAATTATTTTATACTTCACATCTCAGTAACATTTCAAAATGATTCTCTTTCATTTGGCTAGAACACATAATGCTCTCATTTAGAAAGGACTAAGAAGAATCTCAGAATACCTTTGCAGTTAGAGTGGCACACAATCTTGCCGTTTCAAAGGGTGGATGAGCCGGCTCGTGGGGCCCCATTGCTGATGGTCAATGCTTAGACAGATGTTTTCTTGGAGCAGCACATTGCTGTGTTGGTAGCAAAGGAGATGGAAGGAGACTTGACATCTGTTCTCCAGACCGGCTAGACTCTCTGACACACAGGGTGGGGGTAAACTGATGGAGAGAGACCCGTCCTGTTGCGTGTGCATGTATGTCTATCCTTGATTTTCCTATAAACATAGGATTTTTTTTCCTATGTTGGGGTGTTACATTTCTAAAAGTAATTCATCTGGGTTTACGTACCTAGCAGAAGTGATAGCTCATGAGTCATCCTTTGCGAGGTTCAAACTTTTCAGTTACTGGCCTGATATTTTACTACTACACCACAGCACCTCGAAGGATTTCTTCACACCGGGGTCAGATATTAACAAGAGTGGGTGAAAATGTCACTGAAAGTGACAAAAATGTTTTGTACATTTTAAATGCATCCACAAATTTAATCTGTTATCTAATATTTGATACATTTCAGAATATATTATTATTCCAGGCTAATGTAGTCATGGCTTTTGTGCCTCTACAGACAACGTAGTGACCTATAGCTGTCAGACTAGTTAGAGAACATGTATATGAATTAATTTTCATCTCTGAATGTTTTAAAGGCACACACCTTAAAAAATTTAACAAATGATTACATCACAATCTACCTCTGATAGATTTGTATTATCTAATGTAAAAATAAAAGTTTGTGTTAACATAATATGTGCGTGTACTGTGAATAATTATTATGCATTGAATACACACACACATACATGTATACACACACACACATGAAATATTTGCATGTATACTGTGTATATACACTCACCTAAAGGATTATTAGGAACACCATACTAATACTGTGTTTGACCCCCTTTCGCCTTCAGAACTGCCTTAATTCTACGTGGCATTGATTCAACAAGGTGCTGAAAGCATTCTTTAGAAATGTTGGCCCATATTGATAGGATAGCATCTTGCAGTTGATGGAGATTTGTGGGATGCACATCCAGGGCACAAAGCTCCCGTTCCACCACATCCCAAAGATGCTCTATTGGGTTGAGATCTGGTGACTGTGGGGGCCATTTTAGTACAGTGAACTCATTGTCATGTTCAAGAAACCAATTTGAAATGATTCAAGCTTTGTGACATGGTGCATTATCCTGCTGGAAGTAGCCATCAGAGGATGGGTACATGGTGGTCATAAAGGGATGGACATGGTCAGAAACAATGCTCAGGTAGGCCGTGGCATTTAAACGATGCCCAATTGGCACTAAGGGGCCTAAAGTGTGCCAAGAAAACCTCCCCCACACCATTACACCACCACCACCAGCCTGCACAGTGGTAACACGACATGATGGATCCATGTTCTCATTCTGTTTACGCCAAATTCTGACTCTACCATCTGAATGTCTCAACAGAAATCGAGACTCATCAGACCAGGCAACATTTTTCCAGTCTTCAACTGTCCAATTTTGGTGAGCTTGTGCAAATTGTAGCCTCTTTTTCCTATTTGTAGTGGAGATGAGTGGTACCCGGTGGGGTCTTCTGCTGTTGTAGCCCATTCGCCTCAAGGTTGTGCGTGTTGTGGCTTCACAAATGCTTTGCTGCAAACCTCGGTTGTAACGAGTGCTTATTTCAGTCAAAGTTGCTCTTCTATCAGCTTGAATCAGTCGGCCCATTCTCCTCTGAC